>CM061151.1:10557393-11157393 GCA_030710495.1 Labroides dimidiatus | reverse complement strand
TTATAATTAAAGTAGTGTGAAAGAAATGTGGAGCTGGTCAGAGGAATATGTTTAAATAGCCGACTAACGTTATGTATGTGCAGCTGACTGAGTAATGCTCAAGTTCAGCAGAAAGTGAAGCTCTCTTGGCTGTAATGTCTGTGCCATAAAACCCTGCTGTCACTGCTAGTGCACCCCGGCTATGTTGCCAACGGTCACTGGCATCTGATGTGATTTTTAATTTGGAGCTGAACATTGATCATTCCTCGCTGCGGCTCCACTGAACAGATTAGATTAATTTATTTGGTAGTTAATTTTCCTCCAAAAAGAAAATCCCTCCACCGTGGTGGTGTAGAAGTGAGCTCACATCATCCCTTAAGTGATCGTGTGTATGAGCTGTGTAGCATCACTTGGATTTAACCAGGAGAGTTGTTGTGCGCTGGCTTTAGAGTTTTATTTTTGTCAGTGGAACATTCATGCACACTTTCACGCACAATAACACCAAAAGTGGGGCTCTGCATGCTGCCACTTATTCAGCAGCAGCTGCACTAAAGCAGCTTTGAAGTGATATTTCTGCTAGTGGGCAATTTTACTATTTTCCTACTAACCCAGTAAAAGGGAATCTATGAGAAGTTTCTTTTTTTTTCTCTGCAAGCAGGAGTGAGATGGGTCTAGATCGACTCAAGTATTACAAATTTCTGCTTTCAAGTAATTGATGGAGTTTGTTTTCTTTCATTTTTTTAAATTCAATCAATGATCAACTTTAGGAGCTCTGTCTCTAGTAGTTTGTTGGTTGGTTGTTGCTTGCTGTGGGGGATTTTTGTCTTTTAGTATTCTTGATTTACTTGTGCTTCATTCATGTTTGGTTATTTTCTATTTCATTTTTGTAACACATGTTCCTCCTGATTCCCCTGAACATATGCTCAATCCTCATCTCCAGCCTAAAGCCTAAACACTGAACCCTGACAGACTGAGATGATGTCAGGCGTGCAGCGTGTCTGTGCATGAGTCTGTGGGGGTGTGAAAATGAGAAGAGCGACACTTTGATAATCCCGAGTATGTATTTGTTTACAGATGGGGACTCCAACCTTAGCTTGCTTGCTAGCTACCTGTTGGAAACCCCTGGTTTACAGATTGACGTTCTTAACCATATTCCCACAGGATTGGAATAACCTAGGGATCTTTAATAGTGTGTAATAATTACAAAGAACATTGTGTTTTTAAACTTGTCTGAATTGACCATATCTATAACTTGTAAAGTAAAAATTAGAGGACAGACGCAGAGGTCGTCTGATATTAAATGAGTCCAATCTGACATCTTAGTAGTTTAAGTTTTAGAAATTAATTAATTACTTAATGTATAAATCTATAAGTGACTTTCTTAAATAAGGAAAGTAGTATCAGATAATTTAGCAGTGCAATATTTTTCAAGAAGACATCTACAACTTTTTCTTCCTCCATTACAGACAGAGAGGATGGAAGCTGCATTGTAAATAAAGGTGTTACTGCACAGTATGGAGAACTGCTCACAGAAACAGAGAATATAAAGTTGTTTTATGAGGTTTTTTTGACAGCAGAAACTTTCCCTTGGATCTATGTGTTTTTCGACCAGATGAACTGGGATCTAAATCAAGTTCTAGGGTAATAAATTTACCCCTGAAAGCAGCCCTTCGTAGAGGGTAGTACTTTTCAGATGTCCTTTTGGGGCGTGGCCAGCAAACTAAATGTTTCTGAATTGTAGAGCACACACTGTTTTTATTTCCCCTTCTGTCCACAATAACATTACACACAGCTGTGATTGACTTGGTTTAATAGCTTCTGAACAATTGTCTTCTTTGAGCCTGAGAATGTGTCTCTGTTAGCTCCCGGTGTTACACTTTAAAAAGTAACCCGTGAAAACTGGAGACTTTCAGATGAACATGTCACTGGGTATCAAGTTTACAACAGCTGTTGACACACAGAAGAAGTCCTCAGGAAAACTACATCTTGGTTTACTTTTATATATGTTTAGATGTGTCAAAATATCTTCATCAGATAAGTACTTAATGATCATCTAAAACTGTTTGAGAAGGATGCATCCTGCTAAAAACTCATCTTTTAACAGGTTCATTTTTAAGCCGAAACACAAGCAGAGCAGTCCAGTGTTTCGCCCATCAAAGCTGTTTAAGGCTTTTGGAAATGACTTCAACCAGTAACAACGTAGCACTAACACTATTCAAGAGTCAATAAATCCATCTGCATAATCAAAACTAGCACATGATGTTCACCTCAATGCTAACAGGCTAACAGGCTAACTGCAGTGCTACACATAAAGACGGCTGCTTGTCTGTCTCCTTCGGTCTGGCATATGTTTTTCAATTACTTTATTTTCAGCCATTTTTTTCTTTCATATGTTTGTGGATGTTTACCGACTGTGGACATCTTCCTCTTTTAATGACTAGCAGCAGGCTGTATGCTGCTGCCCCTAGAGAGGAGCCGGATGTCATGCAGCGCCTCAGTGCTTTCAATCAGGATTTTGAGTAAATGACAGACTTTGATTTTTTTCACCACACCAAGCACTAACGTCAGGGTGATTTACTATTTAGCAGAGGTCCCCAGGTATCTCTTATCCCGCGCTAATAGAGCCATAAACTGTGTAAAATACTGATAGCACAACTCCCTAACGTGTAGCTAAATGTTTCAGAGCTGCACTGTGGAGCCTGCCACAGAGCTTTATTTACAATATAAAAACAAAATACAGTTGAAATACATTTTTCTCTAGCATGCTTTCAAAGTCTTTATTTCCAGATTCTATAGATTCCCTATAAAATCATCGGCTATATCCTGATGTGCAGAGATTTAATACCTGATACTGAGTAATTGTGACCTATTTCTGCTCCTGGTGGTCATAGCATTGAGAGGGTTTCATACTCATTATGAAAGTCTGGATCAAAACGCACCTCTCATTTTCACCTTGTCATAAGTGTCAGCCAGCTGTGTTAAAAAAAGAGAAGACATTCATGAAGAAACAGCTCATTTCTCTCTGCTCAGTGGGAAGCAGATAATTTAAATTGTTTTGGATCCTGACAGTGACAGTAATTCTCATTGCTGTATGGAAATGTTGGATTGTCATTTTTAATGTTGACAGACATAATTCATATTTGAGTGTTAAGCACTTATAGCAGTCTGCTTTTATTTATCCCTTTCCTGTTAAACTGGTCCCACAGTCATCAACTGAGTCATTCAAGTGATCGGCTAATTCTCAAAATCCCGAGTGGAAACATTTCGTTTAGGAAACCTGCTTTTGCTTTCTGAGTTGCACACACTTGAATGATTTTACAGCACATAATCGTTCTTGTTGTTTGTCATATTTAACAATTTTTGTACACATTACATCTTGACATCACTTTTTTTTTTTTTTTTTCCTGAAGTTATTATAATCTTAAAATTATCTAAGAGAGACCCAGAAGATTGTTGCTACAAGGGACTTTAAAGAGGGGTAATGTGTTTATTTATTTATTTATTTAATTAATTTTATAAAGACTTTCTACTGTCCCTCTGGTGTTCCCCTGTTGACCAGATATATATTTTCTTACTCTGGTGTTTTACAAAGCCCTTTTTTCAGCCTCTGCCTGGAACACTTTATTTTAGCTGCTGTTTCTTTAAGGCCTGTTGCTTCACATACCCCTTCCTTATGATTGGCCAGCCCTATGAAGGCTTGTTTATGTTGATGTTGATGAGCAGACCTCGGTGCTGAGGCCTGTCCTTCTAACACATCATGAACAAATTGAAGATTCTCAACATTTCAGCAAATCTTGTGTAGATCTCGTGCTACATTTAGAACAAACCATTTTGAAAAGTTTATACGGACGGATTCAGAGATTTCTAAAAGATATGAATATGAAGCAGTTTGAAAGTCTGTACACGTTTAGTGTGGAAATCCAGCATTGTTACTTTAGATCTATGTTTGAAATATGGGAAAACCTTGTACCCTCTCTTTAAAGTCTGCACAGCACCCTTTAACATAAACCTCAGCACCTAAATTCTGCTCAGAGATCTGCAATCTGATTCATCTTTCACTTTCTCCTTTCCTTACTAAATCTCTCTCATTGCAGGAGAGGAAATATACCCTTCTATAGTACTTTCATCAGTAGGAAATGGTCTGTTTTTACTGCCGCAGCAGCATATTAACTTATATAAAATGATTCAGATTTCTGTATGACACTCATGGAGTCACAGTCATTCAGTTAATCAGTAGCTTTAAACAGTGGAGCTCTGCTGGTATCTGTCTGCTCGGCTGTGATTCACAGCAGATTTCCTCCTCATTAAAAGCTCATTAGTAGAGTGTGAAAACCACAGAAACAGCCATTAAGTGATAACTGTCACAAGGTGTTTGCCGCTGAGCTGGTAACCTTGTTAACCGTCTTTCTAAAGTCTGGTCTTTGTACTTCGTGCTCTGCTGCAGACAGACATAATAAGAAGATTTATGAATGAAGATCTGAGACTTAAAGCAGTTTGTAAAGTGAGCAAGGAGACGTTTTAATCACTTTAAAATCAGCGTCAGGGAGTGTTTTGTGTTGTCAACCTGGAGCAAGCATTACTCCTGCAAAGACACACCTGTTTGTTTTTATTTGTATGTCAGCTTCGTGTATGTCAACAACAATCGGCTAAATAAGAAAACCTTGTCTTGTAGTGCAACACAGTCCAACAGCACCTCAACCTGCATCCTCTCCAGGGATTGGGAAGGAGGCAGAGCACTGTGAAAAAATCCAATTCCCCATATTATCAGGTTAAATGTGCTATGACAGAATGTAATGTCAGACTTTTGTATTACTTTCAGCCGGGTGTTTCTTATAAACAGTTAACTCGGTTTGCATCCGCACAGGCAAAGCATAAATCATAGTGTGTATAAAAAAATGTGTTGTGAAAGTTTTAAGATGCAGTGCGCTGTCTTTAAGTGTTGTGTTCTCTCTTCTAAAACAGAGCTTTAACTGCCTCCTTTCACTCTCTCTTTGTACTTGATATGTTTTTTCCCCCTCTGGGGATCAGTAAAATCTTATTCCGTCTTATTATTTCATACCTCTCTGCTCTGAGTTTGACACATAACAGAGAATCACAGGGGCTTTAAAAAGAGTACAATGATATTAGACCAGCTTTAAGGGACAAGAAAGTCAGATCTGTGAGTTTGCATTCTCCGGGGCTGTTTTTGTTATTATCCATAACAATTTAATTTCAGCAGATTTGTTTTAGAAGAATCTACATCCCAGCTGCTGAAGCACCTGGCTTTAGGTAAATTTAGGCTGGAGGGATGTCTGGGGACACTTTCTTGTGTCATAGATGAAAAAGTGAAGTCTTTGTTGTGGAATGGTTGGAGTTTGAAGTCTAAAATACAAGCACATCATCTTTGATTTCACACAGGACACCAAACCAAGAGTCCTCAGAGGAAAGTTTGATGTCGTCAGATCCATCAGTCAATCAAACCACAAAATTTTGCGCCTTCAGATGCCTCACCTGCCTTATGTCAGAAACCTACTGGCAGTATCTCTCAGTTTGTTATACTGCTGTTATACTCATAAGTTTAGAACAAAGTTAAAGAAACCTTTTTTCCCCTTTTGCATCTTAAAAAGATGGATGATGCTAAAGTGATAGTCTAGGATTAAGATTAATTTTGAACATTTTTATTTCTCCCATGAACAAACAGAAATTTGACTTAATTCACTCACCTTTTCTCCCCTGTGTTTATTTGTTGGCATGTATCATGCATAGAATGTACAATAAGTGGACCTAGCCAACGTGACATCACCATTCTGAAATTAAGTTGTGAATTAAATCATCAGTGGGAGCTGATGAGAGGACAGGATTATGAATACAAGCAGCTGAAATGAGCTTCCTCTGCAAATGAGCTGCTCCTTCACATTGAGAGGAGCCAGATGAGGTGGTTCAGGCATCTGGTCAAGATGCCTCCCGGATGCCTCCCTGGGGAAGTGTTTGGGGCATGCCCAGCTGGGAGGAGACCCTCGGGTAGACTCAGGACACGATGGAGAGTTTATATCTCTTGGCTGGCCTGGGAAGGCCTCAGTATCTCCCTAGAGTAGCTGGTGGAAGTGGCTGGGGATAGAGGTCATTGGTCTTTGCTGATGACATTGTTACCTCCGTGTCCTGGAACCGGATAAGCGGTAGAAGATGGATGGATGTATCAGGATGTAAACATGTTTATTTCTGCTGTGAAAATGACTTTTTTTTTTTGCTTGGTGGTGTATATTGACCTATGAAAGATACCAAAAGCTAATCCTGATTCTTACAACCTATACTGAAAGCCTGTTCCAATAGCTTATGGATCAAATCTGAACAGTTTGACTACACAGACACACTTTACATGTCCATACACACCCACGTTCAACTGGTGCTAAAATAAGACAGTGTTAAAAAAAAAAAGTTCACTTCATCAGGTATTATTTTATTTATTAACATCAGAGCTTTAATAATTACTGGCATTCTTCAGACTGAAAATACACTGCCAACAGCTGCCAGGGATTAATTGGATCTTTGTTGTGTGTGTATATGATGCTTTCTTATGTTTGTATCAGGACTTTGAACCGGTTCACGGAATGAAAATAAAAAACCAGAAACTTATGCCATTTTGCCAGGAACATAGACGTTTTTTTTGTTCTTGAATTGATTGTCAAATTGATCATGCAGCCCAAAACTCATTCACTTCCTGTGTTGTTCCCTCATGCCCTGGCATGCCCGCACCGACCACCAGGCAGAGTAGACATAATTCAGCCACTACAGCACATGAGAGGCAATCAAGAAATATCCATAGCTGTCTCCCAAGCTGTTTCCTGTCCTGCTTCTCATGTCTCTGATTGAAAACGCTGCACAGACCTAAGCTAAGCTTTAGCGGCAGCACCTCACTCTGCAGCACACCGCCAGCTGTACATTCAGGTAAAAAAAGAAGACCTCCACATCCAGCTTCAGTCAAATAATTTAAATTGTAAACTTCTGGATATGCAGAATAAATTTAATTATCTTAAAACTTAAAGCTGCAGTTCTTATTGATTGCTACCCTGATATTCAACCATCATAAGTGTTGATTATTGTAATTAAAGTTCCTGAGTGGTACAGCTTGAATAGCAGAGGGCTGTAATATGTGATGCAGCTTAATGCACAGGCCTACTGAATGTGGTGTTTGTTGTGAGAAATAAGCCTACAGGCTAAGATGGAACGATGTTAACCAGTTCAAATACAAACAACAATTTTTTTTGTTTTTAACCGTTTCAAGAACATAAATTTTGGGGTGGAACCCAAACATTTTCCACTTGAATCAAACAGGCCTGTTGAACTCCAGTTAAGTTGCTCTATAGTGTTGCTGCAGTTGTTGGCAGCCAGATTGCCCATTCCTCTAAACATCAACATTACATCATTGCTTCCCCTGATCGAATTTGAGAGCACAAGCACATGCCCCCAAACATTTGAGTTTGTGCTGCCTCAATAATTCATGTCAGAGTTGGAATATAAAATGCACACATATCAAGTGTGTAAATAGTTGTTTATGGTGTAACTTGGTGTGTGTGTGTGTGTGTGTGTGTGTGTGTGTGGAGCCCTGTCACCGGCTCAAGCATCGAATTGACCTTTCCAAGTTTTTGTCTAATTTAAGGCGGATGGATAATTCATGCAGTGGTTAATTTATGCAGCTCAGAAGTCTGAGGCTGCTTCTTAACCTTCCTCCCTCTGCACCTCCTCTTCTCTGCTCTCCGCTGTGTCGACTGTGATGGAGCAATTTCTCTTCTCTTTGAAGAGCAGAGCGGCATTCAAGAAATTGCATCTGGCCAGAACGTAGTAGCAGCGAGAGGTGTTTTCCCTGGAGAGATTTAAGGCCTTTATTTTTCTTCTCTCAAACTTCCCTTTGCCATCTACATCGGCGTACAGCTCCAGAAAACTGGAAAATGCACTTCCTTTGAAGACTCTCTTCTTTGATGCACTGTGTTGTGAATCTTTTCATTGTTTCATTGCAAAGTGCTTGATGAATAAGAAAAGAGGAGTATCCCAGCAGACGGTGCTCTGTGAAAAGATCAAAAGAGGAGGGAAAGGAGGCTGATAAACTATTTTAGGTTGTTTCTGGTTAGAATACAGACATGAACTCATCTGGATTGACAAGATATCTTCCTTTTTAAAAATAATTTAATGCCATGTGGAAGACAAAGGAGCGAGTCTGCAACTGTGAGATACCTCTGGGGTAGAGTTCTTTGGCAGGTAGCAAGTTGATGTTACCTTGTCATCTCCTGTCAGAGACTTTGTCTTCTGAGCTTTTATTTCCTGCTCTGCTGAAATAGTTTTCAATAACTTGCCAATGTAATAAACACTGGGTCCAAAAGGGAATTACAAAAGTTTGTTTAGAGATTTCTTTTTTTTTTAATTAAAATAACTACGACAGTCACTTTGACAGGATTTGTCTGAGGCTTTCAATTTTATTCTAACAACAAACTGAGTTGAAGTTCTCGCAACACAGTTTAAAGGAAAGCCTTTTGATGGTGAAGTAGGAATGACTACTGAAACATGTTTTGACGATGAGCAATTCACACTAGAGTAAAAAGTGTGAAAATTATCCCCATTCTCCCCTAATTATACACGAGAGGTAAGTGAACAGCTTGAAACAATCAGGGACGTGATAAACAGTCAACGAGACAGGAAGACACCGGGACAGGAAGTCAAACCAGAGACAACACTGGGAGAAAGGTATCACAAAAACAACTTTGAAACTGTTCTGACTGTATAGTACAAGTATAAAAAACTAATTTCCAAGAAGATTGAGACCAACCCAAGCAATAACCTCCGGTCTGAAAATATCAGACAATGCGGAAGTGCTAAAACCTGCAGTTTGTCGAGTGTCCGCTTGAGGCTGGCTCCGGAAGTAGCGGAAGTCACGTACACACCAAGCCAATAAAAGCTGTTTTCACGGCCAAAATAAGCCCATTTACAGCCTGGTACAAAGAATGTCTCCTGTCTGAATTGTTAATTTTGCTATATATATATACTGTACAGGGGGTGAATTTTTTTCTGACTTGGCAGTTTAGACAATATTAAGCTCGCCAGTTTGTCCAATCAGAGGCACAGCTCAGATCACGTGACTGCCGGGCACCCTATGGCTGTTACTGTGGAGACTCAAAGCCCGCCTCATTTCCAATATGGCCACACCGGCCGTTTTGCTTCAAAAATCTGTTTCAGGAACAGATGGGTGACGTCGCGGAGGCTAAATCCATTAATTATACAGTCTATGGACCACCCTCATGTCTGTATGCTAAATATGAGGATATATGAGGATATAGCTTGTAGCTGGTAAGCCTGTCTTAGCAAGATCAGAGAAAACTTTTCCCATACAGCTGGTGTTCTGTTTTTCCTTTGAATTTAACAGGATATTTTTGGTTTAATTAATTTCGTTTTATATGACAGTGGAAGAAAAGACCAACCAGACTCATGTGAAAAACTGTCTTCACTCAGAGAGGCACTTTGAGAGACCGATAAATGGCTCTGGCAGTTATTACAGAGTTATCGAAAGCACCCAGTGCTCCTTCCTGCTCCCCAACAGCAGAAGAGAATCATCTCTGCTAATTGGACTCAGAGGTATTTCTGAAGTATAGGCAGAAACTGTGCCTGTTTAAAAAGAAACACACACACACACAGACACACACACAGACACACACACCAGTGAACTGCAGTACAGGCAAACAGTCAGAGTCCCTCTTTGATGCACACTTTCCTCGGTCTGAGGCTTCACCCTCTTTTTTTTTTTTTTTCTTTGTCAGACTCGGGCGTTGACAGCTCTACCCGGGGAATAGATGGGTGTTTGCAAGCTCCCGGCGCACTCCTGTCGTGACAGTTGTGTCATAATTTCTGCACTGTGATCGCTGCTGTCATGTCTCAACAAGGCAACATGCATTTGTAGATTCTTTAGACAAAATGTGAAACATGCTTTGCCTCGAAGAAGAGACAGCATGGTGGTTTGAAAATCACGGCGTTCTGTATCACGTGTATTGTTTGCAAGCTGTTGAAGCCCAGTTTAGGAGCCGTTATATAACCCTCTAAAGATTATGTCTGCATATTTCACCCTGTTTGTTACAAATCCTGTATGTCTTTAATCATAATGCTTTTAAAACAGTCATTTCTCTCAAAACAGCAAAGAAAGTCTCTTAAAAAAAAACACAAAGTAGACAAACTTTTTGGAGATAATTTCCTCTTTCTTTCAGGTTTCAGGTTTTAGAGAGCAATTTGGCTTAACCTGAATCCAAAGGCTGTGTGGACTGTAAAATTGTGCACTATGCTATGGAAAATGGTTATCAGAAATTTGAAATTCTCTCTCAAGAGACGGAATAAAATATACAAAACGACCACTGTGCCGCCATGAAATCCCAGATAGTTTCATTTCTGCACCGTGATGTTTTCATTGGAGTGCAGGGATGCAGTAGCAAACCCATCCATGAGTGTGCTCTCATGTGTGATTCCTCACTGTGACTGCTGTACAGCCATGTAGTGATTCTGATATTTACCCCAACATGAACTCTGTTAAAAGCAACCCAGAGGGTGACAATGAGCTCAGATTTCTCAGACAGCTCTGGCTGTGCTGGGAGCTGGAGGAGAGCCCGACTCTTGGAGATGTGGAAATGGCCCATCTTTCCCTTGGCAAGGATTCATTCTTAGTCTTGCATTTCCTCAGGGTCCTGTGGCCTAAAGCGACAGAGCTGAGGCGTAGCCACCACCCAAACCTCCCAGTTGCATGTGGGTCAGTTTGACTTTGCCCCACATCCTGCGGCGCTGAGCTTGCAAAGTGATGTCACCTCTCGGTCACAGTATTTATCCTCACTTTGTCTCCTCTCCTTCCTTAAACTATTTTTCTGCATTCCTCTATCGTCTCAACCCCTGTGCTGTGCTTCCCTCACATCAACCCCCATGGGCATGACAACCCTCATTATGTTTTCATGTCGTGCTCTCTGCTCCTCTCTCTCTCTCTCTCTATCTCTCCTCCACCCTCTCTCACTTCTTTGCCCTTTCCTTTGTTCTGTCTGGTCCCATGACAGCTCCCTCCCATCCCGATTTAGTGTTTAAAAAGCACTAGTAAAAATAGTCCTGATGAAGAGCAAAGGTGCAGATATTAGGGCAGGAAATCACTTAAACAGCTTCGTAAATGAATTCCTACAACAGGGCTGTGATAAACATTTGAACACACTTAAGAGGATTAAATTTAATATCAGCCCTACACTGCTGATCGAGGGATATTTAGTGCTGATTGAGGGGCCGTGTAACCACATTATCAACATCAGCAAGTGAATACTCAGGACTCATAATGACGAGAAATCCTGTGCTGTTAAAAAATCTTTCAGCAGTGGGACCAGCAGACACAGTAGGTGATAGAGCTCAAGTTCATATTTCATTTTCATATTTCAAAAGTTGAATCTTTAACAGACATCATCTTACATTCTCCTTTACATCCCTACAGATAAAAACCTTAAATAGTTTATACATACAGCTCCAAAGCAAGGTCAACCAGGACAACTCTTGTCAAAAGATTATTTGCATGCAATAAATTAGATTTAGCTGTGTGGCTCTGTTCTGGATGCTCTGTACCCTTCTACATGCCTATATGGAATGCCAAAGCCTGAGCAGGGAGAGCACACCTCTCCTCAAAAGCCAAGGCTGGGAGAGCTGCAGCAAAGACCTCAAGGGTAACAGAACAGAGTGAGCATCAGTGTCACATGTACACATGACACTGGTAAAATCGGATACAGCAGTTAAGGAGGAACTTAGATTCTTCGGGCCAAACTTGATTTTGTTGCTTGCCTGAACTAATACTATTCTCAATGTTGCTCGACAACATCTGCCAGCCTCCTCTGGATTTTGAGGGAAAACCACAGGAGACAAATTTGCATTTATACGTGTCTCAAATTTGAACAATTTCTAACAGTTTTCCAAGGAAAAAAAATCTGAAATTGAAATGCAGATGGATGCCCTTTTCCATCCAACATACAGTAGTTATGCAAACACAAAGTGTCCAGATAGGTAGGTTAAATCTGCTCATCCATCAGTCAGGTGAAGCCAAGATGTAAATGTTAGTATTTGTGGGAGGAGGCATACACATTAGGGCTGGGAGGATATGCTTTTCTCCTGATTTGATTCTTTTATGATTTTTGGGGTGCTGATTCGATTTCAATTGTGATTCTTCAATATTGGCGATTTTTGTGATTTTACTTCCCTTATTTAAAACCAGCCCATGTAAAGTTGAATGATGATGATGTTGACAGACTATATCAGTAGCCGTATTTCCCCCCCAAAAATGCGCATCACATGTGAGTCAGTTTTTAAGATGTATACAGGGCATCTAACATCATGTAACTAGATAGTAAAAGAAAAACATTTAGCCCTCTACTGGAGAAAAGCGGTAATGTTTTTACAACCCAGCTCATAAAAAAAGACTAAAATGAAAGAATTTAAATTCCGGAAAAAAAAAAAGATTTTTTTAACAAAAAAAAAAAAAATTAAACTGTAAAACAAAAAATCCAGATACATATATGAAACAATTTTTTTTACAGTGAAAACTAACCTTTGTTTTTTCCACAAAGCAGCTTTCATATTGCTTATTTTAACTTTGAGGTCTTCTGCTGTGCGCTTGAAAACACCAGACACCGTTACTGCTTGTCATGTTTATTGCTTTTTATGTGTAGTTGGTGCGCAATTTGAATTTGTTGGGTAAGGGTTTTCCAGGAGGTTCCCCCTGATATGACAGTCTGCACCTGCCTCTCTTTCATAGTTCAATTAGTTAACCTGTCAGTTATTTGCAGCATGTGGCTAACGCTACGACCAAATGAGCTGTTCCATGGTCCCGTTTGTGTAATGAAATGATGTGCAAACAGACCATAGTTATGTCAGTGTCGTTATGCTAACTTAAAAAACATTTCTTTAAGTCAATTTTGGGCTTTAATGCATGAATGTAAAGAAAGTACAGTGGAAAGTGACAGAAACTTTGGAGAGACAGGAAGAAAGGGGCTTTGGTTAAAATTTGGCCCATGTTGGTGTTCAGAAAGTTAACATTTAAACACTTTAAAAAATTATTTGAACTCTTTCAGTAAGGTTTTAGCAGAAATTGTCAAAAAAGCTTCCGGGAAGTTTCTCTGGTTTTCTCTGTGGACTAAAAACACCTACGTGATCACATCTAAGACAAGAATTTGGCCAGATTTCTAGATTCTGTTTGCCAGGATGGGACTGGGAACAAAATGTAGCCTTGGCAGTTTTTATGTGTGGCAGTAGCATAATGGGAAGTGACATTAGTTTGGAACAGTAAATGTGTTATTTAATAATGTTTTGAAGCTTTGGCCTTGATATTTCTCTCTCGTTTTTCACTCTGACCCCTTTCTTCTCTTCCTTTTTCCTTTCCAGTCCTTTATTTCAATTTGAAGAGTATTTTTTCTGACTTATTTCCCTTCTGACTTCTGACAGGGACGTATTGGACCTGACCCTAACCACAGTCCATACAGAACACAGGACTGGGACTCTGAAACCTCTAATCAGATGGGACTTTTCAACATCTAATGGACCGTAGCCAGCCGGTCAATTTATTTTAACACCCTTTTCCCACATTACTGGCTGTGTACTCGCAGTCCACTAGATGTACTACCCAATCTGGCTCCTACCTGATCTTTGCCTTTCCTGATTGGATTTCTTTGGGGCTGCTGCAGAAGAAGAGAGGGTAAAAACTGGATGAAAATATGAATTTTAAGGTGGCTACAAAGTCCTTACAAGGGTCTGTTGTTTCAGTCTGCACTGATTTTTATCTGAGGGATGATTTATTTTCAGTTCTCATGGTACTGGGACATTTTTGTAATTGAACACAAACTTTTCCACCAAAATGAGCAAAGAAACTGGAAAAAAAAATTGTTCCAATTTTTTCCCCAACTCTGTCTTTTAATGGTGTTCTCTGTTCCTGAAAAAAAAAAACTTTTTTCACCTCTGGAAAATCCACAAAAACAAATCCCACACCTTTTTTTGGGAGCAGTTTACAGCATCATCACATCAAGGGAGTTGTTGGCACAAGGGATCAAACCACAAACACTTACTTTCACAGGAAGAGAAATGGCAAATCGATCATCTAAACATTAAGACATCACCGGTTATTTCTGCATACTAAAAGCTGAATAATTCTTCTCTGGACTTTAATGGCTAATCTGCTCCTTTCAAAGCCCAAATATATCATCCTCTCTGTTGTTTAAGAGGGGACAACCACACCTACTCTCCATGACTCCAGCTGGTTTCCAGACGGATCAGTAGTGCTGCTCAAGCACGCTCTATTTGCCGGGGCTGAGAGGGGGAAACGCTTTTTATGAAGACATTTCGGACGTGGGAAGAGTAGGGGGGAAAAAGCACAGCGGGGCTGAAAATAGCCTGGGCTGGCTGCAGCGCTCTGCACATGGTTTATTTATCCTGAGGATTAGTGCAGGTGACTTGAGGGCCGGGCTCTGTAGGGGCTGGAGGCAGGCGGGCAAATGGCGAGCTGTGACTCAGACTGCTGGATGGAGTTTGGGATGAGGACAGTGAGGAGTAACGATGCAGCAGTTGAGAGAATGGAGCTCCTCTGTACTCACCTGACCTCAGATCAGCCTGATTGTGGATTTCTTGCTGCTCACTGGGAGAAATAAAGACTGCTCACTGACCTACCCTCTCAGTATGACCTCCAAAGTAATTCCATTTTGTGTTACTTCAGTGCTTGAAGATTTTTCATGAAACTCACATCATTCTGCACACTAAGAAAACATCTCATACTGATAAAGATTAAACCCTAAAATATTCAGTGTCTCTTTTTCCAGATTTAAACTTCTCTGTAAAATAGTTCCTAAAGTGGTAAAGGTATTAGGTAGATGGATGCAAGAAATCAATGTTTTAACAGTTTTAGTCACTCTACAGAAGCCAATAACTTCCATAAGCATGAAAAAGTTCCATTTAAAAAAGAAATGGTCAAAGGTTTATTCTTCCATGAATCAGCCCATGGCCAGCTTCTCTTAAGTGGGTTCAGCCACTTTACTATTTTAAATAAAATAAGCTACTACTTTGTTAATAAAGAAGAAAACTAGCTCCACCATGACTGTACAACTACTACTTTGGAATTATTTATGCAAAATCAAGCTCTTGAGAGAAGTTTTTAGCCGGTTATGAAACAGAGTGAAACTGATAATGACAGCCTTTTTGTAATTTCTCTGCACTGAAAATCTACTGTGAGCTTCATGGTTGACTTTTTAGATTTGGCTGTTTCTACATGTACAAGAAGAAAAGACTCTTTAAAACACAGAGGTCACCACGGCCTGTATGCACGTTGTGTCATTACACAAAGGGGACCATTATGTATCCTTATGAGACAGCCCATTTGGCCATAGCGTTAGTTGTATGCACGACTGCAAATAATTGGCCAGTTAACTAATTGCACCATGAAAGCAAGATAGGTGTAGAATGTCAAATGTCAGGGGGAACTTCCTGGAAAAACCTTATCCAGGAAATTTGAATTGCGCATGCCAGCTACACATAAACAGCAAGAAACATGGCGAGCGATAACAGTGTGACTGAGAGAGATCGAGAGTTTTGTGAACACCACACACATTTTGGGAGGACCCAGACGCATAAAAGCGAAGAATAGAGCCAAGCAAACTTGCCAAACTGACGGCAGCGAGCCTTCCCAGTTTGAGACTTTGATTGCCTCTTTTCTCTCATCTGTTCTCTGAAAAATGTTGTCTCTGAAATTGAAATTTGCTTTATAGCTCCACATTGTCATACTTTTCCAAAGGATTTGTTTGATACCTAAATATCTGTGTTCTTTGCATATTTCGTCTTAGACAGGGACTCATAAGCATGACAACTGCTATCCTTGAAACTGCTGAACAGGTGTGGTAATCCCACTGTCAGCGCCTGTAATGGTGGAGTCTACTACCATTAAATTTAGCGCTCTTTTGTGGCATTAACCTTATTGATCTGAGCTAACTGATTTTTTTTTTCACAATTAGCACAAACGGTCCGTATTAATCGCTAATGGCTGGACATGTATATGGCCAATGACTTACAGGCAGAGTTGGGCAGTAACGCATTACTAGTATATAATGATTTAAACTACACTGATCAGTGGATTAATTCCACAACGCATGTCAGTTGAGCAGCAAGGTAGTTTGTCTTATGGTTGCCAGGTATGCAGTTTTTTAAGCATCTTTTAGGCATCTTTTGGGTTGCTATTTATTTATTTATTTATTTATTTTGGGGGATGGGTTGGCTGATGGGCTTGTTTTTTTGATTGTTGCCATACATACTTGGCAACTCTGGCTAGCCTGAGAGATGGAGCAGTACAGCAGCTGGAAAAATGCCTGTCGTTTTAGTTTTGTCGAGAGGAACGATGACAGTAGCATCGTTGTCAGATACAAATTGAGTCCCGGTACTCGGTCTCTTTCAGCTTAGACCAACTTAGGTTGGATAGTGTCTTTAGTCCTCAGTTGAACCAGGTGTGTATTTCAGATAGCCTGTAACTCTGATACAGACTATCGGTCATAGGCTGCAGAAAAAAACACACCTGCTGGCAATTCAACATCTGACACAGAGGCCGTGTGCAAACTCAGAATCATGGGCAGAAAAGACAAATACTGATTTTGTGGGATGTAAAGAAAAGTAATATAATCACTAGTGTAATATATTACTGTTGGCAGGGAGTAAAAAGTAAAGTGATATTACTTTTAAAAAGAGTGACAAGTAATGAGTAATGTATTACTTTTTTTACAGTAACAGGCCCAACACTGCTCACAGGAGCTTTAACATCCACAGAGTCATCACGGCAGTATTTTGGGTGGAAAAAGTTAATTTTATTCACCCAAATTCTGAGAAGTTGTCTAAGTCATACCATGTACTCTTCTTTTTAAAAAGTGCTTACATTATTTATGATGCAGCTCTGCAGCTATCGGCTCAGTTGGAGACCAACCTGTGTCATGCTAGTAGCGGCTAATGTGTCCTCAAGCTGCTAACCTTAAACCAGAATGGTTAGCTTGCTACAGAGATGAAGTAAACTCCCTTTTTCCTCCTTAATCAATGTTTAAATATTTCTTTTTCATTTGTAGTCTTCTTCCAAACCATGTGACATCTTTAGAGCCAATACATAAAATTGCCCCCTGTGGTGCCACAAGCCTTTTTTTTTTTTTTTTTTTTTTTTTAAACACATTTTAATGTTTTACTTGAGGTAGAATTGAAACGCCTGAGGCCACTGGATTGGGGTCAGATGAAGAAATTAATAGTGTGCTGCCGAAACAGCCTTGTTCTCTTACACTAGATTCTTCATGACTTATACATTTGATTGTTCAAATATCAAGATGAGATTCTATGTGCAAAATATCCTGTACAAGAGAAGAGAAGCAGTTTTGTCCACAGGGGGGTGCCAAAACCAATACAAACAGAAAGTTCCTCACAGGAGCTTGTTTGGAAAAAATTAAAAATGGAAATGGAAAAATATATGTACCAATGTTGCAATATGTGATAACACATGAAGGATCAACGGTTTCTGTATTATCCTGGAGAGAAAATCTGCTTCACAGCCAGTTGGGCCTCAGAACCATCACCAGACAAAAGACAGAAACACACAACTGACTGATTTGATAAAGCAACAGCAGAAAACTGAATATCAAAAATGAATATCACACTGTAGTGTTTAAAAGGTATGACAGAGGATAAGGGCCATGCTTAACATAAAAAATGTGATTAAGCCGTGATGTATGAGATTAAAGATAAAATAAAGTTTTTTATTTATGAAATTTAAATTAGATTATGTCATGATGTTCGAGATCAAAGATGAAATGTAACACTATTAAAGTAGAAATAATACTATGTAATATTACTTGATGAATGTTAAAAAAGGTCATAATGTTACAAGATTGAAGTAGAAGAAAATCGTAATGTATGAGATTAAAGACTAAGGTGTACGTTTATGATGATGATGAAAAATGCAGATTTGGTTGTCTGTCTAAGGATGATTGACAGCTGCCATTCTTGTGTAGTTTTTTTTGGGAATAGTAAAATACATCATAAAGGAGAGTTAGTGTTACACACACACACACACACACACACACACACACACACACACACACACACACACACACACACACACACTTTTAAATTTGTCCCTGTGACTCCAAAGAAATAATTTAAATGCTCAAATGATGATTCCCATACTCCCAACCCCCAAAAGAAAGAAAAAAAAATACATAAAAAATAATGAAACATTCTAAATACAGCAAAAACAGGAAATATTTTCTAATAACTGAGACATACAGAAATCCTGCTTATAATGAAGAATCTTTCCACTCGTATGTCTGACTTTTACCTTTACTTTAAGCTTTGAGAACATCATCTTTTCTGCCTGGGTAGAGTAGGATGTTTGTTTTGGGTAAAGGATGGTTGACTGTGCTGGCAGACTTTATTTAAAAGCCTTGAAGGTTATGTTAAACTCAAGGCAGATATTGAATGTTTCCACGGTTACCATGTCAGACCGAATCACAGTCAAAAAAATGTTTTCATTTGTTGTTGACATCCCAGCCATGAAAACATGACATGCTAGATTTGAATATTTCACTCAGCATGAATACGATCCGGCTTTAATGAAGCGCAGTCACATGTGCAGGCAGAACAGGAGAGGTATTGTTTAACAGAGTGGCAACAAATGAAGCACGGTCATGAAAAGAAAGAAAAGAGAGGACAGCACAAGTGTTAGCAAAGGTGTAATGCTTCTTTGTGAATGAACATGTGCTGTAGACAGTGAATGTTTGCAGACACGCACTAACACCTGTAAACAATCAAACCCTCCTGCAGCAGTGCAAACAGAGCTGACAGAGACACAAACACACAGAAGAGAGGAGGAGACAGCTGCTTTAAGGAGAGCTTGTTCGTGTCTTTTGTGCACACTGCGGAAACACTGAGTGCAGACTTTGTGTGTGATAAGGTCGGACAAATGGACGCAGAGCTGCGCGAAGTGAGAGAAGACAGATGGCAGCAGTTGTAGGGACAGGTGAAGATGCAGACTGTAATCGCTGCGGGTGTGAAACAGACGTGAGCTCTCTTTGAACCAGGCAAGGACAAATGAGTGAAAAAAAGAGGAGAGAGGACAAGAAAATGACCTGGAGGCAGGTTATTGGGAATGAAAAAAAAGTGTCATAATGAATAAAGGGAGATAGGAAAAAGGAGGTCTCACTCTGACACGGCTATAATGAGGCGTTTATTTAAAAATGTGGGAAGATCTCACCCAAATGTTCCTCATTTTTATGAAAGGCATTTATTATTGTCTGAGGAAAAACTCCTTAAGGTGGGAGGAATTAATTTCTCGCTGGTAAGTTCAGACACAAGTGAGCACATACATCAAGAGCACAAAGCTACACACTCACACGAAGAAAGACGGTGTTGTTGTGTGCTGGTGGCATTCACAACAATGACAGCCTCCTGAGAGAACAGCCTGGAGACTGATTAGTATTTCCTGGATGTGTCTTTGCACTTTTATATCAACCTAAGACTGGCATTTCCACTGCAATTACCGAGCTAATCAGTTAGCCAGCAATGTTTCTGACTTGGCCTGCAGCCTGAGTCCAGGCAGCGATTTCTTTCTCTTGTTTTTCTTTTTCCATTTTAATGTTTCTGTGGGAAATAACGGCACGTCTGCAAAAATGCGAGGCAGGAGCCACAGTTCAGTTGCTGATGAATGGTGTGGATTTTATGTGATTGTGTTACTTTGTGTGTGTGTGTTTATGTGTTGCATTGTTGATTTGTTGATTTGTTGGGACCTTGGCTGCTTTGCGTGCAGCTCCTTCTTGAAAGATTATCATTATGACATTTTGTGGTTACCGCACGGAATACAATACAGACTGACAGGAGAGCTGGGAGACAGATAGAGAGGCATTTACAGGCTGACGGGGAGGAGGAAAGAGGGAACAGAGAGGACAAAACGGCCAGGAAGACGATACATATGAATGATGACTCAAATTCACTTATTTGGCTCAATTAAAATGATCCCCCTGGAAGGAAATTTTGAATGTCCCTAATTCGTTTACTGCAGCAAAAGTCAAGATTCAATTAACAGTAACTGAGTGTTGAGTGACGAATTGTTCTGACTTTGGGCACTTTCATTTTTTCCTGCTCTTGCATAAAGAACCTTCAAAAACCTTTTGTAGCATGCAACATTTTTCTGTTTCGGACATTTGTTGTGTCTATTGTCAGAACAATGTTGCCACATCTGTTTATTTGGATGACTCTTTCCCCTAGCGGTTAGGTCATGTACCCAGTGAGGCTATAGCCCCTGGTTCGAATCTAACCTGAGGCCTGCACATCACTTCCTACTCTCAGCCTGTGTCCTACTCTATTCATTTTTTTTTTCTCTAAATAAAGGCATTAAAAGTCAGAAAAAAAAAGAAAGAAAAATGGAGTCGGGGTCAATGACCTATGCTGCAGCCAGCCACCAGGAGGAGCTCTAAATCTTTGAGCGTCGGACAGCGAAAACTTATCGTGTCCATTTTCATGTAAAGCCAACGCCATAAACCTCATAGATTCATGGTGTCATGTAAGCTCATGTTTTTTATTTGACTTAATAATAAAATAAAAGCTATAAACCGTCAAAGTTTGCTAAAGAATAATGTTTTTGGGTTTTTTATTTGTCACCCAGCTCCATACAGATTCGCTACTGTGCAGACTCTGGCTGCACAATGGTGGAACCTCTGACGGAGGGATTTTGGCTTCATAACTGTACAATGTTGAAAGGCAGAGCCACACTGTCCATTCTATATACAGTCTATGGTTGGTACTAAAGGGCCCAAAGTGTGCCAAGAAAATATTCCCACACCATTACACCAGCAGCAGCCTGACTGTTAATACGAGGCAGGATGGATCCATGCTTTCATGACATTTACTTCAAATTCTGAGCCGACCATCTGAATGTGGCAGCAGAAATCAAGACTTATCAGATCGGGCAACGTTTTTCAATCTTCTGCTGTCCGGTTTTGTTGAGCCTGTGTGAATTGTAGCCTCAGTTTTCAGTCTTCAGCTGCTGTCACCGATCTGCTTCAAGGTTGGACGTGTTGTGCGTTCAGAGATGGTCCCCTGCATACCTGGTTGTAACAAATGGTTATTTGAGTGTCTGTTATCTTTGTATCATCTCCAACCAGTGTGTCCTTTCTCCTCTGACCTCTGGCATCAACAAGACGTTTTGTCACAGAGAACTGCTGCTCTCTGGGTATTTTCTTTTTTAAGTACCATTTTCTGTAAACCCCAGAGATGGTTGTAGATCAGCAGTTTGCGAAACACTCAGACCAACCCATCTGGCACCAACAACCACGCCACACTGAAAGTCAGATGAATCCTCTTTCATGTAATTGGCTGATTATATAGGATATTTGATATTTTTATATTTAAGTTAACAAACAGTTGAACAGGTGTACTAAATAAAGTGACTGGTGAGTGTGTATGTAGTTATCTTTGCAGCTTTGAACCAACTTTTTCCTCATTGTGCCCTCCTGATAATTAACTAAACTGTTGTTTGTTTTGCAAAGCAAATGTCAAACCACGGTTGAGTCTGCCTCACCTCTGCATGTACAACAGCAGTTTTAACAAGCTACTACTGCTCATTATTCTGTGAATTCAAACACTTTGAGGTATAAAGAGCTGTTGGCCCTGAGGGCAAATACTTAGCTTCAGTTTGATCCAGATATGAGGAGCAGGATCCTGTGAACCATCATATCCTTTATGAAGGTGAGATGTCAACAAAGACTTTTTAAATATATCAAACAGGATGAATGAACAGTTCACCGTGTTGATCTCCTGCACACTCACACAGAGTGTAACGCAGCTCTTCTTTTTTTAATGAAACGAAATTAAACCCATCAGTCATAGAGCTTCACAAAGACATTAGGTAGAACAGGCAGCATCACGTAGTGAGTGATGTTCAGACAACCACACGGAGGAGAGAACATCAGTCACTGCAGTGTGTGTGGTCACAGCAGGGGGATGGCAGGTGTGTCTGAAAAAGTAAATTGGCTTTGCGTTCTTTGTTTACTCTCTGCTGGTCAGTGTTTTTCTGCTCCTCCGATAAGACGAGCTGAGCTGGAGTCAAAGTGTCGACTGAGTTGTCAGGCGTCTTATCAGTCCGGTCTCTTTTTTTTCCTGTCTGCCTCTCTCTTTCCCCCGGCTGGCAGGGACACACCTGTTTTAAGAAGCAGAGTAAACTTGTTATGCTCCTCCTGTCGTCTGCCTCAACTGTGGGCAGCTGCTTCTGTCTGCCCCCGCAGGACGCCGCAGGTCCAACTTTTCTCTCCTTCCTCTCCCCTAAATGACACTTCAGTGCTCAATTAAGGGAGCAGGCAATATGTTTTCAGTCAGACCTGCAGAAAACAAGGTTGATGGAAGAGTGCATCACACTGCTTGGACTGCCTCAGGTTGTAGCTCTGGCTCTGACCCCTCACATGACTCCGAACTGCTGTCTTTTAAATCTTGCAAGCAGCCTTTTCCTTTCACACCCAGGAGGTTTTCAGCACCGTAATGCAAAGAAGTTCACACAGTACCCCCGGTGGCCTGATATTTGGAGGTTATCGAGGGTGCGAGCCTCTGTTCCATTAGTTTCTGTTAGTCAACACCATGCTTTATTAGTTTTAAATTCACCAACACTCAACACTGTGATGCTGTTTATCCAGATTTTAAGCTGTGAATTCTTCTGCTTGCTGTGATGAAGTACAGAAATATAAGACTATGTACAGAGACCTCATCACTACAGATGCTGGCTGTAACCCCTTGTTTCATGTTTCACCCTCTGTGGCCCTTCAACCATCCTATTTCATAAAATACCCAAGATGGCTTTAAAAAAGAACTATAAGCTTTTTTAAAAATTACTTTTCATTGCAGGGCTAGTTGTCTCTGCTGCTGAGCTGACTTTACAGAGGTAAAAGTGTGTCTCTGTAAACAGCAAAGCTGTCAGAACAGGACAGTGCAGTGCAGCATATCAAGCTCCTGCTGCTTTTTTTTGCATCTGCAAAGCCATAACATCATGTAAAAATACATAATACAACACCAGTATTACAGCTGTGGGGTTCATTGTGAAAGTACAAAAGCATTGTGAAGACAGAGCTTCCTCATAACTCTGTGGAAGAACAGCTTCAGCATGTTAAGAAGTAAGACATCTTAAGCATAACTGTAAGCTAATTTGTACTATTTACTTTATTCCTACAGGCCTTCAGTCATCATACAGCTGGTAAAGACTGTTAGACTGGAGCATTAAAGCTTCATGCATGTTTGATGAAGACCACAGCCCTGATATTACAGAGCCCTTCAGGGGTCATAGAGGGGGGGGGGGGGGTCCTCAGAAACTTCTGCAAAGTCTGGAAAAAGCTTTCTTGTTTTGTAACACAGGCAGAATGGAACATGAACAACAGCAGAGTGCACACCCTTGAGAGAGATATGTTAAATTTGAGATGGGCTTAAACATAAAGATACAAAGTAAGTGCCTTCCAGCCGACACGGTTTTCACTCAAGTGAGAGACATTTGAAGAGTAGGACCTAAATGAAATGCTTTTACAACAGTTAGAAAAGAATTCACAAAAGTTTCTTTGGGAAATTCTTTTCTTCCCTTCCGTGGCTCTGATACGAGAACTCCAGCTTTGGACATTTCTTCCCAACAGCTGTAATGATGAAAAACTGTGAAGGTGCACAATGCAAAACCAAGACAGTGTGATAACAGACACTAAAAAGTGCCAGAATGACAAGAGAGATATTTTTGCACATGATGAGTTACATTTGGCTGTATGGCTCTAGTCTGGGAGCTCCTTGCCATTCCAGGTGCATATGTGGAAGGGGAAGGGTTTCACTGCCCATCCACCCTGAGGTGGAGAGGGCACACCTCTCTTCTTTTATGATCTTAAATGAAAAGACAAGGCAGACTGAGCAGCAGCAAAGACCCAGGAAAGTACAGAACACAGTCAGTATTAGTGACAACACTAATGACAACGGTTAAATCAGGTGCTTCATAGCCTGCCTGAACTAATGCTATGCTCAATCAGTTCTTTTTTAAAACACTGGTTTTGTCATAACAAGCAACCTGATTTTGCACAGGAGTTATGAGCTACTTCTTAATTACGTAATCATTGGTTTTATTTTAGGTTCAAAACAAGCTTAAAATGACTACTGTTCAAATTGTCATTAGATGAATCAGCCTCAGCATAATGTTTCAAGTTTAAAGGGAATAATGTTTAGGGGGAAAAGGTTAATTAAAATAGTAAATATCTAAAGACAATAACCTACTTATTAAAGGCCACTGAGCAATCACAGCATAAGTCTTTATACTTGGAAATTAGTTTTGGCCTGATGGCCCCGCTCATTATAACTCTATTGTTGCCTGGTAACAAGGGAGCAGGCGGGTGCATGCGTGTGAGTGTGTGTGTCTTCAAAGAGTTATCAGTGCTCTGTGTTATCACCTCTGACACCTTATTAAGGACAGTGTTGTTTTAATTATACACTGATATCAGCAGGGGGAGATAATTTTGAGTGGCATTCATTATGTCTCCTATTAGCATTTGAAGACAGACAAATGAGTTCCACTCTGCCGGAGTGGGCTGCTCAGGTTCAGATAGAAAAAAGGAGGGAAAGGATGCATAATAAATAGCAGAAGATGAATGAGGGAGAGACAGTCAGACGTCCCTGTTCCAAAGTCCCATTTCTACCTTGAGATAACACTATGAGGGTAAAACTTTGTTCTCAGATTTGTCTTTTTGTAAGGTTAACATGTACATAAATTCAGGGCTGTGATTTTAACACTTGCTAACAAACTTGGATCAGTATTAAAGGGGCTGTGGGGACTTTATGAGTGATTTTGAAAAAGTCTCACTTCTAGAAATATGGCTGATCATAATTTACAATTTTAAATGAGATTATCAGCACCAATGTAGGTTATTTCTAAATGCTGTTTCTTAGCTTTCTAATTGGGTCGGACAGAACTGAACTGATTTACGGCACGTTGAAGTCTCTATGACAACACCACATTGGCAGATGAAGTTCAGAAGTCAGAGAAGAGAATTGTGTTTTATCTGCTGTAAACGATTTCTTGGATTAATTTTGCTAGTTTGAGAGTGATAGAGCATGGGATAAAGACTAAAACACAAGCTAAAGGCTAAAACACAAGCTAAAGGCTAAAACACAGGCTAAACTGTTTGTGATAATGTTCATTCCATCCCACATGCAGCAGTTATTCTGCAGTGATCTGATCAAACTTGCGAGTCTATCAATAAAATAGCTCTGCTCTCTAGATAAGCAGGACATCAGGATTGTGTAGTCCATTTTATTTTCTATTCTAACATTTTTTGGACTGGGTTTGGAAATTTTAGCTGTGGGGAAAAAAAAAGTTTTTCTTCACTATGCTGTAGAGCTCATCTGACACCTACCCCTGTACAGTGATTACAGGTGCAAAAAATCACAAAATTAGAAGTTTCAGTCTTTTTTATAAGCTTTTATATGCTTTTATTTTACTTTTATAAGACTTTATATGCTATATTAGGGCCTTTCAAAATGAAAACAATAAACTTTATGAGAAACATCTCCTGGATGCACTGGGACGCATCATCAGGTGTTTCGGGTTTCACAACATCAGACACCCTCGCTCAGGGGACCAAGCTGGGGTTGATCAGACCTCGACTTGCATCCCAGTAGCAACTCGCAGATCAGCTATTTTAAACCAAAGCCACCTCGTGGCTTTCTCTGCGGCTTCTATCGCGGATTAAATGGCCCTCTTCTTTGCCGCTCATGCAACGCCCAGCCTGCTGAGGACTTTACAGAGTGAGCGTCCTGTGAAGCCTCTGCAGCCCACTTCTATGGGCTCATAGAAAGCTCTAGAATGCTGTGTCAGGGCCTTTCAAAATTAAAACAAGAAAGAAAGAAAGAAAGAAAGAAAGAAAGAAAGAAAGAAAGAAAGAAAGAAAGAAAGAAAGAAAGAAAGAAAAAGAAAGAAAAGGAATATTACTGATGGTTACAACATTTGGGCAGTCAGTGTGTTCTTATTCAGGACACAAATGGGACAGGATTACAGTATATCCCATGATGCATTCTGATACCCTCAGGAACCTCCTTGCACTGAGCAACCGCAGAGCCACCACACTGTGCAGAACATTAATGTATTAAAGAAACCTATAGCTTCAAGGAATCGTCGTGCAGAGGTCCAAAGAAAAAAAAGATCACCTGAACCTTTGATCTATTTCTTCTCTTTGTTTCCTGTAAACAACCTAACAGACCGGCTCACAACCAACTGGAGAGGCTTCAGATGCACATTGATAGTGATGTGCTGACACTGTGCACAGCTGCTCTTGAACGCTCACTGAATCTCAATGTGGGAAAAGTGAGCAGCAGTTTGGGGTATGTGTATGATTCAAGGGAGGCAGTTTAAGCTATGCTGAGAGGAGTCGTTTAAACACAGGCAGACCCATAAAACCACTGATGGACAACAGCTAATAAGCTTCCAAAAGCCCTCTGCTTCCTCCCCCCGTACCCTCAGGAGAACTCATCCTCAGCAGTACTGAGCCACTTTTTACACCACAGGCATTAACACACACTCACTTTGGGTGTTACAGGCTCACCTGTATTTCAGACATGACAAAGTTCAGTCAGAGTCTCACATGGAGTTTGTAAATGTCAATATGCAAAGTGTGTAAAGTGCATCTGTGTTGCTCTGATTTGTGCAGCAGCGCGGCGCTCATCAAGTTGTCATTTGATTGCGTTGTGTATTTCGATAAAAAGATGGCAGCACACTGAATGATGCTTCTCATTATCTGCAGACCTGAGCTGCTCCTCCAGAAGAGGAAGCTGCCTGTAGTGTTTGTTTGTCTGTCCTTGGAGGATACCTCAGAGAACATCTTCACTCACAGAGAATAAACTGCTAATAAAAAAAAAAAAAACAGAGACAAAAAGACATCAGTAGACAGAGCGGGGTGAAGGATGACCGTGATTCTCGGTCTTAACAGAGCTGTTAGCTTCCTGCTTTCCCCCTTTTTTAGGTCACCATGGAAACTTCAGCCTGTTAGGGAGCTGCACAGAGCTGACCCTCGACTTTCACCAACTCTTCTCTCTTCCTGTTAGAATAGTGGAATTTCTAAAATGATTCATTTCCTAGTTAAAAAAAGGTGCTGGAGCACCCAATCATTTTTCTCTGCTGTCTCTAACTGATAAGAAAAGAATTGAAATCTATAATTGCCATTCAGTGGAGAGAAATCAGAACAAATAATTGATAAAAGCTAATCATTTACAGATGCAAATCAATTTTGTACCCATTTGTGGCAGACCGGTCTGCCTCTGTTTATAATTGTGCCTCTCTTTCATTTACTGTGAGTGTGAAATATTGTTTGAAATGCTTTTTCCCATTTCAGCAGCCTCCAATTATTTGTCAATGTTTGGAAAATGGGTGCAGATAGCCGTGATATTTCATTTGGCACTCAGTGTCTCACAACCACACTTAAAGCTGCAGTGTTTGCTTTCCCTGTCTTGTTAGTGTGACTTTCACATCAGGGCTGTATCCAGCTTTAAGCTACCAGTCAAAGTAAAAACTTAAACTTGACTTCTTGACAGGGATTTGACAGAGCAGATTCTATTGTTTGCCTGAAACTGCGTCTGAATTCACGAGCAACACAAAAAGTCAGACAGACAACATTTCATAGTCTGTCTTGAAAACACATAACAACACAACAAATGAAGAAAAAACGTTCATCCTTTTGTCCTTGTGTTTGCTTTTGTTTCATTATTTTCCCTATAGATTGAAAATACATATTTGTAAATGTACTTTCATATATCATGCTATTGCTCAGTGGTCCAAAGTTGTCTTTACAACTAAAAATAATTTATATTACATTTGAGAATCAAGGACCCGGAGTCTGGAGGAAGACTGGAGAGGCACAGGATCCAAGTTGCTGGAGGATCAGTGTAAAGTTTCCACAGTCAGTGATGGTTTGGGGTGCCATCCATGTCCTCTGTTTGCCAACATTTTCTGAATTAGAAATATTTTTGTATTGTTTTTATTTATATTTATTCTCATTTTACGAGATACCAAACTTGGGGTTTTCATTAGCTGTCAGCCACAATCATCACATTTAAAGAAATTAGCTCTTGAAATATTTCACTCAGTATGCACTGAACTGATATAATTCTCGAGTTTCATTTTTAAATTGAACCACTGAAACAAATTTTTCCACAGTATTCTGTTTTTATGAGTTGCACTTCTGAATTTGTCTTGTGACTGAATTCTCTACAAATTATATTCCCTGATTGATTACGTTTATAGCAAGTTTCCCCATCACCTTTTTTCACCATCTCATCTTCGTTTCTCATGGCTGGTTAATTGCCACTTGGTTTGGATATAAAGTGAAAAGTAAAAACCACAGCTGCAACATTTTCCCACTGCTGAAACGTTTCACTCCGCCTCTCTGCTGCATCCCTACCAAACAGAGACCTTTGGCCATGAGAAATGAAGCCATTGTGAAAGTACTAAACCAGCAGCTCCTCAAGAAATAACATACATACCCATTTTAACAAAAAGCTGATCTTTACAGCAAAATGTGTTCAGTCCTGTTCAAAATAACACCTTGGTCTGACTAGCTCATTTCACTAACGTTACACACGTTACAGGGGATTCATTTTTTTTTCATCTCGTTAGTTTTGTCGATTTGACAATTATGAGTTTTCATATTTGCTGTTGGTGCTCAACCTGACAGTTGCTGTCAGTCAAACAAAGACACATGTGGAGAGGTAAAGGAGTGTTTAACCCCAATCGCATTTTCTTGACTTTCAGTAGTTGTTCATTTTGGTTGGAGTGTGTGTGTTTAAGTCTCTCTGTGTGTATGTGTTTGTGTCATTGCCTGCTGTCCTTTTCTGTCTCATGGGACACAGCAGGAAAGCCGACTTCACAGCTTTAAGTGTTTATTCCTCTGAGTTTGTTCAGAGTCTCACGGTAACACACAAACCCTTTGAAATGCATGGACTCACAACTATCTGAACAACAAAAAAGAAAGAAAGAAAGAAAGAAAGAAAGAAAGAAAGAAAGAAAGAAAGAAAGAAAGAAAGAAAGAAAATGTGAGAAGGGTTTTTTTAAACACTGAACACAAGAAGCTGAATGATAGCTAACTACTCTGGAAAGTTCCTCTGTGAAACATTTATCCCTACAGTTTTACTAAAAGAGAATAAGCAAAAATCACAGCTAGCCAGTGGGTTTGAACATGAAAGCTACTGATTTATCTTTAAATAGTTCAAACACTAACAGACAGACGTTGAGACTTCTCTCCTAATGCAGTTTGACCATTGCCTGAGCTTCTTCTGTAAAAAACATGATGATGTCAAAAAGAAACCCTATGGCTCTGCTTCTCAATTGATGGAGCACTCTAAAGAGACAAAGTTTATAGTTTTATGCTGTTTACGGGTTTCTGCAACTGCAGTGAAGTATCAAAGAAGAGATGTAAGGTAACTGACTATCTGGGCTATACCTGGAATAAATTTAAACAAAACATGCTATCACCACTTTAAAGCTGATATATAAGCTTTTTAGCAAACTCATACATCCCAATCAACTAGAAGGCAGCAATGTCAATATTTAACATATTTAAATAAATGATATTTAAACACATCATTCCATCACGGCTTGTGTCCAAATGTAGCTCTATTTTGGTCTCCACCAACTCCTTAAAGAGGGGGAAACGTCGATTTAGCTGCTGTCTCTTTAAGGCTCCCCACTCCACAAATCCACTTTCCTCTCATTGGTCAGCTCTCCAGAGGCCAGCTGGGTCAAAGCCACCGACAGACCTAAGTGTTTGAGGCTTGCACCACCAACGTGTCAAGAACCAGTGAGGAGATCCTTATGTGATAACGTTAAGAATAAACATTAAAAACTGTTCACTCCAATTTTGCTCTTTCACCAGCAAAGCCATGGTTGTCAAGTATTTTAAGTCAAGATGTGTATCTTTTTGCTAATCCTGCTCCAGTATCAGCCATGAATATAAAATATAATGAAAAATAAAATCAAAAAACAACTTTCCTGCCTCTTAAGAAACTTTTATCTCTGCCACACTGTACCAGCAAGGTTCGAGACAACTCCCTCCAAATGAGTGCCAAATATCCACCCAAATTTTTTTTTCTTTTTTAAACTGAAAATCCACCCAGACTGCCTCTCAGTTGATTAATTTCTCTCCTCGGGTACTTGCTTCTTTTCCTGTCTCTAAGCTCTTTCCAACTGAAATAGAGACAGGAGAAAGAGACATAAACACGGAGGAATATTTGAAAAATCCTTCTTTTCACTGTCCATCTGGAGTGACAGCACAGCTGTCTCAATTGTCAAATTCACAGGTGGACACATCAAGGGAACCCCTTATTAAAAAAAATGTTTTGGCTTATTATTTCACATTTATGTAGATATCTAATTTAGTAATTTAAAGTCCTTGTGAAGACTTTCTAAGTGATCTTGAGCAGTTATACTACAGTGATCCGTTCAAACTTGTTAGTCTATCAATAACATGAGGAGCGAGGTTATATTTGCTCTTCTTGGTGAGGTTGGAGTTGGTAGATGAGCAGTGGTAGGATTCACTAATGTTATATGTTACAGGACACGTTTCAGAGCATCAGGCTGTGAGTAGCACCATTTTTTTGTCCAGGAAACACAAGTGTTTCCTCTCTATAGGAGTTCTTCCTCTCTCCTTGATCCTCTTCCTCACCATTGCACATTTACCAAACTGAAAGATCCACCATCATGGCAGAGAAGATAGAGTTTACAGGTTAGATGAAGAGAGGATTAAAGGATGAATCAATGAATTCAGAAGAAGCCACAGACCCTAAAATTCAACATGAAGAAAAAACAATCTGGTGGCTAATTATCTCATTTTACTGTGTGGGTCATGAAAAGGCATCAGAGTGACACCTCTGCCAACAAGTTGAATGTTTAGGAGTGTTTTAAGCATGAACATATTAACATTTAGATTAAAAAACCCTATTTAAACTTCAGTGTTGATGGTAAAGAGAAACTGTAAAGTTGAAGCTAGATTAGCTGTAATGAGATCATAACTCCACTGGTATTAGCGTGAGAGAGAAACAGCTAAACATTAGCTGAAACTCACTAAAAGCAAAGTAGAGCTGCAGTCAGGTCAAAGTTTACTGCAAGTTCATTTCTCTGGCTTTGTCAAACTGATTTGGCATCATAAAGATACAGATGTAATTATTATTGCTTGAAGCCCTTTGTAGTTGTTTGCCTTACATGTTGTGGTCTTCTTATCAACCTTCACTGGATTTATTTGAAAACAGGACATTTTGTTTGACATCTTGACCTATCTGTATTTGTGACGTGTGCTGTCTGTTATCTTGCCCTCCCAGCTTGAATCATCCCTTGTTGTCGCTTTTAAGATCCGGCAGGTAGTGGTGCTGTGCGTGCTGCATGTTTTGAACTCGGAGTTGCTTACATGCACCATCTGGGAAACGAATTAATCTCTTGGTATTCAGCAACAGCATGAGACAGGCTGGGGAATCTAAAGCCTCAGCGGATTTCTCACAGCAGTGTGAAATTTGTCACATGGAGGAGGTTCACTCCAGGGGAAGAGCTGCAGGGCCTTCTTCCCCTCCTGACAGTCTTCCCGCCCTCGAAACTGCACCAAAAAGTGACAGGAGTCCCACTAATGAATTCAGTCATTAATTGAGTCTGGTCCCACCATCGCTGAGTGGCACATGTATTTTAGGACTATGAAAATGAAAGGCAGATGATGTAGAGGAGCATCAAGGTGCGCTTTTCCTGCAGGAGATCCTGCTCAAAAATCAGTGTCTATCTTTTGATAGTTTCTTACTAATGAAGGGCTTCTTCCCTTTTCCTGGAGATTCAGTCCCATGTGATTAAAGGGCCTGCAAACAAAAGCTCAGGTCTGGCTGTGATGACTCGTCCTCCTGTCCAGTTTCTATCTCTGTGCAGATCTACTGTATGAGCTGGTCCCAACACACCCCCCCTGAGGAGCTCAACTGCTGTATTTCAGCCACTCAGATGTTGAATCATGGAGCTGTTCCTAAAATAAATCTTCGAGTACCCCATTGTGCAGCTGAACTGTGAACCATGTTTGTTTTACTAAGGACTGGAGATGCATGCAAGTCACGCATCGAGCGTTAACATTTCCCGTTGTGTGCATCTGAGCCTATATGTGTTCCATAACTCTCACACATATTACCCTATATCTATATGTACTTACTCTTCTCGATACTGTTTCTTACTTATTTATGTGGCTCTTTCCTGGGCAGCAGTCTGGTTGTTGCACAGCTTCCCCTGCATAAGAAGTCTCCATTTTGTCAAGCCTTCAATGGAACACACAAGGCCGCACAATCACAGTCACTGCACCTCAGCATCACTGTTTACAAAGTAATGACAGACTCCTTAAATAACATGTATTTTATTTCACCCTCCTCAGACCACAAAGAGAAAATAAATTCAAACTAAAGCATAATCTAGAATTTCATTAGTCAGACAGTATCGATTCCAGTCGTTGTAAATTATACAAAAAGCAGGATGAATGTGCAAAGTGAAACATGCAATTCCAAGAGCCTTCAGGGGCAATCACAGAGATCCTGTCAGGTGTCAGGTGAAGAGCTGGGTGACAACCTTTTGACTCTCCTGAATATATTTTCTCCCTCCTGCTCATGGCTGATGTTTCATAGCTTCTTTTTCAACATTGAATTTCGTAAAACATGCACTGAGAAGACATCCATATAAATTCAAATATCCAAATGTTCCCGATGTTAGAAAGGCAGAATTATGAATTAGTCAAAGAACCACCCAACCATTCTTATAAGAAACATGTCACCACAACCCATTATAACTCATCATGTGTAATCCAGAGCCAATCTTTGGTCACATTCTCTGCTGCCAAAAGGGCAAGCATGCATCTGACTTTAAAGACTAATTTAAACCTGCCCTTGATGTCTGAATACTGCAGTATTGCGTCAGACACCATTTAGGGATGATGTGAAGAGATACATGTGGGCTGTTGGGTAGATAAGTTGCTGAGAATGTGAAAATGAAGAATTAATTGCCTGAGCTGATTTCTTCTTTATATTTCAGTCAATACAGGGTCTCTTTTTAAGGATACTAAATTTACATTCCAATGGTGACTTCATACATTTATTGCCAAGTGACAAACATTTTAAGAAGGCCTGGAAAACTTGCAGTGTTTTGGGGAGTACTGGGAGTTTGGGGTTCTGGCAGCATTAAGAGCAATCCTTGTGCTACTATAGCATACGTACATGCTGTGGCTTCTTTCTCTACAGGGACTTAAACAGGCTTCCAGAGTGTTCTTTTGTCTTGAATTCTGTTTAAGAGATTCACTGGAAGGATTTCAAAGCACAGACGTGAAGAGATAAATGTGCACTCAGAGAATTTTAGTACTGCTGTTCGACTCTTTGCAGATGATGCAGTTCTGTTGTCACTGTGAACTCACGAACTTAAGCACCTAGAGGTGCTGTTTATAGCTCAAAATAAACAAGTTATACTTCAGATCCTCTAAATTCTTGACAGAATTGCTCCCTGGCCAGGACTGAACAGCTGCACCTCGTGAAGGAGTTCAAGTATATAGGGATTTTGTTCATTTATGAGGGTAAAAAAAGAGCTAGACGCTGCATTGGTGAAGCGTCAGCAGTAATGTGGCCGTTGCACCAGAACCATTGTGGAGAAGAAGGAGCTGAGCCAGGAGCAAGGCTTAGCTTAACCAGTTGATCTACATTCAGTGCCCAGAAAAGGTGGATGAGATTATGAATAAAGGCAGCTGAAATGAGTTTCCTCTGTAGGCAGGCTGGGCCCAATCCTAGAGAAAGGTTAAAGAGCTCAGACATCTGGATGGAGCTCAGAGTGGAGCTGCCGTGCTCTCTTTCTTTGAAAAGATTCAATTTATTTGGTGATCAGATCGGGATGCCTCCCTGGTGCCTTACTTTGAATTACTTTTGGTTGAATTTTCTTCTTGGCATTTTCAGGCTAAAGCTGTCATCATGACTGCTGAAGGAGGCACTCACACATCTATTGTAATGACTGGACATGCAGTGCTTTTCTGTTGCAGTTGTTTATGGGATGTTTATGGAATTCTGACTTAGCATTTTTTAAAATATCTCACATTCAGTCTGTTTATTTTTGTCCTACAAACCAATTGTGTCATGAGCACTGCAAAAATATCAGACATTGACAAACATACAGAACTTTTGACTGGATGCTCCAAAATACATTACATTACCAAAAGTAGAAATTGAATTGAAATCAGCTGTTTTGGCTGTTTGTGGATTTAGCAGGCTACTAATAGATTTTTAATGTGAATTCAGTGTCACACATCTTCTGTTTGTACTAATTACGTCTTTGTTAAAAAGTCTTCTTTATGAGTCCATAAATATTTCAGTTAAGTCCAGACCTGCTCCTGGAAGGTTGTGTGAACCATATAATAACGTGTGACCAACATAAAAACAATGTGTAAGAGAACTTTCATTAAATGAGTTTATATATTTTTAATCAAAAGAACGTACCTTTATGCAAATATGGAATTTTTGTGATATACCAAAACCATGACAAGCTTGACTTGGACATGCCCCTAAAAGATTTAATATGTGAGATGAGACATTGGATTCCAAATTGACTTGTGCCCATATCTGCTTTGAAGTGCCAAATGATACAGTAAATACTGCAATATAGTCTGTTAAATTCTGTGATCAGCCCATCATACTGGCTGACCACAGAAGAAGTATATCTTCCACAAACAGTGAAGCTCAAACTAAGAAAAGAAAACTAAGAAACACCTTACACACCAACAATGTCCTCTCGACTGTTGTCATGGAAGCACTTCTGCATCTTGAAGGCAGGCACAGAGAGGCCAAGGAGAATTTTCTTTCCTCAGGCTGTCAGACTTTTTTGCCTTGGAGACTGAATACTCAGCACCAATATCTGCTCTGGTTCATCAAAATTTCTGGCCCCTGGGTTAACACTCAGTGTACTGCCAGCCTGTCCTTCATTTCTTGGTCAAAAATCATGTTGATCGTCTTGATCCGGCTTCTGATTTGGTTTCAGTTTATTTAAAGTCCGTGTAAAGCAGAAATACATTTGTGTTATGAGTTTGTCACACCACAGAAACATGTGTCATTGACAACTGAGCCAAATTTGACAGATTAAAAAAATGCTAAGTGTATAAAATTAGGACTCAAAATCATGGAAAAATTAGCATTTCTCCCCGTTGTGGAACACTGGGGGCGTGTCAGTTAAAGGTGCTTAGCCACGCCCACATGTGGAAGGGTGCCTCTGTGTGCTGTACAAGGCATAACCTACAGTAACAATGGAAGCATACGCTAGCAGTGTCATTGAACGGACACAGATCTACCTGTTTGAGCCATCAGAGCCAGAAAGTGACTCTGAGTCAGACAGTGATAGTGCTCAGCCTCACAGTCTCCATCAGAACAGTCATTTATTTCTCCTGTTTATGCAATTTAGCAACAAGTATTATTGACTAGTAATGTTTTAGCCTAGCCAAACACAGTTAGGCTATCAATCCACCTCTTTCATCAGAAACCTATGGGTGCTGCTATGTCAGATAACTACTTCTGCCGGTGGTTATCGGTTTCCAGTTGTCTTGCAATTATATGGCTGAACCCCACTGGCGGCAACATGGGGCGGGGTTATGCTAATGATATCTCAATGACACAACTCAGCTATGATTTCGGACCCGCCCATTAAATCCTAAACACAGAAATTTGAAACAGTTTGTGAAGCCTAGCTTCACAATTAAATCCTAAATGGTTGAACGGTTTTTACAGGTTTAAGGGAAATACATTTGGGACCTATTTAATGTGTTTAGAAGAAAATGGCTGATTTTGCTTTACACAGACTTTAATTTGGTTAAATCTGGTTAAACATGGATGTTGTGAAAACGAACAAAAGTGAAGCCAAAACAATTTGTATGCCCCCACTGGCTGGCTGCAGTTTACAGGAGGTCACAAAGCTCACCTCCTCTGTGTTAGTAAATAGAACATGGTACAAACTTTACATTCAAACTACACTTTGAATTTTTTTTTTTTTTTTTTAAAGTGGTTTCTATCCTCATTGATGGTTCTCATCAGACTCGGGCTTTCATTTATCATTTCATACTGAAAATGGAGAGTAACATAATGACTGGCAGCTCTTTTGACAAATGCACCAAATAAGCAAGTAGAAGAGATACGGCTAAAGGAGATGTTTAAAATGCTAAGTATCAGAGAATCAGTTTTATCTTGGTCTCTCTCTCTGTCTCAGAGGCAGAGAGAGAGACCAAGACAGAGAGCATCCTTCACTTTTGACACACAAGGATTTAATCCATTTAACCCTGCTGTCTGCCACTTGAAGTGCCCTCAGCTGCAGTGAGGCCTCTGCCCCTCTGACAGGCCCAGGGGCTGTTTACCCCCTGATGTTTACTCAGCTGTGCGTGACGAGAGGGCGCACTGCACTCTGCACACTGAGCACTGGAGTGATCTTGCTACTTACTGCTGTAGTGACGGCCTCTCTGGCTGTCTCCGAGCGTGGGCTTTGCGCATGGCTGGCACAAGCAGGCAGACAGGAGATTTGTAGGCGACAGTGTTGATTGCAGGGACATGAAGGGAAGCAGCAGATTAGAAGAGGTTCTGACATCCCATATGGATCTGCTGCACATAGGTGGGAGTGTGAAACAAAGAAGAATTTAAATTTTTGTCAAGGCTCAGGATTGACAAGCAGCGAACGTACCATTAAGGTACTGTAGTCCTGTTAAGTTTTATGGAATTATATCATAAAAATGTGCTGAATGAACTGCACCACTCTACTAGTAGTGAATGCCACAGTCCTTCAAGCAGCCATTTACCATCTCACTCACTCTACTTCTGCTCATTTGGGGGAGGGTAAGAGGGAGCCTGATGACTGCCAAAGCCTCTACAGCACATTGACCAGCTCTGATTGAATATGAACTGACAAGACATTTATGTCTCCCATCTGAATTCAAGAGACCATTTCCATTTTTCACCAAGATGCGTCTTCACTGAAAGTATAATTTTTCAGCAGTTATTTATCACAGTCTTTCAACAAAAAAATGTCCCTCTCTCTTCACTTATTGCAGACAAAGGCGGTAGGAATTGCAGACTCTTTCTTCAAGGAACGGTTTCCTCAAAATGTATTCTGAAACTACAAGTCCACCACTATAGATGCCAAGGTTTGCATTAAAGGAACAATTAGTTGTTCTTAGAGACAGATAGTGTCCCACAGGCTCTGGTGCCTCATTTATCAGCCACTGTTTTGCTTTGCTTGGCTGTGAATCTCTTCTTGTTTTCTTCAAGGATCTCTCTGTACCTCTGCTGAGTTTGGTTCAAGTGCGCCTCATCCGTCTAATGAAAACTCACTTTCCAAAGATGTCTCGTTTGTCACATCGTGACTTTGTTTTCTCCTTCTTTTCTGATTTATTGATCAATACATGCAAAGCTTAGTGTTCAGCCACTCTACTTCCAATCCATTACAATTCATTAATGGATAATGTATGGTGAGCAGGTGCTTATGCAAACTAGAATCCCAATGGTATGAGACAAAACCCTGACACAAAGTGTCAACTGGTCAGGGATTAGCCATGAAAACAAGGTATCATGCTCTTTAAATGAACCAAGAGTAATTTTGAAAGTTTCCTCCATGTTTATTTGTGCTCTTACAAACTGACACACTGTCAACATGAAGAGGTAAAATCATTAATTAAATAAAAGTGCTGGACTTTTTTTTAACAGTTTGATGAGATGTGTGAAATCTAGTTGCTTTTGCTATTCAGAATTAATTACTGTTGTCAAGGTGTTTTGACCAGTCAGAATGAAAAATCTGACAGCTGGTTAAGAAAGCAAGTTAACAAACTTTCGAAGTCTGCGGCAAGATTTTACATATGGTCACTCATGAAGAAGAATATGTTGTTTGAGATTGGAGCAATCATTCCTAGCTGCATTGGCCTGTGCTAAAAGAAAACTGTCTGGTTGCTGGAGCACATCAGTCTTCAGATGCATAAATTAGCGACTCAACCAAAGAGACAGTTCCAACTTGACATCAGCTCCAAAGAGGTCTGAATATCATTATCTCACAAAAAGCACAGAAAATGCAAACCATCAAGATTTATTTGACAAGGGTTTGTATTTTTCTTCTCCTCTACCAAATCATCAGTGATCAAGTGACGAGCCTTTTCTCTTAACTTTTTTGTGATCAGACACTTTTTGGAGAGTCATTATATAGTTTTTAAAAATGGAACAGTAAATGTAGTGTAGGAACTGTCTCCAACCCTAAAACCTTACCCTTATCCTGAACCTACCCCAACCCTGATCCTTAACCCCAACCACTCAAGGTTAATACCTAACCTTAACCCTAACCTTTGACACCTTTAACCTAAATGCACAAATAACATTGAATAACATCTGTTTCTGAGAGGCACGGGAAGCTGAGTCATCTGACATGGCTGTTCCTTCATTTGTTTTGTAATAAAAACTTAACAACAAAACAGTTTGGACAACCATGAGTATATTATAAACCTTGTTATAAAATATGGAAAAGTAATGTTAGAACAGCCTACTGCGATTTCTCTTGATACTTGAAACCAAATTTAAATGTTAATATGTCTGTACTTGAACTAAAGTGGGATTTTGTAGGAAGGATTTCGACTTGTAATGGAGCATTCTAAAATTTTTATAGCTACTTGCACTTTGGTGAAATATCTGACTCTTCCTCCACCACTGAAGAGGATTATAATGTATCAGCACAGGCTATATTAAAAACTCTTCATCTCTGGATGCTGCTTTCTTGTATTATAACACTAAAGTTGGATAACATTTAAATTTTAAGACTCCAGATTGAAGTTATGACTCTGTTTCTTATCAGTTCTTTATTCTGATTCTATTGTCTTTGGAGAATAAAATGTCCTTGCCGCTCACATTGTGCTTCATCATTATCTAATTCAGTGAAGATAAATATAAAAAATAACGTATCATGATTACAGATATATAAAACTTCTATGGACTGCAAAATTCTCTGAGGTTAAATCCTGAAAGATTTGATTTTCTGCCAGGAAACAAAAAGTCAAATCTAGAATTCTCAGAAACTTTGATCAAGTGGATACCTAGCCTTTAAAAGACCTGTCTGAATCAATCCTTTCTACAGTTTCCCTCTTTTGTTCCGCAAAGGTCAACATGGTCTCGATTTTTATAACAAAGCATCACTCTGAAGCATTTGTAACTTATATGAATACACACCTCCATTTTTCTACATGTGATATGCTCTCCCTACTCTCTTCAGGTCTCCTGAGGTGCTCCTCACCCGGCGCTCTGACGCTATCGTCTCTGAAGGTGATAGGTACTGAGAGCACGGACGCTTTCTGGGAATAGAATGAGAGGGGATGAGAGAGGAGGAGGTCTGTCTCTACTGGCCTGTGAAATATTCATCAAGTGAAGTTGCGGTGGGTAGGGAAGTGCGGCAGGAGATGAAGAGGAGTCCACAGGGGGAAGAACATCACAGTTTAGGAGACACAAGGGAGGAAGGTAGAAAGGTACCGAGCAGGAAAGAAATGTAGGACAGAGGAATGTTTTTATTGTGTGGGAGCAAGAAGCTCAAAATCCCACTTCTAAAAAAAAAAAATTCCCTTCAGTGAAGAAGGTTTGGTGATCTCTCATCTATATAGCAGCAGGTAATACAGTTAAGTGACTGATAAAAGTTTCCAAGAAATATTGAATTCTAACTTAACTAATTCCAGACACACACACACACACAATGAAAATGTTTGGCTCACAGCTTCTGTTTCCAGTTTTCTCCTCTATTGTTCAATAATGTCAGACGGCTGGACATCTGGACTGATTAGGTGATCATTATACAGCTCTGGCCTACAGCCTGCACCGCCTGAAGGTGCCATCCAGCAGTCAATGCAGTGGACATCATGGTCTTGATTTGCATGATCAATTCTCACTCATTATTCTGACTTTGACCTTTAGAGAAAATACAGGAGCTGAGCCTCTTCAAAGTTTACAGAGTACAAAAATTTAAAGATTGAATTAAATGATATTTAATCTACTTTAGGTTTTAGAATTTAATTCCCCAGCACATCTGCACATCACTTCATTTTTATAGACTTGTATGGCTATATTCATCAAGTCACAGGGATCGATAAATCCATAGATAGGTTACAGAAATTTTAAAATGTAATATATTAGATATTTACCAAACATATTTATGATGATGACAGAGAAGGGTTCATGCAAAGCAAAATCTCTGAATTACAAAAAAAAGATTTGTATGAACCTTTCCTGTGTCCTCGCTCCCTGCAGTTCACTTCTACCTATTCTTGTTTTCCTCTTGTCTTGACTTCTTAATCTTGATGTCCAGTGAGTCAGGGGCTGACTCCCCGTTCAAGGCATCATCATTACACACACACACACACACAAACACACAAACTGCACTGTGCCTCCGGCTTTCAATCCCCTGCTGATAGTTTATTTTCTCTTCGGACTGGCTCTCTGCTCCACGCAAGGCTGGTTATTAACGTGGTGAGTCAGCTATTCATTCAGAACCGAACAGACGAGGGGGAGACGTTTTGGCTTTGATGCTTTAAGCCTGTAATTATTTTAACCTTCTGTGCTTCCAACAGAAGTGATTACACTCCAAGATCAGCTGTCGCAAAGCGTGAAGGCTTTTATCAGTCACCTTCAAAATACTTATAAATTGATGCTAGCTTTCACACTTTGTCTTAATAGTGTAAACTTATTATATTAAAGAGGGGTATTCATGGCCTCAGGGACAACAGGAAGTGACTTTAATGAAAAAATACAGATAATTACTTCTTTAATTAGACACTTTAAAGACCATTTTTGGAGCTTTGGACCTATGGGGGGGTAGTATGAAATCTGATGTAAGAATAGAATAGAACAGAATAGAATAGAATAGAATAGAATAGAATAGAATAGAATGTCAACCAGTGCATGAAGGACTGCAGCCTACATACATGGAGCACCTTAGGGAAATTGTATGGCCCCCTGAACAACAGAGTTGAATAGCCCTGACCTACTCCATCAACTGAACCAAAACAGCACCCCAGTGTTTCTTTTATTATTATTTTTTATTTTTATTTTTTATACAGGCTAAATTATTTTAGCATGTTTATTCATTTTTTCATATTTTAACAACTAAAACAAAATAAAAGAGCTTCCACCATCCAAGATGGGGTCATCATAAGAGAATAGAAGGTTATATTGATAATAATTTTCATTAACAAATAATAATAATATACCAAGAGTGTATTTATGAAAATAACATCAGCAATAGCCAAAATAATACCAATATTAGTAATAATAGCATGAGTAAAAAATTAAAGTATTTATTTGTTTGTTTGTTTATTTGTTTGTCTATTTATTCATTTAAAGTGACAGTGCATATAAATGAACATTTCAGCACAGCATTCATGTAGTTATGCCAGACTGAGTCATGAGGCTAATTTCATCAATTTTCAGAGCAGAGTTTGTAACAGTTGAAAAATACACAAAATAACGAAACCTTCTGATAACATAAAATAAAGCACACTAAAACAATAATTTCATCTATATAAAAATTGCAACAAAAAAAAAAAATCCAAAACATTTATAGTGCTATATTAGTGAGATAAAGTGCTACTCCTGGAGTTGTACCACACAAAAGGTTACCTCTGATTGTCTTTATCACACAAGTATGCGCACATTCAAACCAGTGATACAAGTATATACACACACACCCACTCATGTATAAATACACACACACAGTGGATACAGGTTAGCAGGGACACAATGGTACTTTTAGCTAACTTTGTGATTTCTGGGACAGCCAATCGCTACTTTCCTGTAATACAAGTAGTCAAGAAATAAGAGGTAATTTACCATATGAAAGTGTTAACTTGAAATAGTACTCCAGTGATACTGACATTTGTTCACTGCAAAATGTAGTTTTTGCTGATAAACAAAAAAAAAAAGTTGTTCTCTTTACACACAAAACACGCACTGAAACTGCAGCCCCCCCCCCCCCCCCCAAAAAAAAAGGAACAGACCAAACTGTGGGTTACCCGTACTGTTGCACCCCCTTCCTTCATATGTGCAGTTAACCTTTCAAATGGAACTAAACTTTGAAATTACATTCCATGGTGCCACTGTGGGAGGTTTGTCACATATCCACCTTTTGAGGCTACGCTACCCAGCCAGGTAGCATTTTAAGCATTTTAGCATTCTTAGTGTCTCGGCTACAATGTGAACATTATCCCTCACCATGTCTGTGTTGTACACATGGCCATATTAGCATTGAAGCACTACTGTATCTAAGCACAGCCTCACAGAGCTGCTCGGCTGGTCAGAAAATATTAACCCTGTTTATATTTATTCTGTTGTTTATTTTCACCAAGTTCGTTCATGTGTGAAGGCAAAGAATATTTTTCTGGGTCAACTGAAATCATTGTCAGATTAGTCCTCACTACACAAACAACACCAGGCTGCTAAGTGTAAGAATATTTTAGTGCCAGTCTCTGCGAGCTCTTTCATTTTAATAGCATTGCTCAAAGATATCTGTTTAAGTCAAAGTGTGTGCACTTAAATGAGATGGCTTCAAAGCTTTCGAAAGTATTCTGATAAAACAACAGAGCACTAATGGATTGAACTTCACCTGCAGCTCTCAGGTTACAAGACTGAAGACCTCGCTAAATGGATCGGAGAGTGCATGGATTTGTGATTTGAGGATTCCTTGGAAGACTAAAGTTGCTTTTAAAACAAACATGAATAATTATGTGCATAATGATTAATTACAGCTGAGCTCTGGTGAGTGCTTTTCAATACATGAAAAATTGTTTGTGAGTGACATTTCTATTGATCATAGGACTCTCATTGCCTGTTAAAACCTCAGTCTGAAGTTCTGTATCAAATCCTACGGGGCAAAGAAAAGAAAGTGCTTTGTGTTTTAACGTACCACAAGGATGGGGAAGAAGCATTTTAAGTGTGCAGATGCCTCGACTTCTACGTGTTAGTTTCTCATCTGTCCCTACACGTATATTTTTCATGTTCCATATGATTTCTGCTGCAGAGAGCTTTTTTCCATATGTTCACAATAATTTATTCATTCAGCATAAAAAGCAGAGCAAGCAGTGTGCATACTGTTCCGACTTTCTGCATTATTATTGTATGTGTTTATTCTTACCACCTCTGACATAATATCAACTATTCAACAAGAGGAACAAAGCTGAAGTCGCCTCACATCCTCTGTATATCGTTCAAGATCCTAGTGAACATCACATGGATGTAAAGTTAATGCCATGGTTGATCATTTATGAAGTACAGTTAGCGCTGCCAGCGTGCTATCTGACACATTCATGCTGCCATGTGTGGGCGGAGCTTTAGAGACAGCGGGATCAGGTCTTACAGATGTCAAACGAGAGGTTACACAGCAGGAATGAATGTTTAGTGAAGTTAACCTGCAGCTGGGTCCATGAAAGTTTGATGACAGCTTATGTTGTGTTTACTGGATGGTTTCTAGCTGCTGAGTGTGTTATGTATGGCACGACCTGACAGAAATATCCCAACATCTAAAAATGGATGGCTATAAAGCTTTTGAAGAAATTCATGGTCCCCAGACGGATTCTCTGAAATGGAGATCTGTGTAAGTTTTTGTGCTCATTCATCAGTTTGTATCTATCTCTTCTCTGTTATTCTTTTTAACTATTCACCAAACAGGTTTTCCCACAGCCTTCATCAACCAATCATCCTGCTGCTACCAAACTTTCAATTTGTTCTCCTTTCTACTCCATCACTTTGTCGTTTCAGCATGTTTTTTTTAGACCCTCCATCACACTCGAGACCTCGACTCTAATAAGAGCCAGGTTTAGTTTTATAGATGTCCAGCCTTCATCACACGGGGGTCCTTCTTTCACCAACAGGCTCCATTGACATGTTCAGAAAAATGTCTCGTTTCAAGATATTTAAAGATAAAAAATGTCAGAATTGTTTTGAAAAAAAAAATCCACAAAAGGAGTAAGAGTTATGTACTTTAGTTTTTTGTATTCAGACATAATTCCTATTTCAAGAAACTTCATTCATTCATTCATTCATTCATTCATTCATTCATTCATTCATTCATTTATCTTGTATCCACCTTTTTCTTCAGAAATCTATGGGTGTTGTATTCCCCCTGCGGTTATAGAACTCCGGTTGCTGCTGCTGGCAAGCTAGCTCAAAACAACTCGCGTGAAATTATTAATGCTAGACAGGGCTCCGTGTAAACTTTTTTCAAAACATGACTCCACCTCCAATTTTTGTTCATTTTGTTACTTTCTTGCTGTTAAAAGCCGGTTATTACAGCGAGTGTGACAGCTAGGCTAACATCGTCAGCTTTGTGGTTTCCATGGTGATGTAAACAAAACGTTCAACTGGAAGAGCAAAACCGGCAATCGTGATGAACTATGGGTAGTCAGAAAAAAAGGTAGTTATTGCTTATCCACTGTAGGCTGGAGCCTATCCCAGCTGTCTTAGGGTGAGAGGCGAGCTATAGCTAGAGACATTCTGCAGTATTTATTGATTTATTTGTTTGTTTATTCACCTGAGATTTATTTTACATACTATTTATACTTTTTATTAATATTCTTATTTAATTGTGTATAAGGGAAACTGTATAACTTAATTTTCTCTGGGGATAAATAAAGTATTTCTGGTTCTAATATTAAGTCTAATGAGACATTTTCTTATGAAAAATATTTCAGTTTCTGCAGTGCGGGAAGTTTCCTATCCTGCTCTACCCCTTTAAACATACCAAATTGTCTTGATGGGCCCAAATCACAAACTACATTTCACATTTAACATAATTTTCCAACTCATGTAAACTCAATTATTTCTCCCTCCTAATTAATATCCCCTGAGTGAGATTCCTTTACTCCAACAACAAAGAGTGGCGCAAAAAATCCAAACATTTGTGGTCCCCAGGGGATTAATCAGAATATTTTACTAACTCTGTGAGTCTTCATCTTGTGCCAACAAAGCAGCAATCTCAAGGGTTGAAAAATTAAGCCTGCCAGAAAGTGCAAAATACGGAAACTGCAGATCCGGAAGACTTCCCTTGAGACTGGCTGCATACACCGAGGAATTCTAAATAGTTCCCATGTTCAAATACCAATCCCTATGCTGAAATAAAACATGTACATCTTGGTTCAAAAAACAGTTTGAGCTTTGTAGCTCCTTATACAATATCTGTTCACACAGTAGGGGCAATTTTTTTGAACACACATCTATGAAGATAACATAAATGCTAAGAGTCATAAGAGTTATAAGAACTGTAACTGTTTGCCAGCAAGCTAAAAGCCTGTCACAACTCCTCCTCTATGTCTGTTTCTAAGTTGAACACAAGGAGGCTGAGTCAGAATTTCCACTGAAAGTAGTTATTTTTGTTTTAAATTACGTTTGCATTACATGTTTGGTTAAGCACACAAACAAAACCAAAGTATATCTAGTAATGTTTCATTGAACTACATTTGGACTGTTCATAGTCTGCCTTTGTACAGCTAAATCATTCTCCAGAAACTCAAAAACTCTTACAGCTGAATGCAGCTGAATTTAGAGGAATGTAGAGTGGTTGCCAGAATTATTAGAACAGTTGCTATATTGAGGAGGTTTCAGTTGTTTTGTTGAATATCCATAAAATGACCAAAACAAAAGTAATCATTATGCTCATAAAGCAGAGCCATCATAAGGAAATTTAGGTCTTTACAAAAAGGAATACTGAAAACGATGGACTGGCCCTCTCAAGTCCATGACTCAACTCCAAGCAGCAAATTTGGGCAAGATGGAAAATAAAGTGTATAGATCTATTGTACATTCAAAGGAAAGCCTTTGGCTCGGGTTGCAGAAGGCATGGGATAACATTAATGTTGAAGCTCTTAGGGAATATATTGACACTATTCCAGAGACATGTGCTGCTGTAATTGCAAGAAAAGGTGGACATACGTACCAAATATAAAAAAGTAAAAATGGATAAAAACAGAAGGACTCACTTCATTACACCGTTTGCTGTGCTCAGAGCAACTGTCTGCATGTTTCATGATCATGCTTTGGAGGCAATAAAAGGTCAATAGTGTCGGGTCACTCTGTCAGTTGTTCCAATAATTTCGGCCACAGCTGTATTTACTGTGGTGTGAGAATGTGCTTCATAAACATCCAGAGCTCAGAGAACACAAGACTAGATTAACACCAGGAACACACCAGATCTGTGTCTTCTCAGTCTGCACTCTGTTGCGTGTTGATCGTGTGCTCTTTCATCCATCCGGGGCTGCGACTTGCCAGGGCAGTGATGCAGTCAGACCGCAATAGAGTGGATCTAGTTAGACACATTGACTTGAAGAGCAACCAATCAGATCTGGTGCCGGACCAGGGACACATCTGGGTTGTGGCTGTGAAGCAATGAAATGGTACAGAAGAGGAATAAAAATGTGCTAAAAAAAGTTCAGAATTCACTATAAGAAATATTTTGTTAAAAAATGTTGTTTGCAGGTCAAAATAGTCTTAAATCATCATGAAAAACAATCATGACAAAATCCAGATCCTACAATTCTACAATTTCATTCAGCAGACACTTTTGTCCAAAGCAACATACAACACAAGCAAGAATTTAAACAGGAATGAAAAACCTTAGTAAGATCCTGATCCTGACATAAAAAGAATCCTGATATATTTTCCCCATATCGCCCCCTAATGGAGAACAGTTTCCTTTCCTTCAGACTAAGAAGCAGAGTTTGCCAATGTTTATGCAGCATGTTACACTGACGACTAATCATCTGGTATGAAGAGACAGGTGAGGTATTATTTCATAGGTCTGTAATGATGGCACAAGTATGTTTGACTCCATCTAGAGACTGATTTTTTTTTCCAGAAATCATTAAAAGAAATAGTTATCAAATACCGAATTCATATGTTACTATTGCAGTTCATAAATATATCAGCACACATTGCACAATAATATTGGTCGAGGCAGCGACAGGACTGATTGCATTCAAACCCTGGCTCCTCCTGGTGTGTGGTGTTTGTTCGTAAACTTTCAAAAGCTTCACTGCCTGACAAACAGTTCTGATGAACTTTCTGACTTCCCAGGTATGCCTGAAACAAACATCTCTTTCCACAGACACATCAACTCTTGTTTGTTAGCTTGAGTCTGACTGTTAGCACATATATTTTAGTGGCTTGTCTTTTATTTGCCTTTCTCGGTAGCGCCGAAGGTTTTCTCCCGCTCTGATTGATGTTTGCTTTTACAACCAGCAGTCTCTTGATAGATGGCCGAAATCTTTAAACTGCCCCTGGCAGGACCCAAACTCTTTCTCAACAATTACTTGGTTGGTTTGTTCTTTCTAATCATAGATATGTCATTCTGTGCCATAATGCTGACCAATAGCCTGCTCTGAGCACTAGCAGCTACACACACACACACACACACACTCCCTCTGTCTCTCTCTCTCTCTGTCTCCTTTAATTGCATCCTTGTTCCTCCCTGCTCTCTCATGCCTTCTTCCTCCAACAGTTGTGACTCAAACACTCTAATAAAGGACTAAACTCTGAAAATAAATAAGCTACACACTGAGATGTATTTGACTACTTATAGTCAGATGCTCTCTGCAATCTTTTCATATCATTTGTGTCTCTGCTGACTTCCCGCACAGCTTCAATCTTAACATCTGCATCTGGGTTCTTCTTAAAAATTAAGGCCACATTCTTCTCGGCTGGGATGCTCGGTCTCCATGGTAACATCAGATCTATTATGACTGGCATAAAGAGCATGAGAGGGGATGTTAAGTCACCAGTATGTCAGTCTCAGTTGCCTTACTGGGTCGATTGTGTAACACAAAAACCCATGAGAAGACTTTGTTTCCCTCTTCTTGTTTTCTCTTTTGGTCACACTTCTCCTTCCTCTCATACTACCCCCCCTTTCATATTCACACATATTCACACGCAGTCTCACACAAGATATCAGAAACTGAGTCAAACACTGACCCCCAGTGGAAAACATTGGTAAGAACCCTCTGCACTCCCTTTTGTGTCTTACAGGTTTTCACTCGTTATGGGAAGTGTTACACCTTTAACGCCGGTGATGATGGACGCCCACCTCTCATCACCACCAAGGGAGGGATGGGTAATGGCCTGGAGCTCATGTTGGACATACAGCAGGATGAATACCTTCCTGTCTGGGGAGAAACAGGTGAGGGGAAGTCATCTCTGATTGTTTATCACACTGTAAACCACAGTGTATATGCTGTTGTGTGATAAGCTGGAGTGTGTGAAACCCATTTTTATAAAGGCCCCGAAAGGACTTTATCAGCAATCCTGAAAAAGTCCCACTCTGCCTGTTCAGAACTTGCAATGAAAATCAAGCTTTGGGCTTTTTCTTAAAAAACAAAAAAACAAAAACAAAACTTTTTTGATTAATTTTGTAATCATGGCAGACACCGGAGCTGGACTTACAAAATGAAAAAAGACAGAAGAGAGGAAGAAAGCTAAATAGGAGAGTGATGGAGCACAGGCTAAAACACGGGCTAAACTGTTTGTGATAACGTGCATTACAACCCACATGCAGCAGTTATACTGCATCAGTCTGTTCAAACTTGAGAGTCTATCAATAAAATGAAGAGCAGGGTTACATTTGCTCTACTTGGTGAGGATGTAGTTGGTAGATGAGCAATGATAGGGTATAACCAGGATTCACTAATGTTACAAGTTACGGACATGTCTCAGAGCACCAGGCAATGAGTAACACTAAACAGTCTGCTCACCTTTAGTACACTGAATGATGCTACAGACTGAGTTTACAAAGTTTGCTTGTTGTCACGTTTCAAACAGTAGAGCTATGTTACTATAAAAAAAAAAACATTACCTTGTTGCTTTGCATCCTGTAAAAAGTTGTCTTGAACAAAGAAAAGTAGTGTTAAAAAAAGGTCTGCTCTCCATTAATTTGCTTCAAAACAAACACATCTTGACCATAGACTGGTCTGGACTAGAGCCACATCCCTATGATAGTGGGGGATAGTGAAACATGTGAAACAGAGTCTTTATCCTGGAAAAAGCCCTCACAGTGCTTTCAAAGGCTTAAGAGAAACTCATATTTACACTGTGTTGCACTTAGCATATGCTGATTTTTCTTCTGCAGATGAAACGTCTTTTGAAGCCGGGGTCAAAGTTCAGATCCACAGTCAGGATGAGCCGTCCTTTATTGACCAGCTCGGGTTCGGAGTGGCACCCGGCTTTCAGACTTTTGTCTCCTGCCAGGAACAGAGGGTAAAACTTTTGTCTTTTTAATTTGAATGCAAATAAATAAATAAATAAATAAATAAATAAATAAATAAATAAATAAATAAATAAATAAAATAAAATAAAATAAATTTGCACCAGCAGTTTGTTGATAGTTTGTGAACAGTATACAATAAGAACTACAACGAATTTAGGGTATCAGTCTACATCACTGGTGTCTCAAATGGTATGCTTATGTTAGCACAGTTACATGAAGACGACTGCTTACATTACGTATTTACAGTGCACAGATGTTATCAGGGTAGTGATGCCTCAAATCAAACACTGCTGCTTTACACTTACAAATGACAATCACATTTCACAACCATTCAGGTGTTTTTCTCATATTCATTATTCTAACTGTCATCGATTGTTTCATTCATTCCAAGCCCTTCCAATGGGTAGCCAAGATGACGACCATTAAAGCTGAGAAGTGTTCCACGCTCAACTTTTTGACCATATTGAGTGCGCCAGCTGAGAAACCAAGTGAACTTCATTTTTACACACTGTCAGTGTGAACGCACTTGTACACTCTAAATAGTGAGAGTAAGTGTAGACATATGCAATTTGAGCCACAGCCTGGGCTTAATTGGCGTGTTTGGATTAGATCTAATGGGCAGTTGCAAGTCAACTCAACCATTGTCAATCCATTAATCAGTCAATCAATCAATCTGTCTTTACTTATAAAGCTCCAAATCACAACAAACATTAGCTCAAGATACTTTAAAAAACATTAACATGTCTAGACCTGCAAATGTTATTCATTAACAGAGATCCAACATCAAAGATAAGGAGTCTTATCTCATCTTCACCCACAGTGAGTAGAAACCTTCATAGCCAGTTTACAGTGGCAAGGAAAAATCTCTTTTAACAGGCAGAAACCCTGAGCAGCACCAGACTCTAGACATGCACCACAACTGTGTTGACTGTCCTTATATTCAAATTCAAAAACTGAGATCTGATTGGTGGTAGGGTGTTTATATCTCAAAGAGGTCACGTGACTGACTATATCAGTCTGTAACTTTTATGACCCAGATTAAAATCACCCTCTTCAGAGTTATTTCTGTTTAACCTATAGACTGCAGTGCCTAATAAGTTTATTACTTTTGTCTGCTGTAGCATTTGTAGGTCGTAACCCTAGTGAAGCCCAAAAACAACATTCACCCCAAGGCTCTTTGCCCCTTCAGTGTTTATTCCACTGCACAAATGTTACTTTTCTTGACTTATGATGCATTCCAGAGTCTCTTTTTCATCGTGCACAGTCATATTTTTTACAACTAAAAGTTATGGGTTTTAGTTTCTGTTAGCCTGGGATTTCCTCTGTATGAATCTGACTTGTACTTTCCATCCCATACTTCTTTTCAGTGTCATAGATCAAGTCTCTACATCTAAGTGATCAGCTTGTAAACACAGATTGTTGTGGATAAGATTGAAAACAAGTATTGAATTGCAACATAAGTTTAAACAAACTTTAGTACCATTTGTCTATTCCTCTAAACTTGGTTGATCCATTTTTCCATAATTGTCAGCCTCCTTATGCTGATCATGTGAACTTAAAGGCTGTTCACTTTATTAAGTGTGGAAGTTCAGTTATACAACAATGATGTCATACAGTGTATGCCTTGTGTTTGTTGCAGCTGATTTACCTCCCTCCACCCTGGGGAGACTGTAAGGTGACAGCCATGGAGTCTGACTTCTTTGATAGTTACAGCATCACAGCCTGTCGTATTGACTGTGAGACACGGTATCTGGTGGACAACTGCAACTGTCGCATGGTGCACATGCCAGGTAGGAAACTGCACTTACCATTTCACAGCTATATTAATAGTATGCTTCAATGAAACGTACAATGTAGGCTCCATTTCACAGACAGAAAGCAAAGCAAAGTTCACTGATGTACTGTATGTATTTTGCTGCAGGAGATGCACCGTACTGTACTCCTGAGCTGTACAAAGAATGTGCTGACCCAGCTCTAGGTAAGGAAAGGCCTTGTGCACATCTGGTCTGAATATTTAAGGAACTGATACAACTACACACATCATCTCATGACATCTTAAAGCCTTAGCCACACTGATCTGGTACAAAGGTCATGCTGTATGCTGTTGTTTTTTTTTTCTTTCACTGCAGATTTCCTGGTGGAAAGAGACAACGACTTCTGTGTGTGCGAGACGCCATGCAACATGACCAGATACAGCAAGGAGCTGTCCTTCGTCAAGATCCCCAGCAAGGCCTCGGCGAAATATCTCGCAAAGAAATACAACAAATCAGAGCAGTACATTAAGTGAGCATTTTTTATTGCTTCAATTAAGCAGAAGGATTCATCAAATAGCAGGAACGATTAGACATTTAAGTCCTAAAACTTGGAAAGAAATAACATTTCCTAATATAAAACAAGAGCAAAAGAAAAAAGCCTGGTTTACAAAAGGTTTAAGATTTACTTCGAGCATCTGGCTGAAACTGTGTGTAAACATTCAATAAACTGTTTATTACCTATATAAACTTGTGGAAGATGTCATGAATTATTTACAGCACCTGAATTTAATTATTACCTCTGTGATTTATTATATTGATTTACCCTGTTTACACATTAAGCCTTCATTTTCTGAAGCCTGCTCTTGCCTTAAAAAGACATGTGCTTTTATCTGTAGGTTACTACATTTTATTGAGTCAAACAACATATAAATCTGACATCATACTGCTGCCAAATGCAAAACAGCGTGATTTAAGGGAAAGCTTAAGAGAAATTATCGGCTAGAGGTGTGTGTTGATGTTTCCTCTGACTTCCTCCACAGGGAGAATCTTCTGGTGTTAGACATCTTTTTCGAGGCTCTCAACTATGAAACAATTGAGCAGAAGAAGGCTTACGAAGTGGCCGGACTTCTGGGTAAAAACTTATTATGACCTTTAAAATGAGAAATATCTCTTGTTTCTCTAGTAAACAATGTTTTTCATAAGCTTCTGTGTTCTTGTTCCAGGTGATATCGGTGGTCAGATGGGACTTTTTATTGGTGCAAGCATTCTCACCATTCTGGAGCTGTTTGATTACCTTTATGAGGTGAGATCAATCCTTTGACTGCTTCGGCAACAGTTGCGTACACTGAGGTCATGACTTCAGTATTTTAGGGAACCTGGGCGTTAGCAACCTTCTACATAATTTACTGTATATGTTAGCATGTAATGGGAAACTGTTTAATCACAAATACATAGAGACCCAGGATGCATGCAAAAATATTTGAACAGTGCAATTCAATTTAGACATTAAAAATTAATCCTGGAACAGCACAGAGAGGAAAAAAACATTAAGGACTGGAAACTACTTGTGTAGGTTGTGTATAAAGATAGTCATGCACATGCTCCTGATGTAAACATGGCAGGCTAAATTGACATTGAAATTAGTCACACAGATTAGCCTAATCTCATTGCACCCTTTGCATGTTTGACCACACTGGAATAAAAAAAGAGAATAAAAATGTATATACTGGTATATGGCACCATGGTGTGCTCATGTTCCCCTTTAGAGATGCAGGGACTTTCCCTTTACTTCCAGCTCTGTATGTATTATTGCATGCAGTGGAAATGGCTTCTAAACATAGCAGATTGTTGTTTATGTTGTCCTGCTGTGTTTCGTCCTCTCAGGTCATAAAGTACAAGCTGTGTCGCTGCTCTGACAGGCAGCAGCAGCATGACAACAGCAACGACCAGGGGACTGTCCTGAGCTTAGACGACGTCAAGTGTCATGTCAGTAACTTCCACTGAACCTCTGCAGCTGTGAGGAGGGATAAGCTACACTCTCGCCTTAGAAGAGCTTTGTGGACTTTGTTCGTTGCAGAACTTTCAAACTTAAAGAGGCAACAAATCAAACACACAGACTTTGCCTGTGGGTGAGTTATTGAACAACGAGACTAATTCAGTCTGTGGCTGAGATCCAGGAAGAGCCACGCTTACAGTCAGTGGGACAGCAGAAACCGGTGATGAGTGTGATGTGATTCATTTCGACGTGCATGGTCATTTTTAAAACAGCTTTGAGATATAGTAACAGATACAGTAAACAAGGGCATGAACTAAGGTGAGGTCTGTGTGTTCAGTTAAACAGCCTTTTATATCCCACTGATGTGGTTTTGTTTATGATCTGTAATTCTGAACAAAAGTTTCATGAAATATATTTATTTGACCAAATTTTATTTCAACATAGAAAATTGATATAAGATAAGAGATATTTCCTGTATTATTTTGGGACATTTGCATGAGAGTCCTGCACATTATCTTTAATATTTTTAATCCTTTACTCTTTACTTTGTTTGCCTTTTTTTAAACAATCTATCAGTTTTCATTTTGTTTAAACCTGAGCATTTTGCCAGGTCTTTACTGCCTCATCTTTGCAGGGTGACTGTGCCCCGAAGAGTCCACAAGCTGAGCCAGTTATTCACCACAAGGGTTAATTTCCAGTTATAGAAATGTGCAAAGCAGGTTGAAAAGAATATGACATTGAAGCAAACCCAAAAACAAATGTGAAACTGTGATATGTCACAGTTAGAAAAAGGGCAGGAGTGGAAAAGAAATTATAATGGCTGAAGTTCTGTCAGCTCTTGCTCACTGACAGGTACACTTTAATAAATCAGAGCTCCAGTTGATGTTATTAGCTGCACTGGTGTTACCTGCCATAAAAAGTCAAAATGTGTCTGGTGGTAAACACCACAAAGAGGGAACAATTTTAAATAGAAAGAAGTGCTACTGAGTGGTCTAACAATACGACAAGTAAGAGAGACAAAGAGTGTAAAAAAGACTTTTGAATCATCTTACATGTGGCAGTTATTTGTTACACATACAGTTACTGTTAAACATAAGCTAACCATAGCCTCCAAAAGCTACTTGTCACAGGCTGTAGCAGTAAGATCCTTGAGTATGTGGAGCTGGACTGAAAGAGGCTGGACTTTGGGACATGAGCCAAGTAACTTTGTGTCAGTAAATAGAAACACAGTTACCAACAGTTAAACCTGACAGTTAAAAAAGAAAACAGCTAACAGCCTGTGAGCTTAGCCTAGCCCAACACAAAGCAAACTGTGAAAGTCAGTTTGGCAGTGACAGCGTGAGAGAGAGTGTAACACTGCCAAAAACAGTGTCACTTGTGCTGCCTTGAAGTGGGAAGTTTGTGCAGTCGAGGCTGTTTTATAGTCAGAAGACTGCTGCTTGGAAACAGACGGGTAGATGCAAGGATCTTCTTCTAAGTGGGTCACATAATGCAGGAAATAAAGAAATACACTAAGGTAATACAAAGAGGCTGTTAGGGTATCAACATTTTTCTTGGAGTTTAATGAAGGGAAAAAAAACTTTTCAAGACAAAAAAAAGTTTAAAACATTGGTAATAAATGGTCCTCTCAAAATGTAAGCAAAATCTGCGCCACTTACTGGGTGATCATATAAACCATGGTAAACAAAGTGCCAAAAAGCCTTAAACAGGCTTTTTTTTTTCCTTTGGTGAGATTCTTCAAACTTTGGACTAAGATAGGCTAGTTGTCCCCAGACTTTTTGCTTTGCTAAGCTAACTGGCTGCTGGATGTAAGCTTATATAGAACAGTCAGGTAAGACTGGTACTCTACCTGACTCTAAACTAAACAGCAAAAATATGTCTCTCAAATGTCAATGTTTTTAAGACTAATAGAATTTAAGGAACATACTGGACATGATCTAAACCAACAACTGTACATGGATTCACAGCAACAAATATCAGTTTAACGAAACCTTGATAAGATCTGAAATGCTCTTTCATATGTCTACAAGGTGCTACATGTTGTCTAATTTGCCTTCAGAATTCCCCTTATATGGCTATCACTGTATGCTGTAGACATATTTTCAGCAAGATCCAAACCAGACTCATAAAATCATTGATGCACCTGTATGTTCTATGTTGTATGTAGTCTAGGGATGCACCAATCTTTGGCATATAATGTCTCATATTAATACGAATCTTAGTGGATATTTTCCTTCTTGATTTAATGGTTGCAAGCTACGGTGGCGCAGCTGTTACTGCTGCTGCCTCACAGCAAGAAGGTCGCCGGTCTGAATCCACATTTGGGCAAGGTGTGCCTTTCTGTGTAGAGTTTGCATGTTCTCCCCGTGCGTATGTGGGTTCTCTGCGGGTACTCCGGCTTCCTCTCACAGTCCATAAACATGCTGATTTGGTCAATTGGTGATTCTAAATTGCCCGTAGGTGTGAGTGTTAGCATGACAGGTTGTATGTCTCTGTGTGTCAGCCCTGCGATTGACTGGTGACCAGTCCAGGGTGTACCCCGCGCCTCTCGCCTAAGACAGCTGGGATAGGCTCCAGCCACCTGTGACCCTGACCAGGACAAGGGGTATAGAAGATGGATGGATGGATGGATGGATGGATGGATGGATGGATGGATGGATGGATGGATGGATGGATGGATGGATGGATGGATGGATGGATGGATGGATAGTTGCAAGCTAATACACCAAACTACTAATTCATAGAAGAGGGTGTTAGACAGGTAGGAAAAAGTCCACTGTTGGATTAACTGGGATTTGTCGTTATGGACAAGCGTGAAAGAAAATATCAGCAGTATGGGAGTATTTTATATTTTAAAGACTGGTATCAGCCTAGATTTTCACAGTCAGTGCATCTCTACTCTACATGTGATTGTTGTTCATGACATCCATGAAACATGGCAAGATAAAACTGCTGAGTATAAACATGTTGAATGTGTTTTTCAATCTTTTAGGGCTCCAAGTTGCATGTAGCACTTGTACAGTTAATGTCCTATGCACTGTCCTATAATGAACAGTTATCCACACACCAAACTACAGCTAATCAGTAATCAGTGTGTTGTGTCGTATGTTGTCCGCATGTATTTTTGTGTACTCAATCAGAACTTACGATGGGAATTTCAGAAATTCAGCCCTGAAATCCAATATTACTGTATCTGTTAGAGGCTGCAGACATGTCATGTGCATGTTTTAAAGCTTCTCTCATCGGCTGTCTTGATCCTGATGCTGATCACAAAGTCAAAGAATTTTATGGTTTCCTGGAGTATTTTTTTCACTCTCAATTTTAATCCCCAACAGGAAATAAGAGCCGTACAGCCTGTATTCGTATTGTGTTGTTATGAAGCACAATCGTACCATAAACTGTAATGTAATGTAAATACTGCAATGACTATAGTTATTGTATTAGAATAGGCTGATCCGTCCATTGTTCTTGTATATTTATTTTAAAAAAATACTCGCTGTGTCTCATTTCTAACTTTCTGTACATATGAAAAAAAAAAAGGTTATCAAAGAAAACTTTAAGTATGAGGTTATTTCTTACTATGTATGTATTATTAGAGCTTTTACTGTATACAAGAGTGATGAGTGGTTTTTCTTGCTCCACTGCATGAGGTCAGACATCTGAAGAGTTCTCTATTTGCCATTTGTTATATTTTTGCCTCTGTTTTTAATATCCGTTTGAGAAATGAGAGGGGGTTTATTTAAGTGTGGTGATTTAGGCCTGTACATGTTGAACTTGAAGCAGTTGTTACATTAAAGATTAAATGCTACCTTTACAGGACTTTTATCTAGTTAATTGCATTCTGTGTCATCATTTATCCTCTGTGTTATGGAAAAGGTAGAAAACAGACAAAATAATCCACAGTTATATCAGACAGCCTGCTCTGTATTTATAAATACCTGCACACATTTTAACTTGTTGACCATTTTAGCTTTAACTTTCTTTACTCACGAAATTTATATGACTATAACTTATTGAATATGACCAAAATGTTTCAACATATACTTGAAGGAATGGCATAAATGTTGTAAGCACATTAAGCTCTGCCTCTGGATGATTTGTGATTACTCTGATGAAGCTTTAATGTTTCATTTAGAGTCATTTTAACTCAAGTCATTTTAAATGTCATGGTTGAAACTTTGAAGTCAACTGCTTTTCCATCAAAATCCGCAGTATTTATGCTCAGTGCTGGTTTACATGCCAAGACCAAGAACAAAAACTGTACAGCAGAAGCAAATCCAGCCACACTGTCTGAAACTTGAATTGAATTGAATTGAACATGAATTCTTTATTAAAACATGGTAAAGCATTAAAAATGCATTGGTAGCAGATAGAGGTTTTATTTGACAGAAATATACCTTCCTTTGGATCAGCCTTTCTCAAAGTGTGGTACGTGTACCACCAGTGGTATTCAGGCTCCCTTTAGTGGTACATGGAGGAATCACAGAATTAAATATAAATAAAATAAATTAAAATTAAGGGCGTGGTCACACTGGCCATCCAAACCGTGCTGAACTCAAGCAGGATTGTATAATATCAGTCATCATGGTGGTACTTAAAGAGTCAAGTACTTTCTGAGGTGGTACTTGGTGTAAAATGTTTCAGAACCACTGGTCTAGATACTTCCCTAATAAGTTTATGATAAGACTGATGAAGTACAGCTCACAGGTCAGATTCCCTGTGAGGAGTTTTTGATCAGGCATAAAAAAAAAGACCGAAATTAACAATAATGCCTCTTTCTAGCCTACAACAACAAACAAGACCATAAACCACGAAAACAGTCTGTATTGCATTTTTAATACCTGTAAGCAGGGTTTCAAAATTCTTTGAATTTTCAAAGTTAGAAACTTTGCACAGGAATTTTTGGATATTAACGGAAATTAACAGGAAATTGTATAAACGACATTTACCTGGTCATACATATATAAATATATATACATATATAAATATTGAACATTTCATTTTTTTGTAAGCAGATGAAAGCAAACATGCCTAATGCGAAATTTTTAAATTACATTATAAATTAATTTTAGGGGAATTTTCAGGAATTTTTCCCTGAGTCCCTGAGTCTTTCATGGGTAGCTAGCCTCTAAAAATTATACACATTTTGATGATCATTGGTTGGTGTAACTTAAATGTGTCCATTAAGTAAAGTTTAACTATACCATCAATTATATTTACCTTAGTACTATCATCAAAAATTGCCTTGACAGGATTTCTTGACTCTAAATCCAGAAATGTTGTCTAAGTAGAAATGCTGTCAGCTAGTGAAGAAGTAATTGATGATCATTAAATGTGCTTGGAATTGTTTGTGCGTGCAATTCATAGTACACAGTTGAATTTGCATTAATCATGTTGTTTCAACCAAGAACATTTTTGAAAACCTCACTCAAGTTGATAACAAGAAAAAAATAGAAAAAAAAGGATTCCAAACTTTCAAAGCCAAAATTTCCTGGGAATCTCTTTCCTAGACAACATTCCAGCGACAATGGATGCAGCTGTAGCTCTTTATGTTTCTTACATACTATGTGTGTTAATTACATTAAATGGTGTTATTATTGTGTTGGAGTACAACAACTCTATTTAATATGGTCATCTACTCCTTCAGGATGAAATTTGCTCCTGCTGAACGCCAAGCTGTACTGAGACCTGCCGGTAGCCAATCGCAATCACATTACCTGTGTCGATCAAGCTATGCTCAGTCTGTTCTTGGTCTGACTAAATTCATAGTCCAATTTCTTAAGCTGCATGTAAATGTACTGACTGTTAAAGACAGCAGGATGAGACTAACCTACACACTACTAGAGGACACAATGCAGCAAAGATCTAAGGTGCACTGTTTTGTCCAGGCAACACAACCAGAAAGTTCCTTCCAGAAGCTTTAGAGTGAAATATGCAATGAAGAAGGGAATGCATTTGAGAATGCCAATCTGTGATTGACATGTGGATACCATTCATTAGGATGGAGACATAGCAATGCGTATCCACCAAACTGGAGGCTTCAAATAGGTATAGTAGCCTTAAAAAAAAAACAAAAAAACAAAACAATAAACACTTCTTTATGCTGGAATCTGAGTTAAATGGTAAAAATTGTAACAAGGTAGATGCAGATGGACTATCATCTCATTGAAAAATGAGGCTCCAGTATTTCAGAGTACCCTGGCTTTAAACCTACTTATTAAGCTGGATTCTCCCAGTTTCTGCTTATTCATAGAAACCAGACTGCTGAATCTAATGTTTTGTTCCTTCCTACGTCTCCTCTATTTGTTCCAACTTTATTATGCAACAAGGTTCCCCTTTGTTCGAGCCCTCCAGACCAAATAACTTCTCCCACAATGATCTTTCTGTGATCACTCAAGTGACTTTCAATGTGCGGGCTATATTTTCTCACTGAAAATAAACATCTCACACAGCTTTTAACTTGTGAGTGAACTGAAGAGGAACCAAGGAAGAGACATGGGCAGAATAGTTTGTCAGGCACTTGTAAGGCAAAGCAGAAGATCTAGATCTCTCTCGCTGTAGTGTTGCACCAACATCTCTCAGACAACCAAAATAAACTTTTCTGATTTTATTCAATTTCCTAAAAAATAAAGTCCAGTCATTTTTGCTGGGTTCCAATCTTTCCCCCTTGACACAAAACTCTGAATGAAACAAACATCCTCTGGCTGGTTTGCTAACAACCATTCAAGGGAAAGAAATCCTTTTACTTGTGCACAGAGAATGACCTAACAGTGAACATTAACACAGCTAGACATGCTTTTTCTTGGAAAAACAAGAAAAAGACAAGAAAACTCATTCTGGGTCGAAACATCACAAAGTGGCATGAGATGTGATCAACCTAAGACATCAGGGCCCTGCGGAAAGTGATAAAAACTTTCCACAACCACAGCCTAGCTGCCTACCATGTAAAATCGGATTAATTGGTTCTGCTTGTGTAGAGCCCAAAGGATACTTAAAGACATTACCCACCCTGGCCAGGCTTTTCACTCTGCTGCTGTTTAGGGAGTGATGCAGGATGTTGTACCACCAGACTACAAAACAGTTCATCAACCTGCTAGACTCTGCTGAGCTACAGCTGAGACGAACAAAATTCTCCTTATAATGCTCAATCCTGCATGTATATGCATGTATAATATACTTTCTTTTCTTCTTACTGTCTAAATTTTAATGCACAACTCTGAATTGAACTATCCTGTTGTGTTTGGCTTAAAATGTTAAAAACCCAACATTTCCATCAGTTCCTCTTTCACACAATTAACAATGGGTGTTTTGCACTTTCAATGTAGCTGTATTTTTTTTTCCAACTGCATGTTACTGTGTTATCATGTATTACATAATGACAAGAAACTTAACCTTAAACCTTGGACCTTGATAGTGAGGTTTTACTAAGTATGTGTGGTTTGAGTGTTATGTTTGGGTGGGTCTTTGAGTCATAAACCTTGTAGAAAGAAAATGTAATTTAGATAAATTTTGCAAAACAAAATTGTATGCTCTTTTCTTGGTGTTCCTCAAGGAAGCATTTTGGGCCCCCTTCAGTTTTCTTTTAACATACTTTAAACAACTGCTTTTTTTCAACAGAAACTTTACTAGACAACAATAAGTTTTTATCTATCTCTAGAGCAACATTATTCTTGAAAAGGTCACAACCTTTTTTTACATACAGACTCAGCTTTTCAGTCTGCCTTTTGTTAAGTTTTTATATGATGTTACAGTTTTATTACCACAACCTTGTAGTGCAGATTGACTTAAAGGGATGATAATTAGTGCACATTCAAAAGTGCGTAACCAGCTATGGAAGAAGCATGAGATAATTTCAATCAACATAATCAAGCATTGCTGTATGTAACGGTTAGCACTGCAGCTAAAAGGTCACCAGTTCAAATCCTGGTGGCCTTTCTGTGTGGAGTCCACTGTCCAAAAACATGCTCACCAGGTTAATTGGGGATTCTAAATTGTCTGTATGTGAGCATGATAGGATGTCTGTCTCTGTGTCTTCTTGCCCATGAGGAAAGATGATCAGACAATAAATTTAACTTATCATTTTTTACACAGTTTCACAAGATTTGAACTTCACTGGGTAATATATCCACAGATGTGTGTTGCAAAAAGTCTGGGACTCTAGAGAAGAATTCCAGAAAAAAATAATGGAAACTTATGCTATCGCATAGTTTCACTGTTTTTTTAATCAGAAATTTTTTGCAGTGTTTGTGTTTTCTCTTCGCTTGATAATGTCATGTTGATAATGTATGTTTACACTATAAAATGTAACGTCAAATGAGTTCACATGAATGTTCACTTTTGTTCGACTTACTTTGAGCCTACTGACCTCATGTCAGCTGAATGAATGACCTGTCTCGGTGTTCGCTTTAATGGGCGGGCCGAATGTCTCCCCCTCGGACAGGCCAATAAAATCGAAGAGCAGCTGCTTGTAGCTCGGTGTGTGTTGCATAACCGTACTGCAGGTCCTCAGCAGTAGTCAGTCAGTGTCGGTTCTCCTCCATTCATCGGTTTACCACCTTACAATGGCAGCTCCCAAGAAAGTCTGCATCGTTGGCTCTGGAAATTGGTAAGATGATGCGTCAGTATATCGACTTGAAAACTGACTGAGGGTTGAAATGGCTAACTCTGGAGCGCATTTCATCTCTATGTGTTTAAGGTTGCGTGTCAATACCGGTATCTCGTTGCTAGCCAAAGCCAGCTAACATTAACTAGCTTAATTCCTATTATAACACAAAGACTGAATCGCGTCTTTTTGTACAGTTAACGGCTGCCAAACATTAAAGCTTTAATTGGAGTCACATCGCGTTGCTAGGAAACTGGCTGAGTAATATACGGAAACTTGGCCACATGTCAGTCACGACGCTTTGGGTTTGTGGTCATGTTAGCCACACTGCAACATGTTGTCTCACTTTCATTAGCGCATCTGACGTAGAAGTCCAAGTTATTTTATCATTCATCTGCAATGGGCATGGCTTTGCGTGTTTTGCATATGAAAGACGGGTTGTGCTTATCGAAACCAGGCGCTGAATTCCTTTCATGAGTCGGACACTTGAAGGAACCGTATCGCCTTAAAATCTCAGAAAGGTTCAATCACAGCGGGAATCGGTAAAACCCCTTAGGACATGTGGCGTAAATATATTGACTTATTATAGCCCAGTTAGAGTCACAACGCAAGCTCAAAAGTTTGTTCGCTCTATTTTTTTTAATCAAATGAGACTGTTGATTCAAGGTAATGCAGTACGATCGTTGATGGATCAAGCTTTCTTGTATTATAATAAGTAAATTTTTGTGTACCATTACACTCAAGTATGTGAACAAAAAAAATCTGCAGGGAGTTTGAGGGGAGTTGGCCTGGATATTTCTCTTGGGTTGCAGGTGTTAGAGGACAGTATCCAAACTTCTACAAGGAACAACTTTTAACTATCAAAACTATAGGATACAGCCCAATCCTTTGGTCAGATTTTTTTTTTTTACCACAATAATAATATTTAATTTATACAGCACTTTTAAATACAAGTAGGGGGGACCAGGAATAGTTGCAACAGTTGTCAGCCATGATAAACCCACATGTGCTAGCCAAACAATGCGATTTGACACATGCTAACCAATATTAGCTAAAAGTTAACATATTACATGTTTAGACCATATAAGTTTGAGATGAATCACAAAAAACAGTGACAACAGTTTAGAGAAAGCTTAAGAAAGAAAATACTTTCATACCTCGAAAACATTTTGTTCAATAAATCTCAAAGGAGCTCTCAAATCTTCACAGTGGGCAGGAAAAATGAACAGCAATCAATAAAACCAACTAAAAAGAGCAGCCAAGTAATGAAATAAATATATGAGTATACATAAAATCAAATTTAAAATGAGATTTATCACAGTATAAAAGCTTTTCTGTAAAAATAAGTCATGACATCAACATTTCAGAGCCTAGACAAGCTGATAACTTACTCAAGATGCTGGAAGCCTGAGAAGGTTTTATATTTGCATGAAAAGGTCTTAATAAAATTAATTTCTTTTGTAAATAGTTGGGATTATTTGTTTATACGGCAAATGGGTAACTTGGTTTTTTTTTACAACAATATCAGGTCTATTTTCAACCAAATACATTTTTAAATGTAAGTGCAGTCTAAGGAACATTTCTGCATTTCCTACAGGCAATGTTTGAAGCCTCAACCAATAAATTGGGTTGGCGACACTGCAAGCTTGCACTCTAACTGGCTCTAGGATGTGCTCACCACTATACAGGAGGAGTGTGCAATACTGCAAAACTTTCAGACACCAAGTAAATAAAAGCCTCGGGTTTGACCTGTATAAAATGTAAATCATTATATGGTAGTACTTTTTATGTATTACTCAGATGCCAAGTAGTTTGAGCCTTACTCAAACAACAAAGTTAAGTGAACAAACTTTCAGTGAAGGTTGTATCAGCTTTGTCTCTGTTGTAAAGTACGCTTAATGCCAATGATACATTCATTCATTCTTCTTTTATACCGCTTATCCTGTTCATGGTCATGGCTGTCTGGAGACTGCCCCAGCTGTCTGAGTGAGATATTTACAACACATTACATCTTATCTTAAGTGCAGCCTAGCTAAGGATCAAAGAGCGGAATCATCAGCGTAATCTGATAGAAAATGCATGATCTACAATGTTTAGTAATAACTCTGGTGATCACTCCAGCAGTCATGTGATTGAAACTACTGGCTAGCATTGGCTGTTTTTGTAAGGTTTCACCATTTTCTTGTATAAATGAACGACCTGTGACTATTTTTAACACAGGGGTTCTGCCATTGCCAAGATAGTTGGTGCCAATGCTGCTCAAAAGTCAACATTCGACAGCACTGTCAAAATGTGGGTGTTCGAGGAGACTGTGAATGGACGTAAACTAACTGAAATCATCAACACCGAGCACGAAAATGTGAAGTACCTGCCTGGGCACAAACTACCAGCCAATGTGGTAAGAAGCTGTTGGTTTCTCAGAACCTTAACAGTCATTTAGTGAGCTGAGGAAAATGATCAGTTTTGATGCTCATTGTAATTCTTAAATCGTCCTCCACAGCTGGCTGTTCCAGACCTAGTGGAAGCAGCAAGCGATGCAGACATTTTAGTATTCGTGATTCCACACCAGTTTGTCGGACGAGTGTGCGACACCATTAAGGGCAAGATAAAGAGTGACGCAATCGGAATATCCCTTATCAAGGTCTGAATTTGCTCTTTGTGCTACTTTATAATCATCTGAAATTTCCACCTTTTTCTCTTTTTTTTCAGTTTTGACGCTCATTTAAGTTGTATGCCAGATCATATGTGAGCCAGTTATGCAATGTGGTCTTTGACCCAAATTCCATCTTGTTCCAGCCTAAAGTAAACCTGTTGGTGTGTGTTTTTGTTCCTCCAGGGAGTGGACGAGGGGCCAGATGGACTGAAACTCATCTCTGATGTGATCCAGGAGAAGCTCAGTCTCACCATGAGCGTGCTTATGGGGGCTAACATTGCTAATGAGGTTGCTGATGAGAAATTTTGTGAAACCACGATTGGTAAGTCTGACTGAAGGCTGCACATTTTTTTTTTATTGTTTGCTCTACTTCATTCGTTTTAATGAATAGACAGTTTTAACCTTGTCACAGAAGCTATGGTTGTTGTTTCACTTTGAGTTCCCCTGCTTTCTGCACTGTCAGCATGAGGGTGAAAGTTTAATCTCCAGTTGCAGAGTGAACTGGTTCACTCTGTCATTTGCTTGATGTTAACAACATGCTTCATGGGATTAAGTTAGATCGCACTGCAGGAACACAACCTGTGTTTGAAAGGATTAATATTTGCCGGATCAGTGCTCTTAAATGTAACTTGTTCAAAGCTTTGAAACATTAGAGCTGTGCTGTAGAAAATATATAAAAAAAGTTTATTTAAGAGACAAAATAATCTTTTTTTTTTCATTTCTAGGATGTAAGAATAAAAACCATGGGGTTCTTCTGAAGGAACTCATGCAGACCAACAACTTTAGAGTAACTGTAGTGGAAGAATACGATGTAGTGGAAATCTGTGGAGCCTTAAAGGTGAGCTTTGACTACAAACCATATAAATGTATGATTCATGCATGTTTGGTGCGGTACTGTGTCTAATAAAGAAATTATAACAGCTTCGAGCTCCTTATAAAGTAAAAGTAACTAACTATAAGCCAAGAGGGACATCCAGAAATGAGGGCAAGGGCCATCAAGGCCTTGATGAAAGCAAGCAACGGGGGAAAAAATAATTAAATGAAGACTGTGTAGCATGTTGTTGTTTTCTTGTTTCGTTTGTGCTTTAATGGTACTCGCTAACAGAGGGCTAACATGTCTCAGCAGGTAATGTGCTGTATGGCTTAAAAGCATTTAAGCTGTCTGACTAAATGTGCCCCTTGGATATATGTAAAACATTAAGTATATACAGTATGTGCTATATTTAAACCCAGAGTTATTTGCCTCCATATTTTATACAGACTTACATTCAACTTGGTATGATTGAAGAATGAAGGATGGAATACTTTGTCTTGTAAGCAAAACCAGTCATTTTCCTCTTAACTTCCAAATTATAGTAGACAAAGTGTGCTGTTAACATTGTGTTGATAAATTAAATCTGTGTACAAGATTTGAGGCTGCACATCAATAGTTCAGTTAGAAGTAACTCTTGCTGAGTTCATTGTTGGTACACTTTCAGATTAAACTAGGTTGGTATAACCTCTTAAATGATTCCAGGGAGGGACTATAATAATGCTTGTGACTATCACTATACCCAAGTATCCATGTGTCCTCTAGTATCTGCAGTCTTTACTCACATTTCCACCTCCTCCTTCCTCCAGAACATCGTTGCAGTTGGGGCAGGTTTCTGTGACGGTCTGGGCTTCGGGGACAACACCAAGGCAGCAGTGATCAGGTTAGGCCTCATGGAGATGATCGCCTTTGCCCGCATTTTCTGCACAGCCGGGCCGGTATCCTCTGCAACCTTCCTGGAGAGCTGCGGCGTCGCTGACCTTATCACGACCTGCTACGGCGGCCGCAACCGAAAAGTAGCAGAAGCTTTTGTGAAGACGGGGAAGGTGAGAGTTCAGATTATTCAACACTGCTTTCCTTTCTGGGGCTCAGATATGTAACCTAGATGTTTGGATCTAAAGGGAAACATCAGCATCTACACCAAAGTAATGCTTTTTTTCTTGCTTCTTCACAAGTGCTTATTCTAGACAATAAGTATTGGGTTAGGGGGTTAAATACTTTTTTTTCCCTTTTTTGGGGGGACATACCAGTTGAACATCAATTCAGGTTCATAAAAACTTTGTTGGAGTGCAGAATATGTCACATATCTTAATATCTTAATAATTAAATTCACAGATAATTTACCTCTCTAACTTAAACCAATAAGCTCAAACTAAATCAAACATAAAAGCCACAAAAATATGTTTTTGTGATACATGTTTCTCTTATCAAATGCCAACTTAAAGTCTTTGACAAAGCCATAAACGGTCAAGTTCATGCTAATAATAGCCAAAAAACTCCCCCAACAACTTAATTTGCATGTTAAAAAACAACCCATAAGTCCTACATTCTACTAAGACACCATACACTTCGAATGGAAATGCACTTCTTCAGCCCAACGTCAGGCCTGCTAACTTTTAACGGTCAAGCTGCATTTAATTACTAAGCTAATATAGCAGTCTTGTTAGCTAACACAAACAAAACCTTTGCAGAATTTTATAAGTCAGGAAACTTATCATTCAATTAACGGTGAATACAAAATATTTTTACCGACCCCGTTTCATTACTTAAAAGGTTCCAAAAAAAAAAGAGTATTCCTAGTTTTGAGTATAGACTTCAAGTAGAGGAACCAATCAATCACTCACCACTGACATCAGTCCTTCAAAATAAAAGCTTCTATAAACTAAAATATAAATAAACGGAGATGTAATAACCTAGCATTTTTATTACTTTTGCCGACTACAACCACCAAAAACGCAAACCAATAATATTGTATTTGCCTGTGTGTATTTCTTAAAAGGTAAGGATATTCAAATAAGGCTCAGCTAAGTTGGGAATACTGTACTTGGAGCATGCGTTCATATAAAAAGAAGTCAAAAATATATTACTGTTAAATTAAAATTAGTGAACGCATGCTGGATTGGCAATGTTAGTTTTGTCTACAACTAAGAAATATATTAATCAAATTTATTTCACATGGAATCAGCAGTTGTTGCTAAGTGATCTGATCGCGATCCCTAACTAGATTTTAAGGTTTAACCATTTGCCTGCTTAACCCTCTTCAGCAAAGTTTTATGAAAATAAGGGCAGTAATTTCTTTTTTAGATTATCCTGTTGTCAAGGGACATTGTCTACAATGTCTACAACAGGTGCTTGTGTATTCAGTGAGGTATCATTTCTCCTTAGCCAGCTCTCAAGAGTTCATTTTTCTGCATGCTTTCTTTCGCAGTCCATTGAAGAGCTGGAGAAAGAAATGCTGAACGGCCAGAAGCTGCAGGGACCAGCAACAGCAGCTGAGGTCTATCTCATCCTCAAGCACAAAAACCTAATTGACAAGTAAGCAAAGCAGCAATACAACATTGAGAGCACCATTTCCACATGCACTGGGTAGAAAACATCAAACAAAGAATTTTTCTCTAAACAATACTTCCTCTTCCTCCAGGTTCCCACTTTTCAACGCCGTATATCAGATCTGCTATCAGGGCCATCCTGTCACAGAGTTCATTAGCTGTTTGCAGAATCATCCAGAGCACATGTAACACCTGCAAATGGACCATGTGCCTTCTAAATGGAGAACAAATAATCATTATTCACCACTTACCTGTCAGAAATACATTGGGGATGACCAGTCACTCCACAGCTGTCATGCAAACTGGACAGGGAGCAACATTTGTGTTTAAGCTCGAGTTTACCTTTGTCCTCCAACATTCAGTTTCTGACATCATTTAAGTGCTTTCTTTTCTTTCCTAACATAAATTGAAACTTGAAGGATAACTGTTGGGAGATGTTTCTGTCTTCCTGTGATGGCAGAAAGCCGTTTTTGCCTTGACTTTGTTTTCCATGAAATCAGAATACATGGTGTGACTTTCTACACAGCAGTGAAAACACTACAGAAATCCAAACTTCACTTTGATAACTCTTTGAAACTGTTGACTTCTATTTTAATCTAAACTAAACAGCAGTTTGGTTTTAAAGTTTTTATAGTGCTACATCATGTATTCAGATTTCTATAGGGCCAACCACTCAGAGCAAAGACCTGTTGAAAGCCTTCTGTTGAGGAAATCATTCATATGTAACATTTCTTTTCCATCCAGCTAATGCCTGACCATCAACGCAAGTTGTTTAATTATAGAGTAATACCTCACCTTTGTTGTCTTTGTATGATCATAAGTGTCTTGTGTAATTCACTAAGATATTTCCTGTCTTGTACTGTATATTAACAAAGTTTCAAACGCACAGCAACTGTTTTTAATGTAAGAAATGCAAGTGCCTTAGGATGCATGGTTGCTAATTCTTGGCCAACTTCTTCTTTTGTTTGTTTGTTTTTTGTTTTTTTTCTTTTTGGTGGGGGTGTGGGGGGGTCAAACCAAAGACTTGACAAATATCCGTCCATTATGCCATTTGTTTTTGTGACCCCATCTCTGACTATGTCAAAGCTAACATGTTTGAAATATTTGAAAAATTTCTGTGAATAAATTAAAGTCATCAATCACTGCTTGGTCTTAATTTCAACCTTTGCAGATAGAAAAACAAAGATTTTCCACTAGTTTTCCTTGAAGAAATTCTGCCAGGATAGTGAACTTCATCAGTTTTATGTATTTAGTTTCTTTTCATCAACAAAGACTTGGAAGAGGACTGTTGGCTGGTAAATATGGATGTTAATGCTGAATTCCAGGTACTCCAAACCCAATATTAAAATGTGCTTGGTTAATGTTGATCAAACAGCAAACAATACTTGAAGAACACAACCTAAAAGAACCTAAAAGTACAACACTAAAGGTGAGAAATCTTTAAAAAAAATGTGCACACCCTACACTGGTGCACGGCTTGCTAAAACTGAAACTAAAAGATCCATTCATATTGTATTCTTTTGGTCTTGTATAATAATTTTGACTTTATACCCTGTTAGCTGTGCTCACTAAGGTATGACAACACCCCCCTCTGTAGGGCATGAGGAGTAACTGCACAAAGGTTGGGACTCTAAATAATGGGAATAATAAACTTCAGTTGAAACAGTTACAGGGTCTTAACCCAGATGAAGACCTCTTGTAAATTTTGAACCCACCTGTGAAATGTTTTCAGAAAGAAAACAAACCCAGATGGTTCTAATGCTGCCTGTTATACAATAGAAACCCTACATAGTAGGTCATAGTTTTGTTTGTTTTGTTAGTTTTAGGTCATGGTTTTCATGATTTAATACAAGTCCACACAAAGGTCAATTTGCCATTCAGATTATACTGTTAAAAACCAATCTAAATTACATTCCTTTGTATTGGATGGAGTAGAATATTTAGTTTAATCAGGTAACCACATGGGGTACTGTTAGCCTTGGGGTTTAAGTGTTCTCCGACATACAGATGCTGAAGTCCACCTCATAGCAGTCTCTAGTTTGGCTCTAAGCCATGGCTATTTGCTGCATGTCTTACCCTGCTCTCTACTCGTACATTTGCTGAATTTATAATTTAACATCAGATTTTGCCTCAGACAATAACAACATGCCAAATTAAGGGTAAATTTTTAGTTTAAAGAACCATGAGAAACAGTTGAGGCCCTGATTTTTTTTTTCTTCTTGCCAAAAAACTACAGCTGGCTATTTTTTTCCCTGATACCTGATGGTAAAAATACTGCACATGTTGCACAAGTAATTCCTGGCTACTTTTAAGTGCTTGTTTGAATAAGGAGAGCCTACATAACCAACACTCAGTGTGTATGGTCATTGCAGTGAGAGATCACATGTTGAACTTTAGAACATTGGACTCTGTCATGTTCTGGGGGACACATGAACGACCCCTTTTTACATACTCAGTGACTTCAGTGCTTGAGGCACCGAAAACACCCGAATCCCAAAGCCTGAGACACAACAACAGAGAGAAAATCTATTTTATTACAAGTAATGGAAACATAGCTAGTTTTACATATAAGAGTGCAGTTAACAGCAGTATACATACAGTACGTCATTCCAAAGACATTCACTGTTGAATGGTAGACAGTGCTGCTGTCTGAATGTTGTGACAATATAAGATGAACATCAGCATTTTAAATAAACTTGAAAAAAATGTAAACAAAGAAGGGAATAAAGCTCAAAGGGAGGCTACGAAACAAGACAGAGAGCTTGTTATGCTAGTCCGTAAGAACACTTAAGACTATTGCAGTATGAAGGTTTTCAAGAGAAACTGCCTCCATCACTTGTAGTAAACCACAGAGCCTGTTCATCTCAGACAGTCATGACCTTTCAGTTCCAGGCAGAGGAGAAGAAAAAAAAAGAGGGTGAGCAAATTGTAAAAGATGTACGATTATAATCAGTGTAGTAAAAGCAGAATGGTATTACAATCAGAATGATTTTAAGAGTAAATGGTGGCGAACAATCAGTTCTGTGTTCCTCCTCTCTGCTGCGTTCAATGACTGTCTTTGGTACAGTTCTGACACGGGGTGAGAATGACTCAGCTGAGTGTTTTGTTGTGTTCTGCTCTGTTCTTGTAACTCTTTTTTTTTTCCATTTTCCATCCCAACAAACTAAGATCTAATTCACACAAGTTAGGAGCTAGATCATCAGACATTTATTTGTTTAAAGAAATATCCTGGCTCAGATTTTATTTGGTACCTTCTTTAACTGACATGGTCCCACATCTCAAATAAAACATGACAAGCTGCACGGAATGTGTTGATTTAAGAAAGAACAAACAAAGCTGTCATATGGGCCCATGATTTAGGAATGAATTAATAATGATTTTCAAATGTCTGATGATGTGGCTCTAAGGAACAACTGCTATACCTGAGATATACTCTTATTTTCTTTAAACAGCCTCTCTCGTCCTGACTGCTGCCTCAACAGATCCACATGGTGGAAACACCTCCTTCCTCAAAGACACCCCAGTGTTGGAACATAACACGGCTCACTTGCCCAGCTGCAAACCCTTCTACTCTCCTACCTCTATTCCTCCCTCATATCATCTCATCACAGTTCACAGTCTGTGAGGGTTGACCCATTTATAGGTGCCTTCATAGCGGAATCCAACCCTCTTTGCGAGGTCGTCAGCCTCAGGTGGACCACGGCTGGGGAGAAAAAAGAAGTACAATCAAAATCCTGCATTCATTTCTTCTATCAGCTACGACGCAGAGTAAAAAACACTTTTACCTTCCATATTTGTAAGGAATGGGCTTGGGCTTCTCTTGCTCTATCTGATGAAGGATAGGAGTGAAGATCCTCCATGCTTCCCTTAGTTCATCACTGCAGATACACATCAAATATTTGGAAGTCAGTCGTGTCATGAAAAATATAAAACATTTTACACATTTCATTTTAAGGCCAACTCAGGATACGCACTCTGTCGCCATCTAGTGGAAAGCAAAGCCTACATTATGAATTTGCAACATGCGGTCTACACAGGTTCAGCCCACAAAAAGCAACAGGAGAAGGTCGGAAACAAAGACACACCTGCGAACAAAGTGCATCTGACTCCCACAGAATACATCAAGAATGAGGCGTTCGTAGGCGTCTGGGAGCTTCACGTCCTGAAAACAAGAAATGTGACATCATTTCTTTTCAGACAGGATACGAAGGTAAAGACGCACAAATAAGTAGCAATTACAGATTGGCAACAATAGTTGGGGGGGGGGGGAGTGACAATTTTGACAATTTTAAGAATATATAATCCAAATGATAACTATCACCTAAATCTATAACTTTACCCTTAAAATTTGAGTTTTACCTTCAATCATGCTTAATTTCATTTTTCTTTTCAAATGTCTTTAATTTTATACACATTTCATTTTAATCTGCATAAATTTAAATCTTTAGTCTTGATTTGGGTTCAAGGTCTTTTATGTCCATGCACCATATCCTCTGGAAAACACACACTCAAACCTACCTTGTATCTACTTTTGTAGGTGAGGTCCAGCTCAGTCTCCTCAGGGCTGAAGTAAACACCTGGCTTCTTGCTCATCATCTTGGCATAGACGGCCTCGTTAGGCTGCACACGCACCACTAGCTCATTCCTGCGACATGTGTTTCCAAAAATGTCTCCTGGGACATCTGTGAACTGCAGCCGCACCTCGGCTTTCCTCTCGTTCAGAGCTTTTCCACAGCGGAGAATGAAAGGAACACCTGAGGAGGAATAATTACAATTACAATAGATGACAAGGCCTGTGGAAAATGTGTGATTAGTGGGGTTTTGCTTTGGGAAGGGCAGCAGTTTGTTTACCATCCCAGCGTTCATTGTGCACATAGAGCACAGCGGTAGTGAAAGTGGCCTGAGTGGATCCTTTAGGAACTGTAGGATCGTCCAGATAACCCAGTTTGGCATCCCCTTCACCCTCTGGATCCCCCACGTATTGACCCAACACCACGTCTGACATTGACGCCGGAGCGATACACTTCAGCACCTTCACCTGAAAGGACAACCGATTATTAACCAGCATATAAACCTCCCCTTCCCGCTTTCAATGCTGGAGAAAGTGTTGAGAATGTCAGTTCTGTACCTTTTCATCCCTGACATCATCTGAGCTGGTTGATGCTGGTTTCTCCATGGCAACCAAGCAGAGCATCTGGAGCAAGTGGTTCTGCATGACGTCGCTGGTGGAGACAAAGCGAGCAGGTGGTCGAACAAATAAGAGGAAAAGAGGATGTGATGGCTGTGATCATTTCCATTAGAATGAACGATCCTTTGATAATGTAGATAAAACAGGTTCAAACATTCTCCAAACAAGATGAAAAAGCTTACAGTGAGCAGTTTAAAATTATTTAAAAACAGAAAAGCAGCAGTTTAGCATTAATATTCATGTGCTGACATCCATAGATGATTAAAAACTCATCATATGTTGTCATACTCATATGTAGAAAAACATTTAAAGCGCTCAGTGATGTGCGAGGAGGATTCTTCCGTGTTTCTTTTTACCGAATGATTCCAAAGTCGTCGAAGTATCCTCCCCGTCCCTGAGTGCCAAACGGTTCTTTGAAGGTAAGAACCACGCAGGCCACGCTGTCTCTGTTCCAAATTGGCCCGAAGATGCGATTCCCAAACCTGAAGTAATGTGACATAATCACATGATGTTCACAGCGTGAAAGGACAGCCGTTCATGACAACGTTTTTCACTTCGGCTGGAGGTTGATGTGTGTTTTCTTTGTATGAGACTCACGGAGGGTTTTCTGCTATCAGCTGAAAGTGAAATGTTGAATCATTCATATGACCTGAAATCACCTGAAAGTAAAACTTCTCCATTTTTTACACTAAAAAATACTTCTAATGAAATTAAGCTGATGTCCCCACAGCTTTATTTTTCAATTAAAATGAAATTTGAATTACATTTTAATATGGTTGGGTGTTTATTACTCATTATTCAAAGATATACTATAAAAACACCCTACAGTATATAGCATGTTTGTCTCAACTCCTGTAAAATAAATCATCAATCATTTTAAAGAGAAAGTCTTAAAAAAAAAAAGGTTGAATTTAGATTTTTTTAAGACTCCCCTCTCTAAAAATGAATCCTTGTAGCTGTATCATCATTTCATCAGACTATTAGGAGTATTTTTTATTGTCAGCGATCATTAATTGATTAGACATTCAGGTGAGTCAAGCTCTCCAAAACTTTAACCCTCTACACATGATCACCAACACAACACATTATCTCACAGACACACTACATTTAGTAATTTATAAGAAACAACAGCAGGTGAAGTCTAAGGGGTTTCTCACCTGAGCACCATGAGGTTTTGCACCATTTCCTTGCCAAGATAGTGATCGATTCGGTAGATCTGGTCCTCGGTGAAGAGAGAGGAGAGGTGAGTGGACAGCTCCTCAGAGCTCTGGAGATCATGTCCGAACGGCTTCTCTACGATCACTCTGTTCCAGCCTCTACAAAACATACAAGAAGGACAAAAAAAGTGTTGAGTCACATCAGAACTAACTGGTTCAAGCTTTTAGGCACTCCAGTGAGATACCTTTGCTCAGAAAAATGATCAGGTTTAGTTCTGAAGAGTAAGATTTGGTAAGTAAAGACAAAAAACTGGCTTCATGGTTCATTACTCTGACAAAGCTCAGACAGAATTTAGCAGAAATACAGTGTGCATACTGACTTTGTGCTCATACAGCAGAGCTTTATGTTCTTGGTAACATCATGGTACACGGTAGGCGGCAGAGCCAGATAGAAGAGGCGGTTTGCCGCGGGTCCTCCAGGCAGAGAATGGATGTGTGTGTTGAGTTTGGCGAAAGAAGCTTCATCTGCATATTTCCCACTGATATATGTGTTTCTACTGAAAAAGGCAGACAACCGCTCTGCTTCTGTGTCCGTTACCTAGGTGGAAAGGCAGGGAGAAAGTTTATACAAGAGTGGTTTTAATGAGAATTTTGAAAAAATTAGATTATGGTACATAAAATAATTCATCAAGGGATTATCATGGACAAGTGATCATACATTCAGCATGTGAGACTGAACAAGAAATATTACAGGCAAGTCTAATTTCTTATCTTTAATTAGTTTTTGAAAGTCTAGTCTCAAAGTGTACAGTTCTACCTTCAGGTATGGCATACAAGCACTTCGAATGGCATCAACAGTCAAGTCAGAGCGAGCAAAGCCCACAAAGTACGTCTGCTCAGGGAGGAGACCATCTCTGAACAGCCACCTGGTTACAGAACAGAGTAACATACAGTTTGTAGTTATTACACCACACTTCAGGAGATCAAGTCCAGATTAGAGGAGTCTCTTTCCACGGAAAATCCTTCCACCAGTTTGTCGGGGTCAGAAGTTCACTCACCATAGAGTTGGGTAGATTTTCTTCTTAGCCAGATCCCCCTACAGGTGCAAACACACAAACAGACAAACAGACAATTGATTTCACTTAGAAAACACAGGTTACACACACACACACCGCACACAAACACACATATATATATATAATCATTAGGTGTTTATGCTGGGGTTTAGAGTTACTGTTACTGCTCATTTAAATGGTGTTATCTGAGACAGTGGTGATTATTTTGAATGACACAGAAGTATAATGATGATACTGGGGAACCAGTTACAGGCTGGCAACAGGTAAGTAGGCTGGTAGTCTAATTCAGCTTCTTGAAGAATTGCACAACCACAAAAGGCAGACTAACGCGGGGTATACACATAATGATTATGGGGCTGTTTTTGTCCTGACTTTCCACCTTCCCGAACAAGGGCAGCAAACTATCAATTGTCTTATGTCTTATAAGATTATCTTACAAGATTATCTTATAAGATTATCCTGTGGTCTGAGGTAAGGTAAGAGTGAATCTGTCCTGATAATCGGCCTCGGGACGATTTGGAGCCAATAATAGTAAATATTAAACTTTTGCAATTTTTATGACCAAAAATCTTTGTGTGTGGGAAAAGCTCCTGAGTCACAACTCTGTGAGTTGTGATGTAGAATGGAATGAAGCCAATCAGGAGGCGAGCTGACTGAGGAACAAGGAAGCAGGCGTAAACAAAAACAAGCATGGCTGACCTGAAAGTCGGAAAGTTCATGAGTAAAGTAAAGTGGATTATTTGACAACAACAGAATTTAATATGTACAAAAGTATGTGAACCCTTGTAGTTAGTAGCTTGTGGCTCCTCCTTTTGTTGCTATTACTTCAACCAAGCGTCTTCTGTACCCACTAACCAGTCTCTCACATCTGCTTATGGGGATTTTGCCCACTCCTTCTTGCAGAACTCTGCCAGTTGAGAGAGGTTGGAGGGACACCTGGCATGTACCATCTTCTCAAGGTCTTGCCACAACATTTCAATCGGATTAAGGTCTGGACTTTGACTGGGCCAATCCAGAGTACGGCTCCTCTTCCTCTGAAGCCATTCCTTTGTAGTTTTGCTGGAATGCTTTGGGTCATTGTCTTGTTGCAGAATCCATTTTCATCCCAGCTTCAACTCCCTGACTGATGGCAGGAGATTCTGGTCAAGAATTTGATAGGCCTGAGAATTCATGATTCCCTGGATAATGTGGAGTCGTCCTGGTCCAGAAGAAGAAAAGCAGCCCCAGACCTTTACATTTCCACCCCCATAGTTCACTTTTTGAAGGAGGTTCTTCTCTTGAAATGCAGTGATGGCTTTTCTCCAAACAGCGGTTTTGATTGGGACCAAATAAGTCACAATCTACTACTACTAATCTCTACTTTGGTCTCATCTGTCCAGAGGATGGACTTCCAGAAGGCCTTGGGTTTGTCCATGTGCTCTCTGGCAAAGTTGAAACAGGCAGCTTTATTCTTTTTTGAGGGTAGAGGCTTCCTTCTGGCAACCCTTCCATTAATGCCATGGCTATTCAATTTTCTGCTGGTTGTAGACACATGTACATTTGTCCCAGATGCTACCAAGGAGGTCTGCAACTCTCTGGAGGTGATAAGTGGGTTGGCTTCTACCTGATTTATTATTTTTCTGGTGCTTCTGGGTGATATTTTTGATGGACGTCCACTTCTTGACAGAGTTGCTGTTGAAGGCCTTCCATTTGTAGAGGATTCGTCTTACAGTGGATGGATGGAGCTGGAGTCTTTTGGAAATGGTCTTATAGCCTTCACCAGACTGATGGGCTGTCACTACCCTCTTCCTTATGTCATCGGATATCTCCTTCCCTCTTGGCATTGTTGATCTCTATGGACCTTAAGTGGTTTGGCTGGTTTCTTCTCTCTTTTAATTAGTGCTGGCCAGACCTTTTCCCAAGGATGTCTCATGCCATTGGTTTGCTTGATTGATTTAATTAAGCACTCAAATGTATTTCACCTGAGTCCTTCACCTGCATGACTACCAGTGCAGCTGGCGGTTCACTTACTTTTGCATATACACCAATTCTATGTTTTATGTAGTTTTTGGGGTATGTATACTAGTCCCTCTAAAAAAAACAACTAATAGACATAAATCTGACATTTCATTTATAAAAACTAGTGATGATATAATAAGAAAATCATGGCTAAACAACAGAAACATCTAAACTGTTCAAGAGGTTCACATACTTTCAAGCAGCACTGTATAAATATAGTAAAGTTATTGTGATAAGTTGGCTTCCAAAAAAGTGCACTTCCTTCTGTGTCAGTGTTTGCACTATGCTATTTTTGTAGCACTACGGATACTGGCAAACAAGACTTCCTCTTAAAAAGGACAAATGTATTCAAATAAATATCAAAAGATTGTTCTGATTAAGTTTTGAATCAGGATGATGAACCCGAACAACCTTGACATGTTTCCATGCTACACTTCAAGACTGTGTGTGTGTTTCTTATCAAAGCACAAGCACCTTCTGTTTGATCTGTAAATACAAAGTAATGAGAGTCTCTCTATTTGCAATCGCATTGCATGGAGCTACAGCATATGAACAGTTGTCATCTAAAACATGAGTCACTAACTGTTTTGAGTCAAAATTCTTGTGTCAAGCTAACACAATTTGAATATTTTCTCTTTTCTTTGCTCCTCTCTGACAGCTAACAGAACAGCTTTGGGCTTTGGACAAAGGCACATGTTTGAACATGTCATGCAGAGCTTTAACAACTGGAATTACCTTTCTGTTTTTGTTTTGTTTTTCTGGATTAAAGAGACTAAACTAATCAATAATCAAGAGAATTATTGACAAACAAATCAATTTCAAAAATATTGTTAGCTGCAGTATTTATGGTAATCTTTATTGACCCACTTGGGATAAGACGAGAGTAATTCACTTGAGCTGATCTTGTACTCACAATGTCTTTCAACATATGGGCAAGCCTGCTAAACTTTTTATATGGTACGGGCGCAGTCAGTACATGTTTGAGAAAGTGCAGTTAAGATTGGTGTTTACTGGTTGATAAACATGAACTGTAAATTAACAGCAGCGTCTCACACATACATCCATAAAACAAGCCCAACCAGTGAGAATGCATCATCCCTGCCAAGCCTGTCCTGACCTGCCTGGGGCTGACATTGAAAGAAAAGTGCTGAGTGTAGGTGACACTGCAAAAATGAGCCAGTGTCCTGCTCCTCCACTTAGCACAGCAGAGAAAGACAGACACGACTAGATTCATATCTACAGTGAAATTTAACACCCAAAAATAAATGCTTGTTGTGTTTTTGTGTTCCATAGTTCTAACAGAGCTGTAATGTTTGCATTGTAGTTTCATGTGAACGAGACAAATTTGGACAAACAAAAGCGGAAACGTTTTGTGACGATGAGGAAATGAGGAAATAGGTTTAGAAAGAATTCCTGAAATGTTTTTTCTTCCTGAACAGGACACCTGAGCAGTATGAGGAAATAGTTAACAGGAAGACAGGACTGCAATTGTTTCACAGTTGTGTTAAATATTTCTTCTTTTATTCAGTGTTTAAGGATAAAAAATACTCATTATTCAATATGTGGTAGGATTGTTAGCTGAGTTTATTGATGTTTTGAAACATATATTTAGTTAATTCAATAAAAATGTTTGTCATTACATTTCATTTCCTAAAATTAACCGTTTGTGATTTACCAAGTGATGTATTAGTGGTTACATATTTAACGTGAATGCACAAGTTTTTGGACGAACTTTTTTCATTTTTAGGTAAGAAAAGTTTGATAAGGAGAGGTTTTCTATGGTCAGTCAAATGTTCCACATGCTATTAAGATGATAAGAGGAAGTTTGAGGTTTTCATGTCTCAATTTCAGGCTTTCGAAACCTCAGATGCCGGAGTGGTCTTTGTTTGCACAAGATTGGTAAATTCTGTTTCAACATTTTACCGCCCATGTTATGTGCAATTTTTCAAGCTCAATTAAAGATTATTACACAATTGCAAAGCAATTATGACCCACAACTTTTGGTGATGAGGCTCGACCGCAAATGTGCCTAAAGGAAACAGAGAAGTTCCATCCATGCCCTCTGGGTGATCACTGGGCTGCTAGCTCATAAAGTAAAAGCATTTTTCTCTTTTGCTAAATAAATAAAAGTCGCTGTATTATCAGTTTCTTTCTAAGTTCTGTTAACTTGATCATCCCTTCCCCTGTGCTTACCGATGCCCCCATGATGATAAAGATGTGAGCATCTGAGTGGTGGAACTTCTCATCTTCATGCAGCTCCTTCCTCAGCTCTCCAAACACCTCAGAGCGAGAGAGGGGAATGGTGCTCATTTTCTCTGGACAGGTGTAAAAAGGAGATATAATTAAATAAAGCAGGAAAAGATAATAATAATCCTGAACAGATCGAAACAAAAATACTTTAACAGGCTGAACTCAACCAAACAGAAATCAGAATAGTTCCTGGTTTTTGATTGTTGGATATTCAAACAAGACACTAAAGAAAATTTCATAAAAAAATGTGGGTACTTTTTTTCTGACAGAACAAGTTCTAAAAGATGCAATTCAGAAACTACGAAACATGCACAGTTTTTAAAGTTTTATATGATGTTAACTTCAGGTGCTGAACGCTACATTTTCGAAAGTAGGCTAAAACCATAGGTTGAAACCTCAATACTGGCCCTTTAATTCATCACTTATCCTTCGCATTAAAGATCAGGAAGAGTTGCATATTTTGGGGTGTTAAATTTAGATTTAATTTTCACTGATTTCAAGTTGTAGCAACAAGCAAAATCAGGAAGTACCAAATCTGGACTGACTTCTTCATTTTCACATTTGGGCAACTCATAAGAAATTTCCAACAAATCTTTAAGAGTGTTTTTTGTTACAAACATTACCAGTCATGTCCATGTCAAAACCATAACATAAAGCTACACATGGACGGACTGCACGTGGATTTCAGTAAGTTGGTCACTAAATAGCTCCCAGGAATAGCAACACAACACAACTATAATGATATTAGTCAAATCCTCCACCAAATCCCGTATGTAGAGGGCTGAACCTTGCTGCACAATACACTGACAGAGCTGGATTTGTTCGGCTAATTTGGCTCACAGAACGAGAATTTGGTGCTCAGGATCGATTCTTCGTGGACAAGATAGCTACAACCATGCACAGTGAAAGAAGTTATGTTACACTGATGCGTAACAACCTGTGTGCAGGGTTTTCACTAAAACCGCCCTGTCATCGGCTCAGAGCTCCCCGTGCTTTAATGACAACATGATTTAACCCGAAACAAACCCAAACTACGGTTAACAGCTAACAAGTTAGCAACTAGCTTTCATACCGCAACGGTAAAAGTTACAGAAGATGAGTGAAACGGCTGTTACTCACAAGAGTGTTATCGAGATGAAAACCAGACAGTTAAAACCCAGACCAAATCCAACAACAACTGGATGCAGACTGAATGCAAACTCACAGAGATAAGAGCTCAGGGTTGCTGGTGAGCATTTGGTTGCCCTGCCTACTTCCCTGTTGAAATGACTAAAAGCAAATTGAGAGATATTATTGGTTTGAGAGAGACTCACCAGCGCTCGCTCGACTTCCCATCACAGTCGACTCAAGTGACGTCGTCATGGCGGAGGGGCGTGGTTTAACTGTACATACCCCTTACGTACCATAGACTGTTACGTACTTGCGCGCGCACACTTATGCAATTGCCAGAACCGAACAGGTGAGATATGCACTTTCATCATTTTGTCTGCCAACTGAAAAGAATTTGTTTAGAAGAAAAATAACACAGTTTTAAAGTTGCTCATGCTGAGAAATTCATATGGTTAATCAAATTATTCTTAACAAGGTTTACATTTTCTATCCATCAACGGAAAAACCTCAATTTGCAATGGTGACAACATAAGACAACAGAGAAGCGTTTCTAATAAGTCAATCTTTGACACATAAGACAGGGGAGTTCGTAATTCTACGAAGTCAAGGCATAGATTTAACAATTAATTAATTAAAATGATTAAAGGAAAAAAAATACACTAATCAGTTTTTAAAAGATGTGAGGAAAATTTAAAACATTTACAAACGAATAAAATCAGTAAGACCAGATATTAAACCCCTGAATTAACTTTTACTATCAATGTGATGATCGGTGTTACAGTCTATCCTCTTCAGTAATAATGAAAAATAAGTATTTTAGTCTTCTATTATTTTTTTTATTTATAGCTACAAAAAAGTACAACTTTTTAGGTAGATTATTAGTAATTTACATTTTTAGTTGCGCATCTTTATGTATGCACAGAATTTTTTTTAAAAAAAAAAATCAAGAAGTACATTATGATGTGCTTTGGACAAGATGTTACATTCCTTTATTGATCTTTAGGAGAAAATATAGATTCTGCCACCCAGTAAAATACAAACCAATTAAAATATGTTTTCTAATACAAGCACTTTTATACTTCCACTTGAGTAAGCAGTTATTATTTACAGAGGCTTTAAAACTTTTGTTCAAGTAATATGTACTGTTTCTGTCAGTGTAAATCAAACAATGGATATGTAGAGCACAAATCTCAATGCTTCTTTTTTTTACAAGCTCCACATATCTAAGCAAAGTTGAAAAAATGCACTTTAAAAAAGGGGTCAGCAATACTACTAGTGTCTTTTTTATCTGAATAAATATGAAATATTCTTAGCTGAGGATTAGAGCACAAACAGTGAAGTGTATATTTAAGTCATTTAATTAAAATAGCTTTTAATATTGAGTTTTATAATATCATTCAATGTACTGTAGATTGGATAATAATCAAGATCAAAAGGCACAGAGGATATTTTTTAAAAATATAGTTGTTATAAGTGAAACGTCTTCATTGTTTTGCGGTCCATACACAAACAGAGACGTTATTACTGTGTAGAAAACTTCTGTTGCGATTTGGGCATCCCAGACAGCTGTGGCTTCATTTTATCTTCAGTTGGACTTTAACTGCCATTTAAGTACACTCTGGGGACTTTGAATCCCATATCTTTTATTTGACTTTTTCTATGAGGGATCAATAACATTGACCTCTACCTTTCTGAATGTACATAATGGGAAAATGATGCTAGGAAAACCAAGTCATAAAGAAAATTATAATTCACACGTCCACATGTAGAAAACAACACTAAGAACCGATGAAAACCCACTTTTGGTATAAAGCAGCTGATTCGCAGGTGACCACAAACACATATTTGAGTAAGACAGTCAAACACTGCCCAGACGATGGGTTCATCAGTTGCTTTTTCTGAAAGAAAAAACAATACAAAGTGTTCAACAGATTTGAGAGAGAAGAATGAGGAAAAGGAAACATCAGTGTTTCCTTGTGTTGTAACATTAGTTGCTTCATAGTTTGAGGTGATGTAGAAAAACATGTCAAAGCACCTTTGTGTAGATCCATTTTTGCTCAGGTCCAACTGTGGTTCCTTTCTCCCTCAATTGGCAATGTTTAAGAGACACAATTTCTTCAGAGGTCACATGCAGACACAAACCAATGGCAGAGCTGAGACGTACTTCTTGCTGTGAGGTGTACTCAAAATACTACAAGAAACAGATATATAGTATTTGAGGTGGAAAAAATAACCCAAAATTGCACTGTACTTTTCAATATTTGACAGACAAATTAGTTTAAATTCATTGAAATTCACCAGAGTGATTTTGCCTCTTTTGATTACTTTATTTAAAGCTCCTGGAAGGAGGAGTTTTTAGCTGATTATGAAGCAGGATGCCTTTTCTTAAGCTTCAAAAACAATGGCACTCCACTGGCTGATTGTCTACACTATGGGTTAAAAAACCCTGCTTCCCCCATGTTAACAGATTGAACATGGGTCAAGCTATCAAAAAAAGGTCAAGAAACGTTTTAAACTATAGTTAGTTCTTACTTTTCTGATCTATGTCAAAGTGTTTGTTTTTCAGAGAGTTTTTGTTTTCAATTATGATAGTTCTTTGAATTTTGAAAGATGTCATGGCTCTGTTGACAGATGCAGACTCTAGAATCAATATTTGCCAGATTAGCAGAGTAGAGAAATAATATCAAGAGAAAAACTAATACACTAACACCAGAGTAATGGAGCTTTCTACAGCCATAAGTGTCTGCTTCAAACCAATCCAAAATGTTTTCCTTTGTGGACTGTACTATCATACATGTTACATGTGGTTAGCAGAAGGTGTGTGATGTCAGTCTTGGAGCTCCACCAACCAAATTGCTTCTGTGCATGTTTTGACTCCATGACCACAATGTTAATGCCCACCAAGATCACACCTCACACAAATCAAACCAGTAAACAGAGAGGTGTCCAGCTAATTTATGAAGATAATGCAGCAAAAATGTTTCTTTAAAGCAGAAAGCACCAGTAAACAGCATAGAGAAAATAGAACAGAATACAATGTACTTTATTAATCTTGAAGGAAAATCAAAATAAAATAAGATCTATAGCTCTGGCTTTATATGCTCTATTTATGTGACAGAGCAGTAAACTTAATTTATTTTTTAAGGTGATCTCTCAGATTTTTCTGGCTATTGAAAGGTATTGGAATTGGTGTACCTGTGCTCCATCTTCACTGCTACATTGAAAACCTTGAACCAGCTCCCATATATTATCTGTAGTCTGTGCATTAAGGCTGCAGCCCCAATCAGTGTTTTCCAGCTGCAGGGAAATAACAATACATTAATTGGACAGATCCATTCAGACTACAGTTGTGATATTCTGCAACAGTTTAACATTTCTTCTGCTACATAAAGAAGTTTACCTGTCCATGCATGATTGGTATGATGTCAGGAACATAGGCCTCTGGATAAATGTTTTTCAGGTACCAAGCAAAGTTCCTGCATTTTAGTGTTCTCCTGAGTTCGTGGCGTTCAGTGACATTACCAAAAGAATTCTTCAAGGAAAACCAAAAAAGAAAAGTCAGGTATAATGAGTGAGAAGCATCGTGCAGGTATACAGTGTGACTATTCTTATACTGTACATCCATACTCACTTCTTTATAAATGTTAGCTGCCATCCTCTTCATACGATAGAAGATCCATTTGTAGTCGTCCATCCAGACCTCAGCCAGCCGCACCAGGTTGCGGGTGATCACAATATTTTTGTTGGGGTAGGTGTGGGGGTTGTGATTGCGATGAACGTGTCCTACAACTGAACAAGGAATGATCTCAAGCTGACCTCCACATTGCCAGACCTGAAGCAGAGAGGACACAGAACAAATAAGACTGAAAACTGCTTACACTGTGAAAGTTCACATGAAAAAGCCTAAACAACATTCTTACCCTAAAGGACATTTCCAGGTTTTCACCTCCCCAGAACTCCATCTGATCATCGTAAGTCCCAATTTGCTCAAAGTATGATTTGGATATTGAGAAGAGCCCACCAGCAAAGGCAGGAGTCCTGTGAAATCCGATTAAAAATTACTTAAAAAACCTAACTAGAAAGTAATATTTTTTATATCTGCTTTCTTATTACTGTAGAATGTAATCGAAGCCCTCAAGCATTGCCTTAAATCTGATATTGAATTTCTGTTGGGTATTTTAGATGTACATCAACAGATTTCTGTTAGATCTCATAAATCTCAACATCATCTACAAAATCGTTATATATATATATATATATATATATATATATATATATATATATATATATGCTTTTAGACATTTTTCAAGAAAATGCATTCACAGTGAGGCTCTTAAAAAAACACTATTCGCATGTATTTTGGCGCCCTCTACAGCATTCTATATTAATGTGTGTGTGTGTGTGTGTGTGTGTGTGTGTGTGTGTGTGTGTGTGTGTGTGTGTGTGTGTGTGTGTGTGTGTAACCTACCTGATAGGATAAGTCTCATTCTCCCTTTGCTTCCTCTCCTCTTCAGGAATAATCTCCATTCTAAACCCTAGCTCCCAGTCAAATTTTCCTCTGTACTGATAAGCTTGTGGGACTGGCTTGATGAATTTAAAGTCATTGTAGTTAATAGTGGGGATTTGTGGGCTCACCACAGCAGTAGGCTGCTGTGCTATCCGAGCCAGAAGAGGTTCCAGCCATCCTGGAAAGCACTCACCTATGCAGATGTGAAGAACAGATGCAGTTTGTTTTAGTCAGTTAAAGCAGACACAAACAGAAGTGCTAAACAGGAAGTTATTGGTTAAGTATGGTAAGTGAACCCTCGTTTTGCTTTTAACTTGTGGCTTTTCCACCATTAACCTCTGCTAGTACATACCTAACCCTAAGAAAGAACACCACTAGAAATTAATTTAAACAAACTTATTTGATAGGGAGATCCCTGCTGAAAACATCCAGGCTTAACATTCTGCATTAAAGTGATAACAAGCACTGCATTGTGGGTAACATACAGTGGGAATCCAGGAAAGTGAGGACTTCTCCTTGGGCAAATTTGGCTCCTAAGAGACGTGCTGGGGTCAGACCTTTCCACTCCTTTTGGCGCAAAACACGTACGATTTTCAGCTGTTGCACATTATCATCCAGGCGAGATTTTAGATGATCTAGAGAAAGAGCCATCAACAGGTTCAAATTTGAAAATGTTGTCAAGTAATCATAGTGATACAATAGATTATATATTTATTTTATTCTTGTACTTATAACAATATAGCAGCTATATTCTTTTGTCCACTTTGAAGCAAAGGAGAAGAGACATTGTCTTTTTCATGTTTTAGGTTGATATGTTACTTATTAATACAATGTTACCTTTTTTAATATGCAGTATTGACACAAATGTGTCTGTCTGATCATTTTGAGCCATCTGACATGCAGCACTAAGGAGAAACTTACCATCTGTGCTGCCATCATCCACCAGTATGATTTCTTTGAGCAGGGCTGCAGGAGCTGTGTATAGGACACTGTAAACTGTCCTCAGCAGGGTGGACCAGGCCTCATTATGAAATACTATGATCACACTTGTGGTAGGAAGACCAGGACAATGCAGAAACTTCTGTTCTAAGCAGCTGTCAGAGCCAAACTGAAGGTTAATAGCAGTTGTAAGCATGATCTACAATGATGTGTAACATGTATTAAAGAAATAGGTGAGCGTCTGGGTTGACTGAGTTTTCCTATTAAAATGAAATATGGGTGCGCTCACTCTGGGTGCCGTGTGTCTTTACCGAGATCACGGTGGAGAGAGATGCGATCACTGGCAAACTGGTTGAACTGGTGCTTACTGTATCCCAGTGATTCCTCTCTCTTCTCTTCAGGGGTAAGTTTCCGTGATATTTTAAAGGGCTGACCATACGCGCCTGGTGCCCTGGAATCTTGGGGAGGTCTCTGAAGGTGAGGCTTAAGCTCCTCTTCAGTGTAAAAACCATGATGACAGCTGGGACACATTAATGAGACAACAGTCGATCCAACCGGTTCTGCCTCAGATGATGCTGATTGATGTTGGTATGCCAAGCATTTGATGTACAAAATCGCAACAAAAACCAAAACTACTTGAAAGATGAGTCGATGCATGTTGTGCAGAGGGAGGGGCTGTCCTAAAACAAAAATGAAAGGACATGAATAAGAAACACTGTTTTAGTCAGAACAAAGATCTTAAAACAGTGATACATTCATATTCCTTCCATAAAAGTTCATTTAAACTCAAAATCCCAAGTTCTATCATATTTAGTAACATTTTAATGTACAATAAAATGAGACGCACATTTAATGTTGTTTCAACTTAAATTTTAGGCTTTAAACAAAAGCTCGACCCACAGTGAATTAATAACACAGTGACTTATGTATCAAAATGTGAAATCCAGACATTTCATCTTCAATTTCCACATTCGAAAATGTTTCAGTTTTGCATTTGATTAAGGAAATTTCATAATATTTTATTATGACATGATTATAGTTATTATTATGTTGTAATAACCAGAAGGTGTCAGATTGAGCTCTTAACAAATGAAAGCACTGAATATTGAATATTGCTGAATGTTGAATGATATTGCATGAATGATATTGTATTCTAGTGGTGGCTACCATTTAGATGGTATACTATTAAAAAAAAAAATAAAAAAAGGTGGTGGTGGTGGTGGTGGGGGGGGGGGGGGGCACTAGAAGGCAGAGTACCTGTGACCCAACTAACTTGAAGCATTTCTTCGCACTTAATAAGGTTTCGCCTTCTTGTTTAAATTCTTGCTTGGGTTGTACGCCACTTTGGAAAAAAGCGTCTGCTAAATGAAATTGTAGATTGTTGTAGATTGTATTATCATGCTTGTTTTTAACAGCATAAATCTGCAAACTACTGTAAATCACATCTAGTGTAAGGATAATTGTCTTTCAAGAAATCAATTTAGTTAACTTTTTAAAGTTGTAGTGAGTTAGAGCAGCTTAGATGCACATTTTCAGAAATAATAAAATTTAAATTTAAGAAACATCTGATAAATAATGAAAAAATACATTAATATTCATACATTGCTAATAAGGTAAATAACACACTTCCTAAACAATTGTTAATCTTTTTTAGATCTTTACTCACTGTATTTAATTCCTGGACTTGAACCAGAACGTTTCCTCCTCTGGTGCTGTTAGAGTTGATGGAGAACTGCTTGGAGAATTATATATACCTTTTTTTACTCGGTGGGTTGTGCCATATAAAGCAAGTCTAACCAGCTTCATGACTGTTGCCATGTTGTCATGCACACAAAAGCAATGACATCATGTAAGGCTTCATCACATAAGATACCACACAATCATCAGTAATTCTAATTCTTTTTAAACAATGTTTGTAATCTTGTAATATGTTAATTCACTTAGTAACATTATATATTTCAGGTTTGAACTCAAAGCCAATCAGTTGAAAAGCAGACACCACAGGGCTGTCAGGCAGTGCTGGCCTTTCTTGTTGGTTTCATTTCAGTTTTGTCATGGTAGTTCAAGAGAACAGCTCAAGGTTCAGTGAAGTGAAAGCATGTCAGTGCCATCTCACAATGAAAGCCCCTGTCTGGGAATTCAGTCCAACATCAGTTAATTTAAAGGTGGCAGACCTAACCAGGAAATTACTATGCCAGTGTTGCCTTGCAAGGTTCATGTATTTTGTAATTCAGGTCGTGTGAAATCATGGAAAACACTCCAGTGGGAGCATGCTGGGAGACTATAGTCTTCACCGAAAGAAAGAATTTCACATTTCAGTAGGAGAAAGCCAACTCACTCTTCTTCGCCACACATAAAGGCTGGAGCCAGCTTGCTTACAGCCTGATCCAGCTCAGCAGGAGTGCTGACCACCTCACTAGCATCCCCACTTGCAGTGCTTACTCACTGATGTTCTTAACTTTCAATTTCAGTCAGGCTGTTTAAACTCCAATGGGAGTTTCTACAGTTCTACACCTCCCTTTGGAAAGTCCCTGGTGTCATATTGAAACTTTCAACCCCTATGTTGAGAGGTGGAAGAACTGCCCATCCCACCACCGTGTCACCTTGTGAGTACTGAAAATAACTGGTTAGAAATAGCCAGAACACTTTTGCTTGAAGTGGTAAGGCCCTGTATGGTAAGCCCCAGGCAAGGCCCTTTTCATGGGTAAGTGTACTACCCAAGAACTAGATTTCTATACCTTGGTTCCTAATGTTGAAATGCATGAAGTTCAGGAGAGAAGTTTCATTGATCAAAATGCAGTTTAAGTCTACTCCAAAGCTCTGGGCCACCCCAATCACAAAATCTGGCGCCGCCCCTGAGTTATGTTGCTGTGAAAACAAAATAAAAATAAATTTAAGTACAACCCCAATTCCAATGAAGTTGGGATGTTGTGTAAAAATGTAAATAAAAACAATATAATGATTTGCAAAAGTTTTATCTTATATTCAATTGAATACACGACTAAGAAAAAATATTTATTATTGAAACTTATAAACTTTATTGTTTTTTTTGTTTTTTTTTTTACAAATATTAACTCATTTTGAATTTGATACCTGCAAAAAAATTGGGTATTAAAGGAGCATCCCTGAAAGGCTCAGTTGTTCACAAGCAAGGATGGGGCGAGGTTCACCACTTTGTTAACAACTGCGTGAGCAAATAGTCCAACAGTTTAAGAACAATGTTTCACAACATACAATTGCAAAGAACTTCTGGATTTCATCATCTACAGTCCATAATATTATCAAAAGATTCAGAGAATCTGGAGAAATCTCTGCACCCAAGCAATAAGGCCAAAAAGCAACACTGAATGTCGGTGACCTTCGATCCCTCAGCCAGCACTGCATTAAAAACTAACATCATTGTGTAAAGGATATTATATGGCATGGGAAACTTGACCATCTGTCAAGGCTCCATTAAGGTACATACAGGTTTTGGAGAAACATATGCTGCCATCCAAATGACATGTTTTTCAGGGATGTCCCAGCTTATTTCAGCAAGACACATTTTCCACGTTACAACAGCGTGGCTTTGTAGTAAAAGAGTGCAGGTACTGGATCTGCAACGGAGACCCGGACTGTTGAGCAACTAAAGATGTGCATCAAGCAAGAATGGTAAAGAATTCCACCGACAAATGTCAACAATTAGTGTCCTCAGTTTACAAACATTTAATAAGTGTTGTTAAAGGAAAGGTGATGTTACACAGTGGGAAACATGACCCTGTCCCAGCTTCTTTATATTTCGTTGCAGACATCAAATTCAAAATGATAAATATTCGCAAAAAAACAAAACAAAAAACAAAACCAAACCAACAAACAAACAAACAAAAAAAACAATAAAAAAACAAAGTTTATCACTATGAACAATAAATATCTTGTTTTTGTAGTGTATTGAATTGAATATAGGTTTAACATGATTTACAAATCATTGTATTAAGTTATTATTTACATTTTACACAATGTCCCAAATGGCTGCACGGTAGCGCAGCTGTTAGAGCTCTTGCTTCACAGCAAGAAGGTCGCCGGTTCGAATCCCGGTTCGGGCACGGTGTGCCTTTCTGTGTGGAGTTTGCATGTTCTCCCCGTGCATGCGTGGGTTCTCTCCGGGTACTCCGGCTTCCTCCCACAGTCCAAAAACATGCTCACTAGGTCAATTGGAGATTCTAAATTGCCCGTAGGAGTGAGTGCGAGTGTGAATGGTTGTCTGTGTCTCTGTGTCAGCCCTGCGATTGACTGGCGTCCAGTCCAGGGTGTACCCTGCCTCTCGCCCTCAGCCAGCTGGGATAGGCTCCAGCCACCCGTGACCCTGAACAGGAGAAGCGGTATAGAAAATGGATGGATGGATGGACAACGTCCCAAATGCATTGGAATTGGGGCTGTACTTAAGTTTCTTTTTATCTTGTTTTCATAGCAGTATAACTCGGGTGGAGCCACACTTTTGTGATTGGGGTGACCCAGCGCCCTGGAATAGACTTAAAACATTGTATTCTATTTAAATTTACTTTTTACACAACATCCCGACTTAATTGGGAATGGGATTGTAGTTAAGTGTTTGTGGCTTTTAACAAAACCAAATTGGCAATAACTTGCATGTTAATCTTAAAGGAGCATCTTCCTCTCAGAGTAGGAGAGGCTTGGAAATTATAACCTTTGTCTCATAATGAAGAAATGTCAATGACAGACCCAGAGTCCCATCTGTTCTGATGGAGCTTTATTCCCTTATTTCTCACGCAGACCACACATTCACATACCAGGAAGACAGTTTTCAACTGCACTTTATTTAAAGGTTAAACTGAAACTGGTCCACCTTTGGAGAAATGAGATGCTTAATTTCACTGAATATGTGAGAGCTTTCTCTCTCTCTCTCTCTCTCTCTCTCTCTCTCTCTCTCTCTCTCTCTCTCTCTCTCTCTCTCTCTCTCTCTAACATTAGAATTGACTGCCTTACACACCACTCTTTTACATATGTGTAAAAGGCATGAGGCTGCCTACAATTTTTTTAGATCTGTTTTATAGAAAAAAAAAATCAATTTATCCATCATAGTAAGAACTTTAACAGACCATGCTGTCGTGTTCCTCAGAGATAGTGAGAGTACGCTGCCCTCTACTGTTCACATCTATAAAATTGATGCAATAGGTGGAAGCTAATGGTCCTCATGAGCAGTCCAAGTAGTGTTTATTTTTATTGCCGTTACATTTTGTTTTTGAAACTGAAATCGTTTGAGGATGTACCTCTTAAGCAGTCATGACAGGTGATGTTACTCAGGATATCTGAAAGGCATGTGAGGTAAAAAAAAAAAAAAAAAAAGGCTGGAATGTAACACACTTCCTGGCCCATGCAAAGTCTCCATTGAATTTATTTTAATACAGCCAGGCCAGTTTTTACTATTACGTTAAAAAAAAAAAAAAAAAAAGGGGGGGGGGGGGGCAAATAACAGGAAGTACAAGAGAGGAGGGATCCTTCTTTTAAGCAGCATATGCTGTTTCTTTAAAGCCCATAATAGTATTATGAAATTTTATCATGGGCGGAAGAAGTATTCAAGAAGTATCTGTGTGAGACTGGGTTGAGCAGTTTCACCTGACAGGTAAAGGCCTGAGCTATCGAACTTTCTGAAGACGCAGAAAAGGGAGAAAAAATAAACTCAAGATCTTGACTGTCAGTGAGTGCAATCTTCTTCTGTGACAGAGAACTGAAAGCTCTCAGTTGAAGGGAGAAAGAAACTACTGACTTGACGCTGAACAGAGCTACTTTGATCTAAATACTTAATTCAACAAGGAATCTAAGATGCATTTACGACTTGAAATGTAATGACCTTAACATGCCTGTAGATGGTGCAAAGTTGCATGTGTAGACAGGTAGAACAGGTGAACTGAGGTAGCTCTGCAACTCAGCTGCATCAAAATATCATACTCAGGTGGTGACTGTCATTTTCTTCAACAGCCTTTTCACTTCAACAAAAGAAAGGTGATTTAAGAAACCTGAGGCTCTTTGGTTTTTTACAAAATTTGACATTCTTTGTTTGAAGGCTTGTGTTGAAGATAAAAAATTAAAATAGTACTTAAAACTGACACTTAGTGTGATGTTGCATCTTTTTTCTGTCCTTACAAAATGAATCCTTTTTAAATTTAAAGAATCAAGTGGAAGTGTCCAATTGTAACCATCAAAATGAAGTTTGACTGTAACAGACTGTATCAGAGACTCAGTTGCTTGCTCATAGAGGAATCATGGTTGGGTCTCTATAAATAATACAACAAACAGTTCAGTATAGACCTGTTCTCTTCATAAAGTACCTTAAAACTGTCTTTCTGATTTGGCACCAAACATGGTTCAATTCAGTGAAGTTTGACACATTTGCGGTGCATCACAAATCATCAGTAAGCGAATAAACACACATAACAGCCATTAATTTTTTTTTATTTTTTTCTTCATGGGGAAATGTTATTTTTCTCTGTCATAGGCCTCAACTCTTCTCATCTTTCATCTTTGCAGAACACTCCCCTTTCAACCTCTCCAACTCAGGGAAAATACAAATAAAACAAGAACAAATACGGAAGGATTCATCAGGCCTGAGCAAAAACACTGTTTCAGTAGTATGGGGACAACCTTCTTCCCCTCTCCTGATCCTCCCAGAACGTCCCAAGAGTTAACAATCAACACAAGTCTATGGACAGCCAATAGAAATAGAATACATACAATGCACGTTTTTATAAACTCATGTCCATTCTATAAACTCTGCTTACATGATTCACTCTTCATTGGTCACAGTTCGCTTGATAGTTGTTGATCTCCGTTACACTGCTGCCCTCTGGTGCTCCCACTACCACCACCACGCCTGAGGCCAAATATCATTGCACGGGAGGGACCAATAGCACAAGGCTGCTTGAGCTGGCTTTGGTACAAACATGATCAACTGTTGGTTGCCATTGTTGAGTGTAGCAGAAGAGCTAAAAATCAGTGCTGATGTCTCCTGCGCACAAAAGTTGAAGCTGGAGATCACTGAAATAATAAGAATGATAACTTAAGATTATTCTTTACAAGCCCTTGTCCATTTCCCCCTCTGACCAAACCTCAGTAGTCCAGGCAGGGCAAGCAGGCACAGTTCCTGTTCAGTGTTATTCAATGATTTGTTTTTTTAATAACTTAAGGCAATCAAACTCAGCTATTAGTACTGAAAGACTGAGTGCAGGGGGGGGCAGGATACAAGTAATACAAGAAATATATGCACATTTGCTCATTCTGCCCTGTCCTCTTCACACCATTTGAATATCAGGGATGTCTTTGTAAGTGCTGGGAAGTTCATGTGTGGTGAAGAGACGTCACCTTGAAGTCTGACTGAGATTTACAATACTGCAGTAGTGGCATAAATAAATTAAAAAAAGCACAGTGAATCATCTGCATTTGAGTGCGTTTACCTTGATGCTTATGTGAGCATACACCGCCCGGGTTCTGCTGCAAAGGCAGACATTGATTATTACTTACTGTACATGATCATTGCCAGGTGACAGGCTGTAATGTACAACAGGACTGAACAGCAGGATTCGTTGGCTGCAGTTGATCAGTTGGTACCAGTGAGCTTGAGCTTTACGACTGGCATTTTACAAGAAAGCGTGCTGGTCTTTGATCCTTTTCATTGGAATGGAATCATCATAATAAGCATAATAATTAATCAGAATTTTCATAATAATAATAATAATAATAATAACATTAATAATATACAAATGATGGATACAGAAGTGATATAAAATACCCTACGTTAAAACAAACAAAAATGAAAACAAGATACCACAATCAGACATGCTCCAAAGCGGTTATGTTTGGCAAGAAAGCAGTTTTTGTTGTCTCATAAAAACCTCACAGTGAAAAAAGTTATGCCCCTTCAGGATTACAAAGCACAGTATTCAGTCGAAATCAATATGTTATTCTTTCCTTCATCTATTTCTTCTTCATAGAAGAATCAGGCTGTGTGGTACCACTGCACTGAAATCCCAGGTTTTCCCCTCTGATGGCTCCGAACAACTAGCTGATATTAAGTTCCTTCGTTTTCATTTGCACCAAAATACTTCTCTGAAAGGGAGAGAGGGCTTTATAATGACTATAACAGCTGAGAGCAGCGGTCCGCTGGCTGCTCAACACCTTAGGAACCAATGTGACTTAAAAGAAGAATGATCCCCACCGGAGCGTCTGCTCCTCAGAGATAAAAATATAGCTTTCAGATATCACCTTCTAATAACATCCTTAGTCATCTTCAGAAATTGTGTTTTGAGGTTGAGGGCACTATTACAATTTAGAATAAAGGTGATCAGCTCTTTGCTGCCTGAATGACAGACAAAATAAATAAATTTTACATATTGTATGAGAAAAATGAAGCAGCCTTTGCTGCCAGTAGTTGGGCAAAAAGACAGAGGGTTCAGGCCTTCTGCAGAAAAAAAAAAAAACAGAGGTGGTGATCATTGCTAAATTTGGCGAAAACATATCAAACATGTCTTGCCTTGCTTTTAGTAAATACTATAGTCTTTGGTCAATATTTTCCTCCTGTTTATACACATATTCATACTCACACAAATATGCATGTACATACACACTTATAACGTGTAATAAACTGGATATTTGTGCACGTATGTATTCACACTTTTTCATAAAGGACCTTTTGCACAAAACATTGAGATCAAAATAAATAGTTAAACCAGAAACAAAATATGAGTACCTGTTCATAATTCATGTGAAATGAAAATTACCAGAAACAAAACACAAAGTAAAATAAAATAGTAGCCTTATGTACAGCATTAATCTTCTTTTGACACAGGCTAAAAGGCGTTTGTTTCAAATAAACAGACTTTGCATCTTTCAAGAAGCCTGAGAGAGAGGCTAGACATGAGAAAAACACTTGTCCTTCAACATGTAAGTGGGCCAAAATGGCTGTCGAACGAGAACATTTTCCTCTCATCAAGAACACTTTTTTCCTTTTGAAGTTTTCAAAGTTTTTTCCTCGTTGCTTAGGATTCAAGTGATGGCGTCTCGAGTTTTTAGCCATTCGCTCGCACCGTGAGTCCTCGCTCAGTGCTGCTGTGTCCTTGCAGTGGGGATCGCCCAGACGTCTGGTGCTGCCTTGGCTGCTAACTGTTGGGCGGTGCGTCGTTCAGGAAGTAGGTCGTCATTTCCCCTTTACCTTTGACCTTCACCACCCCACGACACTCCAGCACGTACCCTTTGTTTGCAAGCACCTGGTAGAGGTCTGTGGTCACCTGTGTGCAGACAGAAGAGGAGAAAAAGCAAAGTTACTTATTATTATTATTACATGTCAAAATCAAAAAAGGGCAATATGGGCATCAAGCACAGTCCCCACAGCCTTATGTGTTAGCAGGCCACTGTTTCTTCCACTGGTTGACACTGTAACCATTATTCTTATTTTATGTGCATACATGATAAGCAAAGGCAGGAAGAGCAGCAGCAAAGACGCTAGCATACAGATCAGAGCGAGCATCAGTGACAACACGTATGACACCGATAAAATCAGACAAAGCAAAGCAGGAGGTGCTTGAGCAGAGGTCAGACGTTGCTCCTGAAATCATTTGGTTCGGCTGTTTCATAAATTTCAGTCATAAATTTATAAAACACACCTGTATACGATCAGGTACGCCTGTGCTGTCCATACGACTGGCAACATTAACTGTGTTTCCCCAAATATCATACTGGGGTTTCCGTGCACCAATAACCCCAGCTACCACTGGCCCGATGTTCAGACCTGAAAATTAGAGACAAAAATAGTTATGGATGACTATGTAAACAACAACAAAAAAACCCCATCATTTTACTACTTTGTAGCTCTAAAATGTAATCTCTTCTCACCTATCTTCATCTGGAAGTTGTTGAAGGAATGCTCGTTGATGTATTTCATCTGCTCCCTCAGTCTCATGGCATAGTCGGCCAGCGCAGTGATATGAGAACGGCCCTCCTTATCGTACGTGGAGTCATTGAGACCGGAGGCTGCCATGTAGGTGGAGCCAATGGTCTTTATCTTCTCTAGCTGCCTGTATTTCTCCTCACTGATGATCTGAGAACAGATGGAAGAGACAGGTCAGTTCTGACTTTCATAGACAGACAGGCCCGGAGTGGCTGATTAAGAGGATCTGGACAATTCCAGGTGGGTTGGTCTGATTTGGGGCCACGGCGGCCAATGTCCAGTTGTAACACTGGGTTGAAATATTTCACAGGAGCTGCTAACGCTGTCCCTGGGCCGTCTGTACTGGCAGCTCTGTATTTTTTCCTCATACGCAGCCGGCAATTACCTTGACAACACATCTGTGCACGTGCAGCAGTGCTTGTCAGAGGATCAGAGAGCGAGTACAAACATAAGAAAATGGACAGTAAGAAGAGCAAGGGTGGCTCTGAAAAGGCAAGAATTAAACAGAGGAAAGTATTACCGTCTGACACAGCCAGGTGCCAAACTTCATTATTCTTTCATCAAGACGAGCTCGCGGGATGAAAAATAAACTCCAGATGGAGAGGATGAAACGGGTAAGATGATCCGTAAGATGTAAAACAAAACACAATGTTGCCTGCAAACCACCATCCAAGTTTATGAATTGTCTGGCGTTATAAGATAACCTTATATGATTTAAATAGCAGGATGATGTGACACCACATAACTTAAGAGGTAAGCGTCTTTGTCTGTAGCTCCTCAGCAGCAGCCAGCACCCCACTTTGCTAGCTATGATCAAAAAACAGGTAGGATTGTTCATTGAGTGGACATTATTAGACTTAATGAAGTGTGACATACAGCTATGCAGGTTTCACTGAAAGATTATACAAAAAAGTGTTTTTAAAATACAAGTAAAATGTTTCAAGTTGAAATTGACTTAAATCGGCTGAGGGCACTCTGGGACATCTTTTTTGGCTCTGTCCCAAACTGAATCAGTTCTGCTCTGATATCTTCAAATGTTTTTCTGACATGTGCAACTGTGATATCTCTCCTGACCCCCGCATATCAATCTTAGGTGGCACTCGACATCTTTCCACTCTTACCCACTCACATTGGAGAACAATACAGTATGGTATGATTATGGCTAAAAGAAACATTTTAACTCACTGGAAAAGTGAGGATGTCCCTTCTTTTAAGACCTGGCTAGCAGAAATGACTTTTCTGTTACATATGGAAAGATTACGACATAATGTTTCTCTCAACTCTGCAGCCTTTGACAAGATGTGGGGACCATTTCTCTCTTACCTATCCAATAGGACTCAAATTTGTTTTGTATGTATAAGTGCTGGTTTATGTGATCTACCTTCACTTCATTAGAAATGTATAGTGGTGTATCCTGTTGGAGCCGGTTTTCCCTTGTGTATTAGTTTTTTTTTGTTTGTTTGTTTTTTGCATGCAGGTTCATAAGGGGTTAAAAACTCAGAGATATAGTGGGGTGCAAGTCCGTGTTGGGCCTTAAATGATATTAAAAGAATCTTAAAATCAATCCTAAAAGCAACAGGCAGCCAGTGCACTTCAGCTAAAATTGGGGTGATGTGAACACATTTCCTAGTTTTCGTTAAAAGACGAGCGGCTGCGTTTTGAACTGTTTGTAGACGGTGGATTGATTTTTGGACATGTATAAAGGGAATTACAATAATCAAGACGGGAGGAGATGAAGGCATGAATGAGTTTTTCCAGATTTTGTGGCGACATGATGGACTTGACCTTAGCTTTATTTCTGAGCTGATAAAAACATGACTGAACAACTTTTTTTACATGCTGCTCAAAGCACAAATCCTGGTCAAAAATGACTCCTAGGTTTTTGGCAGAGGGTTTGACATATTTGGACAAGGTACCCAGATTATTAATGATGAGCTCTCTTTTCACTGAGGGAACAAAAACAATGATTTCATTTTCGTCGTCAGACATCCAAGATTTTATTTCTGCTAGACAGTTTGAGAGAGGCTTAATGTTTGGGTTGCTTCCTAAATACTTGTATTCATTGCCTTCACATTGAAAATTTATAAATAAAATATAAAAAAACTGAATTAAATTAGTATTTAACTTATTACAGTGATGCATATTATCACATTCTTTAATTTACCAATTACAAGAGGTTAGAGAACAGACTTAACATATAAGACTGTTGTTACTTATTGTTTTAATATATTAGGTCACAATCTACAGTGGGCTGGTCTGAGGCATGAAACTCCAGGGCTGATAATGAGTCCTACATCAGGCCTGTGGAGAAACACTAAGTTTTCCAAAGTGTGGACTAATCTTACCTCATCAAAGTCAGCGATGATCTCGTTGAGCAGCCGCAGACACTCCACTCCTTCGTTGTTGGCTTCCAGCTCCACGTAGAACTCAGAGAAGTTGCTGATGGAGGCGAACATGACCGCCACACACTCACAGGACTGGTAGTACAGTTCGTCATTACGCCGCTCACGGGCTAAAAAGTGAGCTGCCACGTCTTTCGGCAGAATATTATGGAGGAGGCGACGATTGTAGGCTTGCAGCTCCTCCATCTCCTCCTTCTCTTCTGTGGCCTGGAAGAGGACGCTCTCTGTTAGAAATATTTAACTCCTTTATGGATGAGATGATATGCAGATGTTCTGTTCAAACACTTGAGATAAATCATTTACTCTATTGATAGAAAACTCAGTAGTTTGAGGAGATTTAGTTTGTCATTTCACTGGTAGGATGGCACCCTCTTGTGGACTTTTTTCATACCTGTAATTTCCACAGGAAGTCAAGGCGTGCGGTAGATTCGACCTGCTGGGCGTGCAGGTACAGTGCCAGGACAAAGACAGTGAGGATCACAGGAGTCATGACCCTCAGGGACACTTTGGTCACAACGAAGGGGCTGCAGAGCAACAAACACACAGTCACATTGACGGAGGGCTGGTGAATGAAAACTGAGTTGACAGAAAAAGAGGCATAAAATAAGAAACTTACCACTGGTTTGTAGTTTCATTGGAACTGGACCTAAATGTACAGATATATATAAAAAAGATTCTAGTCAACAAGACAAAATCCTCATTGTTTCATCAGTGTATTATGTGTTTCTTTTGAATTAAAATACATAAAACTTCTTACCATTGAGCACTAGTTTCATTTAAATCGCTAAAAAAGAAAAAACAATCCATTAGAAAAAAATACAGAGCTGTCTACTATGACAGTGTTAATAAATAGAACTTTTATTCAAATGAAGTCTGATTCAATATTTTTAAGATAAGCAAATGTCTCAGATGGAAATATATTTGAGACACAAGATCAAGAAATCTAGACCCGCATTTTGTCAGTGCTGTAAAAAAAAAAATTCCATTCATTGAAGAGTTTAATTGACAATAAACTATATTGGAAATCTCATATAAATTGGGACCAAAATGTCTGGGGTAACACTTATAAAACAAAGACACACATCAATTTCCTGTTACAAAAAAATCCATACGAATTACAAGTAAAAAATCATATTGAGAATCAACCGATCCTCTATTTTTGCAACTAAATATACTTAAATTTACAGACTAGGTCAAATACAACACAACACTAACAATGTATAGAGCGAAGACCGGGCAACTGGCACTAAGTATCAAGAAGTTGTTTATAATGAGAGACTGTCATATGAGGAGTAAATTCATTTTTCAAAAGCCAGAAATACACACAACTACAAAATCTCATTGTCTGTTGGTGAGAGGGGTGAATCTGTGAAATTTTTCCTCTGAAGAAGTTACAGAATGTAGTACACTGGTAAAGCTCAAAAGACTGTCCAAGAATCCCATGGTTCTGAAATACACCCTGGAAAATGTTAATTAATATTATTATGATATCGTGCACTAATTTCCAGTTATTGTTTACAACAATGCATCACTATTGTTTTTGCTATGCACTTATTTTGTGATTAGAGGGGTAAGTTTTAAAGAAGCTTTAGCTTCAATCTACACCCTTTCGGTTACATTGAAAATTATTTTGAGCTTGTAAATTGTTCTAGTTATTGTAAGTGAACCGGAATAATGTCTTTCATTCATTCATATTTAGATTAAAACCCTGTCCTACATCCAAATGTAATAAAATACTGCCCCGTGTCCTCCCTCTGATCCAACACGTGGCACTCACATGGCATTTGAGGTGACAAAGAGGTCTGCGTTGTCAAATAGTGCTACTTGTGGCCACTCCACCAGCAGCAGGAAGGTGAGCTGGATGAGCAGCATGAGGACCAGCTTCCCTATGCTGCTGATCTGCAGGAACACCGAGCAGGCCAGCAGCGTCAGCAGCACACTGTAGCTGAAATACTGTCACAAACAGACGAGTGGTGTCACAAGAGGCATTTATTATCAGTGGATCTCACAGAAAAACAAATGCAAATGTGACATTTTCTCTTTGAAATGGCTCAACCAATTGCAGAGGGAACAATGAAACGGTGACGTAACAACGATCTCACCTCAGGAAAGGGGCAGGAGGGGCCTTGGCTTGGACAGATCTCTAGTCCCCCTTCAACAGAAACATTCAAGCTGCGGATCAAACAGGGTGTCACCAGGTTCGCGGAGGTGTTCAGCTTTTCGGCAACACATTGCACCAAGCTCGTGGTGTCACAGGCAAACTGTACAAACAAATAAACAAACAAGCGTTTGTTAAGCATGATTTACAACATGTGTTGTTGTTTTAATGTGAGGATGTTCTGCCTCTTTGTCTGGGTACACCATCACTCACCATATTAACAAAGGCAGAGATGAAAACAAGAATGATGGTAAACACTCCAACCAGGGTGCTGTTGGTGCGAGACTGGACAATCTTCTTTGAAACAGTCTGCATTGCAGCTGGAAAGAGCTTCAGAAGGAAATATGAGGCATTAATAAAATCTGAAAACCTGAGTACCTTGAAACAGGGATGTCAAAATATCTGGTTGAGTGTAGGTCTACTACCTTTATGCATGAATAAATGGCACAGATGAAAAGGATGTTGGCGAGTATGATGAAGATACTGATGTAGATTCCCAGCATGACCGGGGTGCTGCAGGAGAGAAGAAGCAAATACATCATAGAAAAACATTTATGATTACTTCACTGCTCAGTTAACAACCTTTTTGCATTGAGAAGACTTTGAAATGAGATTTTTAGTCATTTGAAAAACTACAGGGCTGTGAGACAGTAGACTCATGCCACCAGGAAAAACATTAAACTTTTATTAATCCATTTGGTGACGGTATCATTTGTAAACCTGATCAAAATAGTTTAAATATCTGTAATATATAGGAGTCTTAATTTAAAAAAACAACAAAAGACAAAATGATAACGAGGAGAAGTAATGTAGAATCACGGGAGTTGTCGTCTTTTTGTGTAGCAATCATGACTGCAGATAGAAGTCTCTCTTTCAGCCCTGATTGGACTATAATCTTTAATCTTTCATATTAAGTATGTTTTTTGTCTTATTTATAATTTCTCTTATTCTTGCTTGCTTCTCCTTGCTACCAGGAGTTTCAAATACATAGACTAAAGGCTTAAAGGCGCTGTGAGGACTATCTGGAAAAGCTTGTGTTTTTCTGGGAAAAAGACTCCATTTCCCATTAGCACTTGTACCCACTGTCGTGAGGATGTGACCCCTTACCAAAGTGTGTGTTTGTTTTGAAGCAAATAAAAGGAGAGCAGATCTTCTTTTCAACACTACTATTCTTTATTCAAGACAACTTTTTACTGGATGCTAAGCATAGATTTAATGTATTTTTTAATAGTTACATAGCACTATTGTTAGAAATGTGACAACAAGCAAAATTTGTAAACTCGGTTTGTAGCATAGTTTAGTACCAGGCTATATTTAGTGCTACTCACAGCCCGGTGCTCTAAGACAGGTAGTGTTAGTGAATCCTGGTCATGTACCTGTGCTCAACTACAACCTCACTCTTCATTTTACAGACTCTCATGTCTAAACAGATCACTGCAGTATAACTGCTGCATGTGGGTTGGAATGAACATTATCACAAACAGCTTAAGCTGTCTTCTGCTTCTTTGTTCTTTTTCTTTTTGTCAGTCCAGCTCCAGTGTCCACCATTACAACAAAATAATTCCAAGAAATTGTTTTCAGCAGAGAAAAACACAGATCTCTCTTCTCAGCTAAACTTTATCTGCTGGCTTGGTGTCATAGGGACTGTGTGGTGTAAATCAATCTTGTTCTGGATGACCCGCACAGGCAAACTAAGAAATAGCATTTAGAAATAACCTACTTTGTGCTGATAATCTCATTTTAAGTTGTGGATTAGGATCAGGCATATATAAGTAGAAGTAAGATTTTTTCAAGATCACTTAGAAAGTCCTCACAGGGACTTTAACTTCAATAAGTCAGAAGCTATAAATTAAGAAGTAAACAAAAAAATAATGAAGACAGAGAACTTTTTTTTACACATTTTGAATCAAATGAGCCAAAATGAAGGTGTAGAAGCTGAAAAAGTACTCACTGTGGAAAGACAACAATCTGTATGAATGATATGAAGCAGAATACAAGCAGAGTACAGGCGACATAGCCCCCAAAGCGATCGTCCACTTTTTTGGAATACTACAATAGGACAAAAAAAAGGCAAAGGAAAATTGTCAGATATGTGTGCGAAGCAGCCAGGTCCATCCTCTACATGTGATTTGTTGATTTATTTTTAAAAAATAGATAATAATCATGGATGTTTGTTTTTTTTTTAACCTTTTTCTCCAGGCTAGAAGTCTGGAAGGTGAGCAGAAACTTCTTCACGTGGTCTTTTCTTAGCTGGTCGATACTGCGGGCATCAATGGCTCGTCCAAGAAATTCATCCACCTCATCTTCAGGGTTCATGGCCTCCTGAACACCTCGGCTGCAGAAAGTAAAGATTAGGGGGCAACAGAATCCAGGAAGTGTCACGAGTGTATTCATCAAGAGTCGATCTGAGAATCCATCATCTGATGTACAAACTTATTTGGACTTTATTAAGTCCAACTTATTTATGTATAAATTAAAAAAGGAGATCATTTGCTTGTGATTTATGTGCAGTAACCAAGTCTACATTTGCTGAAATGACAACTTTTAATTGATCATTGCTGATTTATTCTAGAAAGCTGAAAATTTAAATGCTGGATGGTTTCAAGAAGATTTGTCAACTTAGTTTATATTTTCAAACTACTTCTGCTTTTATCCAAAATACAGACTTGTTCTTCAGCAAACACCAAAGCTTGTTGATGCACGATTGATAAATAGCACAAATGTATGACAGGGAACAGCATACACGGCCCAGAACACTTTCCAAACTAAAACCAAGCACCCGATCTTGAAATTTAGAAGTATTCTTTGTAAAATTTTAAAACAGCAACAAAACAAGAGTCAGTACTCACTTGTCTTTACTGGAGCTCTCGTCAATCCCCTGAAGAAGAAGAGAAAACAGAGCAAATGACCCTCATAGAAAAGCTAGAAGGCTGAGCTCCATCACTATGTGTGCTTTGATTGGAAGTCTTACCATTTGTCTGAAGACTTTGGAGTCTTTGGTCCTGGAGAAGGTTCTGTCGGGAACCCAGCGTGGCATCAGACCCTCGTTAGAGTTGGCTCTCGTTCGCTGCATCTTCGCCATCATCGCCTTCTCCTCCTTCTGCTCAGAGGGAGGAACATGAATGCTTGACCAACTGTTCTCAAGCAACGTCGTCAGTGACAATACAAGTGTCCAAATACACAAGAAGAGGTCCATATTCATTCTAGTTTTTATTACACCCACAAGGGAAGTGTGCAGCGACTGAAGCATGGAGACTGCTTCTGTTCATTCGGTCTGCTATTTTCCGTCTACTTCCATATGTGACTGACACTTTAAGCAGCTTAGTGTGGACCAAGTTCTTTTAATAAGAGGGCTATGTTGAAGAACACAAAAACATACAAATAAAAACCATGCTCAGAATTTATTTTATCTTTCACTGAACACCAGTGGACATTTTTTTGGTGCGTGTTTTGTGTACTGACCCGTTTCTGGCTGCAGCCGAGGACTAAAAAGGTCTCTATACTGTTCTCCTTCAGATATGCATTTCTCTCGCCTCCAAAACCCGGCTCCACCTCATAATCCCCATTAAGATACTGCAAGGTGGCTTTAGTGATGTGTATCCTCCTGCAGAAGCAAAAATACAGAAGATATATGCTGAAATCTGCTGCGTTTTTGTGTGGTTTGTCAGTTTATTTACCTTTTTTAAAATCTTTTTGGTGGGGAAACTTGGGATTAACAGAAATATGCAGCAAAAAAAGTGATGATGAAAAAGTAATTGTTTAATCAAATAAATAAGTACATTTCCTCACCCTGCTTTGCCTCCTGCCTCCATGTGATTTGCCAGTGTGACATCATTTGACCACACGTCAAACTGCCACTTCCTGAGTCCCAGCACGCCGCAGTGCACACGCCCACTGTGAATGCCAACTCGCATGTTCACGTTGACCCCTGTCACCTCTCGCACCAGCCTGCAAGATGGAGGATGAAACATCAGTGTTCATCTCAAGAAAGGAAAAAATCTCAACTTACTCCATTACAATCTTAAAGAAACAATATTTGTACTCACGAGATGGCCTCTATCATGTCGACGCCCATCTCCACACAGCAGTGAGCGTGGTCAGCCCGGGGTTCAGGGAGCCCAGATACACAATAGTAACAATCCCCCAAAATTTTAATACGAAGACAATGGTTCTCCTGTTGAAGGTGGGACAAGAGTTAAAAAGAAATTTAATTAGTTAGCAAAAGAGTCCTTAAGTTGTCAGGATTTTGACTTTCTCGCAGAGTTAGATCACCCCTACTTTCATGTCTGACCGTTAAAGAAAAGTCTGTCTGTGACACAAATATACTCAGTTATTGTGCCTTTGTCTCGTTTAATGACAACAAGAATGTTGAGATTTCAGCAAGTGTGTGAGGCATTTTTATCTCTAAATAGAAAAACAAGAAGGCGGGCATTGTGGTGATGTGTTACTCAAAGGAGAACGAGTGTTGCCATCTTCACAGAGATGCCCAGGGAGCGCTTAAAAAGTTTTTTTTCTTTTTCTTGTGGGGGTTGTGACATTATTTTTATTGACTCTTTATCTACTATATGTAGTGTGTTCTCATCTCTGTGCATGTGCGCACACGTGTGTGTGAGCGCGCACATGTAAGCTGCTGTACTTACTTAAACCGAGTGAACCCGTCAGATTTGAGCAAATTCAAAATCAAGTTTCAGCGTTCGGTTAAGAAAACACAAAACTGTGTGAGAGGCTGCTTACCGATGCCAGTTTGTCAAAGCGGGCAAAGAGTTCATTGAGTGTCATGACCAGCTCCTGAGCTGTGCACTGAGAGGCCAGGCTGGTAAAACCCTCAATGTCTGCAAACAGAATACTGCGGACACAGTGGAGAAGCAGACAGACAGAAACAATCACAGATAAAGATTTAGCTTTAGCACTGTTAGCACTGTTACTTAATTCTAGCACTACATCAGAGCAACTAAGCATGATAGAGGCCAGCAGTGTGACCTTAATGTCCTCTGAAGGAGATCTGTGTAACGTGTGTGTATGCTTGTGTGTATGGTGCGGGGCGTAGGGACTGTGTGGTGTGTTTGCTCAGTGCTGTAATTGAATGTGTGCTGAAGCTCTCCATCTTTGGGGACTATCTTATCTTGGCTGCTGGTGATTAAGTATTCCCTCACTAGTGTTAATTAGCCTCCACTCCTCCAAACCTCTCTACCCTCCTCTGACTGTGAGCACACTTACATACATGTTCCTGTATGTTTGTGGACAAACATCCATATTTTAACCTTAGGAGTAATTCAGGCCTAATAGTTGCACTGTGCTAAATTGAAAGTATTAAGAACTGCATCAAAACTTAAATATATGAGCACTGAAGGTCAGATATTTATAGTTAAAATGACCCTACATACAGAGAACACGGCTGATGAAGGGAGTAGAACCCATATTTATGGATGGAATATGAAACAAAGCATAGAGACCAGGAGTCTTGTCTGACCTGACATTGTCGTGTTTCTGGATATAGATCTTATGAAACATCATGTCTTCCTTCTTGGCATTGATGTCAGCCTTCATCTCCATGGCAACATGCCTTGGCAACACTGAAAGCAACAGACGTTCCTGGAAAACACAGAAAAAGGAAACAAAATGCAGATTGTGTCACTCATGATGTTGCTGTTTGTGTTCAGCGTGTCGAATCACAACACAACTATTTTTGGAGTTTTGGACTTGATTTATCAGAATTAAGTACTAATTAAAGTTTTTAGATAAATTTATGAGATAAATTAGATACATTTTTCTCTAAATTAGCATTAAATGTAGCCGGGCTTGAACATGATTTCCAATCTAAGAAAGAGTTTACACTGAACTTAAGTTGAGGTGTTCCAGTTTATGCATAAGTCTCATTTCAAATCTGAGGAAGCAAAAGGCTTCAAGGGTGTTAGATGAGCAAATATAGATTTTTTTTCCCCCTAGCTTTGAAAACTGAATTAGCCCTAATTCTGAACAATAAGGTTAGAAACACCTGTAGAGTATGTGTATGTGTGTCTGCATTCACCTGTTGCTGATTTTCCCTCTGAAGATGTAGTCTGGCCTGGATGTATCCTCTGGTCTCCTGGAAGGCTTGTCTCTGGGAAACCTCAGCGGGGTAGTGGGTACAGATACCGATGATGTTGGTGCACAGAAAAATCAGGACATTAGCGCTCACCTGGAGGGAGGAGAGGAGAGAAGAGGGAGGAAGAGGTCAGAAAGCTTTTGGCCACAAGGAACAGAAAAAGAACCTCTTAGTGATTGGCAAATAAATTTGAGCATGTATGAAAATGAACTCTGGGGAGCTGCTTCAGCTCTGTTGGTAGCACAGTCGCCCCATGTATGAAGGCTACAGCCCAAGTTGCACTGGTGGTAAGAATGATTCCATGACCTCACATGATTTTGTGCAAATGTCAGAGAGAGGAAGGTAGGGAAATACATGCAGCAAAGGATGAGGCCAAGAGTTGGACCTTTATTTCTTAGTTTTTGCTTTTCCCTTTTGATAGCAGAAGAAACAAGTCATATTTGTTTTCAGGCATTTCATTTTTTCAAATATGCAATTCTGGGCTCACAATCCCATACAGAGCATGGTGGAATCTTTTGCCATCAATCCATACTTCAGCGTCATCACCAGACTGTATAAAATATAGTTTTTATACCCATTGTCGGTGGGTGTCATATTGAAAAAACTTGACTGAACCTAACTGTGTTTGAGTTGGGATGAGGAAAACGAAGTGGGCCATTCTAAGCTACAGCAGTTTAACATTCATCAAGTTATCTCTGGATGTGTCAGCGGCATCGTCAACACATTTGCACAAGCGCAATTTGAATGACCGTTATTCCTTAACATTTATAAAACTTCCACTGAGGTTTCTGCTTGATTCTGAGACCAAAGGAGCATCTGAAGGAGCAACTTCATGCTCCCTCAGCATTTGAGGCTTGTATTGTGTTCTAACCTTTGTAGACCAATGTGCCACGTCTTGTTTGTACTGTACAGTGTGTGTGACCAGCTGAATGATTTTCTCCTCTACTTTCAGTTTGTCTCATCATGAGGAACAGCCATCCTCAAGTGGCTTGTGTGCATGGGGCTTTGTCTCTTCTTTTTTAAAAGAAGAGACAAAGACTCATTAATGTTATTGTACATATGTTTAATATTGTTCAAATTTTAATTTTAACCTGTAACATCTGTTATTTTTGTTCAATTGCAGTGTTTTTTTTCCTTTATTAGGCCTCTAACAACAAATTCCGTTTTGTGTTTTCTTAGTTTTAAACTGGTTTACTCTCATATAGCATACAGTAAATTGAAAACAACTCCCAGATATTGAAAATTCCAAGTATCCCGGAAAAATGGGCCAATTTTTTACTCACAGGACATTTTCTGACCTTTTTAGAGTAAAAAAAAATTCACCCAGAAATTTTGAGGCTTAGGTGTTTAAGGGTTAAAGAGTGTGTTTCCACAAAATCTTTAGACACTTTCATTGTTCTAACTTTCATATCTGATAGTTTCTTTCCTGTTACTTTTAAAAGAAACTTTTTCCATACATGTTTCTTAGCACCTGCATGATCCTTTGTTTAACTTAAAGTTTTCAGTAGAATCTTTTAATGTTTCAAACTAACAAATTTGTTGGCAAGCTTTTGTGGGAATCCATATTACAACCCTACTTGCACAAAAAGTACCCAACCCTCATTGGTTTATAAGACACCAGAAATATTGTTGCATTGTTTTACAAAAAGAAAAGTAAATAAATAAACTCATAACAGTTACAACGTAGCAGATCTTTTCTGAGATGGACTGACACAAAGTGGAAAAGTGTGCTGTGGTCTGATGAGTCCACATTTCAAATTGTTTTTGGAAACCTCGATGTCGTGTCCTTCAGGCCAAAAAGGAAAAGGATAATCCAGATTGTTATTGGCGCAAAGTTGAAAAGCCAGCATCTGTGATGGTATGGGGGTGTGTTAGTGCCCATGGCATGGCTAACTTGACCATCTGTGAAGGCACCATTAATGCTGAAAGGTACATACAGGTTTTGGAGCAACATATGCTGCCATCCAAACAATGTCCTTTTCAGGGACGTCCCCGCTTATTTCAGCAAGACAATGCCAAGACACATTCTGCACATGTTACAACAGCGTGGCTTTGTAGTAAAAGAGTGCGGGTACTAGAGTGGCCTGCCTGCAGTCCAGACCTGTCTCCTATTGAAAATGTGTGGAGCATTATGAAGCACAAAATGTGACAACAGAGACCATGGACTGCTGAGAAACTTAAGTTGAACATCAAGCAAGAAAAGGGAAAAAATTCCACCTAAAAAGCTTCAACAATTAGTGTCCTCAGTTCACAAACACTTCAGTGTTGTTAAATGGAAAGGTGATGTAACACAGTGGGAAGTATGACCCTGTCCCAGCTTTTTGGAACATGTTGCAGGCATCAAATTCAAAATGAGTGAATATTTGCAAAAAACAATTAAGTTTATCAGTTTGAACAATAAATATCTTGTCTTCATAGTGTATCAATTGAATATAAGTTAAGCAGAATTTCCCTATCATTGTATTCAGTTTGTATTTACATTTACAAAACATCCCAACTTCATTGGAATTGGGGCTGTATATATCATAACATTGAATATAAAAGAATTTTATTAGACATTAAACTATTACAAATCATTCAGGTGATCAGACATCATTGGAGAGAAATATTGTCATCTTAGAAGCTTTTTGAATATAAAACACTCATAAAGTGTCTTGTACAACTATCTGGCATTATTTCCAGAATTATAACTTGCATCTTAAACTGTTCATTAAAATATGTCACAACTCTCTTAGTTGTGCTAAGTAGCTTAAATGACAAGTTTCTAAAATTTCTTAGTTCTTGCTTACTAAATCTCTCCAAGAGAAATTAAAAAAGGTTCCAAGCAATCGTAGTGGTACAACTGAAATTAAACATCTTTTAGCTTGTAGAAATCTGTGTATGTTTGCAGAAGCCTCTGATCTGCTCTGTTTGTGTATCTTTTATTGATAATAAAGTTACGCAAAAGAACAAAAAGAGACCGTAGATAATGTTTTTGAAGATTCAAACTTGTTTTTAAAATTAAGAAAGATAAGTGTTCAAATTCAGGGCTGCTGCTTGGAGTGATGGCAAAATAAATAAATAAATAAAAAGTTTCTTAAAAGCAGTGAAAAGCAATGAATTAACACTTGGGATTCATGATATCATGAAACTACTTTAAAAACATAACTCTGACCACCTGATCAGTGTCCGCCCCACAAATTATCACATATGATAAGAAAAGAAAGGTGCCAAAGGAATGTGAAGCATCCATAAATGGGAATCTGAGTGGCTGTTGTAAAAAAAAACAACATGAGCAGCAATGGAGGGTAAAGTTGACCCGAGGTGACATAGTTAACAGAGTATCAGGCACAAGAATAGAAAACAGATGGGTGACGGATGGATGAGTACAAGAAAGCAAACAAGGGGTGGGGTTAAAAATAGAACAGCAGCAAAATGGACATCACAGATAAGATGTAAGACTGACAGATGTTGAAGGAAGGAAGGAAATGAGTGGTAAGCAGCGAGATGAGGAAGGAAAGAGACAATGTGAGGATGACAGGGAGGGTGCAGGAAAGAGTGATAGAGTAAAAGAGAGAGAGAAAAGGAGACAGATATGGGCCACAGCGACATTAGGCAGATGGCTCGGAGCGCTCGTCTCTGTTTACATTACTCTCACTGATCAAGCAAAAACAGCCACGAGACAAAAGTGAAACCTGCAGCACCATTCGCAGGTGAATACCTCCTGTCAATCTCTTTGTGATCATTTTAAGACTTTAATCTCTTCACGTGCTATGAGCGTCAGGTCCCGTACATGCTCATGTGACCAGATTCACGCCCTGTGTGTATGAGGTCACAGCCTCGAACTAATTGCTTGCTTTTCTCAAGAGGGCCAGTGCTGGTGGGTTTACAGAGTACACAGCGAGGTCCTGTGTTTACGCAACAGTTCCCCGCCTCTTTAGGAGCTCTGCTACCTGTCCTGAGCACACACTGACACGCTCCCAGTGTGAGGCCACTGCACCTGCTCATGTCCTCTGTGCTCAACAACAGACTCATTTACCCCAACTCACCGCTCATTACCTTCCCCTGACAGCCTGTTTTATGCTGCTTTTCATCCTTCATAATCACACCACTATGCAGACCGTTCACTGTTTGTCTTTTTCGACTCACGGTTAAAATTTTGTCTTATGCATATTCAGTTTGTAATGACTTGAAAAACAGGAACTGAACAACAGGTCACTCAAAATTCACTTTTTTTTTTCCCCACAAAAACAGTCGTCATTTCCCCCGGGATGACACAATGTAAGCAGCCAGCCAGTCTGTGAAGAGGACCTCGGCCTAATCCCTGGATATCAAAATGGCATTATGTAAGAGCTGCACTGATCTAGACTGGACGGAAAACAGCACTAATACTGGCCAGTCAGCCCAACAAAGATTATAATGTATTTTGTCTCAAAAAGCCCCCCACAGCTTAGAGAGGATATGCAGGCTCGATCAATAAATGATCAGCAGAGCTGTATGGTTGTGCTGCTGCAGTGATTCTGACCTCTCTGTTTGACCTCTCTGCTGTGAGGGTGGAACACCTCTAGGAATCTAATATTTTATATCAAACTGTTGCAGCTTTTCTAAAAGAAATCTAATTATTTTGACCATAAATATTAGAAAAAGTCACTTAATAGGATAAAAAGTAGTTTATTGTGAAGGTTTATCTCTTTTCACATTTTACAGTTGACAGGTTTGTCTGTGACTCTCCATTAATCAAACAGTAGAGACATGTAAGATTAACACACTGATGCTTTTTAGCATCAACTACACCAAGAACTGTATGGAAGTTAAAAACAGAGACCCAGGATCCACAACCTTATCTAACTTTTAATTTCTCTTTAACATAAACACCGTAGCGTGTTTTTCAAATTATAAAAACTTCATCATAAAAAACTTGATGCTAATTTTCATGCCGATACAAAGCTAGCCCACAGCCATGCTAACAGATCTTTAAGGCTAAGAAACAGGGCTGCTTTCGAATAAATGCTGATATTAGCATGCTAAAATACTGACAATGAAAACGCTAGCATGTTTTTTAAAAGGTATGACTTTAAAAATGCTCATCACATCTATCACGTGTCTGAGAGTAATGATTCACAGTTACTGGTCTTACAGTAATTCAAAGTATCACCTCTTTACATCTAATCAGGACCCTCTGAAGCTAACATCTTGAAATTAGCCTAGCAGTGAGGATAAGAAATGAGAGCTGGGCTAAAGGAACTTCACATATAATCTCAGAAGGACTTTATTTATACTTTCCTCCTCTTTTATGATGGATTTAGCAAAGGAGTCGTTTGCTTTAGCAGGAAGTCTGTGGTCCTGACAGTCAGTCTGTAAACATTGACTTTTAAGGCCAACAGGCCCTCATTTCAGACTGAGGAAGAATTATATTAAGGATGGGAGAGCTGTGTCAGAGATCTGTGGCTAGACTAAAAAATATCCTGAAGTAAAATGCAATCTGTATTTGGAGAAAATATTTAAACAGTATAAGAGATGCTGTGAGGATCCAAGTGATAATAATCAGCTGACTCTGAGCCCTCCAGCCCTGCAGCACTCCACAGCATTTTATAGATGATTATTATTTTGGCCTACAGCTCAGACTTTTAGCTGATTCTTTTCCACACTTAAAATAAAAAATAAGATAAAATAAATGAATAAAAAAAGCACAAGCCATCCAACACCAAGTGAAGGGTAAGGTTTAGCAACTAGCTGTTGGAGACAGAGCAACAATCAGCAGCCTAAGAGTCCACAGTAAGAATCCATTCTGAAGTTATAGAACTGCACGTAAGCAATCATAAATAGGAAAATAAACAAAAACATAAAATGAGCAAATGTATTTTAAGTGAGCTGTTATATGACATGAGGGTTTTGTTGAAAATTAATTAATTTTAGAGCTCACTGTAAATAAAAGTCAAACGTCTTCAGACCTGCGATGAAAGCATAACCACAGACTAGTCCCACTAGATAAACAGATCAACTGTTTAAAAACAGCAAAATGAAATATTAACATACATAAAAAGTGACCACGCAGCATTTCCTTGAAACCAAAAACATACCTAAAAGGGTAAAAACATTAGACTTACATTTGCTACAGAGTTAAATGACAACAAACACTAATGTTGCTGAGTAGCTTACATGTAAATAAGCAACTGTCAACCAATACAACATTCATAAAAGAAGCATTGCTGTGTCTGTGCAATGACAAAACTAAACAATCTTCCCCTGAACAAAACAGCAGAATCAACACCTCTGAGTCAATTTAACTTAAAACAAAAAATTGAATAAGTCCACCCCTGTGGTCTCTATGTGTATTTTATCTTAAAGATGTCAAAGCCAACATCTCTTTTAATTTTCCTTTGGGTACAGAAGAAATGATTCCCACACTTTCCTCTCTGTCACTGATCAATACTTGGCCAGAATGTGACAGTTTTCAAATCAAGATATGCAAACATACAAATGCACAACAGTAACAGGCAAAGAACAATTTTTGTATCTTTCCTGGGAATTTGGCATCAATTTTGCTCAGTTACATTTACTCAAACAAACTGGAGAAGTTCATATTAGTGGAAAAATCCTGAAGATCCTTTTTTGTTTAAGTCAAGATCTGTTATCATTCATAACTCCCTTATACCCCAACTTTCAGATGAAAACTTGTTGATGTGAAAAACAAGCATAGTTATTGTGTTTTGCTTGTGCGTGGCATAGTGAGCCATATATATATATATATATATATATATATATATATATATATATATATATATATATATATATATATATATATATATATATATGTATGTATGTATATATATATATATATATATATATGTGTGTGTGTGTGTGTGTGTGTGTGTGTGTGTGTGTGGCTCAGAGCTTTTCTCATTCTCTCTCAGTCTCTTTTCTACGGGTGCTTTTTTTTCTCCGTCTTGTGAAAGGTTCTGCTTAGTGTTGGCCCGAGACTCACACCCACGGAGCCTGTGAATTATCAGAGATGGCAGAGCAGCTTTCACTTAGCAACTATCACCCACATTCCTCAGCCTCCCTCCAAAGACCTGCAGCAGCCCACCACCCTGGTTCAGGAAGGGTGCAGCATGGGGTTAAGCTGACAAGGTACAAGAGTAGGGGTGGAGTAGATGACTGTCTTACCAACTCATTAAACTAACTTAGTACTGGTTTAACATATCATAATCAAAGTTTTTTTCAAAAAAGAAGAGAGCTAGTTCACAACACTGCTCCTGTCAAGGAAACTGACTGAGAGCTCTGATATGTACACTATTTGACGTTTAGATTTTTTTTCGAAGAATTTTTTTTGTGTTTTATTAAATTAAATTGAGAAAAAATAATTAGAATAGTAAAAGAAAAAGTTCACATCAGTCCTAAAGGTGCTGTGAGAACCATCCAGATGTGGTAGTGCTTTTCCAGGATAAAGACTCTGTTTCCCATGAGCACTATCACCCACAGTTGTAAAAAGGTGACTCTTGCCAAGGCGTGTTGGTTTTGAAACTAATGAATAGAGAGCAGATTTTCTTATTAACACTACTTTCTTTGTTGAACACAGCTTTTTACTGGATGCAGCATGACGAGGTAAGTCATTCATTTATAGCTACATAATGCTACAATTTGAAACTTCACAACAACTTTGTAAACTCAGTGTATAGCATGGTGAATCCTGGTTATGTCTTAACAGTGTTCATCTACCAACTACAACCTCACCAAGCAGAGCAAACATAACCTTGCTCTTCATTTAATTTGAACAGCCCACTGCAGTAAAACTGCTGCATGTGGGTTCGAATGCACATTTTTCCTTTTGACAGTTCAGCTCCAGTGCCCACCATAACAACAAAATAAATCCAAAAGAAATATTTCAGCAGAGAAAAGGAAAGATCTTGCTTCTCACTGCTAAACTTTGCCGGCTGGCTCAGTGTCATCAAAGGGCTTTCAGCCTACGTGCCGTAAATGGATTAGTGTTCCCCTGGGAAAGTCCTACTCGACTAAGGATACCAAGAAATAGCATTTAGAAATAACCAATTCTGGTGCTGATAATCTCATTATAAACAGGCAAATTATAAAAGTGGGGGTATTAAAGTCCTCACAGGGCCTTTAAGGCTAATTAGGCTAGCTAATATTAAGATTTTCTAGCAAACCTTTGCTGTGGGAAGGACAACTGAATCTACCTGTTTTGTTAGGCTATTGGCTTACAAATTCCCTGTGGACAAATAAAACACCAGACAGGCTCCTCATGCTTGGTCACAGTTGTTCAGCTGTGACTCTGTTTTAAGGAAAGTTTAAGCAAACTGTTGAGCCTCACTTCAAATGTTTTCTGGCTGTCTCATATTACTGGAGTCCCTTAAATGCACTGAAAACAGTATTTCATGTGAACATGGAAAAAGACTTGTACCCCGGCAGAACAGCCCCAGAAAAACTGGAGAACAAGACACTGAATTTATAAAACTTTTTCCCAGAGGGAGCAATGACTGATGGGATATTGTTGTTGAATCGGGGCCAGAGAGAGTGCAATTCAGAGCTCATGGGCCTTTGAGGAGCATCTGGAACTCTTTAGAACATCTGTGTTTGATCAGGCTCTGTAAAACACACTCTAGCACCTAAAACACAATGACTTGTGCTTTACAAATGAGAGCCTCCTCCCCATAGGTTGTCCCCTATCTTTCCTTAAGGGCCACACTTATTTATTATATATACTTTAATTTCATTTCTTTTTTTTTCTGCGTTCTCTCGCTCTGGCTCATGCTCACTGTCACTTTAAACCTTTGTAAAAGTGTCTTTGCGTGTGCCTGTGTGTTTGTGTGTGTGGTGCCAGGCAGCTGCAGTTTGTGTACTCAGCCTGAGCCTCATGTCTACACACCGCTCGTACTGAACCTTATCTGAAATGACCAGAACCACATCAACAGATAAAGAGTCAAAGCCCCGCCTGCTCGCTCAGCTCGGGTGGTCTACACACTGTCGCTAACAGAGACACACTTCTTCAAGATGTGTGTGTCTTACAGTGGAAAAAACATTTCACAAAATTAATCTTACAAGCTGCAGACGAGAAATATTTTGGCACACTATCACCTGTACAGTCTTGTCATTTCTGTAATTTGTGATGAACAGCGGGGCAGTGTTTCGTTCTTTCACAGGAAATCATTTTCCAGGACTAAATCATTCAAACTGTTAGAAGGTATTCTTAGTTTCTCCAGATATCAGACCTCTCTGAGCAGAGTTTAACAGAGCAATAAAAGCATTCCTAACACCTGTCTGTCCTTATTATGTATCCCATTATTTCAGGGAAGGTTTAATGAAAACAAAATTTGTATCTGACAAGCTTATACAACGTAATAATGACTTGCTGGTATTTTTTCTCCTTGAGTCGACAGATATATGAAAAATGAAACTTATGCAATAGAAGGGGTAACTTTGTCTCTTCATGTATAAAATGTGATGATGAACCTTATCTTGTGTCCTGTTTGCAGCCTGTTTTGAAAATTGTGCGAATGGATCATGTCTAAAATCTGAATAGTAAAAAATCCTGAGTTAATAGTTTAACAAACATTTTGTAACACAGAGAAGTCACATGATATCATAAGTCTGATCCAGATCAGCATGTCACATCATTTATGGTCTTTTTTTTTTTTTTTTTTTTTAAATCTGCAGCTTTTTCAAAAGTGATGGATTTTTGACAACATTGTGGGTTCAAATTCAGCTGGATCATTCAGTAAAAGTTCCAGATGAGGAGAAAAGAGGAGTGATTTACTTGATGTCATGCAGCAAGGAGCACGTTCTCTCTCTTTGTGAACAAGTTAATTGCTTTAGTGCTAATAGTTTGTGCACATGAAGGCAGAGCTGCAAAAATGTAGAGCGCCTGCAAAATGCAAGATGCATCATGCTGCCTTTTTGTGCAGATTTTGTTTTTTAAAAAAGGCAGTGCCATATTTCTTGTTGATTGGCGATTACTAAATCAGCTGCACAGATGCTTTCAAATCAAAATCTCTAAGTATGGAGTCAAACCTGAGGCCTCTTTCCCACACGTCACTCCCCACTCTCAACCCATTTCCTCTTCTGTCTACTGTACAAAAAAAATATCTCTGACTATGAAAATAGAGGGGGAAAACGAGGGGTCAGGCTCAGTATAAATTTATTTTTACATGGTAGCCAATAAACTTTTTATGACATAAAGTCCATTCACATGTACTTAACGCTTGTTCTCTGTGGAAGCTCACCAGATGTGGAAGTCATCTTCTTTTTATGAATTTCCAGCAGGCTGTGCACTGTGAAGTGTCATACTGTCCCTGTAGGCAATGTGAATGTTGTGCAGTACTCGTGTGTTTTCAATCAGAAATGTCAATAAATCTTGGGCACCATTGGTTTTCAGAGGTTTAAGCCCAATATACAGAGGCTATAGACCTCATCACAGTGGACACTGGTTTGACTCCAAGCCATGACTATTTGCTGCATATTTTCCCCAACTCTCAACTCCCCACATTTTCTGTCTCTCTTCAGCGAGAGTTAAAAAAGAGAAGAAATGTCCATAAATTTGAGTAAATTGTTGTCTTTGCTGACCCTGGGTGAATACACACAACAAATTGACATTAGTGGGTAAAATTGCTTGAGGTCCCCAGGTGATACAAACCCTGCGTGAATAGAGCTTTAATGGGTCATATGCTCATGCAACTTATAGCATATTGTGCAGAGGTATCGTTTAAATATCATTTAAACCTCATTTTACCATAGCTTTATCTTCTTTTTTAGTCTCCGCTCACCATAATCCTTGGTGCTCAAGTAATGAAAAAATGAGCATCACCGTGATGTCATTTTTTTGTGGATACATTCACAATTTTCCTCATATTTTTCTCAAAGCTGTCTCAACAACATGTTTCTTTGACTTAAGATGTTATTAACCATTTGATAAATCTTGGATCCTTGCTATAGGCATTCAAACTTTTGGACAACGGTAACTTTGGGAAATTAAGAAGCTAATAGGGATTATTCAAAGTAGCTTAGAAACACATGCTTTACATCCGTATAACTGCTTACAAACAGCGAGTACTTTGTGATTTAACATCAAAACTTTAGAGAATAAATTTCACACTTTGACTCAGAATAAATCTAGGGTTGTGAACAGAGCAGTTCTCTACACATAGTTCATCTAAATCTTTGCTTCCTGTGTATCGAGTTGTAGATAATCAAGCATCTAAATCCAGTCATGTCACAGATACAGTTTGATGTTGACAACATTAAGAGCTAGACTCATTTTGTACACAGAGCAATGTTGTTTTTTTATGGATCTAGAGAGAAAATAAATGTAAACAAGCGTGTGGTGAATCAGATAAATCACAAACAACAGAATGTGGGAAGATGACAAAATATCTTCCAAAACAGGAAATGTGTGACAATTGTTTTTGTATCCTGAAGTGTTATTTATTCAAAAAGGCACAAAATACTTTACGGAGGCAACTTTATTTCTTTATTTTTTTACCAAACCTCATTAAATAACCTTCATCTTACTGTTCTTCCATTTCTGGTGTCTGTTTTTGAAGTAAAACAGGGAACTACTTTTTGTAATCTATCAACATTAGGTATGACAGACATCTATAAATAATTACTTTGCATGGCTTTGCTGAATTTCCTTGAGCCTTCTTTCAAGCATCATTAAGGCTGTGCACTGAAACACAAGACCACAATCCAGCCATACATAATGTACAACTGTGTCGTTACTTGAAATGTAAAGCCAGCTATCCTGAGTCACACTGACCACGTTCAAACTCTTTTTTTTTTTCTTCAGTCTGGTTTCTGTAAACATGGACAGTGACATGCTGGGGGTCCTAACACTGAAAAACTACTCACCACACACATTTCTCGCCAACTGTGCGGGTGTGACTTCTGTGAAGAGTGTGACTATTAAAGGATTCTGGCATTGGGGAAGGGTGCAAAGTGTTTTCATTTGAAGAACAACAAAATCTGCATGAAAATGAGGAAGCGAAGGGGAATCACAGCCTTTATATTCAGCATTATTTCTGGAAGGCTGGGGACCCCTGCAAGGACAGACAACAGGTTCATGGATAATAGCTGTGATCAAACAGAAAGTTGGAGGAGCTACGTCAACACTGGAGTTGATGGGTGATAAAAAAAAACTGCTGTTCTTCATGCTTTACAGTTACCTGTTTGCTACGTGACACTTCAGCATCTAAAATAAATTCAAAACACAAGATTTTTTTGCCACTAATTGCGTATTTATCAATCAGAAGGTAGCAGGCAGTTAGCTTAAGCTCTGGCATCAAAATGGTGTTAAAGAATGACCACTGTACCCAGGCCTCTATCTAACAGGTTCCTACACACTTCAAATTCACATTTAAGACATTTTTAAGACTGGAGAAGAAAAGGAAAAATAATTTGTAAATTACTAAGTAAATGTCTAAAGTCAGTTGTTAATGTTATAGTTACTTTCCACCACCATACACAGGTGCTGGGCCTCGAATCCAATACGCGTATCGTACACTTAAATGACGTGTGTGCACCATGTACTTATGAGCGCAATAGACAAACTTTTACACACTCAACGTTTTGAGTGCGCCAGCTGATAAATCAAAGTACACTACCTTTTTTCAAACTGTCAGTGTGAACACACTTATGCATTCAGAAAAGGAAGTGTAAGTGCAGATTTGTACGCAATTTGAGACACAGACAGGGTGAAGATGTCCTTTAGCAGTTAGTTTAAACTTGATCTTCACAGCGTTGCTTTTTCAAGCGGATGTAAGCTTATTTGTCAACATGTGTCCCTCTGTCAAAAAAGCATTTGGCTATTGTTATTAGCTCACGCTTTGTTTGTCCCCTGACTCACAAGTCCAGACATGACGCTGATACTCGGTTTCAAAATGAAAGCCTGTAATACACCAAGAGAGGAACGTGGTATCCAAACATTTCTAGACACCAGACGTAAATAAATGTTGTGAATACTCATGAGGGGAAAGAAATAAAAAAAAAAAAAGACACTATCGTCTAAATTTGATTGAGTACATAGGCATCTATCGAAGTTCTATTCAAATTTGAAGTCACAAGTAAGGAGAAAACTTTAAGACATTTTTAAAACTTCAATTATATCAACCCGATTCAAAGCACTTTTAAGACTTTCAAGGATCCACAGGAATCCTGTAAATGTTAAATAAGAAGGGAGGGTATCTTTTTCACTTATTTTAATGTTAATTAAATTTTTTGGACTTGTGTCAAAAGTTAACTGTGAATGCTCATGTTGCAATAACAATGATTATGAAGTCATGTTGTGTTTGAGGCAATTATAAGCATTTTTTTTTTACGGCAGGGGTCTAGTTGGGCTGCTGTCATTAGGGGTGTCCCGATTCAATATGAATATCGGATATCAGTCCAGTATCAGCCAAAAAACTAATATTTGATTATATCAGCCTGCATCTAAAATCTCTGATATAGGCAAGATCATAGACTGTATAATTAATGGACGTAGTCTCCGCGACGTCACCCATCTGTTCCTGAAACGGACTTTTGAAGCCACACGTTCGGCGCGGCCATATTGGAAATGAGGCGTGCTGTGGGTCTCCACAGTAACAACCATAGGACGCTCCACAGTCACGTGATCTGAGCTGTGCCTCTGATTGGACGAACTGGCGAGCTTGATATTGTGGACACTGCCGAATTAGAAAAAAATTCACCCCCCCGACAGTGCGTGCCGTTAGTGAAATTAGCGATTCAGATGGGAGACATTCTTTGTACCAGGCTGTAAATTGGCTTATTTTGGCCGTGAAAACTGCTTTTTTTGGCTTGGTGTGTACTCGACTTCCGGTACTTCCGGAGCCAGCCTCAAGCAGACACTCAAGGAACAGCAGACTTTAGCACTTCCGCATCGCCTCTTATTTTCAGACCGGAAGTTGCCGCTTGACTAAGATACAGGCAGTCCATTCCAGACTCCACTCCAGCACTTCTATCCAGCAGCAACTGGATTCAGCACGCAGAGCCCCAGCAGTACTTTTTGTTAAAGTCCAAAAAAGATGTTACAGCTGAGTGCAACACTTGACCCATGGTGGCACAAAACTGGGGAAGTTCAATTCATTTAAAGTTTTAACATTCCCCCAAAGCTTATTCAAGCCTTGAAGACCTACAACTAGAGCTGAACATCACACCATTTGTGCTGATATTGTATCGAATCCATATCGGTATCGGTCAATACTCAAGGCTGCAATATTGGTATTGTATTGGAAGTGAAAAGGTTGTATCGGGACACCCCTAGCTGTCATATGCAGGGAGGGCACCCTTCTTATCTCCATTTATCATATCTGCTCTGACTGTCAACACTGTACTGTCTAAAATATGTTGTATTGTTTAACATGTGGCAACAAACATGCACAGTCATAGTGAGCAGACTCCAGATAAGCTTTGCTGAACCAGACAACTGGCAAACAACATCCTGTGTGCATCCCTCCCTCGTAACTCCCCACCACCACCAACACCACCAACACCTCCACCCTTGTGACCTCTCCTCTGTCACTGCCGTGTTTAATTACGGACCGTCTCATTTTGACAGCAGGGGGGAGGAAAACAGAGCACAAAATCCATCCTAACAGGCCAAACTTCAGCGTTTCTGGAAGGCTCAGACCCCTTTCACACACACACAAACACATAGACACACACAAACACACCAGCATCCACATTCTCAGAAGAAGTGAACAGCAGAAATCAATTCTGACCTGATTTTTTGTTCTTCTCCTCTCTTCACTTGAAGCAACGTTTACCAAACTGTATACACACACACACACACACACACACACACACACACAAACACACACACACACACACACACACACACACACACACACACACACACACACACACACACACACACACACACACACACACACACCAGCAGGCTGAACTGGGTCTTGGTAGCTAGAGTGGTAGTTGTTTCTATGGCAACCGCTGGACTGGCTTGATCACAATCACTGAGGGGAGACACTTAGCGATGCTGTTTATTCCCTATCATTCTCAGAAGTGATTCTGAACTGATAACTCATTTTGCCCCTGCACTCTCATCGGCGCAAAGATTGGCTGACTGGGGTGGTGGCATGCGTGTGTGTGTGCCTGTGTGTGTGTGTAATCATAAAATCCTTACACAAGAACAAACAGACAGTTATCTACATGGAAGCTGTATAAAATAACTGATCACATCTCATTTTGTTTTATCAGGGCTTTAATTCTGATGCACAAGTGGCCACTTTAAGAAAAGTGGTCATGTGTTTCTGTGTTTCTGTGTGTGTGTGTGAGGGTCGCATCAGTCAAGGCTCATCCAGGTCGTGAGCAACGTGTACATGTGACAGGAATCCTCGTTAAAATGCTGCTGCGGCGTTAAACACACAAATTATTTATCGAGGAAGCTGTGGAAGGACTGCGTGGGGAGAATATCGGATTCTCCCTCCGATCACGCCCCCTCCTCCTCCTCCTCCTTCTTCTTCATACACGGTGTCTTTTTCTACATCCTCGCACAGGTGATTGTCACAGGCTGACACTTCCTCTGCCTGGACCCAAATCTCCCATCTTGATGCATGATGCACACACAAGGTTATTCCAGCGCCAGGAGGCTGCTGTGAAACTGCGAACAGCTGATGCACTTGATACAGTGTGAGATGAACACTGATTAAGATTCATTTATTCATTGTAAGAGATCTGGAAAATTTTGAAATTTAGCAACAGCTATTTGAAAAGTTTGATGAAAGATCACAGTGGATGTTCTGAAACTTCTATCAGTGAAAAGCACTGACCCAGAGCCCTCACAGAAGCCTGATTCGCCCTCTGTGTTCAATTAATGGGCTTTTAGGGGCTTCACCCATTATCTCTGCTGTGGTCAAAGATCAAACATCCCAAAATGCCTTTCACTTCATTAACAAGAAAAACTAACAAACTGCTGTAGTATCTGTGCTTATACAGGTTAAGCCTCAACACTGGTGTAGTGTTTCAGGGTATGAAATCGCAGTACCGTGTATGCAGAGAAAATGGGGTTGGAGTGACCTGCCTGTTGCTCTGACGCAGGGTCTGATAAGACTGTTCCATGTGACGCAACAGTTAGCAGAAACGCCAAGGGCTGTGTATTTTTAGGAATGAGTCTTTGACCTCCTACAGCACTGTCAATAACATTCACACACACAACAATGCTAGCCATTGTCAGGAGAGGCTAAAAGCAAAAAAAGGTAAAGATTATGAAAAGCTGTCTGTGACACAACCCAAGCAACGATCAGCGTGTGTTACAAAGAGAAGTGTGGTCTGGCAGAGTGACAGCCTCAGCTGCGCCTTTTCTAGTACGAAGCCCCGCGCAACAGTACATGTCAGTATTTTCACTTGTGCAGACACCCACTCTACAGTTCTTGGATGTTTCTTCACAAAAACAAACAGCAGCAACACTGTCAAACATTCATTCAAGACAAGAAGGGAAAGTGACAGCAGTAACAAAGCATGGGAGGGCGTGCATGTGTGTGTTTGTGTTGATGTGTGCCTGGGTGGGACATGCACATGTGTTTGTGCTGCACCGCTGCGGCTGACTGATTTCAGCTGGGAGGTCTGAGGATCATGGAGCCATGAAAAAGAAGAAGAATCAGCAGCAAAGTCAAAACATCTCTGCAACAGAGGATTGCTTTAAAACTGGTTGGTGTTTGTTCTGAAAGCCGTCTCGTATGTGACAAGGCAGTTCAAAGTACCATACACTGGTTTATGGTGTGAGCATGTGCAATAAGACACTCAAAGTAAAGCTCAAGAACAGACGCTTGAGTTTACTGTACGCAGCTGAGAAAACACACAAGCACCATCTGACGCCAGGAGCAAGAGGAGCTCAGGACAAAGGCTGATGGATCACATGTGTATGTTAAGATTCAAAGGGATTAAGGGTCGTGAATTCAGAAACAATCATGTCAACCTTTCATAGAGACTCTGGACTGTGGATGGAGTCGGTTAGTGACAACAGAAAATGATCTGAGAAAAATAAGATTACTTGTCCTAATTCTCATTCACAATAAAACAGTAATCGGATCAAATATTGGATTTATTAATTTCATTTTCATGCAGATAAAGATGCATTTTTGATGTTAAATTGAACTAACTTTTAATATTTTTGTCTATTTTGGAAACAAATTTGGAAATGATTGTGTTTGAGAAAATACAAAATGTATTCCATCTAAATGAGTGTGTGTGGCTTTTTTTCTCCTCAACATCTCATTTTTTTAAAGAGAGTTTAGCATTTAACTAAAACTTGACAGAAAAAATTGAAAGCCTCCGTCTGTAAATTCTTCAAAACAAATGTGTCATTTCTGTGAATGATTTTTTTTTTTCTCATTTCTAAGCCGTCATCAGATTCGTCACCTCACTATATCCTGCATGCCACAAGATAACCTTTCTCCATGGAAGCACAAATCAAACCATGTTAGAGCTCAATAAATACAAAGAAATCCTTTCATGTAAAAATATCTGAGGTATGAAACGGCGTGTTGTAATCCGAGTAGCATTAAATTTGAGGACTCTGCAGTGATGTCACAGAGTTGCTGAGACAGATTTGTTGATGACGACTCAGACACTGACCCCTGGCTTTTACTCTATGATGCATGAAATCCAGGTTAAAGAGGACTATTTGCAGTTATCTGTAATAATCACAGAAGTCATCTTTGATCTTAATCCTTTGTGAACCTGTCATATCAGCAATTTGCATGGTTAAAAATTTCTATGCACACATCTTACTCTGTTTTCATTCAACACACACATTATCTAAAATATTTTGGCTATATGACTCAGCAACTTTTTAAATTTAGGTGATACTGTGCTTATGTGGAAAATCCATCCACATCTGTTCCATCTATCCATCTTCTATACCGCTTATCCTGTTCAGGGTCACAGGTGGTTGGAGCCTATCCCAGCTGTCTTAGGGTGAGAGGTGGGGTACACCCTGGACTGGTCGCCAGTCAGTCGCAGGGCTGACACACTCACACACTCACTCCTACGGGCAACTTAGAATCACCAATTTACCTAGTGAGCATGTTTTTGGACATGCAAACTCCACACAGAAAGGCACGACTTGCTTGAACCCGGATTCAAACAGGCAACCTTGCTGTGAGGCTGCAGCGCTAACAGCTGCGCCACCGTGCAGCCCAGATGTTCTGTTTTCTCTGCAAATCTTTCCTTACGTTTTATTAGATTAGAATTATGGAAGCTGCTTCAGCTACTACAAAAGGAAGTTTTGACAAGACTTTTGGTGCCAAGTGGAGAAGCTGCACACAAAAGCTGATTTAGAGGAGACGCTCCATAAGGGGAGAAAAAAAAATCTCTGAAATGAAGACACTGATGATGGTAGCATAAGTATTTATGAGGTGGTTTAAACTTAGCACTAAGAGTATGTGAACTTTTGTTTGGTTAATTATTTCTTTGTTATAACAATGCGTCTTGGCAATAAATCTTATACATTGGAAAGCCTACTTATTTCCCTTTTTTAATGGTGCCCCATTTACACGGACCATGCATTTTTGGGGATGAACAGCTGAGCGGAGTATGTCGTTTGCACAAATGAAAAATTGCCAAATCATTTCTGCCAATGCTTGATGGCTTATTCTGCTGTCGCTGTTCACTGGGGCACAAACTTCAGCAACAAAGAGGACAGAAGTAATGCTACAAAAAAAGACAGATTTAACAATAAAAAAAAACTACTTTAAATTTAACTACATTTTTATATAAGATCTGATAAAAAAGTAGAAAACTTAAAAAGATCTTAAATAAAACTGAAAAATTCTCAAAGTTTATAATCCTCAACCTCAAGATTTAACAGCTTGAGGCTCTATCAGTGCTTACAGAACAGGCTGTCCACAGATTTGAATATATGTTTATGTTTTTTCCTGAATTTATGAGGACTCTGTGCACGAGTGCAAGCTCTATAACACTTTTACACTTATCAGTAAACACTCACTCTGTGCCAAAAAAAAATACAACAACTGCTAATAAACCGCTCTTGAAATGTAGAACTTGTGCAAACATGTTTTACTTCATAGATGGAGATTACCAGCTCCTGTACTTCCTGAAATCAACACTATCCGTACATGCATGAAGGAGCAGCGAAGCCAAAGAGGAAACCCTGCTAATGTTCAGTAGTTACTGTCACGTTAGCAGTGAGATCTCTACACGATTCAGCTACACAGATTTCCTCTCAATCCCTGATTTAATCTGCGGCACAAAAAAAAAGAGTAGCAACCAACATACACAACTTTATCAGCATCTGGAAACACCAACAGCAACAGAAAACCCCAGAGAGGTTAATGAGTTACTCGAGAAAGAGGAAACACTTGGACACAAGCGTGAAGCGGTGATTGATGAAGCTGTTTCCCTGTGTCACACAGCACACATGACGACTTTAGAAACAAAACGCAATGTTCGGAAGCAGCTATCTCATGACATTCATTCACTTAATGATGGCAAACAATGTTGAAGCCTGTGATGGATTGCACTATGATATATCGCACATGATACGACACAGCACTTTTCCCACGAATCCCAAGTCCTGAACAACTTAGGATAAATAGTTAAGTTATTTATCCTGCTTTTTGTATGTATAACTGATCCCAAAAGAGAGGATAGTCATGAAACAGATAGAAAGCAAGTGTCCACTACAATGTGCCCCCCCCCGGACTTCTTCGTTCTCACCCTTGTCACCCTTGAAAAAAGTACAAAGCGTCCCTTGTGTGAGAGCACAGAGACCTGAGTGATCCTGCTTTATATCATGGTATTCTCCCGCTGTCACACACACACACACACACACACACACACACACACACACACACACACACACACACATAATGTCGTCCAGCCAGGCCAGATCACTCAGCCCACTGACCTTCAGCAAGCCCACTCGATCCTTTGCACATGACACACAAACAACACGCTGTACAGTGAGACGCATGAGCAGCAGAGTTTATGTGAAGGATAAGAAGTATTGCATGCAGGGATACGCTGCTAAGATACACAGCAAGTTTGCGGAGTAAAAATACCTCTCTATGATAATTATGACAGAGAAGACATTTTTAAAGCCTCCAGGCACGCAGGAACATAAAATCGGTCAAGAATAGTAAATTACAGCAACATTTCAATTATTCTGATTTACTGAAACAGTCATTTCAGATCTGAACTACAGTTTTTCAACACAACTTATTATTATTATTCTACTTATCAAGTATTTTGGGTGTTGAACAAGTAATCTTGGTTTTGTTTCTGTTACACCTAAAAAGAGTAAAAGCTTGTTACTACAGCGCAAATTAACATCTTCAAGGCAGCAAATCTTTCAGGGGGGTTTTTGCTTACAAAATAACTGATCATCAAACAAGTTCAAAATTAAATTTACGTTGAACTGAAGAGAATAAGTTTGTAACCTGTGTCCTGTTTGTAACTTTTTCACATGACATTTTAAGAATCTTCAAAAACGCCCAAATTTTGTTTGGGAGGAACGTTCAGGGATATAAAGAAGGATTTGTAAGTCAATTTTTTATCAGCAATCATGGTTCGCCTGTTCTCCCACACCCCCCACTTGGACTGGTTCTTATGATGTCGCACATAAACACTTCCTCTCACAGACCCAAAATCTGGAGCCCAGTGCAATGAGAAAATACAGACAGATTCTCTCCGCATATTAAGACATCATCATATTTATTTTTGGCTACAAATGATGTCTAATGAGGAGGGGGATGCAGTGTTTTGTTTTCTAAGAAAATCTTGTGTATTTTGCCTTTAAAGCTACAACACTCAACATCTGAAAACAATCTGGTAAATGCGTGATATCTCTCACAGAATCACCTGACCTAAATGTTCCTCGGAGCTGAGAGGTGAGTTTGTCTCCTTTTGTCTTTTTTCCTTCTGTCCTCACTGATAAGCAGCCTAAGTTTTTTTTTAGTCTATGAGCTGTGACAAACTTAATCTCCAAACTGAAAAAAGTATTGTGAATTTTGAACCTCAGTTACCAGGTGAAACAATAGCTTTGAAAGAATACCAAAGCTGATAATTTTAGCTCATTGTGGACTATATGCACAAAAGGGTGAGACGACTCTTAGCTACACATGCCTATGACAGCCATATACTATCTGGATGCTGTTAATTTAAACATATATATTCCACTAAATCAAGATCTTCAACTACAGTCTAGACCGACCAAATGGTCTGAGCCAACGAAAGGTGAAACAACTCATAAGGCGTATCCTGATTCAATCTTGAGCTGCAAGCCAAAACGTTTTGTTAGGGGTTAAATCAACTATGGGGGACTCAGAACCTTTAGAATGTTTTCCTTTTCCTTGACAAAGCAGAGAGTCAAACAGTCACACTTCAGGGCTCTCTTACCTGTTTCCAGAGGAACTTGTCTTCCTGGTTGATCTGCCAGGTGGTGACCACATGTATGATAGACAACACAGCTCCGCTCAGCACTGCCGCTCTCATCCGTACAGGCAGCAGAGTGTAGATGATGTAGATGAAGAACACAGACCACCAGATGCCCTCTGAAGCACTCCTGGGTGCTACCATGAGCACCCCGAACACCTGTACTGACACCAAGACTCCGATCACCAGGTAGCTGACCATCCACATGTAGTCCTGGTGGAAGCCGTTGCGGTTGCACACTACCATAAGAGCCATGAACAACGCCATGGCCACCGACAGGGCCGATGAATAGGCCACTTGAGGGGGGGCGTGGACACAGTGGAAGGTCAGCATGATGCCGCACACAATCACAAGCACCCCCATCAGCATGGTCAAGGAGCTCTGGTTCAGCCTAAAGAAGTACCGCTGGTATAGTCGCTCCAGTTTGCGTGACTGGAATTTTTTCGACTGGAACACCCGCACCACCCTGAGCCAGCAGTCCGCAGCTGTCACTACACCTCCTGCGCCATTGGGACCCTCATCGCCAACATCTCCACTTCCTCCATTACATCCCCCTTTTCTCCCTTTCAGCTCCCCATCTTCAAAGCCCAAGTCGACCGATTTCAGCCCGACCCCTTCCCCTCCCCTTTTGCCATAGTGGTCCTCCTGCCAACCACAACGTACGCCAAAGTTTCCCCCGCCTCCCATAGCCCCCGCCACCCCTCCTCGGTGATGCTGATGGAGGGGGGCTCCAGAAGGGGGCTCCATAGCATCTGGGTCCCGCAGACAGCTCATGTAACGTGGGTTGCAGAGAGATGAGCCTCCCTTTCGTTTGGACTTCTTGCCATTGCGCTCCCCCCACGCAGTCTTGCGGTCGTCCACTCTAGCGACTAGGAAACCACTGAACCAGGACATTCTGTTGTAAGTGTAGAAAGTAATTTTCAGTACATAAACAAGTTGGAGAAAACAGGAGAAAACCAAAAAAGTGAAGAACTGCTCTTTGCATTTTTACCTGTTGGGGTTCTGGTACATGTCCCAGCCCTTTCCCTTGCTGCCGGATCACTCATTTATCCCCTTGGACAAAATTTTGAAGCTGTGCGGACGGGTGTAGAAGCCACACTGCAAGGACACAGAGTGGAGTTGAAGGTCAAAGGACGCACCAGCTGCTTCAGAAACTTCCAGGAGTTTATGTTAGAGCCAGTGATGAGAGACCAGGCAGGTTTAGAAGACCAGTCTTTGATGTGAGGACTATCTCCACGGCCTCTGCTGGGTCTGAGGAGAAAGAACAAATATAAACAAATTAACAGGGCACAAACTGATCTGTAGTTCTGCCATGACTCAATCTGAACAAGAACATGTGCTTTAAAAACAGCCCTGGCTTTAAATTAAGCTCTTCATCCTTCATCTACGGTGGCTCTGAAAGCACATAGCACTGTAACTTAAGAAAGCCCATGCAAAAAGATAAAACACAAGCAAATTAAGAAAACATCTTCATCAATTTCACAACACATGTGCAGCATTTAGAAAACACGCTGCAAAGACCATACCCCACAACACATTAGAAAAAAATTGTGCTGTAAATAGACTGCAACACAATGGAAGTGTTTCAAGAGGACACTCAAAAGTGATGCACACGTCCCAACACACTTGTTGGTGATGCGGATTTTGAGTTACCCTATTAAGGTTCTCTTTCCGTCTGTGGTGCTGGAAAATGAGATAAAAGTAAGAGTTTTTGATTTATTTTAGCATTGTGACCACATGATTCAGATATTAGCATATTGGCTAATAACGGACCTGTGCATCCCTTTTAAGTGTCCTCTGGAAACTCCTCTGTTGTGTTGCGGTCTATTTGCAGCACGTTTTCTAAATGCTGTGCAGGTGTTGTCAAATTGATGAAGATTTTTTCTTAATTTGCTTGTGTTTGGTCTTTTTGCATGTGTTCTTTTAAGTTGCAGTGCTGTGAGCTTTCAGGGCCACCGTATCCATCCCAATTGTGACAGGAAATAAAATTCATGATGGTCCATAAGGAGCACATGATCCTTATTTCCTGGAGAACAAGCAACACTTGAGATTTCATCTCATGCCTAAAACATGGAGATTCATTTGAAAGGAAGAAGCTAATTCCAAAACTATTATGGCAGGAAGGGGAAGAGAGGGAGAGGGATTAATCCCCTAAAACAGCTGCAAGGATCCATTTTTTAAGGTGAACCAGAACTTTGTTACTTTGAACCCCTACCCCTTAAAAACACACGGTTCAGTGTAAACAAAAAACAGCATTGTGGAGTTAGCTGGGCGGCTGATACAGAACGACTTGCTAGGGGTCTTTTTTTATCTCCCAAGAAAAGATTAAGATGAGTAATAAATACAGATAAATGCCACTCGACAGCAGGACACTGTCAAGACAAATATCAAGACAGTGACGAGAGACAAAGCATGACAAGAACTGTGTGTCCTGAGGCACAAGACCAAAAGTTGTTTTGAAATTACTGGAAAATCCATTTTCTTCCCTTGTGGCATTACAAAAGGCAGACATCAGTGACTTTATATCCTTGTGGGGTTATTTGTTATGTTAAATGAAAGCACAGTTATCAACAGAGTGGACAGATTTAAATACAACTTATAAACCAACTTTTTTTTTCCTCCCTATATTTTCAGAACAGGATTTTGCTTGAGCTTGAGCAAATCTCAGGGGAATGCTGGTTATTGTTTTTGTTTTGCAGAATCTTATGCAGCCTTACGAAGATCCCGGCTGATTCAGCTGTGGACAGGACACAACATGACAAAAATAATACAAAAGGAAACCGGCCAGAGAGGGAAACTTGCAACTTGCTTAGCAGCCATAAAAGTTTAGCCTATACGAGATAGAAAGTTAAACAGTCTTCAACATATGACCAACTGCTCAAACAGTACAACACACAAATAGTGAAGAAAAGGTTTATGTTTCAGAGCCTGCATTCTTACTTTAATTAAATTGTTAAACTGATATTTGTGTCAGCGTCTCCTCGCTTGGCTATATCCTGGATTAATTTATGACCAGAGACAGAACTCTTCCTCTTTGGCTCTGTGGAGACTCAAAGCAGGACTGACACTGATATACAATCATAGATTTACTCTGACATGTTAACATATGGAATGCACGTTTACGATCTCATTATAGGAACCATACAGGATTTGATATATGTGGTTGATTCAATCATAGTGTAGTTGTGTATTCACAGTTTTCATCCTGATCGAGTTATAAAACGTCCACATATGGTCCTACCAGCTGATCTTACCAGGCCTCTGGTCGCCCTGAGCTCCACACAGTGCAGGAAGACGCACAAACGCAACGCAGCCGCTTCTGCAGCCGCCGCCGCCTCCCCCACGACCGGCATTTTCACCACAGAGGCACGCTGTGTTGTTGAAGCAAAAATAGCATTTCCTCGCTATATCTTGCCTGCATGCGCCCTCTCGGGCACGTATCCGTCCAAGCCGTATCCCTCCTCCCTGGCAGTGGATCGACAAGATTCAAGGAGAACCAGCCCACCCTCTCTCTCTCTCTTTCTCACACACACACCTCCCCTCCTCTCTTCTCTCCTCTCCTCCCACCTCCAGCACCTCCTCCTCCCCGGATGCGTCCCTCACTCCCCTGCACAAGGTCGACCAGCTTGTACCCATTTGCAAACGTCGCGGTGTTGCCAGTCGCTTTGGAGTGTGTGTGTGTGTGTGTGTGTGTGTGTGTGTGTGTGTGTGTGTGTGTGTGTGTGTGTGTGTGTGTGTGTGTGTGTGGTGCGTGGCTGTACTCTCCGGTTTCCCCCACTAGCGTTAGAAGCGGGGAGGGGAAGGCGGGGGTGACGGACTATTCCTGAGGGACATTTTCCACCGGACAGCCGCTACACTGGCGTCAGAGCCGTAACAGCGAGCAAAGAGTCATTTATTTGTGGGCTTGGTCCAGTTAGACAGCCCGAAGCTGTGCATGAATTCATGTATCTCTATGTGTGTGTGTGTTATCATTTACATGCATAAATAGAGAGAGAGAAAAAAAAAACAAATAAGAATGTTGAACAGGCGTTTTGCATTTCCTGCAGCCCTGTTATAATCATGCGGATATATTTGCAATCCGGTGTATTACTGCCATGCACGGGCAAGCAGGCAGGCAGGCCGTGTGTGAGGGCCCGCATTCAAACAGCGTAGGCTTCTTGTTACATAACACCATGGCCTATGTGACAACCATAGCGGGGACCATAAAACCATTCCGTTGTGTCCGACTGTCCAACTTCAAACACAAACGCACCTCTATGGTGGTTATTCTAACACAACTATCCCTCAGCCTGCAGCAAAGCAGTAGGATAAGTGCATTGACAGCCATGAGTGTTTTGGTAAATAAACATAAAAACACGTTATTGCTGCTGCACATTCCTCAGCATCAGTCAGAGGATGGAGGACTATAACAAGATAACTGAACTGAGACCTGAAAACCCAATAAATAACAACCCCAACGTGTCCGTAAAGAGGGAATAAGGTAAACATGCAGGTGTTAAAATCTTAAGTTATGTTATGAGACATGATATGCGGCTGTTTTGAGTCATGATGAGCATCAGATGCAGCCTCTGAATTGAGGCTAGTCTATTAAAACCCTATGTACGGGGAAAACTTATACGCACTATAACGCTGTCCGTCCTTTGCTTTTTCATCACATATATGTTGTTATTGACCGCCAATGGAAAACATGAGCTGACCGTGTATCCTTAACAGCCCCGGTGTGAAGCAGAGGCCTGGGCAGCGCTGTCGCCAGCTCTGTCATTCAGTCCTGCAGAAATGGTGTTCTGACAGAGAAGTGGCAGAGGCGTCCATGATTTAATGCAACAGCATCTGACACGTTTGTGTGACAGGAGAACATATATATAGGCCTGCGGTGTGCAGCAGCAGCAGCAGCAGTGACGGTCAGATAGACGGACTCACCGTAATCATCTTCAGTCTCTGTTCCTCGACAGGACCGCGGCTGACAATCCGATCCGGTGTTGTGGTCGCTCGGACTGGCCGGGGTGGAGGGCCATTAGTAAGCCCAGCAGTCCAAGGATGGTCCGGGTAAATTGGTCACCCTGTGGTGGATCTCCTCCTGTCGTCTTCTCGCTCCACTCCCTTTCCTCTCCTCCCCCTGACCCTCTCGGCTCCAAGCACCACTGTCAAGACCAGGGACTTACAAAAAGTACACTTCCGGTATCAGTTTTCAAAGTAAAAGCCTCCGACAGTGTTGTACAAAGTATACAAATTATTCAAAAACGTATACATATGTGTATATATATTCAACGTATATTGTAAAATAAATTGTGTATTTAAAATGCCAGGAAAAATGTTAGCTACCAGTGGGTTAGCTTAAAACAGAACAAAAAAAAGGGCAAAGAAATGAAAATCACTTGCCAAAAACTGTCATAAACTTGATTCATTATTGTATGTTATGAAATAGTGGGCTTGGATCTTTTTTCACGTCTTTTATTAAATACAAAAATATCGAGAACAGGTGATTTGCTTGATGTAGTACTAATACAGACCACAGAGTATGAAAGCTAGTCAACTCCAAAATATTAATGTCTGTTTTCTAAATATATGGTTACAAATGGTAAAGTTGTTTTGTTTTTTTAATACCTCAAGGCACAACCAGTAGATAAATTCAATGTGTTAGTTTGAGAAGTTACGTTAAGGTTGAAAAATCAAGTGAGGTTTTGTATTTATGAATGCATTCATGATATACACATGATCAACAAAGACATGACATGACAAGTATCACTAATTTGCTATTTCTTTGTATTTTTTGTGATTATTTGCAGTTAAACACAGTAGTCTTTTACAAAGGACAATCTACAGTATATGCAAGTGTATCTACAGAAAAAATGTCAGGCTATGCTGTAAATACAACCAGTCAAATTTGATTCCATAAATGTGTATTCAGTTTTGCATGTATGTTGTGTTCAATATACAATATAATGATGTTAATGATAGTGATGATAAATCTTTAAGTTTTCCTCAATCCATTTTTATTTCGAAATCAAATTCCACTTAATTCCGGTGTAATGCTCTCTAACTTTGGCTGGTTTGACGCAGCTCTCATCGGCCCAGGCGCACCGTTGCTCACACCACTCTCTCAGTCGCACTTTTAGTAACTCAGCGCTCCCTCTAGCGGGGAAACCGTATGTACAGAGAGCCCGGCCGGTTAAACCACAAGCTGTGATCTCCAGAATGCTCCAAGAGAGAAAAAAAGATCAGCTTTACTTTAACAAAAGAGTTTGTCACTGTATAAGAGCCATAGCCCTATACTGTAAATGTGAACAGCTGTGGGAGTTTTCCAGTATTTAATAGAGTGAAGTTGTTTTATTTCAATTCAAAGACATTTCTCTTTTTTTCAACTTTATCTACACACATTTTCACCTCAAACATGATATGATAATAGAAAGAAAAAGATCAGATCAGGTTCCAAATTCTCCAATACAATAGAAATTCCCACAAAATTATGTTTTGTTTATATATTTGTTTCCCCAACATCTATTACCTTGCCTTTTTTTTTTTTTTTTACTATATATGATCTCTGAACCATTAAATGATGCATCATAATTACAGAAGAAGGCATCATAAGATGTTTAAATTTTGATTTATTAAATGATGTGTTGAAGTTACTAAAGAAACAAGTTACAGTGCACAACTTCCAGTTACAGAAAACAGTCCACATTGCCAAAAGCTTTACACCTAAGGAGTCTGTTTACACGTCTTTAAAGCAGTTGTTTACTTTATATACATTACAATACTTCATGTGCACTGTAAGAAGAAGTTGGAACCTTTGTGAAATGCAGAAGCACCCAAAGCATTCACCTTTTCATGAATCGGATTTAACTTGATATTTGACTGCAGTTAACATTTTACATCCATCCAATCATTTTCTACCACTTATGCTGTTCAGGGTTGTGGGTGGCTGGAGCCTACCCAGCCATCTTTGAGCGAGAGGTGGGGTACACTCTGAATTGGTCACCAGTCAATGAGTGAACGAATGAATGCTTTATTTGAACATGTGCAAGTAACACAAGAAAGTAAACTGAAAAACAAACAACAAAATGAGAATAGTCAAAACAACAATAACAATATGAACCCAACAAGTCCAAAAAGGAGCAGGATGAAGCATAAGCTTATTTAAACCTACCCCATCTCTACTTCTCAGTTAACATGTCATCCATTATTACATAATACATATTAACAGAGGATAAAAAAAATAAATGGATTAAATAAATACTTAAACCATTTATGAAAACGCTTGATTGTTAAAGCCCTTCTTCCTCCCTGTACTTCATGAATACCATGTGTTTGTTTTGCTTCTTAAACTGGGTCATGCCTGGACATTGCTTGAGCTCCACACCCTATTAGTTCCACAGCTTCACTGCACAAACAGAAACGCTAACCTTTTTTTTTTTTTTTTTTTTTTTTTTTTTTACATGCTTCAGATGTTTAAAGTTGAACTCAGATGATAACCCCTATCTCTGTTTAAAAAAAAATTGAATATTTCCAGGAAGTAGATTGTTTGTTGCTTTGTACATGAATTGTGCTGTTTAATGAATTTTAATTTTTGTGATTTTAAGAATAGCGAATTTGTGTGATCTCTATAACCAGTATTATGATTTATTCTTGTGGCTCTTTTCTGCAGTATGGATAGCGATTGTATTGTACATTTGTAAGTATTGCCCCAGACCTCTGTGCAGAAATGTAAATATGGTAAAATCAGTGAAAAGTAGAGCGTGAGTTGATTAAAGAAAGCCTTGATGCTGAAGTGTATGAGGTTTCCATATATTAACAGGGAAACAGGCACATTCACAAACTTTAGACATATTGGTAACATTACAACAGGTAGTTGGAAAAATAAAACAGGGCAAGTGTCAAAGGAGAATGGTAATGGTATCAACAAAATCACAGCTCATCTGACAAATGCACATTTTAAATGTTGACAAACATTCAGAAAATATCACTAACAGTTGACTTTAAACATCTTAAAAATAACTGTTAAAGAAGGTAAAGCTGTAAATAAAATAAATTTCATTAAAAGGGAAAACTAACAGTGTGGGCAGTTTTTGTAAACACAACCATAAGTTCATAAAATTTATTCAATTTACTGTAGGCTAATGGCTAAAATTGATAAAATAAGCTCAAGACTTGTTAGCAGTCAGCAAGTCTTGTGACAATTCCAATGAAACACCAATTCCAATGAAGTTGGGACGTTGTGTAAAATGTAAATAAAAACAATACAGTGATTTGCAAATAATGCTTAACCTATATTCAATTGAATACACTTCAAAGACAATATATTTTTTGTTCAAACTGATAAACCTTTTTTTCTTCAAAATATTCACTCATTTTGAATTTGATGCCTGCAACACATTCCAAAAAACCTGGGACAGGGTCATGTTTCCCACTGTGTTCCATCACCTTTCCTTTAAACAACAATCAATAATTGTTTGTAAACTGAGAACACTAACTGTTGCAGCTTTGTAGGTGGAATTCTTTCCCATTCTTGCTCGATGTACATCTTAAGTCCAGGGTCTCTGTTGTTGTATTTTATGGTTCATAATGCAACACATATTTTCAATGGGAGACAGGTCTGGACTGCAGGCAGTCTGCACTCTTTTACTACAAAGCCACGCTGTTGCAACACGTGCAGAATGTGTCTTGTCATTGTCTTGCTGAAATAAGCAAGTATGTCCTTGAAAAAGACATGGCTTGGATGGCAACATATGTTGCTCCAAAACCTGTATGTACCTTTCAGCATTAATGGTGCCTTCACAGATGGTCAAGTTAGCCATGCCATGGGCACTAACACACCCCCATACCATCACAGATGCTGGCTTTTGAACTTTGCGCTGATTGCAATTCGGATTTTCCTTTTCCTCTTTTGGCCTGTCCGTCCATGATTTCCAAAAGCAATTTAAAATGTGGACTCGTCAGACCACAGCACACTTATTCACTTTGCGTCAGTCCATCTCAGATGAGCTCCGGCCCAGAGAAACTGTTGATGTTTCTGGATGTTGTTGATATATGGCTTTGGTTTTGCATGGTAGAGTTTTAACTTGCATTTGCCCACATCGTTTTTTAATGCAGTACCGCCTGAGGGGTCTAAGGTCATGGGCATTCAATGTTGGTTTTCGGCCTTGCTGCTCATGTGCAGAGATTTCTCCAGATTCTCTGAATCTTTTGATGATATTATGGACTGTAGATGATAAAATCCCTAAATTCTTTGAAATTGTACGCTGAGAAACACTGTTCTTTAAAGGGAAAGTGAGAACTTTCTAAGTGATCTTGAAAATGTCTCACTTCTAGAAATATGCTTGATTGTAATTCACAATTTAAAATGAGATTATAAGCGCCAATAGAAGTTATTCCTAAATGCTATTTCTTCGCGTCCCGATTGGGTCGGGCAGGACTGGATTGATTTATGGCATATCAACGTCTCTATGACAACAACACCCCGGCTGACTAAGTTTAATAGTGAGAAGAGAGATCTGTGTTTTTCTCTGCTAAAATTATTTCTGTGATTTATTTAGTAGTGATGGTGGACACTGGAGCTGAACAGTCAGACAGAAAAAGTATGTCAGAGCAGAAAAGGGATAAACAGGAGAGTGATAGCATGAGCTAAGGCTGAAATATGGCCAAAACTGTTTGTTATAATGTTCATTCCAACCCACATGCAGCAGTTATACTGCAGTGATCTGTTCAAACTTGAGAGTCTTTCAGTAAAATGAAGAGTGAGGTTACGTGAGCTCTGCTTGATGGATAAGCAGAAGATAAGGATTTGCTTACATTGCACGTTAGCCTAAAGATACATCTCAGACCACCAGGCTGTAACTGGCACTAAAATAGCCAGCCACTAAATTACGGTATAAACTGACAAAGTTTGCTTGTTGACAAGTTTGCCTACAGATACCTCTCACAGCACCAGGCTGCCAGCAGTGCTTTATATGGCTGCTATTAAACTATGGTACAAACAGACAATGTTTGCTTGTTGTCACGTTTCAAACAACAGCGCTGCGTAACAGTTGATAAATACCTTACCTCGTTGTGATGAGAAGACACTCTGACACATTGTGACAAGCAACCCCATCATGTGTGACAACTGTGATGGGGTTGGTTGTCACAATGTGTCAGAGTGTCTTTGATAGCTAATTACCTCTTTGTTCCTATGAATTGGAAAACGAGAGGGAGACACATTTCAAGCCAACACCTTAAGCTTCAGTCTAATGTAGGAATGACTATTGAAAGATGTTTTGATGATGAGCAATAAATACCAGAGTAAAAAGTGTGACTTCTCCCCTAAGTCTTTGAGAAGTTTTACATGTTTTCAACAAATACGACAATACTTTTGTCTAATGCAAGGCTCTCTGTCTGCTGCCGGTGCTTTTATGTTAGCAAACAACTGGATAACCTGTTCCAAAAAATGCCAACCTGTTGTTGCTGAATAACATTTTTTTGCAACAAACCTATTTATAAATGTGGACACAGAAAAGTAAACGACCATAGTTGGATTCTGGTTTTGCCTGAATGAAAAAAAATGTTTAACCCAAAAATGTATTTGCATTTTATTTGCTTCAATTTATTGATACCACTGTGAACTTGGCTTGTTGGACCAAATTGCACACACATTCAGTGTCACATCCTGAACAGATCTATATGCTTTGTTTCATCTTAAACTACAGTGCCCCCTACTGTCAACAGGTAGTCAAGTATTTTACGCTGTCATTAAAAATTACAATTCTACTCTGGACTGATATACACTTATACATGTGGCGATATTTCTGCACAGGCGGCAACCATGACATTCCCCGACAGGCACACATAGGTGAGGGCCTGCTTATCACCGCTTGCGGCTTTAATTTTTTTCTTCCTTCCTTACTGCCTTCATGTCTTCCTTCCTTTCTTCTGTAACCTCTTTCTTCCCTTTTTATGTTTCTTTCTTTGAACATTTAAATTTCTTATTAATGCTGAATTTAATTTTGTGAATTTACTTATATCCTATGGTTACATGGTTTCCCTCTCGTTCTCTTTTTGTTAATTTTATTTAGGTTTAATTTTAGCTGAGATTGTTCTTTGAAACACACTACTTAACTTTATGTTGCCCATTTATGCTTGTGTCTCATATTCTGTACAGAGTTTTTACTTTATAAGATTTGCCTCTTTCCAGATCATTACAGAACCAGACATATATGTGCAAAACTTGTGAATTGTGATTGGAAAGGTTAAATTCAGGACCAATACGACTACAAAACTGAAATGCAGCTTAAACATAACATTATGTTAAATAGAACAGTTCTATATATGCCGTATTACTTTGCAAATGTCATAGATATGGACATCATGAAAAAGAATAAACTCTGTGATGCATTTACCATAGAGTACTTGTACATATATAAAGCACAAGGATATAATCAAGTGTTTATTCAAGGGCCTACTCTAGATCTTACCTGTTAACACTGTGTTTGTGTTCCAAAGCTAATACATCTATTAAACATGTGTGATCCCAAGCATATCTTTGCTTAATTTTATATATATGTATGTATATATATATATATATATATATATATATATATATATATATATATATATATATATATATATATATATATATAGAGAGAGAGAGAGAGAGAGAGAGAGAGAGAGAGAGAGAGAGAGAGAGAGAGAGAGAGAGAGAGAGTATATATGGAGAATACATGTATTTAAAATATAATTTTGTTATTCATAAGTCATTACTTGATTCTAGTGCTATTTGCTTGGATGTTCATATAATCATAAAATCAAAGACATGAATGAATGTATACCTTGAACACTACAGTTATCCAGGTTGTACTTAAATGTTTATTCTTTTGAGAAACTGTTATTATTACACCCCCCACCCCCCGCCCCCATGCAATGCATTCAAAGATCCACTCTTTGAAGATTCCACATCAAATTCTCTGTGCTGCAATTATCGATTAGGCTGACGAACCGAAATCATCTAAAAAATAAGGGGTCAAATTGTATTTTTACGGGTCTACACACGTTTTAATGATAGAAAAGCTAAACTGGTTTCGTTTTCTGAGTATTAATTGAATTTTCTGCCAGTTCAGCCAAACCTGACACCCCCGGCAAAGACGTTCAGTTAGTACAGACCTCAACGGGTAGCTCGAGCGATGACGCTTCAGTCCTAACGGTTATTTTAGCTCCGGTATTTTTCCCGTTCGCTTTACCTTACATTTCCCCTCTAAAAAACATTTAGTTTTCTCTGGTGGAGAATAAACTAACCCCAACAGCTGAGTTCAGATATTAATATTCGCGTTTCCCCCTTTATATTTTTGCTCCCGCATGCCGCTGCCCCCGCTGTCTTTTACTGCATATAGCTAGATGTATTTTGTGTCCCTTGTTTCCTCCAGTAACCCATGTCTGTGTGCATCCCGCCTCCCTGCGCTCTCAATAGATGGTGCAAGTCAAAATGTCCAAATCGCCCATAGACCCACTGTCTGCTGTGGAAACAGGCTCTCAGTCGCACTATTTCCAGGTAAACCACACACCTTTATTCACTAGCTGTTATCTTCGAGTTTGAGAAACGAGCAGCTGATGCTTCATTCTGCTACTTGTTTGAATTAAGGTATCGCGTTTTGGCATACAGCTACTTTCCTTCTTTTGATGTATCGCCTCATTTTCTGAATTGCAGATTGATGTTTGAGCTCTGTAATCACAACGAGCGATCATATGTGCTTCTTTTGCCTATGAAATACACAAACAGGTTTCCTTATGTTGCTGTTGTGACATGTTGCTGTTTCTGACCACGCATTTAACTAATCGTCCCCAAATATTGTATCATATATTTTAATGCTTCATCTTCACCAGTGCAGGAGGAAAATACCGGCATATAACTCGGCCAATAGGTTGGATTTTAGGGTTTAAAGAAAGGAAGACATAGACCATGACTCGGACTCACCTGTAGCCTGAATTTACTGGGCCTGTCAGCACAAAAACACAGACACACTGCAACATCCACTCTTTCCTATTACTCAAGTGGCCAGAGGAAATCTGTTTCCCGTTTTTCACAGACCATTTCGACCAGGTGGATCAGAGCAATCATAAAATATTTATAACATTTTTAGAGCAGCACCTGATTGTAGATTTATTGTGGTGCAACACAGCTCTTTCAAATCAGTTATCCCTTAATGTATGCATATATGTTCAAACGAGCTTATTACATGCTGTATGTCATATATCCATCTTTTTATTTATAAGTACCCGTTATCCACATTGTCCATTGTTTGTCTCTTTTATTACAGCTGCCCAGGAAGTTGCCTAAACGCAAAAGCCGCTTCAAACGCTCAGATGGCAGCACGTCTTCTGACACAACATCCAGCTTCATTAAGCGGCAGGTAAGAAGCCCTTTGAGGCATTTGTTGCCGTCTCTCTCTCTTTTATCATGCATGCAGAGTTTGCTGATGTGCCTCTAGATACCAGAATCACAGGGCTGATTATCTCTCTGATAATGTAGGCCATGTTGTTCTCTGAAAGCTTAATTAAGCTATGGATCTAACAGATGTTTTTGGATTGTTTTGCCGCCATTGCTGAAGCGCACACACACACAGAAATACATATATATATATATATATATATATATATATATATATATATATATATATATATATATATATATATATATATCACTACTCTACTTGTAGCTCTTTTTCATTCTTGTATCCAACAAATGAATGTTTCTGCCCTGCACCTCTTCCAAAGAGCTGCTTCTTATTTTTCATTTGTTGTTTCGCCCAGCAGAGAGCAGCAAAATGCTTGAAAGTGGCAGTGTATGACATCAAAATCCCAACACAGCCCACATTGTTTAATTAATGTTTTCAGGTCAAGCACATGCAGCAGATGCAAATGGAGATTCAGTGTTATTTAAGACAGTCTCTGACTGAGGAAAAGAAACAGAGCTTTCTCTGTCCTCTCCCTGTTTCTGAGCTTCAGATTCCCCACACGCTCTCACTGCGTGGCTGTGTGTGAATCATCTGGATCAGCTGATTTGATGGCGTAATAATCGGAGTGTTTTGATGTCCCTTTTCTTTAAGGAGGGTTTGATTTGAGTCAGGCTTTGTGAAGCAGTGATGGTTGTAGTTTCACAGAAAGTCCAGCAGAGGGGAGAACTTGATCCCTTGATACAAATGAGGTTGTGAGGAGTCAAGATGTTTCACTGGCTAAATTTTATCCCTAAACTGGCAGATCTCATCTGAGAATGAAACTACATGCTCCCTCTGCAGCCCTGCAGGCTTTAACGTTATCTGTAACAGATATTTAAAGTATTCATTCAGTCCTGATTAATTCATGTACAGAAAAAAACAATTACACTTCAATAGGATAAATGGATAGATTTGAATTGAAGTTTTTCCCACATCAAATTAAAACACACAGGAAGATTGTGTCTGCAGCTATTTTAATAATGAAGTCAGGTTTCAAATGTAAAATACCAAAAAGTATTCATTGCATATGATGGTTGCAACTGTTGTACAAAACTTAAAAAAATGTGGGTTTTATTTTTATCCTATTCAAGAAATCCAAATTTACCAAACAAAATTTTAAGAACTCTTCCTCCAAAGGCCGTCATTATAATAAACTCTTAATAATAAAACAAAAATAGCAGATTTGTCTGTGTGTAGTTCACACCTAATACAGTAAGACAAAGGAGAGGTTGTTTAGTGGGTTTGCCAAACCAAAATAAAAACACACACACACACACACACACACACACACACACACACACACACACACACACACACAAACTGAACTGAACTCAGAGCACATCATCTGCTCCAATAGACGATGTGCCAGAGGACTCTAGGTCTAAGGTCTGAAACCTTTACTATCAAAGGAGCCATTTTGCCTCATCTCACCTGGATTAAAGTCAGTCCTGAGCCACAAAATCTACTTTACCTTTGCAATAAAGACAGTATGCTGTATAAAATGTTATACTTATTTAAGATATATTGAATACTTATCGAAACAAGAAGTTTCCTCTGAATATATGAAATTGTAGAACTATGAAAAGAATACCTGAATCCAATATGATATATTGAAAATGTTGCTTAACTCATCATTTTTTGTTGTTTGCTAATTTCTTGCCGCATATCAAGCATGTATATTAAGATGGCATTTGTTTATCTTACCAGGAGTGTAAAACTTAAGGTTAGCAACAGATGCAAGGAAAGTTGGTGGGTTGTTGATGCTGCAGGAGATGAAGCACAGCGGTGGAAAGCAAGATGTGATGCATATTTAGTTCAACAAAATCATGTTAAATCATGATTTTATTTAGTGTCACTGTTGTTTAACATCAGTACTTTCTGTTAGAAAAATAAAAATCCATTATTTTAATAATAATTTTTTAAAGCTATAGGGAGCTACTGCAAATGAGTCAAAGAGCCACATGAGGCTCCAGAGCCACAGGTTGCAGACCCCTGCTCTAGGTGCACTCCTAAGGCCTCGTTCATATGTCAACGGTATCAGGGTGAAACACAAAGGTTTTGTTGCGTTTCAGCCTCTAGTTTATACAGAAACGCCGTTTCAGCTGACCTGAAACACAACTTTTTTAAGACACCCTCCAGAGTGGAATTTTTCTGAAATGCTGCAGCCTCTGTTTCTGTATAAACGGCAAGCTGGCGTTTTCAGTGAAAATGTTGACAATTTGCGCATGCGCATTCCACTTTCCTTGTGGGAACATTTGGGAACCGAACAACAATAACAGTTAAATGGCGGATTACTGTGTTGCACATGTGATAAGATGCATTTAATACATATGCCAGATGATCAACCCACCTCTTCTTTGGCGGCAGACTACCAAAATACTCTACAGTTATATCGCCACCTACAGGCTGTGTATGCATACTACAGCGTTTTCAGTCCCTCAGGGTTTCCGTGTGAACGCCGATTTTTTTCTCTGCGTTTTTTGTTTTCGAGCGAAACGCTGTGAAGCGTTGTCGTATAAACGGGGCCTAAGTTGCATTGTTTGAACAACTAAAACTAAATCTGGACCTATTCTCTGATTCCCCTCCTTTCTTGCGCTCTGAAATACATTTTGTTGCATTGATGGCTCTTTCTTAAGCTGTGCTGCTCGCTGTCCACTCATCTTCCTGCACTGTAAAAATGAAAAAGTTGTTTGAACTCAAAATTTCAAGGCTACTTACTTTTTGTTTAGAATAAGTATGTTTCAGTTTTAGTCTTGTTTCACCCACACACACACACGCATTTTCATGCTACTATCAGCTTTGGCTGTCACTTTCACAGGTGAGTGTTCTGATGGAACTGTAGGTAGTGGGACTTCAATCCTGTTCTTCTGATACGAGACGATGACTCTTCAACTGAGCCAAAGATGCTTCACCTATCCATGGCAACAAAGTAATTAACACATAATAAGTCCGCCAACTGTAGTTTCAGTACAATACTAAAACAAAAATATTCAACTTCATGATGATAAAATCCACACAGGGCAGGAGAACAGGGGAGACAGTGGCACATGTGGGAAACTGATGTGTAGATGAAGACTACTGAAGATTTGAGTTGGAGACCCTGTTTTTTGCCAAAGAATACTCAAAGAATTAAGTTAAAACCTCAAACCTATAATTTCAAGTTTTGCCAACTTAACTTATGAAATGAGACCATCTTTACACAACAAAGTTAATAAAGCTAGTTGAGATAACTACTTTGAAGTAGTTTGCAACCCAACATAACATTTTTTGTTCACCTAACCAGAAAAACCCTTTTCAGGCCAACAATTTTAAGGTTTTTTTTTTACAGTGTGGTACTTTGCATACTGCTTTAGTTGAATAAGAAACTGTCTGTGTTGGAATATCAAGAACTCAGGAAATCTTACAACAATTATATGTTGTATAAACCTTTATTGAGTCAGTTTCATAGTTTCTTTACTGCGTGATCAATGAATGATGGGCATGTCTGGCAGTTAAGACTTGCGAAGACTGCCCTGGCGTATCCTCGCTCATCACTCCTCAGACTTCCCTCCTCTCTTCGGTCCTCTCTCTTCTGAGAGCTATAATGGGACGCTCCTGAACATGTTGGGTCTATAGCTAGTGCTGGTTCCGCTAATGACTGAGAAGATGTCATTGGAGAGAACTGTGTCTTAGTGAAACTGGTTCCTCCCCATATTTACTCCACAGTATGAGGTTATGATGATATCATATTCTTTGGTGTCATTTCTTTCAATATAGAGATATAAATATTTTCATCTGATATTTATAGTTTGCTCATTTAATGCATACTTGTAAATACTAAACTCTTTATACTTTATATACATGGGCCATTTTCAAGACTGGTTATGGGATACTAAGAACCAGTATATATAACAAACTTTAAGTTGTTGTTTTTTTGGCTGTTGCATTACATTAATTTTATCTTGATTATCATACTGTTTACTGTGATGACCACGATGTGGTGGTCAATAAGTGCTGAAGCTTTTCACAACCCACTCATGCTTCAAACTTAAACTTCAAACAGGTTTTATTCGGATTAAAGTTGGAGTCTTTATGTCATGAAATAATTTCTTGATTACTGTTCATGAAACTCCAACATAGAGGAAAAACATGATGTCCTGACATTGCTGTTTAACCAGATAGCTCCTGACTACCAATAGTTCATCGCAATTGGTGGTTTTGCTCGTCCGGTTGAACGTTCTTTTTACATTGCCATGGAGACCACAAAGCTAATGATGTTGGCCTAGCTTTCATACTCGCTCTAATAACTGGCTTTTAAAAGAAAGAAAGAGACAAAATTAACAAAAATTGGAGGTGGAGTCAAAGTGCGAATAATTTAAAATAGTTTCCACTAAGCCCTGTCTAGCATTCATGATTTCACACGAGTTGTTTTGAGCTAGCATGCCGGCGGCAGCAACCGGAAGTCGATAACCGCAGGCAGAAGTCAACACTCATCGGCTTCTGAAGAAACAGGTGGATAAAAAGAAATGTGTCAGGAGAGGTCAAGAAGCCAACAGGCTTATGCAAAGGAACCCCATCTGTCTATCAGAAAAAAAGAAGAACAATCAAGATTTCAGTAAGAACACAAACTTATTCATATACCTACATGGGTTCATCCATGGTTTAAAAAAGAAAAAATGATCAGCAGTAAAAAAACAAACAAACAAACAAAAGTAAAGACTATAAAACAAATCTGGACTAATATAAGACATAAAGAACTAAGTTTCATGAATTAAATGTTTAAAATTTCTTTTTAAAAGTTTGTAATGATGATGAACCCTCAGTTACATGTCTTTTATCATTCCATATTTGTACACCACGACATCTGATGGCGAACTGATCGTGTTGAGTTGTAGAGAAAGGAAGGTTCAGATGACTAACCTGTCTGATATTATATGAATGAATCTGTGAATTTAATTTGAAGAAATTTCTAAATGATGATAGTAAAGATAACAGTGAGAATAGGGATGCACCGAATAATCGGTAACCGAATATGTTTGGCCGAATATTGCAAAAAAAGCCACATTCGGCCTTCGGTGGAGTGAGTTAAAAGCAAGGCCGAATAGTAGTGTGTGATGCAATGATGCAATCAAACAGCAAAGGCTACTGGAATATTTAAAAAATATCAGAGTATTCAATAAAAAATTACTTTCTTTAAAAACATGTCTAAAAATTTATTCTACGCTATTTATGCACTATTAAAAAAAGTGAAAAACTTAACAACTGCATTCGGTATTAGGTATTCGGCCAAGCGCTTATATTTTATTCGGCTTCGGCCGCAAATTTTCATTTCGGTGCATCCCTAAGTGAGAACATATATTTGTAAATAAAGACACATATCTGATGAATCTACATGTAGATTCCATAAATCAAATATGAATAATCAAAAAATGATACAAGATCATTAAACAAGCCTTATCTACAAAATGTCTAAGTTGGTTGATGATTGCCAATGATTTTACAAACTGTATGTTTCCATATGTGACACATACACGCAGATAACCGTTAGTTTTTGGAATCCTATGCTTGAGAGGCGACTAAAGCCATTAATCATTTATCAAAACACTTCTTCGCTTTACTAATGGTTGTAGCTGTTAATCCTAATTTTGCTGAGAAACACCGGATGAAACAGCTCATTTTCACAACAGTCCACTGAATTTTTGCTTTCTGAATCTCTTTATAAATGTGAGATGTGATACCTCAGTTTCATACATGGCATCATTGGTGTGAGGGAGCCGTGTAACTGTTACTGAGGGACCAAAAAGGGCTGAGCAGACATCTTCTACAGGAGGGGGACATTAGTTATCCTGATCAGGGAGCTTAATGACAATTTCCAGATTCCCCAAGAATATTGCACAGCTTAAAATATTCATGATGCTCATTTTGAAGGCCTCAGGCGATGTGATGTGTGGGTTCATTGTTCACGCGAACGGCACCTTTAGCTTCTATTCAGTCATTACCTTCTCCCTGCACACACAACAGGCATCAGCTCCATAGGTGTTATGACAAAGTGCTTTATGCAGAAGGATTGAATTCCACGCACAGAGCAGATAGTTTCTTGTCTGTGATAGGGGTGGGGTGTCTATGGAGGAGCAGTAGAGTATGACTCATTTCTGCAGCAGGATACAATAAGCAGTATGCTGCCATAAGTGTGGATATATGTGTTATATGTAGGACAGGGGGCTTGGAAACAGGAGTGGAAATCTGCAGCTGTGTGTGGGAAAAGCACAGCAGATTTCTCCTGGTTTCACTCTCTACCTTTGCACACTGAATGATTCTATATTAATAGGAGTATGATGCAAATTTAGAGAGGTGGTTTGATCAAGTGACGCAAAAGCTGCGTTGGTTGTTTTGTGTGTGTGTGTGTATGTGTGTGTTGGGATGGGGTGAGGTGGGGTAAGAATAGAAAAGAAGGTGTTGCTGGTGTCTGCTCCAGTGCAGGTTTATCCCTGGTTAGGGGATGGGACACAGTGTAGTGTGTCTGCATTTTACAGCATGTAGTGTACAGAGAGGGAGGGACCGTCAGCAGCAGCATCACCACATTAACTGAGTAAGTACAAATGACTCCCGACACAGTCAGCCTCTTCTTCCTCTGCTCCCTGTCTACCCACACATCTCTTTGTAGTGTTTCAGTGGCATTGTTGCCGTTCTTCTCTGTGTTCCTTTGTCTTCCTCTTTCACCTCACCTCCTGTTGTCAGAAAATGCTTTTGTTTCCCGCATTCTTTACTTTTTGATTACCGTCATCTTGCGCGTTTTCTTCCCAGTTCCTCGCAGAGCTTTGTGATTGATCAATTGAACATACAGTATGCCTGATGTTGACTTTGATATTGATGTAACCACACAGTGATTTATTGCTTTGTGTATCAGCCGGCTCTGTGCATGTGTGTAACTTGCTGACATTGAATTATGAGTGCACAGTTAATCGAACACTTTTTGAAATTGGATATTTGGCTCCTGGATTTCCAAACCGCTGGAGCTTGCAGTTTTCTTTATTTTTTTGCTCTGAGGCAAAGGTGTTTCAGCATCCTGAATAATACATTCTGCTCTTGTGCAGAATCTATTTCCTGGAAATACATAGGGAGATATGGGATCTTTACAATGAAATTTTTATTTGACATTATTTCAAAGGAATTTAGAATGTATTGTTTTAACCCATTTGTTGATGTTATACTTAATTTTTAAATCACAATCTCTGGCTTTCCAGGAACCTGTTTGTTTTGGCCATGCTCATGTTTTGGCTCAAGGGATGGATATGAGGGTGTTACATTCTGACTGAATTGCTCCATCACTGTGTTGTTGATATTGTCTTTTGACTTTCATGAGCTCCAGAAGATGAGTTGTAAAATTTTTGATGATTCCGTGTACATTCAGCACCTTCATCAGGTCAAGCCTTAAGGTTTCACACTTGAGTTTCCTTGTCAGCAACAGTTTTTTAGAACTAGTTTTTGGTGAGAATCCTGAGAAACTCTCCAAGGTAAACTCAAGCATTTACATAGTCACATAGTAAATAGTGTGCCTGCCAGTGGGTCACTGTCCTAGCAGTTTCATTGTGGGGAGTTTAGCAAGCAAGCACTTAGCCTAAGACACGAGTATGACCACTCAAGCTGTGCTTGACCAGCGAAGTGAAGGTGATAATAGTTTGAACTTCTCTGTGCTGCTCTTTGGTCTTGCTTTCTTTTTTTATTTCAACAACGGAGAAGAGATTGCCTTTAAGTGGTTTGAAATACCCTGATGTACAAAGTGAGGTGACCTCTCTCTACACTCTTTTTGTCTGACATGGTCACAAGATGTTACATCAACATATAACTTACAGGATATTCACTGTAAATAGTTTTTAACTGGTTATAAAAAAGACTGGATTTAAATTAGATGCAAGTTAATTTTATTTCATTTCATTTTCTATGTTGCACCAAATCACAACCAAAGTCATTTAAGGTTACCTTTCTATCTTATGTTATTAGGATGGCGTGTCATTTCTGTCGCGTCATGCTAGCCCGTTTACAATTCTCAGCTCTCTTTATTGTGCGCTGCAGAGTTCTGCACTGATGCAAGCATGAAAAAGACACCAGCACTCTATGGCTGTCACAGTTACTGGAGAAAATGGATTTGTGTAATCATTTACTAGTGTTTACAGACCGGTGTGATCATCTAACTCTGATTTATTTGTTGTAATGATGCAAATGTTACAACTTCAATATCCCGAGAGTCCCACAGAAAAACAACAAAAACAACAACAACAACTTGTTTTTATTGCTGTAAGAAGATAACGCTTTAATTTATTACAACAGGAGTTTTTAAAGCAGTATTGGCAATAACATAGTTAATGAAAAAAATTGCTGTGCGTGCAACATTTCTTATTAGATTACTGAATTAATCACCATAATAATCGAGAGACTCACACACAGTCACTGAAAGTTCTGCAGCAAAACTTTCAGTATGTTTTATAAAATAAAAAAGTGAGTGAGAGAGAGAGAGATACACCACAGCACCACAACCCACACTTTTCTTGTTACTCACTGTACTCTGGCATGTCAGAGGGCGTGTGGAATGCTGTTTTGGGGTTGTACAGTAAACGATAAGATCACTTTCCAATTTTCAAACATCAAAACAAAACATTTTTACAATCTGCAATCATATCTGTATGATGATATGGATTTAACCAGTAACAAATGTCAGGATACTGTAGAATTTGTGTTCCCTCCTCTAACCTCACTGCTTGTCTCAGTCTCACCACTCTTAACAGGATCATCTTCGGCTGTTCACAGCAGAGAAGTCGTGACAAACCCATTGCAAACTGTGTGCTCAGCTTTAAACAGCAGAGAGATAAAGTTAGCAAACATCTTGTGAACACTGTGGTGGAAAATATCAAATAAGATACTGACAGGTTTTTTTTTGGTAGTTGGTGGAGAGAACAGCAGGGCTAATAAAAGTAAGAATTTTGGGAATCTTGCTTCTGACATGTTTGTCATATTACTATAGAGGATGATAATACAGTCAGTGTTGATGTTGGGCTGACAGTTTGTGGAACTGCCACCAAGTGAGCCAAAAAATAACTAGAGGAGGTTTAAATAACATAACATAAGAGAAGTTTATTACTCATTTATTACAATTATTAGATAAGTTTTATCCATAGAGACTGTATAATATACGGATGCAGTCATTGTGACGTCAACATTTTGTTTTTTGATGCAGAGAAGTGCCAGATTGTTAGCCTCATAGCATAATTGTCGAAGTTAGTGAAATATAAATAAATTGATAATAAAATATAAATATTGGATAATATAAAGATACAAATAATATAATAAATAAAGTAAAAACAAACAAAATGTTTCTTCTTTTTCTGAAAACATTTAAATATGACTTACGCACTTACGCTATAAGGCTAGCATAATTGAAAAAGCTGACTCAGCTTAACTTTTAGGATGAGTTAGGAAGAAGTAAACAGGTGAAGTGATGAGTCAATAACTTAATACCATGCAGTGTTTGCAATATAGAAATAAGTTAATTTGTTTTGTTTTGTTTGTTTTTGCTGTGCAGACCGGCCTCTTTTGAATGAGTGTGAATCTGGTTTCAAGTGCTTCTTGAGCCAGCCTCAAGTGGACACTGGAGGAACTGCAACTTTTTTTTTTAAGTTATATTTTTGGGCTTTTTATACCTTTAATCAGATAGTAGAGGACAGTGGATAGAGTCCGAAACAGGATGAGAGTCGGGAGTGATATGTGGGAAACAGGCCGGAGATTAGTTTCGAGCCCGGGCCACCCGCTTAAGGGCGTAACTCATGGAGCGCGACCTAGACTGCTTGGCCATCTGCATCCCAAGGATCTACAACTTGTAGCACTTCCGCTTTGGCTTCATACTTTAGAATTGGAGATTGCTTCTTGGTGGAGTGTTGTGTGAGTAAAAACTGCATTTTTATATTTTAGCGATGGAATTTTATCTTATTTTCAGCTAGTAATTGTTGCCTTAATGTTTTTTTTTTCACTTAAAGGCAGTGTTGGTAATCAGAATTAGATACACTTTTCGTTAAACTGGTTAAAATGATCTTTATGTCCCGATGACAATCAATGCATGATGTGTTCTTAAAAGAGAGCGAAAAATATCCGCTGTCTACAGCAGGAGTAAACCTGGAAAAATACCAACCAATCCTAACGTTGGCAGCCAATTTGTTAAACCAATCAAATACCATCCTGCTGTTCTGCCCGTTTCCTGCATGTACATTATACAATGTGCATAAGTTCGCTGGAGAATGGCAGGAAAACTACCTATACCCTGATTACTGGTACGTAGTGAAAACATAAAACGTCTTTTTGGAGGAGCTCCGAGTGTGGGAGGGCGGGGGCTAAACGGAGTCCCGAGGAGATGCTACATTCAAATTCATGCTAGTTTTCCGTACCAACCGTGTCTTTAATGTACAATGGCTAAACTTAACCTACCATTCAAGACAGAAGCCACCACTGAAGACTCCTCTATAAGTCGCTCCTCAGATGATGAGAACACATTTGATGGTCAGCGTTTTAAACAAATTCTGATTTCTTTCCTGTTTTGTAACTTGACTGTAAGATGAATTGTTCTCCTTGAGGATCTGGATGACACACTTCCTGGTTGGCCCCTCCCCGTGGAGTTGAGGCCATCAGTGTTGCAGTGTGTAAAGGATCATCAGAGCAGTACAGTAGTAAACTGAAAAGAAGTCATCCACAGAGCTGAGTTCAGATATACTGGAGGTGTAACTCTCTGCAGTGCAGCATACTTTCACCTGACAGATACACAGCTTTGTTTTCGTTCTGTTTGTAGTATCATTTGTCTTTATGTTATGTGAGTATTTAAGAGGTGGACAGGACAGACAGACGTGTTCTAAAGCCACAAGTCCGAACATTCTCCATCAATCACAGCCCAGGCAGCCCTTTGTGTTTTAACATCATTTAACAGCTCTCTGACATAACGCCTTTCCCCTGCGCCCACCACCATATTTATACCACTTTTATGTCTCTGTGTGTTTGTGTTCCCACTGAAGACAGGGAAGCCGTCACTGTGCGAAAAAATTCAGATTCATGTCTTTATCAGGCTCTAGCGCTGTCCTCCTAATCAGCCAGGTATGCTTCTCTTTCTCTGACTGTGTCTATCTGTGTGTCTCTGTCTCTTGTGGTCACGCTCCCCCTTTTTCCTCCCTCCTGCTGTGTTTCCCTCTCTTTTCTTCTAACCGCGTTCGAGGATAGATATCTAGGTCTCCCTCCACTCCTTCATAGCATTTTATTATGTTCTAATCTCATCTTCCCCTCGAGATAGTCTCGCTTTATCTTGTCGTATAAATCGTTTATACCTCTCCCATCTCTGCAACCATTCCTCAGTCACTCTCCGTCCTCGTAAACATCCTTCTCTTTTCAGTTTATCTTGTCAACGATATTCAACCCCCTCACCTCATCCTCTGTCTCTCTATATCTATCCTGTACCTCCTCACCCTCCTTTTTTGTCTCCGTGCTGCTCTGGCGCTGGTGCAGTGCTGAGCTTGTGAGTGCTAGAAATCAGATCTAGTTATCTAACATAGACACACTCACACACATACACACTCACACAACAAAAATAAAGGAAGGAGAGGTGTTCGCTTGCTGTTTCTCTGGGACTTAAAGCGGTACTGTAGATGAAAATTTATCTTGGATTGTATTTGTGTGTTCTGAAGTGCAGAAAAAGCAAAGGTGGTGTTTGTTTTTAAGGTCCGGGTACTGTTTTTTTTTTTTTTCTGTTTTCTTGTTTTTTTGTATTTTGAGCCTTTTGTTTTGTTGCTGCTAATTGGTCCTCCAGAGGATTCGTTTGTATATGTTGGCAAGATGGATGACCACGACTAAGTCACTGCACTCAGGAGGAGAAGAAACCCAAACAGAAAGCTGTATTATGGGCTGTTTTTCTGCTTCTTGCTTTATTTGCAAGAACATGCTTAATCCTCTGAGTATATGCCTGTATATCTGTGTATATATATATATATATGGATGTAATTATGAGTACTCTGTTTTCTTGCCTGTCTCATTCGCCTCTTCTTTTGCTTGTTTATTTTCTTTTTCTGTCTCCCCCGTCTCACCCCTCTGTCTTGCTTTTGTGTTTTTTGCTGCAGCGGTTCTCTTTACTGACAGATTCAGGACTGGATTCCTTCAGAGGAGCCAAATAGATACCAAATATAGGAGAGCTCACACACACACACACGCACGTGCATGCACACATACAGTACCCAATCTGCATCTAGAGCACTTTTTCTTTTTATGTTTTCCTCTCAAGAAATCAGGATCGGTGCTGTCAATTAATTTATTATGTTAGCAACATGTAACGGAGAATTTTTATTATGGCTGAACCAGCAGATTAGTCTGTATTTTTGTTTGTGATCCTCACAGATTCTCTTAAAGACAGTAAAAAACTGCCAGAATAACTTCAAATAAATTGTTTTGTTTTTTAAATTATGTTCCTATAAGCAGTCTTGAACTTCTTACATAAAAAAATAAGCAGAAAACCTTTAAGTATGATGATTTGGAACCTGTAAGACTTTGAAAACTACTTAAAAAAAAAAAACAAACACCTGATTATTTGATAGTGTTGAGTTTTTCCCCCAGTGGCGCTTGTGACATCAACTTTTCACTTCACCTATGATGGACAGAGTTTATTCTTCAGGTGCATCAAAGATGTATGACTGTTTTCCACTTTATTAATCATTGAAGAAAGGGTTAAACCATGAAGTGTTCCCAGCCATACTCTACTGCACACAGACATTTAGATGTTTGAGAAGGTAACCCTGACTTAAAGCCCGCTGCAGCACTCATGAAGCGATCCTCCTCATTTTACTCTGCGTTGACGCCTCTTTCTTCACCTTATCGCCTGTTTTCAGCGTTTTCTGTTAGCCATCCCTGGAATACATCCTTAAAGTGCTTACAAAGAAAAATGATAGCCAGCACATATTTTGCTAATGAGGAGATGTCCTTGGAGAATAAACAGGGGAATAAAGGATGTATATGTGCTGCACTGTGGGGGATGATGGCATGGATTGGGGCCAAGCAGAAGAGAAGAGGAAGCAGTTGCCTCCTTTGTGCTATATTTGGTCCAACCAGAGGATGGCTGGTGTGGGAGAGCAAAGCATTGTGTTGTAGATCCACACAGGTTCAAACATGAATGTGTTCATGAATACAGGCGTGTATTTGCATGCACACCTGCCGACAAAGACTGCATTAGAGAAAGGCAGATGAAAGCAGGCATACAAGCAGAAACAGCAGGTGTACAGTGTGTAATCTAACAGTTATAAGTAACGCTCTTAACTTGAGTATATGATCCTAATCTACATGGCATGTAATGGTTCAGTCTAACACCATATCTGGCTCTGACTCTCTCCTAACAGGGGTCGGCTGATTCGTACACCAGTAGACCGTCGGATTCAGACCTGTCAGCAGAGGAGGACCGCGAGGCGTATCGGCGTGAAGCCGAGCGCCAGGCACAGCTGCAGCTTGACAGAGCCAAGGTACGTTACAGTGGTTGTAAGATTGTTCATAGTTAAAACACAGGTGTGAAGTTTGGAGCTGTGTGTGTGCATTTACGGTTCAAAAGTTTTCTTTTTTTCCCCCCAAACATTACAAACATAACCCAATCCTCCAGCAGTTTCAAGAAGAAGCAGTTTCATTTTGTGTCCTATAGTGGGTTTAACATGAGAATTCTCGCAAATCTCTGTTTTAGTTTTTTAAAAAAAGTAATTAAGACACTTTCATTTTCAAACCTTAAACCAGCAAAACAACTCAAAATATTTTCAACCTACCACCATAAATAAAAGCAGATCATTCAGCAGCTTAAAAGTTCTTTTCTTTAAGGTGGTTTTATAAGTAGCCATCGAGAGAATGAGAACAGGAGCTAGTCTATCAGGCCAGCTTCACCACAGCACAGCTACACAATGTGTAGTTGAGCTAATTTGAAGAAACCCAAACACTGTCAATGTAAATGTACACTGTTCTGAAAATGTTCAGCGCTCTACTGGAAAGACCTTTTGTTAATGCATTACTCACATACACAGCACAGGGCTGTTCTTCTGCCTGCAGCGCTCTGAGCAGCTGTTTGGGTCTCTAGCCATCAAAAGAGACAAAAATACAACCAAACCCAAAAAAGCAGGAGCAGGAGTTTACAGAGGCAGAAGGAGACTCAACACACTGATGGAAAGAGGGGAGAAACTTCTCTGCTAACCAGAGAGCAGAGATGTCCGGAGTTACCTGTTGGTGCAGGTGTGTAAACTGTAAGCACTGAAACCTGTAGAGCTACTGCTGTTCTAAGTGGGACTTGGTAACATTATTATTTTAGGAGCTCTTCGAACTCAAAGGGTTCCAGGGAATCACATACAGCTGCAGTCTGCATCACCCAACAACCAGTTCCCTGCGTTACTGAATTCTGCTGTTTCACGCTTTTTCTTCAGTTTTCAGAATTTCAATCAGGAAACCAGAATTTTAGACTTTAGTTTCTTTGTTGCATAATAACAACATTTTGTCTGTAGAGAATGTTACAACATTACACTGAGTTAGCTTTTAAAGGGGTAGACTGAGCTCATTTAAACTCTACAACCGTTACTCTCTGACAAATAATGTGCAGCATTGAGCTCGTGATATGTGATTCAGTCAAGTCTTGAATATCAGAGATTAGTTGATCAGTTTGCTGCAGATGAAGAAATGTGTGTTGCATCCATGTATAGGGCAAAAATGATTGGACACTCTGAAAGTAAAAATTCCAAAAAGAGTTCACACTTACATCCACCTTAATTTTGGTTTGTAGTCTCTTAGAATGAGCTAAATTATTTAGGAGAGTTGACCCCGTTCGCAGTGGTTGATAGCTTAGCTTCTGAGCTGGTTTTCTAGCAGGTTTCTCATTAAAAGGGGCTGAGTTGACCAGCATCCCCTCTGAGTAACACACTGACTTTGACAAGAACGTCATGCAACCATGCTTAAAAAAGAACACTTCAAAAACTGACATGTAAGCAAGTGTGTTTTTGTCTTATTTAAAGTAAGAATTGCCTTATTATAGTAAGAAAAATTTACTTGTCAAGTTTAGAATAATGTCTAAACACAAGAAACGTTCACTTACTCCACTGGCAGGTTTTTTTTACTTGTTGCTGGTAATTCAGACCTGATTTTTGTCTTTAAATATCTTTAAATGAGACATGTTTCTGGACTGGTCTGGTAAATGAGGCTCATATCAAGTCTAAAAAGACATTTTTATTACAAATAAGACAAAAGCACTTCCTAAGATTTCAGTTTTTTGCAGTGAAAATGATGCATCCAGTCCAAACTCTGGTCAGTTTCCAACACTGAACAGTGGATGGTTTGTACTTGCATTACTTTGTACTTCTTGTTGCATGTCTTGTCCCCTCAGTCCAAACCTGTAGCGTTTGCAGTAAAGACGAATGTGAGTTACTGTGGAGCTCTGGATGAGGACTGTCCCGTCCAAGGAGCTGCTGTCAATTTCGATGCCAAAGACTTCCTGCACATCAAAGAGGTGAGTGAGAGACACATCAAAGAAGTATTTGAATTAAAGCAGGAAAGATATTTGATACATGACACGGATTTGTTGTTGTTGTTCTGAACTCAACAGAAGTATAACAATGACTGGTGGATCGGCCGGTTAGTGAAGGAGGGGGCAGACATAACGTTCATCCCCAGTCCTCTTCGACTGGAGGCCATGAGACTGAAACAGGAGCAGAAACAAAGGTAAGAAAACAGAATCAAACTTCTCAGAGAGCTGCTTCAATGATACTAGCCAAACTATTGAGGTTGTTTGTTGTTGTTGCTGCAGGAAAACAGGGGGTAACTCCTCTAGTTTAGGAGACATGGTGACTGGGAGTTGGAGGACGACGCCACCATCTGCAGGTGAATGTAAGTATTGCAAATACTTCTCCTGTTAATGCTGGAACAAACATTTTGCCCTCTGCTGTGCTTTCTTTGTTTTCTATCCTTGATTGTTTTTTTTCATGTTTTCACAAGCCAAACAGAAGCAAAAACAGGTAGGTTTTTTGACACTTTAAGTGTGCGCATGAACAATACTCATCTGTCCTAACCAGTTTCTGTCGTATTCTTTGACTTTATTTCTTTAAAAACATATATTTTTGAAGGGTTGTCCGCTTATTTGTCCTTTTGTTTAAATTTCTAATGTCAGCAGAAAAAGCTGATTACATCTTTTAATTTTTATTAAAAAAAAAAATAAACCCTCCTTGTTCCCTGTTTCTGGCAGGAGCACGTCCCTCCGTACGACGTAGTGCCCTCTATGAGGCCGGTGGTTCTCGTGGGACCATCGCTGAAGGGCTACGAGGTCAGCCTCTCACTGTTTCACCTCGAGCAGACTTAAAAGGACTGCCTCACTTCTTTCTTCCTCTGTTAAAACTGTTTTCTGCAGTCCTGTAAAAAGAAAGTCTGTCAAATTCTTATTTAAACTTATTTGTACAAGTAATTTGTAGAAGCTTTAACACAGCATGCTGGTGCTTTTCTCAAGGGAATTTATGGTACTAAAAGGGAATTCTTTTATTTCCAGATGTTTAAACCAACAAAACTGATTTGTTTTGGAGGTTTCTGTTCTGTCTTTCAAATAGTTATATGTTTATTTTATGATTGGCTTTTATAGGTGACGGATATGATGCAGAAAGCTCTTTTTGACTTCCTGAAACACAGATTTGAGGGCAGGTCAGTAAAATGGAAAAATCACTTTGTATTTTTTTTAAATTAACAGAAGTACCAGAAATAACTTATCAAAGAGCGTGATGTAAATTTTTCCCTTCCGATGTTCGCAGAATCTCAATCACACGAGTAACTGCCGACCTGTCTTTAGCAAAGAGATCTGTCCTCAACAAAAGACCCATCATGGAGAGATCCAACACCCGCTCCAGCTTAGGTGACTCTCACGTCAAAACTCCCGCATTATTTGATGTATGTTTAGAAAAGTAATTCATTAGAACCTGAATGTCTCTCTCCGGTGCAGCGGAGGTCCAGAGTGAGATTGAACGGATATTTGAGCTCGCCAAAACCCTGCAGCTGGTGATCCTGGACGCGGACACCATCAACCATCCCGCACAGCTAGCCAAAACCTCCCTCGCCCCCATCGTTGTCTATGTTAAAGTTTCCTCACCAAAGGTACAGCAGGAGGTGACCCCTCTCGTCTCATGAATGAATAGTTAAGGATTCCTTTTCCTCTTTAACCTGCACCTTTCTCTCCTGTCAGGTGCTCCAGAGGCTCATCAAATCCAGAGGGAAGTCTCAGAGCAAACACCTGAACGTGCAGATGATGGCTGCAGACAAACTCACTCAGTGCCCCCCTGTAAGTCTTTGTAGCGCTATAGACTTCTTAAAGGCCCTGTGAGGAACTTACAGCTGATCTTGAAAAGGTTTCACTTAAATAGATTTGCCTGTTCACAATCTATGACAGGATGTGACATATCAGGCCATTATAATTATAAAGACATGGGTATATAAATCATTAATGCATATATTAAAAATAATATATATATGTTAATTTGTATTTTAAAAAAAACCCTATATATCATCTGTTTTGTGAATTAGAGTTGAATGCAGTAGCAGTAACAAATGAAATTAAAAATTTTTACAGACATTCAGTGGATGTTGAGGGTGAACCACAATAACTTTTAGCTCCTTCCTCAACACTTTTAATTTCAGCAGAAGATTATTTTATGACAATCTGCAAAACTGCATCGATCTCACCAGTTTTGGCTGTGCTGTGGTGCGTGCTAGGCACCAATGCTAGCATGCTAAATTTTGCTGTTTTGTTTCATTATTCGTGTTATAGAGAGGAAAAAAATATTTTTTTTTCATGAGACATTTACAAACTGTTTTATTAGAGTGTGCGTTGAGAGCTAATGGAGAGAAAGAGGACTTGTTTACACCTACACACGCTGTTTATTTATCCTGGTCTGCTTTTATCACAGTGATAATGAACAGGTATTTCAAGCTGCTGCGTGATGTCATGATGTAATTCCACATAAGGCTGACTGTGTGTTTTTCTCTTTCTTTCTTCGTAGGATATGTTTGATGTCATTTTGGATGAGAACCAGCTTGAGGACGCATGTGAGCATTTGGCTGAATATTTAGAGGTCTACTGGCGGGCTACTCACCTCCCAGGAAACACCCCTCTCAACCCCTTACTGGAGCAGAGTCTAATGACCCCGCCTTCTGCCATCTCTAGCCTACAGGTGAGCCCATCTGGATCTGCTATGAGAAAGGCAAGAGCGCATGAAGTCACATTTTAATCAGTGCTCTGAAGTAGGACTCTTGTTTTGAACATGTTGTACGTTGTCACTGTCTTTACCAGCTCTCTTCATCTCAGATTCTCACTCCTTTGTTTTTGTTTGTTTGCAGTTGTCTTGTCTGTCCCCTCACTCATCCATGCTTAACATTTTTGCAGTTTTCTGAAACACAGGAATTAATTGAATGATGGCTTACAAAACTGGGTGAGTAGTAGGGTTTATATAAACATATATGCCGTGTATTTGCACTCTGACACACCTCCCTACACCTGAGCACAACACAGCGGCTGAGACAGTGAATGAAGAGCACTTTATTCATTCAGATCTCACCAAAGAAAAGATGACTTTCCCACATCCTGCATCCTGCCTTCTTTCCTTGAGTTGATGGTCTCAGGTGAATCACTGCTCCTCAAGCTTTCAGGGAGAAAATTCACAAAGCGGCATCAGTTTCATACCATAAACTGAGAATACCATGATTTTTAGAGAACATCAAATCTGACCACCTTTTTTTTCTCCCAATTCGCCTCCTTTTCAAGCATGCTTTGTGAATGGTGCCTCCTCTCACTGTGGCACACAATCCTAAATTACCACCTTAGTAGAAAAGCATATGAGCTTTGCTTCAGTAACATATCCACACAGTCTAAAAAAACATTTTCAACTCCATAATCCACAGTAACCATAACATCCATACTGAAGCGTTTCATGTCCTAGAGTAACAACCTAACCATCTGTTCAACTGTGTGACTGACATTTCTTTTGTTTGGTGTTTGTATTATTAACTGTAAATGCACAACTAAAACCTGTACTCAAAAAGGACTTAGAAATGAAAAAACACTGCAAACAGTGCTGCCTGATAAACCTCAACATTGTTTTACCTTATTTCTGTTACCGACAGGGAGGTTAAAGCTTCTGCTCCTTTTTTTTATCATTGTTTGAAATCAAATACAGAATTTCTGGCCATTTTAGAGACTTGCAAAATTATTTCGAAGAGTTCCGTAAAAAGTGTGCTTTCAGTTTTGAACTAGGTTGTTATCTTGATTGTTTTGTTATCTCTTGTGTCTGTACACAGCAAAATCAAAAAGTGTTAGATTTTTAGTGTCAGAATGAAAACTATATATTACAACTTTAAAGGTAGTTTTTCAAAGAGAGTTGGTGTTGATTCTGAGAACTTAAGCTCATGCTTAGATGAATAAATAAAAAATTAAAACTATATTGCTATATTGTGTAGCTATTGGGAACTGGTTAAACTGTAAGAAGGTTCCTGGTTTGAAACCTTGACATTACTTTGATTGAATATAAAACCAGTTAAACTTGACTTTCACACACTGGCCTGTGTTAACAAAGTTTTTATTTTTAACTACTAAAACAGTTGTCATGCATCCTTGTCATGGTGTAACATACTTATCACTTTCAAAAGTGTAGTTTTATATTTTATTGGAGTTTTTGCACTTTACACTTGGTTTGCTGCTGTTCTATTCTATTCTGTTCTATAGTTAGTGTGGATCCGTGTTTACACTTACTGTATTTTCCGGACTATAAGTCGCTCTGGAGTACAAGTCGCACAAGTCAAAAAATGCATCATGAAGGAAAAATAAACATAGATAAGTTGCACTGGACTATAAGTCACATTTATTTAGAATGATTTGGTATTTTTACGGTATTTTCAGGGAGAACTATTTACATAAAACTTTGATAAGTATTTATTTATAAAGAGGTTTAAATATTTTTCCTACAGCACCTCATATCTGTGACCATAGTTAAGTTTCACTTTCTCCTCTCTATGTGCGATCCACTCCCCCCTACTGTGAGTGTCTCACAGTAGAAACAGAATAAACAGCCTCAATCTTAAAAACGTTACGGGAGTTTTGACACTAGTTTGTGACTCAAATCCCAAATAACTGTCTACAACGGAGAGCGAAGATGACGTGAGTGAACTTTTATTTCCCTAAATCATGTTATCGGGCTCTAAACACCGGGTGCTGTCAGGCTGTCCAAGACAAAGATGCAGAGCCTCCATCAGCACACAGAGCCATCAAGGGTGCAGAGATATCTCCTCATCAGTTTTCCTCATGTATGAATTTAGTGATCTTTTCCCATATAAGTATCTAACAACACAGCACCTCATTTTATTTGATATATGAGTCGCATCTGACTACAAGTCACAGGACCAGCCAAACTATGAAAAAAGTGACTTATAATCCGGAAAACACTGTAAACGCTGTTGATTTTGCTGTGTAAGCACAAAAAAATATAATCTAATTCATTTTTACCTTTAAATTTTTTTTCAGCCAATCCAGATATTCATGATTTCAAGTTGTAATATTTTGAACAATTTAATGGATAGACAACTTTTAAAAGATAATTCTGCATTTCATTGTCAGCTAAGCTCAGTTGGTTTATTGTATATAAACATCACACTCATCATAGATTAGATGTACCTCTTGGATTTTTAAGTACAGGAAGTTACACTTATGATGCTAATTAGTCAATGATGTATCAGATCTGACAAATATTAATATCTACGTGTCAATGGTTTTTGAGTGCTGATTGTGGAATCAGCTGGAGGGCTGACAAATGCTCCCATATTGTCACCATATCTGCCTTTTTTATGCCACGTTTGTTCATCTCAGCTCTGTTAGAGTTGTATAATATAAACATAAGCAGTGCTAACAAATCCAGGCAATAACTTCAGTTTTATTTTAAGGGGTTAAAGTTAAATATCCCTCCACTGCTATGTGTTAGTATCAAAAGCTACCAGCTAAATTTAATGTTTCCTGCTGAAGTCTCGTTTTACTTTGAGCTGATTAACTCTCCTGTCTGCACACCCTACACAAGCACACCTATGCTGCCATCTCAGCTGCAGAAGAAAAATCAATCAGCACACATTTGAACCTGTTGGTTATTTTGCAGTAGATTTCCTTCAAAGTCCTTCTTGACGTGGTGTTTGTATTATGTTGTCCTCTCCTGTGTCTGCTGTGCTGTTAGATAGCAGAAACTGAAGCTACTTGGAGGTGTTGTTCTTGTTTTGCAGTGTTCTTTTGACTATTTGTTCTTTTTTTCTCTGCGACTAATCACATACTCAAGAACCAGAACAAGAACCAGCCGCAGCCTCGTGAGGAGGTGGGCTTGGAGGGTGATGAGGAGGAAGAGGAGGCAGGCGAGGAGGCCCACTCCCCGCTGGAGCAGGACAGTCTCATGCCATCTGACGAGGCCAGTGACTCCCTGTCTCGCGGCCGGAGGGGGAGCCCCTGCCAAAGAAGGGGGGAGGAAGAAGATGAGGAGGAAGATGAGGAGGAGGAGGAAGAGGAGGAGGAGGATGAGTATACATCCCCTGTTCATGGTCGCACCTACAGGGACATGTACCCCCCTCATCGTGGGCACACGGGCAGCGCTCACAGTGCCAACGGGCACGAGTCACAGGACAGGCTGCTCCAACGTGAAGCTCAGCAAGGTCACAACCAGAGGAACAACCGCCAGCGCAGCCGCCCCTGGCCCCGAGACACCTACTGAAGCAGAGAGCTCTCCTCACCCCTGGCCTCCAGATCAGCACCCAGGTCACCCCAAACATCCAACTGATGTCGTACTGTGCGTTCCAAATAAGAAGACTAAAAAAGTTGCCCTAAAATCTGCTAACAAAAAAAAAAAAGCCTCAAAGAAAAAACAGATGCCCTGTCTTTAAAGCAGAAAACTGAATTCAAAGCATTTCCAATCACTATCTTACAAAGTTTAGGATTATCCAAAACAGAGTGGTGACGAGAGATGTCACAAGTTCTCCAGGGTCAGTCTTTTAAAAGTCAACAGGGCTACTGGATAGGTTTCAGGCTACCAGCTGTACGCAAACTCAAACTGCTTTGCCTAAGGTTTTCTCTATCGTAGGATGTCTCATATACTGGCCTTAAAATTCCTTCAAAGACTTTTAACTATCTTTACTATTGCATGTATGAGTATAATTATTTTAAGACTATTTGCACATAAACGTCAGAACAGGAACTGAATGATCGTTACGGATTAATTAACGTAGGAATGTCTACTGTTAAATCCATTTATGGGAAATAGTGATGCATTTGATTACAATGTATATACTGAATGGGCACCTGGTTTTGTTTCATTGCTACTATATTTGTTTGGTTTTGTTGATATTGACTTGTTTGTTGTTTCTGAGGAAATGTTTGTCATACATCAGAAAACGTCATTACTCTGAAGACGGGGATGGAATGTGGGAGACACACACAGACTTGGACTGAATATCTGAATGGTCACGATGTAATTAGAGCCCGATCGATGTCTGGGTCAGTTGATATTGTAAGCAGATACAGATTCATCAGTATCAGCGTGTATTTTATCTGCAATCATTTCTTTTGTGGGGGTTTGTTTTCTGTTTTTCTTATTTTGGAAAATGATCATATGGTTTTCCCAATCAGAAGCAATACTTTGTGTTGTTCCATATGCTCATCGTTTCAGAAGGCAGCTTTTACTTTGCATTTGTCATCGCTGCAAAGTCGGCACACAACCGCACAGAAAAGATCTATTTGCAGTCCAAATCAAAACTTCATCATATCGTTGATATCAGCCTAAAAAAAAATCCAAAACCGATCGGGCTCTATACATCGAAGTACAAAGCTACAGTAAAGCATCGTGCCACTTACATGTACAGCGCAGTGCTTTCTGGGCAACGACTTTTCTGTGGCACAATCACCTCTAAGATCTTTTAAAAAACAACAGGCACAGAGAATGTAAACACAACTAAGAAAGAGAATGTTATCTTTTCCAGGATGGTTATTTGCCAAACTGCTTGTTTACATCGAATCATTCACATATTTATCAAGCCCATGCTGCACAGCTGCGGCTCCTCTTCAGATCCAGGCTTCAGAGAATGTAAGCTTGCATGCCTTTTTGCACCTCCAAGCGCCACCCGGTGTCTCCAACCCAGCCGATTGCCCTGTACTTTGATTGTAGCACGTTATTGATTGTAGCATCCACATTTACTTATCTCACCCCACTTTTGTACGTCTTTGCCAAACATTGCGTTTACGTGCAGGTTTACAGATGATTATCAAGGCAGATCCTCAGGTGTACACACTCGTCGCGCTCCACACAACAAATGTGTTGTGCTCCTGAAAAAAGGGACTCGTAGCACCCGCTGACACGATTCATTCATTCTGTTCCTGCGTTATTATGAGTCCGTGAGCCGATGGTTTGAGTTTGGACGTGATGCCGTCAGTATCAGGACAGTCAACAACCAGTTTTTAGGAGTTTAATGCTTCCATGTCTCACAGGTATCTAGTGTTCTGTATATTTTGAAGAGAAAAAAAAAATCAGCATGATTGAAGAAAAAAAAAGAAAAAAATCTATGCAAGTGTTGCATGAAAATCTGATTGTTTCTTTTAAAAGTTAAGTATTTTAGTAATGCATTGATTCTGATTCTCCTCGTCGTCTTGTAGTGATAGTCTTGTCTTTGGGGCTACTCACTCCTCACACCACTAACACTATTACTAAAAAGAATCACTTTAGTTATCCATCTGTACCAGGGACATTTCTTTTCACGATGTTGGTTTTGACACTCGTTGATGCACTTTTAAAAGTCACTGGCTAAAAAAAAACTTTCTGGGTCCCAGATCAGGCCTCAATTTTTTTAATTTGAAAAAAAAATGGGAATGAGTGAATCAGCAAAGCCCTGCATGCGTTACTTCACCAATTAGCTACTTTCATGATATTTTGGCAGAGTATGTTTTTCAAAGCGGACCAATTTAGCAACTGATAACGCAGTTGACATCTTTCAATTTATGAAGCACAATTTTTACAAGGGTTATAATTTAGTTTCCTCTGTCTTATTCTGTATGCAATACTAAGCCTAACATTGAAAAACTTTAAACGCCTTAGACCATCTGGACTTCCTCTTTTGTGTGAGTAGAGAATTAAAAAAAAAATTGCACTACTGTTTTCTTTGATTTGGGATGGTTGCTTTGTAATGCAATAACTGCACTAAGTATAACCGTGTATCCACCAGACGACCACAGCGTGCTAGCGTGACCCAACACGCCTCTTCCCTCTATTTATCAAAAGAGACAGCAAATGTGTAAAAAGTGAGACATTTCCTGCCTGATGCTGTATAGAATGCTTTCTATTTGAAAATAGATTTACAATGCGAAGTAAAATATGACTCAAACAAAATAAACATGACATTTTATGTACTTTTAATTGTGTGGCTCATTTTGTTTGACTTTAGTTACCGTGAAGTTTTACAAACTTTAGTGAAGCTTTGACTTTTCTTTGAGTGCCACTTTGATGTTCACATGAATTTGAGATAAGGCGTAGAATACTTATAAAGATAGTTTCAGGATTGCTGAAAAATTGGTGCAAACACTTGCCCTATCATCAACTTTAGCACCATGAAATGGAAATTAATCGGCCTCTAAATCATGATTAATGAAACTTTGTTGTAACTACAAATAAGACAAACTGCATAAATACCCCACGTAACATTTGTTTTGAGTTTAATGATAAAAAGTTAAATTTTATGCTCTTTTTGATTCATTGCTATTTGAAAGCCTTGTGTCATGACATCCTTGTATAACAAATAAGGTTTTTCTCCCTTTTTGATCAGAGAGATTTTTTTATTAAAAAACAATAACCCATATAAAAAAAATCATCAGCAGTTTCACGTTTCTCCAAACAAAGCCCCAAATTTGGTTACTTTTTTCTTAGCAATATTGATTTACTCATTGAAAAAAAAAACATCATGCCTGTTACCTGAACTGCCCACTACATACTACATATGAATGTACTATGTAGTGTGTAGTACTGCAAAAGAAAATGGAAAAGGGCGGTACCTGTGGGCAATTAGAATAACTTGAATGTAAAAACAGTTCATCTTTTGACTGGAAGGAAAAACTTTGTTCTCTGTTGATATTTTGTCTGTGTTTTTCCTTTCTGTTGTTTTTTTAATTATTTTGTTTGTTGTTGTTTTTATTGCATTATTATATTCCTCTTATTTATTTATTCATTAATTCATTTTGCTCTTTTGGGCCACCGTAGTCTTCGTATTTTAGTTGTAATGGCTTCTCAACACGGAGGGTGGTGGTAACACAACTAAAACTAAGGGCCATCCGCCATAACCACTTAAGAGCAACAACACTAGCATTCTGCATTGAAAGAAACGGTATGCGAGAATATACTGAGAATTTTTTTCCCCAATTAGTTGGGCTTCTGGGTATTTCTGGCATACTGCAGATTTTGCACTTTTTCACATACTACACTGTGATCAAATCAGTGAGCACTGCTTGTGTAGTAGGCAGCTTTGAAAACAGCCAATGTTTAATTTCACTGATGACAATCTGTCACATAAATGAGAAGTAAGCAGGGAGGTAGCAATCAATGCGCTTTACTGTTTTTACTTCATACAAATGTTTGTATTTAAAACTACAACTTACAATTTAGGCAAACAGAAAGGGTCATCACGTGTACATTGGTCTCTTACTGTCAGGAAATTCTAATGGTGGTGACAGAAAATGATTAAAACAAAGCATTACTCAGCTACACTTGTATCCTGGCTGTTATTTTAAGTAAATCTTAAAAATGAAGAGAAGCTTTTATACAGTGTAGACACTTTACATCAGAGTCCTGTTCACACAGAAAGCATCACTGCCAATTAGAGCATGCTGACATGGCTCTTAACTGAGCTGGTTTATCCAAAAACAAAAGATGTATGCACCCTTTTTTAAAAAATTATGCAGTTAATCCATTTTGTGTTGACAGAGTGGGATAAAAGGTACTATCACCACAAAGAGAGGAGGTGTTGAGTTGCAGACAAAGATGTGCAACAGAGACATGCACGTCTGGTAGAGATACGTGCTGAAACAGTCTGAACACTGTTGTGTGTGCGCTCAGAGGTAAATCAAGCAAAGATGGTCTCCTCGCGTCTCTTCTTGGTCAGGATAGTCCCCGGTTTGTGCGCAGCGTCTGGGTGGTTGGCCAGCTCTGGTGGGCAGGTGGACACCGGACTCTCTAGGATGGCCTGCTTCAGGTCGTAAAACACTGCAGAGTCCTCTTTCGTCAGGAAGGTCATCGCAACACCGCTCTTACCAGCACGACCCGTACGACCAATACGATGGATGTAGTCTGCAGGACGAGGAAGACAAAGATGGTGAACAACAGGACAAAGCCTTCAATTTCAATTTTCCTACAAAGAAATAACGCGAGGAAAAGTTTGAAACGAGGCTTCATACCTTCGATGTTCTTCGCCATGTCGTAGTTAATAACCATGGAAACGTCTTGGATATCGATACCACGACCAGCGACGTCTGTGGCCACCAGAATGTCTTTGGCTCCAGCTTTAAGGTTGGAGAGTGCGAACTCTCTCTGTTCCTGTCCTTTGCCACCGTGCAGCGTGCAAGCATTGTACTACAAGAAACAAGGAGACAAGTGAGGTTGAGTTTAAAAAAGGGTCTGAAGTACTGGATCATGGTTGGTAGGCCAATAAAAAGCATCAAACAACTGTGGTCAAGATTAAATGTTTGAAATGGTGCTTGTTAAGGCGCAGACATTCACTGATGTGACTAATTTGGTGACTTACTCCCATCTTCTCCAGGGACTTGGCCAGCACGTCGCAACCCTTCTTCTGGTTGACAAAGATGATGATGGGAGGCTCGAAACCATGCGACAACACCTCCAACAGCTTCTTCCTGTACCACGCAAAATCAAAACAAACTCTCAGCATGACACTGACAGAAATGATGCTGAGGATTAAAAGTTTTATGTTTCTCCATCTCACCTCTTCTCTCCCTCTGACATGAGCAGGACCTTCTGTTCGACTCTCTCGTGAGGTTTGCCAGCAGACCCAATGTAAACCACAGCAGGACGTCTCAGGTAGCTTCTTGCCAGGCGCTCCACAGCTGGAGGCATCGTAGCTGTGAACATGACCGTCTAATGAAAGCAAAAGAGAGTTAAAAAAAAAACAAACATCTATGGTCTTAATTTGTGTCTCAAGACATCTGACAGAAGAAACAAACCTGTCTGTATTTGTTCTTTCCAGACTCAAAGTTCATCATCATCTTCTCAGGGTCCTCAGCCTCCTCTGTGTCTGGTTTCTGATTGGTCACTGGGATGTACTCCAGAATCTTCTGGACGTCGGGTTCGAAGCCCATGTCAATCATACGATCAGCCTCATCCAGGACCACATAGGTGCAGCGTCCCAAGACCAGGTATCTGTTCTCCAGCACGTCGATCAGACGACCAGGGGTGGCGATCACAATCTGGTACAAGAGGAAACAAGAAGTGAAAATTTTTGTACCCAACATTAAAAAAAAAAAGTATGAGTTTGAAAAGGCTGCAACAAAGAAGAAAGCATGTGACAAATCTCGTTTTTGTTTTCACTGTTGAGGTCTACACAGATATATAAAAAAGCCATGATGGATTATCTTAACTTAAATCGGTACTCTCCCAAATATTTTCTTTTAAAACATTCCATTTCCTGCTTTCACTTATGTTGTCTTCTGAATTTAACATTTTTTTGTTTACCATATATTTACACTTTTTATTCACAGATTTTCAACACAGAGTTATCGCGTCTCACCTCACAGCCCATCCTGAGACGGAAACCCTGGTCCTCTCTAGAGATTCCTCCAATCACAGCCACCGTTCGGATGCCGAGAGGTTTCCCAAACTTGATGGTTTCCTCCTCGATCTGCTGAGCCAGCTCACGAGTCGGAGCCAGGATCACAGCATAAGGACCCTGATCTGATTCTTCAATCCTGCAAACAACCGGTTACAGAGAAGAGGACTGTAATCCAAGCAAACAAAACGAAGTGAACGCTGTTGGAAGAAACATTTAGGGGAACAATATCAGTGATTGTACTTGAGGTATTTCAGTCTGGTCTGCGTTACCTGTCGATTTTAGGCAGGGTGGTGATCCAGACCAGCAGTGGGATCAGGAAAGCAGCTGTTTTACCGCTGCCAGTCTCAGCCACACCAATGATGTCACGGTTCTGTAAACCAATGGGAATGGCCTGCCTCTGGATAGGTGTCGGGTCCTTGATTTCAAAGGAGAAAGAAGATCAAACTGATGATTAGTGTGCTACAGACACCATCATTTAACAAACAAACTCCACAAAAACAAACAAACATGTCTTTTCATTTCCACAGCTCTATATTTCCTCTTGCAATTTCGTTGTACTTGTTGCAATGACAAATAAAGTTCTATTCTATTCTATTCTATTCTATTCTTATTAAGCTTGAACATCGTGTTGGAGTGAACTCACCTTGTAGCCACATTTGTCGATGACTTCCACAATGTGTGCGGGCAATGAGTACTCCTTCCAGTTCCTGATGGGGTTCGGGATCTTCCCTCCCTTTGTGGTGATGCTGTAGTCCTCCCTGAAGATTCTCCAGTCTCTGTCCGTCATCTCGTCCAGCTTCTTCTGGGACCAGTGTCTGTCGTCCCAGCGCTGCTTGGCCTCCTTCTTACGCATCTTCTTCAGACGTGTCCTGAGAGGAGCGGGGGAATCATCAGCGTCATATTTCAGTTTGAAGTTAAGATGAAAGCTTTAAAGTCTTTGTTGTACTCACTCTTCCTGCTCTTTTTCTTCAAGTGTTCGCCTCTTCTCCATCAGGTCCCCATAGAATCGGGACTGCTCTCTTTTCTGCTGCTTCAAGTCGATGCCAGCGATGAAGCCTCGTCCGTACAGCTGCACCTGATGTTTTTCTTTGTAGCTGCCGGACAGATTGGGAACATCATATTGTTTGTAGTTCTAACAAAACAAAGACCTGATTTGAACCAACGGATACGAATCTCAGTAAAAAAATGTGTTCTTGCTGACTCACATCGGGTTGTAGTCAACTGAAGTGTCCTCAGAGGCATCCCACTCGAAGACAAACTTCCTGTCGTTTAAATGACGAGTTCTCCTTCGTTTCTTGATCCCCCCCAGGTAACGCTCCTGCAAGTGACAGACATTTAGTGAGTGAAATGGACTTTTTCAATCATTTAAATGATCGATTAAAATGTGTGATTTCATCAGGCTAACCTTGATTGCGTGGAGCTCTTTGCTTTTGTCTTTCTCCTCTCTCATCTTTTGTCGTCCATCGTCGTCTTCATTCCCATTGGTCTCCCTCTCCATTCTCTCCCGCCGCTCTCTTCTCTCCCTTTCCTGGGGATCCTCTGCAACACACATTCTCCATCATCAGTCTGACATTTGTTAACAGCGTACAGATCATTCAGAAAGAAAAAAAAGGAGAAGTGAGTGTAAGTGAGGGTGACACACACCCAGCATTTTTCTCCCCATGTCCTGGAACATCCTTCTCTTCTTCCTCTCATCGTCCAACATCTTCCTCCTCTCCTCTGTCTGTTGTTCTCGCCGTTTTATAGCCTCAGCTTCTCGCTCAGCCTTGGAGAGGAATTTGGGCTAGAAAGGAAAAAAGTGAAAAAAAATCAAAGGTGAGAAAAAAAGAAATCACATTGTGTTAAAAAAGAGCAATGAAATGAGAACCTCGAAGAGTTCCTCACTTTTGCTTCTGCTTCTTCTTCTGCCTTCTTTTTGGCGAGAAGCTCTTCCAAAGACAAAGGTTGGACCTGAAAAGGGAGCAACAAAGTTCAAACAACCAAAATAACAACCTGAGAAGCAATACGATTTTATAGAAGACTCAGCCAGACCAGAGTCTAACCTTCTCCTTCTTTTTCTTCTCATCCTCATCCTCTTCTGTTTTTATATCCTTCTCTCTCTTTAACTTGCCATCCTTTGACTTGGGTGAGGGACTTCTATAAAGGAACATGAATTTAAACAGACGTTACCAGCATCTTTCAAGGAAAGACATTTTAACTAATTTCAACTGATATTAAAGTACAACTTTAAAACCAAAACTTTATACAAAAAGTTCACTCCACAAATACTCAAAAACAAAATAAATGACATACGCGTGTGGTATTATGCACTTTAAAAAACAGCACATAATTTCCCTTTTTTAAATGACATGGCATTGCGAGAACAGCTTATTACAACGAAACAGGAATGATGAAAGTGACTTTACAGAGGGCTTTTTTAAAAGTTGAGAACAACTGTTTTTATGTCATATGATCCTCTTAGATCCCACAGAGATGCACCTCTGTGACCACGAACCTGGATCTTTTGCTGCGGTCTTTATCACGCCGATGGCTGTCTCTGTCTTTACGGCCCCTATCTCTGTCCTTATCTCTGTCTCGATCCTTGTCTCTGTCCTTGTCCTTGGGACGTCTGTCTCTGTAATTATCATACACAGATACAAGACAATCAGTGGCTGAAATACCTCACAAAAATGGAAAAATGTACTTGAAAAACCAAATGAAATTTTTCATGTAGTGATAGATTCATTTCCCCCTGCATTAATTTTACCTTTCAGGGGATTTTGATCGATTTCGTTCACGGGAACGATGGCGTTTGCGTGATGGGGAGGGTTTGCGATCCCGCTCTCTTGATCGGCTTCGCTTCCTCTCTCTGTCTTTGGTCCCAGAGGATTCAGCCTCCTTCTTTTCTGTGGAGTCGGCTGCCATCTGCATACACACACAAGTGGGTGACTTTCTCGTTAACTTAAAACAGACTTGGTTATATCCATTTTGGTTCGCATTGGTAATTGCTATATATAATTTCATAGATTAAAAATCTCAAAGTGTGTCGTTTCTGCATCTTGAATCGGTCAAACTATTTCAGTTGAAAAGCTCATCATGGACACCGACGCATGTATGGCAACATGAAACTAACCCACACAGTAAATTATAAGTAAAGATTGTGATTTGTGTTGTTTGATCGTTAGATAGCGATTGATCCCCGTAAGGTTGAAACAGCTTCTAAAATAAAACGCAAGGGAGAAAGACAAAGTTAATAAATAAAACTTAGACTGTTAAATGAATGCATGAAACGTGAACAGGCTAGCTCCTTGCGTTGGCTAACAACTTAGCTAAAACTACATTTAGCTTTAAAAGCCTGATAAAATGTGCACACTTAAACGCATATATGACTTAATCACTTAAGTTTTATAAATATATACCTGTTTAATATTACATTTCAGTACACTATAAGCTTACCTTAATCACTTGTCAACAAAGCTGTTACGATTTGCCTGCGCTTCATAAGGACGCCATGTTGCCCAAAACGAAGTGATGCAAGCAAGGGTTTGTGGGAGTTGTAGTGCTGAGCAATTCGGAAAGAGTGGAACTGAGGGATTTTTAGGACTACACTTACCAGCGAGCTAAGACTTTTCTTTTTCAAGGTCCCCGTTTGTTTGGTACATGAACACCTTAAACGCCTGAGCAGAAATAATGTTCTCATTTTGACTGTTGTTGTATAATTTTTAACACAAGGTGGCGACCTTGCTGCTTTTTAGTACCGTACAGATATTTAATCGTCCACTGGTGTCCCAAACACAACATAATTTATGGCTGCATTTTTATGCATACACAAAGAAACAAAAGAACCATCAATTTAGATTTTTTTGTGTGACGTGGGCGATTATTGCCTATACAAACAGGGCTTTGGGGCATTACATTGCTACTAAAGCCTATTAATTATAATACAAAGAGAAAAAATCTGGTGAATCATTATAATGAGATACTTAGCCAAAATTACGGGATACTTATTATGAGGTATTTTATCATAATAATAATATACTAAGTCATTATCATGAGATGCGATCTCATTATTAGTTTTTGACTATTTTTATTTCAACTTTCCATTTTTTTTCACAGGCAGATATAGGCTTCCATACAAAAAAATCACATTTGTTTCTTAACCCCAAGCCAATGTGTCCAATCTCTAGGTTTTCTTTTTGTCTCTCTTAAATAATAACAAAAAATTATCTATTATTTCTTATCTTAAACTTTTATTGAATATTACATATATATTTTAAGTTGAATAAATAGCTTTACAATAGTTCTTTTGAAGAAGACAGATCTCTGTCTATTGTTTACTTCAGACTCTACAGGGGCCATGGTGAAATAGGAGTGTGCTCAGTTCCACTTAAAAACACAGCAGTAGTTTAATATTCACAAGAAGTGCTGCCAGTTCAGAGACAATGCTTTGTTTTTTTTTCCTCTGTAATCTTAACCATTCTGTGGTTCGTACGTCTGTGCTCATCCTCCTGCAGACAGATAAAAGACATTTTAGATGATGCTATGGTTTACTACTGTTCGGATTGGCTAGCTTCTGATAAATATTCTGGACCAGCCTTTTTATCCACAGGGAGATCAAGAGAGATTTATGAAGCCTTTCTGAAGGTGAAACTGTTTCAGGAGGAATAGATCAAAGTTGAAGTTGAAAAAAAAAAAAACAGAAAAGGGAAACAAAGGGGAATACAGTGGGAGAAAAAAAGTATAGTGGTAACACGTTAAAAGTCAGAGTATCTCCTGTACTGAGATTATTGGAATATATTTTTCTTTTCTGTTGTCACTTGTCTTTAATTCTTAAAAGGTAAAGCTTATGATGAGAAACACACATACAGTATAATGAATGGAGTTCTTGTTCTTTGTCTTCTGATGTTAGGAATCTGTAGTTAGCCATGCCATGGGCACTAACACCCCCCCCCATACCATCACAGATGCTGGCTTTTGAACTTTGCACTGATAACAATCCGGATTGTCTTTTTCCTCTTTGGCCTGAAGGACAAGACAACCATGATTTCAAACACAATTTGAAATGTGGACTCTTCAGACCACAGCACACTTTTCCACTTTAAATCAGTAAAGTCAGTACGTCAGTAACGGTCAAGTTTTAACTTGCATTTGTAGATGTAGTGATGAACTGTGTTAACTGACAATGGTTTTCTGAAGTGTTCCTGAGCACACGTGGTAATATCCTTTACACAATGTCCTTTGTTAATACAGTGCCATCTAAGAGATTGGAGGTCACAGGCATTCAGTGTTGGTTTTCAGCCTTGCTGCTTACGTGCAGAGATTTCTCCAGATTCTCTGAATCTTTTGATGATATTAGATGAAATCCATAAATTCTTTGCAATTTTATGTTGAGAAACATTGTTCTTAAACTGTTGGACTATTTGCTCACACAGTTGTTCACAAAGTGGTGGACCCCGCTCCATCCTTGCTTGTGAACGACAGCCTTTCAGGGATGCTCCTTTTATAACCTATCATAACACTCACCTGTTTCCAATTAACCTGTTCACCTGTGGAATGTTCAAAACAGGTGTTTTTTGAGCATTATTCAACTTTCCCAGTCTTTTGTTGCCCCTGTCCCAGCTTTTTTGGAACGTGTTGCAGAAATCAAGTTCAAAATGAGTGAATATTTGCAAAGAAAAAAAAAGTTTATCAGTTTGAACGATAAATATCTTGTCTTTGTAGAGTATCCAACTGAATGTAGGTGAAACAGCATTTGCAAATCATGGTATTCTGTTTTAATTGATGTTTTACGCACCGTCCCAACTTCATTGGGATTGGGGCTGTAAAAGAGATTTATGAGATTAACTGTGATGAAACGATCCCAGGTAAAATGTCAAGTGAAAGTCTATGATTACATCATTATTTTTTCAATATCACAGCTATGTCAATTTCATGTTTTCTACCAACAAACAACATGCTCACACAAAAACAGTCATGCTACTTTTGTGCTTCACTGTTACCATGGCTACCCTGCATTTTGCCATTCAAATCATGTCTTATATATTGTCTGCAGCTGCCATTAGTGATGCAAAGAGTGAGGCTTTGGTTTACTAGTGGGTATCAGGACCTATTTTTTGCTATCATTTCTGATGTTTCCACTTTGAATGTTCAGTGAACAAAGGTTATGTGAGTCAAACTTTGACACACACGGTAAATAAACTGGAGATTAACTGGATATTAGGAACTTTCAGTCTTCTTGCCAGTGGTCCTGTTTGTATTTTTAGGTCAAAAAGAGGTGTCCCTGTTGATGTCAGTCTGTTTCATTAACAGCTAAAAACTCCTAAACAGACAAATAACAATATTTATTTCACCTTTACATAACTCATTTTAATTAGGTCCTTTTCTTGTGTGTCATAACCAGTCTAATGATTCTTTAGGTCTGTAGGCTGACCTGCTTCCGATCACCGTTGTGTAATGTTAATGATTACCTAATTCTGATCACTAACAGCTGAGCAGTGATTACAGCTCCAGCTTCACTTTGTTTAAACAAGCAAAATCAATGTTAGAGGGTAAAGGGTCAGATATTGTGTAAACAGCTCTTAGAGATTGCACTGAACAGCAAGTATTTACTTATTTTGAAGCCCTGGAAACAGATTTTTGCTGGGGTCTCGTGATTGGATGGCACAGATGTGACTGCTGTTATCCAGAAGTACACATCACCCTAGTCGTCGACCCCCACCCCAAGCACCTCATGCGCCCCAGCTCTGGCTCCCCACCCCCCATATTCATGTGATGCCAGCCATAGTCGTCTAATTAAAGCGCTGGAAGAGCACTCGCTCCTGACATGCCCTCAGGGTGTGCCATACAGGGCACATGGGCATGAAGAGGGGGGATTTGGGGAAGGTGAACACTGTGAGTAAATACGTCTTTCTGGGGATGTCATCATGTAGTGGATGAAGAGGTGAATGGGATCGGACGGTTGTACCAGGGGGAGGCTATTTGTCTTTTCTGCAGGGACACAAGAGGTCTTATCTTTCCAGCAGACCTGGGCACAGGCAGCAGTGTGCAAGAACCTGGCTCACATCGCTGCACTTTGGAACGAGACATTAGGCAGAGCAGACATGATAAACTGTTTAGTATACGCAGCACACACTGACACACATTCATACACCAATTCACATGTACAGGATCACGCATGGATGCTCTTTGTTGCAAACACAGTACTCAAAAACATACTTAAACTGATAATGTGACTGCTCTGACACAATAATATGCAAATGAGAAAACCTGCAATGTACATGCTTCTTAAATCCCCAGAGACGCCTGATTATTTATTTATTTAGTCATTTAGTTCAACTTAAAATGCCAAATATTAATGTAGCCACTCCTCATAGATTAGGGGCAATAGAAAAGCTGTGGTGCCTTACTGAGCACAGCCCAAAGCACACAGACAAACACATGCTGCAGAGCTGCTCTGCTGCATGAATGTGTCACATCAGAGCAGCTTTGGACTGAGCAAGCGGACACAGAGGGACAGAGAGACGGGGGGAAAAAACTTATTTTATTTAGTTTACAAATGCCAAAATGATCCGACCTGGTATGGGTCAAACCATTCTTTAAATGTGCCTACCTATCATTTTTCCCCTTTCTTTCTTTCTTTCTTTCTTTCTTTCTTTCTTTCTTTCTTTCTTTCTTTCTTTCTTTCTTTCTTTCTTTCTTTCTTTCTTTCTTTCACAAATGATTTGAGGTGCTTTAGCATCAGTCACTTTGGACCACATTCGGATAAATCTTACTGTGTGAAGGTACCAAAACAATTTGTGTGAATAGTAGGGGTTGAAGGGGCCTCAGAACCATTAATTTACTTTTAAAAGATAAAATTTAGGGGGGTTAAACAAAATACAGATTATAATTTAAAGCCCAGTGAAGACCCCTCTTTGTACACTGGGGGACCTGTGCAATCAGATAAACCTGACCCCGCTATAAAGCATAAAAGCATTTGGGCTTTAGACCTTGAGGAAGACAACAACCTTTAGAAATGCTGAAATGAAAAAAAAAGTTCCTTTTAATATATTGGCCGGGAAGCAAATTTAAGTATTTTTCAAAATGTCAGACAGTGCCATGTATTTCTAATCATAAACACCACTGGACACATAGACACTAAAACAATTTATGGAAACATATTATAACCACTTTGTTCGCTGGACTGAAGCACAGAGAGGCAGATGGCCATGTGGGACGTTGCTCTTCACCCAGCTGAGCCTTTGACATACAACCCAATTTTCCTTCCAGAGACAGGAGTTATGATCCTTAAAGAGCAGCTGGGGCAAGGCTGTGTGAGTGTGTGTGTGTGTGTGTGTGTGTGTGTGTGTGTGTGTGTGTGTGTGTGTGTGTGTGTGTGTGTGTGTGCGTGTGTGTGTGTGCGTGTGTGTGTGTGTGTGTGTGTGTTGGTGGGGTGGGGGATCCGTTTGCTGTGGCATATAAGGGAATGTAACCTATATGTCAGTCTGCAGATAGCTCATCAGTAACCAGGCAGCATAGCTTTGAACCCCCATCAGCCCCTTTTCCTGCTGCTGCTGCTGCTGCGGTGTTCGAGGGGTCTGATAGGTCGATTGTGCCAGTGTGAGAGACTGCATCACGTGTGTTTTTATGTGTTCCTGTGCTGCCATGTCTGATAGATGATGTACTTATGTGGTAATGAGCCACGCTGCACTGCAACCGTTCTCTCAGACTTCCCGAGAGGGTTTCAGATGGCAGCACTCTTCCCTGTATCATCCTCCCTCTGCATCCTCATCCTCGATGGTTTCTCCGCTGCAGGCACCTATCCATCCAACCTGGAGAGGAGAATGTCTAGACTGTACAGATCACTTGCTGCTGACCTGTTCATTAGTTTACATCAAAAATGCCAGTGCTGTACATGTGTCACTGAAGGCTTGTACAAATCTATTTTCAAACATGAATTGGTTTTCCGAAACAGCCTTTGTGGTTGTGGTTTACCTACCACAAAATTCAGATGGTAGGGAAAAAAATTATACATTTTTTCTTTTTCAAACTTTCGTCCATGAACAGCACTGTTTTAATCATGTACACATTGAGACCAAAAAGCCCCTGGATGGAGGTCTTTTGCCAGATGTAAAACATCACAGTCAGAAGCTCTAAGTTAAATCTTAGCTTAGCAGAAAGACTGCAATTTCTTTGTGCAGAGTGCAACAGCTGCTGGCTTTGATTTGAAACACACTAATGAGTCATGGTATCAGTCCTGTCTTCAAACTCCTTTTAAGAAAGTCAATTTTAATGTTTTTTTGTCTTCTTTTACTTATTCAGCGGCACAAACCTTGGCCATAAATGAGCATTCTTTGTCTAAGCACTCCTGCACTGCTTGAGTTCCACATCCACCACGAGCATGCAGTATAATTATGCCTTGGAGCAACCTGCCATAGATGACAAGCTCAATACGCCTTTGTCAGAGGATTATCTGATTTACAGAGACATGTTGGGTACATGAGCCAATTTTCTGATAAATGAGTGCATGTATCTGTGTGAGAGAGACAGGCAGGGAGACAGAGAAAGTAGAAGATAAGAAAAAGCTGTGTCGTAGTCAGACGGGCTGGCAGCCCTGTTTATCCAAAAATGATCAAACCACTTCCATTTCCAGCCACAGGAAATCGATGTCAGGGCAAATCAGAGATCAAACTTATCTGAGACCAGTGATGCAGAATATTCCCACATTTTTTCTTGTCACTTTCTGTGCTAAAGGTAATGGATAAGGAGTTCTTGCTGTATCCTGTGTGTGTGATAGCTCAGGAATGGCAAACATGCAGCTTCTTCCTCCATGTCATGTCATCAATGAGCTTCGTGTGACAGCAGGACACAGCCAGAGAGATCCTGATAAGAGTCAATATCAGTCCAGTGAGACAAAGCAAACAATGTAATTGGAGGTCAGGGAGGATGGTTGATTACATAAGGAAAGAGCGAAAGGAAAGGAAATTGCAAAGATATCAGAAGAATGAGAGAGACAGGAAAATGTTCAAGTTAAATGTTTCATACCGGAAAAAGTGTTTCGCCTTCATCCCAAGAAAACTCAACGCATTAATTATGTAAACACAATACGCACAAGTAAACTGGTTATTATTCAAATATCTCAGTTGTTATCTAAATTAAGATTACAATACTCACCCTATTAACACCCTATTAACTGGGTCAATATTCCCCATTGAATAATGATATTTAAACTGTTTTGCCAAATGCGCTAATGAAGAAGACCAACATTAACTTGCTGCTAGGCTAACATACTGACCACACAAACCAGATAGAGAATGTTGTGGCATTATTTGATGACCCACATAGCTAATTTATCAAACTATCATTAGCATGTTGCTTTGCCACTTGACTGGTTTAATTTATGAAATACACCACTAATAACCAGAAATGGTTGATGTTATCATCTTTACAGTTAATATAGCTCACTTACAATCAGTAACTTTTGGTGTAACTCCTACGTGAAGGCAGGTGTTAAGAAAATGAAGTCATTAAATAGAAATGCTAAATCAAGCTAATCAAGCCTTAGAAAGACTTCGTCATGTTTTGCCCTTTTATATTGTGTTGTTCTTGTGTTTGTGTCTGTTTTTTGTGGACTTATCGTTTGTTTCTTAGTGTCAAAGATTTGTCTTTATTTCTTTTTCTTAGTGGTCCATGTCTTGAGTTGTTTTCTGTGTTTGCACTTGTGTTTCCTGTTTTATTTTGTAGTTATTACTCCCTTTGTTTCTAGTTTAGTTTAACCTTCTGCCTCAGTGTTTCCCTCCAGTTTGATTGAACCCTTTATTTTCACCTGTCTTCTACTCTTGTAACCCTGTGTTCAGTGTTTTGAGCATTATTGAATGATGTTAGAGTTTTGGATTTGGTTTAACAAATATTTCCAGATAACAACACCTGGGTCCTCCTCTAAGTTTATCCCCCACCCCAAGTCATAACGCAGATGAACTGAAATTCTCACTTTTTGATCAAAATGTGGTAGTATAATTATTTATATCATGTAAGGCTTGAATTGCATCTCAGAAAAGCTTTTGAAGCCCTAAACCTCGGAGTGCCTAAATATAGCTTGCACAGACCTTAAACACATGACTGTGACATCACACAGGTTAAATAAAAAAAAAGAAAAAAGAAAAAGAAAAAGTACTGGAGATAATGTACAGCATGGTTATAAATTTAATATTGAATAAAATAAAATAAAATTAAATGTTAAATTATATATTAAATTAAATTAATAAATTACAATTGGCATTAGAAGTAAAGAAGGCTGCTGAATGACTATACAAAGGTAATAGCAGTTTAAGATTTTTGCCACTCATGCATTAATTTTTGAGTATTTTTGGAAATTGGGAGTTGAGTCAGTATTTTGTTTCGAATTTGAATTAGTTATAATTTTAATTTTGGACTCTGGAGGGGAACTTTACTGAATCAACTGACTTAAAAACCCATTACTTGTTGGCAATCCTGGGCTGCTCAAGCAGGACTACATGTTTATACCAACAAATGGTCCTTAAAATAAGAAAGTGGACAGATTTTAAAACTTATCATGCATGTAACAAGATGTCTGCATGTGTTTGGGGACATGTATGTTTCTGTGTGTGTTTTGGGTGGGGGGTTTATCCCTCCAGGCTGTATTCACGCTTCAGTAGTGCAACATCAACAGGCCTGTTTTGACACCCTACAGTGAAGCTGTGGTCATAGTCTAACAGTAGTGCAAACACTGAATATGGGCTGGTCACAAAATCTAGAATCACAAAACCTTGCTTTAGTTTATTATCTCTACAAATTCCCCTCTGTTTTTCAAATTAAATTATTTTGTAAAGGTGTTATAACCATCAGAGACAAGGAGTTAAATACATTAACCCTTCATTTAAAGATAAAATAGAGGCTCTTTGTGAAGAAACCATCATGGCCTTCGGCGAGGGAAAAAGTTCATGTTATCATAATTCATCAGACAAAACAGACAGTGTGCTGCCAAGCTATCAGTCTCTTTTTCTCTTGAGGAGCCTTGAATTTGATTAAATTAACCAAATAATCTTTGGCTCTAATTTGATAGAGCTCCTGGCTCTCTTCTGCATGAAAAGTGTTGTTTGCCAGACAAGAATTAAACCATTAAGAAATCTGAAAAAAAAAAAAAAAAAGATTTACCCCTAAAGAGGAGTAACCCAGCTGTCTGCCAAAATTTTGCTCAGTGATTGCAAAAGTGTCAAATACATAATGATTACACTTAAATGCTTTCACTAAAATGAACCCCATTTATAGTTAATTCAGCTATCAAAAGAGTAATGTTGATGGGTTTATGACATGGGATCAAACACTGACTTGCTTATGGATTCAAGATGGATTTATTTAAATAAAGGTTTAAAGAAAGTAGTTTATGACAATAACACACACAGAACCCAGACCATAATTTGAGCCTTCAAAGGCAACTTGTCACAGGCATTATGTTCTGCTTTAGAAACATTCTTCTTTCAGTCTTTCCAAAAACAGTGTTAACAACAAAGATATGTACAAAAAGGCAAAGTCTGTCTGTCAAAAAAGAGCATATTAAAACTGAACTGACAGTCACATCGGAAAGCACAAGGCATCAGACAGGAAGAAGTAAGAAATAATGACTGAAGCAGAGCTGCAGAGGCATGTTTTAGTTCGCATGCTGTGTCCGACAACCCACTTGTGGTTGCTACCGGGAAGCGGGGGTCTTACAAAAAAACAAACACAAAGCGGTCCCTGAAACGCTCGCCACCTCAGCGGTGTCTTCGCTCCAATGCTACAAATAAAAGGTGAGGTGCCCTTGTGGAGAGCAGTCCCTCCGCTGTCTGTCAGACGTTAACCTCAGGCCTGGCCCCTCCCTTGCTTGCACTGTTGCTAGGCAACACGATAAATTCCAGTGTTCTGTACATCCAGAAGACTTGGGGCTTCTCGGAGCAGACCCACTTATCATCCAGTCCTCTATTAGCTGAGCTGTCAACAGCTGCTAATGCCAGAAGACTCAAGTGAAAATAACATCTCTTTAAAAAGGAAAAAGAAAATGACATCCACAAGCAATAAGAAACATCCAAAAAGTAAAATCGATATTTTAGAGATGGAAAATGTAAAAATGACTTTTCAAGGAAGTTTAATACACATGAAAGGGGACACTTTTGATGCTTAAAAAATAAGAAAAAACTATTTCTCCACACAGGTCCAGCCTGTTTGTGTGAGTAATTCAAACTTACTGTGTGAGTAATTCAAACTTACAGCCTTTCATGCATTTTGGAATACTATTTTTACGGCTGTATATTGTGTTTTTCTCTCACTTTTTCCCTTCCAGGTGTAAAAAACCTGCAGCCGCTTTCAGAGGAGAGAAGAATTTCCATCTTTGGGCCACTGCCTCTTTTTTAGGGGATCTGGTGTACTTGTATTGCGTTGTGTCATCTTTAGTATTCTGTTTAATTCTTAATGTGTTTGTTAATCCCATTTTTTAATCAAAGAAGGTGTTCTCTGTCAGTTCTTGATGGTCGTGTCGTGGATTTTTATTAGCTTCACCGAGCTGCCTCAGCCGCGTGGCGTATATTAACATAAAAATAGTGTTAAAGTGTGGGAGGAGTACTTCCCTTCACATATCTATGAGAAAAAGATTTATTTGGGTACACCGGAAAACTTATAGTTCCATTTCAATTGTACAAAAAGAAATCTTTGTTTCAAGATCTCATCCTTGTTTCTCTTTAAAGTAACAGGTTTTAGCATTTTTAGTCCAACATGATAAGTTAAGTTTTATTGTATTTGGTTCATAATGCAGAAAAACTGGAGCTGCTGTCAGAAACATGCCAAGACTGTCTTCACATTGCCTGTTTTTGGTGTTTTTTTTCTGTGTGTGTGTGTGTGTGTGTGATTGTTTATGTCACAACATGTCTTCCCCAGACGTGCTTCTGGTGGCTCATGTGAGTGCTGAGTCACATTGCGCTCCTTCAGATGAGCCCTCGCTTCGTCCTCCTACTGCCTTTTCAAATGAATGCTCCTGCTTGCCAAACCCCTCCTTTCTCCCTCCTCCCATTTTTCCAATGTCAGCTTTAATTTCCAAATGAAATAACAAGAGGGGTGGGCAAAGGATAATATCTGTTTTGAATTCCACCAAGCCGCACTGCTGGAGATACCACTTCCTGTCCCTGTCAGAATTTACGTTTCGGCTCGTCACTCAGCTCGAATCGTGACCTTACGGAGACATTCAGTTAAAGAGATGGATGGGAGAGGGAGCTGCAATAAGAATTTCAAATGGGTCTCATCGGGGTAATGCAGTCCAGTGCTGTGTTTACTACCACTATCCACCTGCAGCAGAGATGAAGCACTGACCTCCCTTCTCTCACAGCAACCTTTATAGGAAGAATCTAGACCTTAAAGTGCCAGTTATGCCCTTTTTGTGTAGGTGTGTGTCAGTGATGGGGATATTTCAACATCCAGTCTCTTCACTCTGTGTGCTGGTGATGGGCCTTCAGGGTTGGTAGATTGTGTTATTTTCTAAGTGGTCCATGGGAAGTGATGGGGAAGATGCTGAAAAGAAAAGAGAGACTTTGGACTCTCTTTCCTTTTCAAAACCCCAAATAAATCATCTGTTTGTCCTTGCTCCTTTTTTTTCATTTAAGCGATATCTCAGCAGTATTCACATGATGGAGCAGCTTTTGGACTTGTCCTTGTTAAAGGTGGAGGAGAGCAGCTCTGTCTTGCTTGGCAGGTGTAGGAGTCTCTTGGAGAGGCGGCGAACGGGGCTGGGTTTATTGGCAGGCTGGAGTTTGTTCACGCAGGCCAGAGCCGCAGTACGGAAAACGCTGTGGATGCTCTTCTCTGATGTAAAGGCGGAGCACTCCAGGTACGTTTCTGCTCCGAGCTGCTTCGCCAAGGACAAACCCTACGACGTGAAGAAGAAAACTGAGCTAAAACAAGCAGGTTTGAGAAGCAGATAGACAGTAATCTAAATGACACAAAAGGGAAGAAAGAATCGTCATGGAACAAACCTGCTCATGGGAGATGGGTGTCTGTTTCTGATTGGACAGCTCCATGCGTGTGCATACATCTGTGCGCAGGTCTGTTTTGCAGCCTATTAGTAAGATCCGTGTGCTGGGACAGAAGTCTTGGATCTCTGCTTTCCACTGCGAGAACAACAGAGGACCCACCTCATTAAAACTTAAGATGCTGTAACTTTATTCATCAAGGAGGAAAGATGTTAAATTGTGGATCAAAACAGTCGTGATAATACCTTCTTAAGAGCGCCGTCTACAATATCTGGTCGGCTGATGTCGAAGCATAAGAGCACTGCATCTGAGTCGCTGTAGCAGAGGGGTCTGACGTTGTCGTAGTATGGAGAACCTAAAGAGACAAAGTCATGTAGCTAAGTGACAAAATCACAGTTATATCAGCATATAATGCAGGAAACAGGTCCACTTGGCTCCAAGCAACATCTCTGGAAATATAAAACCTCCAGTACAGGTTTCATCTCTCCCTTACTACGGTCCAAATCCTGCTGACACTTCCATAATGCCTTTATACAATTGTCCTCCTCGTTTTCACACTGTGCAAACACAGTCACATCCACCCCTGCCAAACTGATAAAAGAGCAAATAATTACAGTAGGCTTGACACCTTCCCACTGGCAGGAATTTATCCAGTGAAGTAAACGAGCGGCTGAATCATAGGCAACACTGAAACCATCACATATTTCCATTATTAGTCAACAGACAAACTTTATTGACCAAACTTTGGGTTAAATAAGAGGAAAATACCAGCTGTTCTATAAAACTGAATTGCCTTGTTAAGATTTCCCTTTTTTTTACTTTGTTTGGCTATTTTGATCCACTTCATTGTATCAAGAATTAATTCAAGAAGTAATTAGGTCATGAATAAGTAAGAAGTAAGTATAAGTAACTGTTTCGAATTTTGGAAATTGTTTTTCACCGGCCATTTATTTCTGTTTATGTAACTAAGGTTTCTAAGTTAGCTTAGCTTAACAAATTACTAGGACAGGCCAAACAGCTAACCCAGCTCTGACAAGCAGTAACCAAACCCTGTTTCTTAGATATAGACTATTCCATGCAAAATACTTCCTGTTTCCAAGCCAAAGCAGAAGTGCAAAAGGCTGCAATTCCTTAAGTGTCCTCTAGAGACAGGCCCCAAAAGCCAAGCTAGTGCTATTCACACCCATAATAAAATGGCATATTTTCAAGTATTAAAGAAGTTTAACAACTAGTTTAAAAATAATTTTGGTGTGAATGGCTCATTTTTTTAAATTCAAACACACCGGTCAATGGTGTGTGTTTTATAACTCTATTTCAAAGATATTAAGATGAACAGTTATGTATAAATTTACATAGTTAGGGCACGGCTGAGTTGACAGGCAGGTAGGTGTGATGCTGTTTGCTGTTTGTTGGCTTTAAGCCCACCTCAGCTCCACTTATTTGTTTGTTTCTAGGTTGATCTAAGTGAGGATAAGTCAGCATTTAGCCAAAATTACCTTTGGTTTTAGAAGCCAAAGGGTGACATCACTGAGACTGTTTATTTTCCCATCTTGGGAGGATACACCGACTCCTCATTTTGATTATTAGTCTTACATTTTTGTCTTCAAGTCCAGAACCCCCCCCCCCAATAAGTTTGTATAAATCAGAGTGATTTTGTAACTGAGCTGTCAATAATCTAGAGGTGCTACTTTTACATCTGTTGCAGAAATCAGTGGTAACTTTTCCTTTATGACATTTTCAGATCAATATTGTTCATGTCTTCTCTCTGGCAGTCCTCCCCGATCCTAAAAATACAACACCTTCTCCAAGGAGAGTGAGAATAATGGTGTGAAGAAAACATATTTTCCTCACATTTCCAAAAACAGCAAGGCTTTATATGGATCCTTTTTTAACTCTCAGGAAGGCTGCTGGGTTTAAAAAAAGCCTGACAGGATGTCCGCTCTCTATTGTCTTTTCTCTGCCACCTAATCACTTCACGCATAGCAACACTAAGATTTAATTTCCTACTCTATCCTCAGGGGGAAAATCCATATCAGAGGATTTCCTTTCAAATATAAGAGGGTATAATTATATCAGGAACAGATACTTCTAATAAACCTCGACCGGAACTAACCAACAGTTGTGTTGTGTTGATCATGTCAGTCTTCAGGGATGCTAATAAAAAGACTTTTTACAATAGTGTTACAGGCAAGATATGCTGAGATTTAAGGCTCTTCTTGTTTCCTTAGAGTTTCTAAATCTCTGACTTGAATCTCTAAAAGTAGGTCTAGGCTACTTACACAACTCCATCTATCAATAACATTTTATTTTGGTGGGAATCAAAGCGGCCGTCACATAACCAACCAGGATGATGTAAGGCTTGAGAAAGAGGAGGCAGAAAGATCTAAAGAGGACACAACTTCTGGCACCCACCGCCTCCCACACAGTAACAGCCCCCTGCCTGGACACACAAACACTCACAAACACAAACACATACACACTAAATCCTTTCAGTTGAGCAAATATTAGTTAATTCCCTGAAACTGGCTTCTCTGAGCTCAAAGAAAAGAAGCAAATAGAAAAGCTCAGGCTGTCTTCTTCCAAAACAAAAGCTGCGACTACAAACAGTGCGACATACACAAAAGAAAAGGGTGAATGTAGCACTAATAAACTTCAAGTTATACATGAGTTTAAATAACATCTTTTGTATGAGACAGACTGTACCGTGTCGCAGTGAGATACATGAAGCACTGTTAGTCAAGCTTAACAGTTTGTTCTCAAATAAATGAGTTTTCTGGTAAATTATTGAATAACTATGTTTGGTTTGTGAAAGAACAGCCCCCCGTGAGGAGTGTCTGCCTGATTATGAAACAAACTGAAATTTGTCGTGATGCCTTTCAATGATCTACAAGAGCAAAAATGACTCTCAGCAACAAGACTGACAGTTTCTACATCTTAATTTTTCATGCCTGTTATCACTGCCAGGGGGCAAGTTCCAGGACAGATGGTTGACAGAACTCTGAAGAAAAAAAAAAAAAAGCCTTTTGATTTTTTCCAAAAGAAACTCAAAGTGAATGATCAATGGACTGTGAAAAGAAAGAAAGACTAGATTTCCACTGAGAAACACTGTTTACACAAACACAAGACAAATTCAGCAAAGACATACGAGGGACCACTTTGTCCACAGGGGGCGACACAAACAGAAAGCTCCTCATGGGAGCTTTAAGGTCACGGTCACACTGGCCATCCGTACCGTGCTGTACTCAAGCATGATTGGCCCCCCTGCAGAACCGTTCCCTCACAGTCATACTACTCCAATATGAATCAGACTTAAAGCATGATTACCTCTCATACATGCGTCATAATATGATACATGCACAAAAAGCACGACTTTAGTTACTTTTTGGCTCATGTTAAGATGTTTTGGTCCAACACAGCACTCTAGCCCACCCTCCATTGTTTCAAATGATGGTCAAGAGGAGCGGCTGCAGTGATTATATGTCATGTCTTTGTTGCATTTGCATACTCGTGAATGAAGTGTACTATGTGGAAGCACACTTCTACAAAGAATGCTAAAGCTAAGGAAGTGTACTGTCCCTGAGCACAGTACAGAAAGGTCACACTGGCCAAATGAACTGGAATTTTGGGTTGAAGCCTGCTGCTACGGATGGCCACTGGGACCACACCTATAATCTGGTCCATACATGTTTTGGGCAATTATCTGTCACTATGAAATAATAAGCAAATCCACATGTAACAGTGGTCACAGTCAAGGTTGTTGTGAAGTAAGGGAAGCCATAACTGTTTATGCAAAGTTTTCTAGTCAGCTTTGTTTTGGCGCACTTTTTGGCTTAACAGTTACGACCCCACCCACACATATGTTGATGTTCAGGAAAATGTAGGTTTTCTCTTCATTTCACATACCTCCACACGTTCACAGACTTCTGTAACTAAATAGAAAGATTTTCAAAAACATCATTCCATTGAGAGATTCTGAAAATTCCATTTTGTTGTTTTTGAGAGCAAAGCAAAAACAAGTTTGAGGAAATGCTTACGTACCTGCGCATGGTAAACGATGTTTACATGTATTGTGCCTGAGCCATGATGCTAGGCTACAGATCTTTTTGTTTGCTTCGTACTGTTTATTTGCACGTTTGGAAGGCAACCTTGCTGTTCCTCATCATTATACCGCTCTGCAAAGAGTTTGGGTTGAAAGATCTAAAGTCGTATCTCTTTTTATTCACTACCTGAAAGAAGACCTGAAATCAGATACACATTATTGTTGGGGTATTTCTGAGAAGCCAGGGGGTCTGGGCCTCTCTGTGTTTGTCTTCGATCTTTCTGGTCTTTTTTTTTTCATTTTTGATTTCCAAGGTTTGCTTCCATCTCTTTCAATGTATAGTTTGTTTGTATTTTTGCAGGTGGTTTTCATTCTACAGCCTTTTATTTGTGTTTTTTCTTTATTTAATAAAAAATAAATAACCATGACGAGCATAGTGAAGTAAAATTTGATGATAAAAACAGTTTTTCTTGATAACTGACCCTAAAAAAAGCACAGAGTTGATCAAAACTCTCAAAGTAATTTTCAACTTTGCTAATTTTTTTCTGTCTGAGCCTCACACTCTATCTACATCTGCAGCCCTCATACCTTAATGAAGATGATATCAAGATTGATGAAACCAACAAGAAAAGATGCGCAAGACTGGTTGGAACTGAGTGTTTGTGTCTGTTGCAAATCTAAATAGGTCTTATGCAATGTTTTCTCTGGAAAGGGTGACTGTCCAGAAAGTTTTTACTCCGTGGGAGATAAACACACAAACCTACATTAGTTCTCTGCTGGTTTCAGTTACATAAGACCCTTTTTAGGCGGCACACACACCAGAAGGCAGTGAGGAGGTCGTGCATATCTTTTCTCACAGTATCCCTCACTTGTGCCTTCTGTTCTCTCCGACTGTACAGCCAAACACACACACACACACACACTGCAAACATACCCACACTCTTGCCCACACTCAGACTTCCACCCCCTGCATGGACGAGGCTTTCCCCTCTCCCCCTGTGAAACAGCCCCACTGCAGGCCAACTGGCACTGCTCGACTTCCTCCTAGTACAAAGCCTCAGCCAGAGCTGTTACGAAATATATCTCACCACAGCACATGATGTTTTTATTGATCCTATAAATAAATAAATAAATAAATAAATAAATAAATAAATAGATTTAAAGTCATCCTTCAATAAACGTGTGAACGTGACCAACAGATGATTTTTGAATAGTGGTCACAAAAATTACAGATAGTTAGGATCTAAAACCCAAGAGGTTAGGCTTCACTAATGTCATTTTAACAACATATCATATCATATTGTTATATTAAAACTAGGGTTGCAAAGGGGTGGAAAATTTCTGGTAAATTTCAGGAAAGTTTCTTGAAAATTTCCATGGGAATTTTAGCTCAGGAATATAAGGAATTTTCTTTTCTTTTTTTGGTATCAACTTGATTTTTAAAAAAATATGTTTACATTCGTGTCTAATTATAACAAAACAAAATGTTTAATATTAAAACATGTACATAACCAGGTAAATGCAGTGAATATAAATTCCAGAAAATTCTGGTTAATTCCTGTTATTTTCCAAAAATTCCCATGGAAAGTTTAAAACTTCAAAAAATTACAGGAATTTTGCAACCCCAATTATGACAGCAATTTTCATTTACTTCCGTTTTGAAATCCTGTCAACGTGAGTATTAGGAAATCAAAAGCATCAAATCCAAACAATAGAGGGGCTGAAACCAGCAAACACCTGGCACGTTTACTTTAAATAAAGATTCATATACGATCAGAATTCCTCAGTAACTTTCAGTGATCTGCCACAATAAATCCACCACATGCTTTCAAGAATTTTTGTCTTTTGACTTTCTTCAGCCATTTGTGATGGCTTCACTTCTTCCACAAAGAGGTCAAAGTTTGTTCGAAAGTGACACAAGAACAGTGCGAGAAGAAGACAAGATTTCCTCAATTTGTGACATCATCAATTAGTAAATTTCCTTAAAGAGCTTAATAAACATAAATGCTCTGATTCCGATCTTTGTTTTTTGGGATTTTTTTTGTCATTTCCAAAACTTCCAGGTCAGATTTTACTTGTATTTGTAGCATGGCAACTGTGAAGGAGGATTGGGGTGGGGGAGGCATTTCAGGCAGGGGTTGAAATGGAGCATTTTAAAAACAACAGTCTGAGATAAGGGAAGAGTAAAGCTATTGCTGGCTCAGCGCTAGCTTTAAATGAACCCAGCACTGTGGGTATAAAGGATGCAAAACACTGATCCAGTTCTTACAACCAATACTGCCCAGGTTGACCACCTGAAATTCTTAACCAGCCTTATTTAACCCTCGAACAAGCACCGTTAAGAATATGAAAAAAACTAAAGAGCTGAAAAAAAAAGTACTCAGATTGTGCCCTTTTGATGGTTTTACCTCTGCCCTTCTAACAGTGTGAGTATGCCACAGCTGGAGACAATACAAATCATCAAGCTCCCCTTTCATTTACACTCAATTTTCTCCAGCCTAATTCTAGTTGGATCAATCACAACCTCTAATCTAATGATGGGTCACACCACTAAGGTATTTTTTTAATAAACAATCATGATGGCTGCACGTAAAGAAGAACTTTCTTTGGTCATCTTTCTTCAAGTACCATTAGAAAAATACTCTGTTTCATGTTACATACCAAAAGCTTAGTGTTCTTGAATCTCATTATGGAAGATATGTGGATGGATTGGTTGTTCAAACACCTACACCTTGGTCCCATATTTAATCTCTCTGATTTGTTTTATTGTCCAGAGGTACTCGATCTATCCATGATCAGAAAATAAAAAATGAAATTAGCGTTCCTCATTTAAGTCCAGACATATTAAAGACAATACAAGAATTGGCAGATAAATATATAATGAAACTACGCTGACATTTGGTAAGTACTTAGATTTCAGTATATTGCTTAGGTCACTAGAAGTTTCTGTTTTTTATATTTTATAAATTAAAAAAAATATTATTTTGGATGAGTTCAGTCAATTTGTTGATCGCGGCCCTCCTGTGGTTAAACCAGTCAGGATTGTTATCATTGCTACAATCCACCAAGGAAGACCTCCCAGCAGATTTCACACCAGTGAAAAGCTGCTTATCTTCATCAAAACAGGATTGGCAAATGGTGTTGGGGCAAACAGCAACAAAGCTGTTTTTGTAAAACACTGAATGAGAAGCAGCATCTCCAGTTGTTACTCGACTCCAGTCTGGCTGTGTTTTTCTGGAGAGAGGGTAAACAAGTTCTACGTAACTTCCCATGAATAAAGTCCTGATACTGAGAAATTAACTCACTGCTCACACACTGACTAAGAGTGTTAAAAGAGTCCGAGACAGAGAGGAAAGAGGAGCTCAAAACCAGATCAGAATTATCATGTTATCCTCACCTGATGTGTCCCAAAGGCTGAGCTCCACACGCTGGTCCTCAAGCTCCAGACAAGCTGTGTAGTTCTCAAACACAGTGGGGACATATGTCTAGAAATGAACAATACAGGCAAGATTTCAGAGAGCGTGACTGAAGTCTGAAATGGGATCTAACAATCAAATCATTACTTTTTATTGCAGATTGTCCTGAACTGAAGCCAATACCATCAGAGCACAGACTGCACAAAAGTGCCAGTTCAAACAAATGTTACCACACTGATCAGTGTCCGTGAATTCATATTAACTTTTCGGAATGTATGGCAACACAATAACACTGTTATCCGATATGACACTGCTGATTTTTTTAGAAATGATTTAAGGTCTTCAGGAAAAAAAAAGTGTGATAGACTTTTGAGGAAGTATAATAGGGGAAAACTCCCATTATGTATTATGTATGCCTCATCGAATATAGTTTTTTTTTTTTTTACCTCACAACTATTAGCCGTTGTGTAAACACATCTATATAATTTATTTATTTTTTTAAAGGCAGAAATTCTACACGGTTTGAATTACAGCTCATACCTCTGGATAGCAGTCCTTGGCCAGGACCTGTAACATCGCTGTTTTACCGCATTGAACGTCCCCGACCAGCACGAGTTTACACCTCGCGACAAACGGCTGAGTGAGTCTCCTTTCCTTCATGATGAATGAAACACTCTCAAGCGAGCAGAAACAGTGACGGTAAACTTCAGTAAATCCTCTGGCTCCAGAATGAGGACCTGTTTAGAGTGTGAGTGAGTGATGAGTAAGGCAGAGCAACAATCAATGAGGAGACCACTGCGGAACTTTATATTGTCGCGCCAACCAATGAGCGTTGCGTAGTGCGCGAGCCAGAGGAGGAGAAGGGCGGTGCATAAGACCGCAGTTTATGTGGTTGAAATGGTAGACTGAGATGGGCTTCACATCTAAATGTATATCAACACTCTTAAAAGTGCACTTCTATTCGGATACGTTTGTTAAACCTAAAGAGTTTGTTCATATGCCACATTTTAAACAAGCCCACACTGTAAAAAATTACCCCATATCTGCTCAATAAAATTGAGTAAGTGTGAATTTCAGAAGATGCTTTACAGTTACACATTTAATATAAATAAATTCCAATAGAGTGCATAAACAAGTTAACTAAAAACTTAACATAATACTGGGTTAATTTGAGAAGTACACACATCAAAAATAACAATGACTACTAGTACTACTGATATAAACCTACACATCAAAAACATATAATTGAGTAATAATTCCTACTGTTGGAAGGTATAGGTAAAATTTGTATTGCAGTATCAGTGTATATTTCTTTTATTTTATAACTGGGCTTGGTGCTGTGCTGTAAACCAGTTTCTCAAATTGTGGTCTGCAGACCACTTGTAGTCTGTCAGTGCTTCCTAGTGGTCCACCTTGAAAGTGAGTATTTTTTTTTTTTTTATCTTTTTTTTTTTTTTTTAATGGAACATTTAAAGACAGATAAGTTCACCAGGACTCACAAAAGTTTCATTGAACTCCTCCCCAGAGAAAACAGTCAAGCTAATGTTACTCCATTAACAAGCCTATAGGTAAAATCATCATGTATCAGGGGCTTAAGACAGGGACAGTAAAAAGAAAATCAAACGAGGAAGAGAAAACGTCCAACGCTGGCCAGGAGAAGGTGTAGCAGCAAGAGGATTCAGCCACAGTGAGCATTGTTGACACCGTGGAAGCTAACGATAGCCAGTACTAGTAGCCAGTACATGTATGATGCCAGTTTATATTACATCAGTTGGCTATCTGGGCTGTTGTTCTGGAGCTATTTAGCTTGGTGGTGCCTAAGGTTTTTTTTTTGTTTTGTTTTTTTTTTTTTTTTTTGGGGGGGGGGGGGGGGTAAGTGGTCCTTGATCTGAAATAATTTGAGAAACACTGCTGTAAACCATCTTAAATGAGCTGAATAGTTCCGTGTGTCTTTACATATTATTGATCAACTTTTTGTATGGGTGAAATTAGCATTCCACAATATAATATGTATAGGGGTCTGCTGCTGTTCCAACCATTCAGTAGTAATGTGTAGCAGGGCCTATTATCAACTACTTTCCTGTCCTCACTCAGTGAAGCAAGGCTAAACAGCTGGGAATGGCTTAGGTGCACAGAAAATTAGGAAACAAAGTGAAGATAAAAAAAAAGGATGTTTTAGATGTTCACTACACTATCTTTTTTTTATTATTATTTTACAGTGCATTATATTTAGGCTACTTTTCAGGAGGTTGCATATGTATGCAGAGTAGGATACATTAAAATGTAGTGGGCTTCTGAGGTGAATTTAGTAGGCTGATATGCTGCTGTTTTTTTTTTGTCAGGATACAAGTAAAAAGTGTGATACGGGTCTGGATTTTAGCAATAGCTTGCCTCATGAAACTCATGTCTTTTGTCATATGTTTGATAGCGTAAAGCATTAAGCTCAGCCAGTTGCCCAACCCCAAACAGATGACAGATGGCGTCATAAATTTGAGGTAGAATTCAAGGGTGTTTACCATTTGGAGGGGTAGTGAGGCATGGCAAGATGTGCAGAACTCCTTGATGCCATTATGTTTTAACTCCAAATCAGAACTTCATTGCACCTGCTGCCTGCCTCAGAGGGAAATTGAGCGAAAAGGTGTCTTGTCTCATTTAGAAAAAAAAATCCACCTTATTCCCCCGTCCACACGCACTATTCAACAAATGGTCTTAAATTAGACGCACATATGCTCATAATTCCAATATTTTTTATTCACTTTTCTCTGGCTGTGCTCCTGTTATCTGTTGATTCCAAATGCCTTTAATTTTAATCTATAGTCAGTTCTGTCAACTACAACAGATTTTTTTTTTTTTTTTAAATTGAAAGAAAATCAAAACTAAAAAACAATAAGAACAACAACAACAACAAAACCACAGTACATCTATCACTCATAGCAGCTTTTATATCTGCTTTTCTGCAATGAAACATCCAAGCATATAGATTTGATCACTGAAAATTTATTCATTAAGGTTTACACTTGTATTCTTAACTAAAAGAGTACTCTTTTTAGAGAAGTTAACAGTGGACAGTCTTAACCACACTTTAAAGCATGCACATGTAAGTGCACTTTAATGTGTACAGTATTAAGTGCACGTAAATCCAGAGTAATTCAAACATCCTTGTGGACAACTAAGGCAGAGTAATCTACATTGCTATACTGGTCTATGTATCATACGCACTGCTGAATGTATTATTTGACCTTGCACTTGCACTGGTTTTTGCATGTGTGTTGGCTATGGACTTGTGTAAGTACAGGTTGAGCCTCAAGAAAGCAGAGTCTTAACAGTTCAGGGATGGCATGTAATGCTCTAAGCTTCAGCTGTATGTCTTGCAGTAATTTACATCCAAATTGTTAGCATACAGTGAAAATATCCGCAGAGGAAGGACAAAGGGTGTTAATTACAAGTACATTTCAAGTAATTTCCAAGACAAGACCAAAAGAAAATCCCCTGTGGCTCACAAGGGCATAATTTACATAATTTAAGATGTAGTTGAGTGCTTTAACATTATGTAAATGAGTGTATGATTAAAGAATATTAACATAAATACAAGTGCAATCATCAAGCTGTTGGTGTTTTGTCTAACGATTGTTCAGCAGCTCATAGAAACATTAAAAGATCTTGAGTATTTTTTTTACGACAGGTATTTCACATAGCTTATTATGCTAATATAATTGCATGATAGAGCACAGTCCTCACTCCCAGTATCCACCTCTGTGACAAGAAAAAAAGGTATAATGGGATGCTTGAGATGGGAAGCAATAATTTGTGTCTTTCTGTAAACCATCATGCAGTGATTATGTATTTCATCCTCTGATAACACAAAGACTGCACAAAATGGTTTACAAGCAAATTTCTTGACATTTTCACAGCTTCAAATTTTACTTTTATAAGTTCTGGAAAAATGTGATAGAGAACATGTCCAGATGTCAATAAAGAGTCAAAAGAGGAGACTGACTGAGCTCATTATATTTTGAAGGCACAATACAAAGAAGCACTGTATTTTAAAGATACTGGACAAGAGCTCTTATAGCTGTTCTGCTCTCAACCTTTGGTGTGAACAGCACCAGTAGTCTGAGTCTGCGATTGGCTTAGAGTTCAACAGGAAAAAAAAACCCAAAACAAAACAAAACATTAAGCAGTTACTGTGTGCTCTAGGTTATGTGTTCCACCCAAACTGGTAGACAAACTAAATAGGCACCCAGGTTGACCCTTTCTGTCTGGAAGGCAATATCAACCCCTAACCTTTTAAAAAGACATGGCAAAGATTTTCCCTATTCATACCACATGTGCCCACACTTTCATCAGACAAGGTTTGGCAGAGTTTAACCTGATTTAGCAAAAAAAGAAAAAGAAAAAAAATGACAAACAAATGAACTTCTGGGCCCTGCATCCCAGGCCAAAATAACCTTCTCAAGTCTCCTGACTTGATGAGTGGCAATTCAGTTGATATTCTCATGGCACTGTCCTGCCCTCTAAAGGTTCGGAAATGAAATTACAACAGACGCTGATATCTCTTGCTATTAGAATCAGCAATAAGAACATTTTGAAAATGTCCCTGATATTTGCAGATTTCTGTAGGTTAAGTCCTAAAGTTTTTAGGACCTCTGCATTCATGACATAAAGAACAGGTGGTTTAAACTTAATGTACACAATTTCAACTGAGTCATTGATCTGGCACATTTTTATTTTCTATTAATTTTATTCATTTAACCTTTTTATTTTACAACACAAATAGAACAAAACAGTCACGCATAAAAAGAGTACACACTACCACATACAGTATAATGATGTAAAGCCAGAGTCCATGACAGTCCAGAAACAATATTTGTAAGGGATGACAGTACAGTATTTGAAGTCCAAGACTGGATTGAAGATCTAAATTCAGAGTCCATGGTATTGATTCTAGGCAGGTAAAGCCTCATGTAAGAAACAAGGAGTCACGATTTACACAATTAACCACACCGATTTTAAAACAATATTGGAATTAAAAACAATGTAGCACAGAAGTATGCACAGTCAGTTAACTGTTTGTTCCTTTTTCCATTTTTATATGTTTTATGTGGGGTTTAGGAACTTGGGTCGTGAGTTGGACACAGTGTATTGGATCTCCTCTAAATACGAGAAAGAAACCTTGAGCAAAAACCTCTTTAGCCACATTTTAAAAGAGGGAGAAATAACTGATTTCAATTCTCTCAGAATTGCTGTTTTTGCTGTAACCAAGCCAAACTACAAGGCTTGTAGCAGAGCAAATGGAAGGGGTGAAAAGTATAGCTGAAACAAGTCAATCAGGAGATAAGTTCGTTACATATGACATGGTACAGTATTATTTTTTATTACTAACTGTATTTTTTGATTGCATTTCAAAAGAGTTGTTAGAGAACTCTGTATCCACAGTCTGTTAGCACAATGGAGTGTGTTGTTCCTGGATTTATGGCCCGACTAATACAAGTAAAAAAAACATTGTGACTTAAAAATTATAGGAACCCTTGTATGACAGGGATTACAAAATACCGGTATCATAAATTTATCTTTTAAAAAATTGAGTTGAAATGACTACATGTCCCATAAGGCTCTCCTTTCCACTTCCCGCTTTCTCTTCCATTGTATGACGATAATACCAACGATGAGTCGTGCTATTAACGTCACGTAAAGTATCATGAAATGCATAAGTTCGTGAAATCCAGCTTTCTATCTTATACATGTTTGGTGTTGTGGTTTTAATTTTCCGGCTGATAACGAGGAAAGAGTCATTTGGAAAAATTCTAGCCAGCGTATTTCCGCATTTGAGTGACGTTATTATCATACTCTCATGTTATTGGCTCTCCTCTTTGGTTGAGAGTTTTCCCGCGTTATCGTTGGTGTTAAACAACATACTGAGCTGTCAGCTTGTAGCGGTTGCAAACGAGTAAGCCAGCGCAATTTTACTGCCTTACTGTTGTTGTTACAAGGAATTTGTCAGGTAATGCCGCATTCGGATTATGACCCGGCCTGTTTGCCGGATTTATTACCACTGTACTACCGACGGCTGTTTCCCTTCTCCCAGTATCACCGCTGGCTAAACTATGGAGGACGTAAGTAGACACATTAGACAATCCATCTAAACTAGCGATCCATAATAGTTAGCAGGTGAACGATTGGAGTACTTTTTGTTCTCATGTCCAATCAATGTGTCATCTTATACCTTAGTGCAGAAGAACTATTTTCAGAACCGAGAGTTCTCCTTCACGCTCAAAGATGACATCTACGTCCGCTACCAGTCGTTCAGCACTCAAGCTGAACTGGAGAAGGAAATGCAGAAGATGAACCCGTACAAAATCGATATTGGAGCAATCTACAGTCACAGGGTGAGCCTTCATGCATGAGCTTTTGCTTGCAATGTGTAAATTTGTTAATGCCCTTCGCAGCCAGACATCTAAATCAAATCTAACCTGTTTGTCACCCATACAGCCCAATCAACATAACACAGTGAAGTCAGGAACGTTTCAGGCACTGGAGAAGGAGCTGGTGTTTGATATTGATATGACAGATTATGATGACGTCAGGAGCTGTTGCAGGTAAATTGATTTTATTTATTTAGTTGATGCTGTACATCTCTGAATGATTGTAAACTAACACTGTATTCCACATTCACCACAATACCTGTGAATGTCTAATTTCAGTGCTGCAGACATTTGCCGCAAGTGCTGGACTCTGATGACCATTGCCATTCGCATCCTGGACAGAGCTCTTCGAGGTTGGTTTGTCATCGATCTTGTGTGCATTTTTTGTGTAGTGTTGTGTAATTTGCATAAAAAAACCTTTTTTTTCTTTACTGTGATACTTGTAGAGGACTTTGGTTTCCAGCACTTGTTGTGGGTTTATTCTGGAAGAAGAGGAGTGCATTGCTGGGTGTGTGATGAAGCTGCCAGGAAGCTCTCCGTAGCAGCGCGCTCTGCAGTTGCAGAATACCTCAGCCTGGTTAAGGTAACAGCCTTTTATAGGTTAAGCTTGTTTGTGTGCTAATTACGACAGATTATAATTATATGTGTTACTAACATATATTTGTATAAATCACAGCTCTGGATTAAAAGAATATTAAGGCTGACTTTAATATATTTACAGGGAGGTGAAGAGACGGTAAAGAAAGTTGTGCTGGTAGATCCAATTCACCCTTTCATCAGGTACGATTCAGATCATGTTTCACTGATTGTGGCTGATTGGCTGTTTTTGATTTGTAGTGTCACCTGTTTAAAGGTCTTTATCTGTAATCCCAACAGAGAATCTTTGACAATAGTGGAAAAGTACTTTCCCCACTACGCTCTACAGGAACAAGACATTTTGGGCCGCAAGGACTCTGTAAATAAAGTGCTGGGACTTTTGCCTGAAGATATCCTTCATTAGAGTTGATGTACTGACCTGAAAATTTTGTGTTAGTAGCATGTGTGGAAGATGTGAGGTTTAACAAAACAACTGGACTTAACCTTAACTCATCACTTACATGTAAGAAAAGAGGTACAGCTACTCTTCCAGAATGAGAGGAAACCTGAGAAGCGATGGGAATTGATCAAGGACCAAGCTAAAAAGAAACAGGTTTGGATTCATGTCACATTACACAATGAAAGTTGTTTAAACCTTTTTAGACTAACTGACTAAATGAAAGGATTGCAAACATAAACAAACATACTCTATCTTCTCCAGGCAACTGCTAAGAAGGGCCAGTACTTTGAGAGAGAAATCATGCTGCAGTATTGTTACCCCCGGCTGGATGTGAATGTCAGTAAAGGAGTGAACCACTTGCTGAAAAGTCCTTTCAGTGTCCATCCCAAAACTGGTGAGTATGAGTCTAATCAATCAAATGTGGTGGTAAAACACTGCAAACAAAGTCACTGTGGGCTCTTTTTTTCATCCAGGGCGTATCTCTGTTCCCATGGACCTCAAAGAGTTGGACACATTTGATCCTTTTGCTGTGCCCACGATCAGGTAAGGGTAAATGTAACATCTTACATTGTGCGAAATGTGTGGCACATGTTGGAGCTTGTGTTAATATTGTTTTTCAGTACAATCTGTGAGGAGCTGGATCGACCCCGGCCTGGAGAAGAGGAAGAAAAATCAGAGGACACAAAGGAGAAAGAGGACGAGATGGACGCGGCAGAGAGACGCAAGATTAGAGGTTAAATTTAAATTTCTGTTTTTTTCATCACAAAGAATTTTATTTTGTGAAGAATAACACACCTTAGAAACGAAAGATGGGTTGTGACCAAAATGTGAAACATTCTCTCAAATATGCACACATTATAAAGCTTGTTTGTCAATTTTAATATAAATGTCAGCTTTTTGTTTGAATGTAAGAACTTGATTTTTTTTATTTTTCCAGATTTCAAAAGAACAAGTCTGGCAAAGTATGTGAAATACTTCGATCAGTTTCTGGATGGAATGGCTGGTTCCTGGAAAGGAGAACTTCTCAGAAAAAGCGGTGAGTTTGGTTCTAAGCAAAAGAAATTAGTTTGTTTTTTTTCTCAGTTTACACTTTCACTAATTAAATGTCCTTATATTTCTTTCTTTTCAGATCTTAAAAAAGAATTTTGAATGGGTACAACTATTGGAGGAGGGATGTTTATTTTTTCTTCTTGAGCAACTAAATAAGAAAAGGTCTAAAGAAAGTAACACTGATGTTCATAAATGCATGACCTGAAGTCTGTCCTTTGTAGTGTGACTTTTTGAATACAGCTGATTTTATTTTCTTTGTCTTTTTGTTTCCTACATTTTGCTTTTTGTACAGTCTTTAAAAATAAATTTGATATTTCAGAACTTTGAATTTATTGTTTATTCAGTTATCCTGGATAATTTTTGAAATTTAACAGAATGATTGATTTTTCACAAGTCCATTCTTTACATATGCATTCTGCAGTTACATATTTGATATTAAACTAGAAGTTCAAAAAAGCTTATTGAGGAAATATATTATATATATATATTACAACAATACTTGCATTTTGTACTCACAAGACTATGAACCCATTTAAAGTAGTGTATTTACATTTAACTGCTGAGATGCTTCATAAAAAATTTTAAAATTCACTAATTGGCTAAACAGGCTGCAAAAAATGGTGTCATCATATTGTATGTGCAATGTTTTTGATTACTTTGTCAAAAGTCTTTAATACATGTGAAGGGAGGGGGTCTTATCAGCTGCTATGACCAGTGGCAGAGGATGCATTAAGATTGATAATTAAAAGTAAATAACCCTGTATTTGAAGAAAATGCATATATCTTTTTTTCACTATTCTTTGCTCTGTAAAAGACAAGAATGGCTGTTAGTTTCTGTGACACCTAACCTTTAGCAGTGGTTATACAGAGTGAAAATAATGTAAAAATTAGTATTTTTTAAGATGGTCTTTGTTGCTTTGGTATATTACAAAGACATAATTTTTTCAATCCATTTCATAACTGCTGACAAACCCCCTACAGGGGCTTTAAAGCAAAAGAGGAGGCAGTCGTTTTACTGATATGTGTCAACGCAGAAGTTCAGAGTAATATGCTAGATTTAACTATCAAGTGGAAGTTCAATTCCCAATTATACATACATTTAATTGTGACAATTTTCGCCAAAAAATCATAGCTTTTATAATGAAAACTGACGGCTTGTACCTTCACACAACCCGGAAGAAGAATTGTTCATCATCAAACCGGATATTACCGAGAAGGAGGGGTCAGAAGTTCTCTCTTACAGCCATCTTGGATATAACATCCCGAGTCGGTGAGTGTCTCCGTCGATAATCCAACATCATCCAGTACTTTATCTAAAATTTCCTTCACTATAACGATATCATGTGTTAGAATAAAGTTTGAGAGTTCAGATGATATAGTTATTGTACGTCTTGGATCCAGCTGGTTAGTGATATATGCGGCGTTGTGCCGCAGTTACCTGCTCAAAATGGGGGAACATGATGATAACCAGTTTACTACCAGTCTTAAATAGCACATTTACTGACTCTGCTGTTTTATTGAATAGGTGCAAACAACATGAGAGCCTAAAAATTTAATCTATTGGGTTTTATTTTATGTATCAACTGTCAGGGCTGACGGAGCTAGTTAGCCACTGAAGCTAACATTAGCAAAATTTCGCTGTTATAGAGAGTACATGCTAAGTTAACGCATGGGCTCCGTCACCTGTTCAGATAGCTATGACAACTGACAGTCCGTGTCTGATTTAGTCAACTAATCACTTCTTACGTCGCAAAACGCGTAAGATATCAGTTCCCTGACCTTGCTGTATATCTACATGATGAACGCCTTAGATTCTTAGCTTCAGCTAATATAGTGTCTCTTTTCCACTCCAGCAACTATGCCCGGTGAAGCCACAGAAACGGTCCCAGTGACCGAGCAGGAGATGCAGCAGCCTCAAGTAGAGACTGGTGCGTATATTTCAGCTTTTCATAAACTTGCATGCTACACTGCATATCAAACAATGGGGTCTTGGAGCTCATTGAAAAGGGACTTATTTAACAAATATCCATCTGTGATGGGTAATCTTTTGACCGGAGCAACAGTGCTACTTGAAATGTTTCCTGTTTGGTATGGAGTGTTTACTCAGCTGGTTTCAAACAGAGCTGGCCTAACAGGTGACGGTGTTTTTAACTGTCGCCAGCCACAGTAGTAACTGTAGTTTTACTCTTTGAAAGATTTCCATTGCTAGTCTCTAAAAGAGTAATCCAGGACCCTTTAATTTACACAAACTCACAATGGTGTGTGGTGAACTAGCACTGACATTGGGATTTAGCAAACAATGCATGGTGTTATGTTTGGTTTTTCCCTGTGCACAGTAAAAACTCACCATGCAGAGACTGAATTTGAGCTTTCATGCTGAAAGCACGGTTCAATCTTTGTTGCATTTAACCTTGACTGTAAAATCTTATTGCATAACAATTATTTTTTCCTGTTTTATTCAAGCACATTTTATGGGTATTACATGTGTAATAATAAACATCTCTGAATATTAAGCAGTTGGTTTACTTACAATGGACAAAAAAATCTGTGATAATTAAGGCAGAATGGGTTTTTGTAGTAGACTGAGTATGGATATATCTGAGATAGTATGTCAAATAATTACTGTTTTTGAGGTCAAAATTTCACTCTTACAATTTTCTTTTCCAACACATTTCACCTGGAAACACCTCAGTGTGAAACTCTTGTAATGGTCTGTTGGTGGGTGGAGGTGCATGTTGATGGGTTGGGTGGGAAATTTTAACTGATCAGTAGCAGAAGGCACTAAAGAAATGGCTAACAGGCTAGCTCATCCACTAGTTCATTGCTACCCTGCAACCAAATGAGAAGTGCTGTACTGATTTCAGCTAATGTACTATTATAAATCATTGAAAAGTTTTTATACATTGAATCTGACTTGGTTGACAAACTGCCTTGCTGCTGGTTAGCTCTTGGGTGGGGCATTGTAAAAGTCTGAAACATTACTAATTAGGTCTAACAGTAACAAACTTGTGCGCAAAATTTTGGCTCAACGTCACACTGGACGTGTAAAGATAATCACGAGTGACTTACCTTATAGTTCCTGACATTACTCAAGTAAGGGAAACCGTTATTTCATTTCAAGGAAGCATCATGAATAGCCAATTTACTTTAGGGTTGTTTTAAGTAAATAGGGTTTTAGCTTATTGGCTGCTCCGTTAAAATACTGAAAATCTTTTGGCACTTGCCTCACACTAAATCACTGCATGGAGATGGGACACTGATATTCCTTTATCTTAGGTGCACTAAACACCCCCTTTTTAACATGGGTATACCAAGAGTCACTTCTACTTCGTCGGTACCGTTCACGTGTGGAGCACTTTGTTGTTTTTCTTACACACTGAAAGTGAACTTCTTCCAACACAACTACTTTGATTGTCCTTGCTCTTGTCACTCCTGATGACTATCCTTTATCAGCTGCAGTCTTGAATTCACCCAGTCCCCCTAAGACGGCTGACCCTACCATAAGCAAGACAACTCCAGAAACCTCTGTTTCTGCTCCAGAGATAGGCTCCTCAGAACAAGCTAGCATTCAGACTACTGCTGATCAGTCGAATGGAGAAGCTGTGATCGAAGAAGTAGTCAAGCAAATTGAAGAGACAACCCTTGTTCCACCACAAGAGACAGCGGCTGAGACGACTCCTGTTACACCACAAGAGGCAGCGGTGGAGCCGGCAGCGGCTCCAGCTGATTTGCCCACCCCTGAAGAGTCTGTACCCCCTGCCGATGCGCCTGTGGCCCCATCAGAAAACCTGCAAGTTGAAGACGTAGCAGCTTCAATTCAAGAGTCTGTTGCTGCTGCTGAAGAATTGGCTATTCAAGAAGTTGAACAGGTTCCTGTTGAAGATGAGCCAACAGCTGATTTGCCAGTTCCTGATGAAACAGCTCCTCCGGCTGAAGCTCCCCTGGAGTCATCAGAAAAGCCGCAAGCTGTTGAAGTCACAGCTTTGATTCAAGAGTCAGTTGTCGCTGCAGCGGAGTCAGCCATCCAGCAGGTTTCCGTAGATGAGCCAGCAGCTGATTTGCCAGTTCCTGATGAAACTGTTCCTCCGGCTGAAGCTCCCCTTGAGTCATCAGATAAGCCGCAAGCTGTTGAAGTCACAGCTTTGATTCAAGAATCAGTTGTCGATGCTGCAGATTCAGCCATCAAGCAGGTTTCCGTAGATGAGCCTGCAGCTGTGCCCGAAAAAGTCCCTGATGATCCAAAACCATGTGCCTCTGAAGAGACCCTTGTTAAAACTGAAGATCTGGCTGCAACTGATACCCCCAAGACTGAGGTAAAAGAACAGAAGAATTTGGAAACGGCTCAAGATAAAGTGCTGCCTGCAGTTGTCAGCGTTGCTGCGGCTACTCAAAATGAAAACCCCAAAAAAGAAGAACCTGTTAAACTTCATTCAAAAACCAGTCAGTCAAAGGGGACCTCCAAATGTGACGGCCCACCTCTTTCCACTCACCACCACCTGTCAGGTTGGTTTATCTTGTGTGAAAAAGAGGTGCTGCTATATACATGCTCTTCATTGTTTGGAGGGAAATACTATTTTTACAAGTGCAAATCTATATGATACATGTTCAGATGATCAAAGGGATATTACACATCTTAAACTATACAGTACAGATAAGAGATACCTGTATGAGTTTGGGCCTTTCTGATACACTTTTGGAAGAGTTTGTCAGAATCCATTGACATTTGAAGTCTCTCTTATTTTTTTCCTCTTCTCCTGTTTACAAAGTCCCGGTCAGTGTACATCAGTTCAGTATTAAGGGCGTAGAAAGTTCATTTATGTACACAGGTCTGGCCATTGACTAGGGGTATTTTCATTGTGATATTATAAGCGTTTGATTCTTTTACTTTTCTCTTAAAGGCATGATGGATTAATACAAGTTGTGTTCTTTGTGTTTGGGATTAGTTAGTTTGCATTTTGTGTCTGGAGTGGCAAATCATATCAAACTCTGAGTTAGGCTGTTGTGTACTTTTTCTAACCCTTCTTGAGGAGAGCGCATCTTGGTTTTTGACCAATTAACCTGCATGAGTTCAAGCTTCCCCCTATCATCCAAAAACTTTAAAGAAATCCTTTTCTTATTCAGCTGCACCTACTGCCCCAGATTCTTCCCAGAAACCTGAGGCCGCTTCGGGTTCTGCAAAGCCCAAAGGCAAAGATGCCAAAAATGCTCAGGGTCCTTCTGCCCCAAAGGCTGTCCCCGGCAGAAGAAAACGATCCTCCATGTCTGCCTCTTCCTCTTCTCCCATCTCACCAAAATCCGCTACCTCAACTACCCCCCTTTCACCTGTAGCTTCTCCCCTAGCTTCCTCACCTGGCACTGCCTCTGCCAACCAGGCGAACCGCTTCACCCCAAAGGTTGTCAAGGCTGGCAAGCAAGGAAAAGCTAAGAAAGCTGAGGCGTTTATGCCTGCCCCTGTCTCAGTAAAGGACACTGAAGTTGAAGCTGCAGCTGCCCCAGTCGAACCAAGCAAGCCTGCACCTGCTATTCCCAAGCCTGTTGCAGCCCCTGCTGCTTTTAAAGTTACCTCAAAGCCTGCTGTGGCAGCTCCACTTTCATTTTCTGACACTCTTGACTCTAGCCCCCCAAAACCTGTTGAAGTAAAGACACCCACTGCAAAAGCTGCTCCTACAAGTGCTGCTGTGGATGATGAGCTTCCTCCACTTATCCCTCCAGAGAGGCCAGTAAAATTGCCAGTGATTGCCTCCGCTGAAGCTGTGGCTGTTAAAGCTGCTCCTGTCGAGGCTCCCATGCCAGTTGCAGAGGCAAAGCCTGTTCAAGTTGCAGCCCCAAAGCCAGTTGAGGCCAAACCTGTAGAATCTGTAAAGCCAGTTGTTGAGGACAAAATTGCTCCAGTCGAAGCTGTCAAGCCAGTTCCTGAGGTTAAACCTGCCCCAGTTGAGGCTATCAAGCCAGTTGCTGAGGTTAAATCTGCCCCAGTTGAGGTTCCTAAACAAGTTAAGGCTAAACTTGCTCCAGTTGAGGTTCCTAAGCCAGTTGTTGAGGCTAAACCTGCCCCAGTTGAGGTTCCTAAGCCAGTTGTTGAGGCTAAACCTGCCCCTGTTGAAGCTCCTAAGCCAGTTGTTGAGGCTAAACCTTCCCCAGTTGAGGTTCCTAAGCCAGTTGTTGAGGCTAAACCTTCCCCAGTTAAGGTTCCCAAGCCAGTTGTTGAGGCTAAACCTTCCCCAGTTGAGGTTCCTAAGCCAGTTGTTGAGGCTAAACCTGCCCCAGTTGAGGTTCCTAAGCCAGTTGTTGAGGCTAAACCTGCCCCAGTTGAGGTTCCTAAGCCAGTTGTTGAGGCTAAACCTGCCCCTGTTGAAGCTCCTAAGCCAGTTGTTGAGGCTAAACCTTCCCCAGTTGAGGTTCCTAAGCCAGTTGTTGAGGCTAAACCTTCCCCAGTTGAGGTTCCTAAGCCAGTTGTTGAGGCTAAACCTGCCCCAGTTGAGGTCCTTAAGCCAGCTGTTGAGGCTAAACCTGCCCCAGTTGAGGTTCCTAAGCCAGTTGTTGAGGCCAAACCTGCCGCTGTTGAGGTTCCTAAGCCAGTTGTTGAGGCTAAACCTGCTCCAGTTGAGGTTCCCAAGCCAATTGAGGCTAAATCTGACCCAGTTGAGGCTCCCAAGGTCAGCAAACCTGCAAAGGTTGCTGAACCAGTTGAGGTATCAGCTGCTCCAGTTAAACCTGCAGCTGAGCCCCTACCAGCCCCATCAAAACCCACTCCAGTTGAGCCTACTGCTCCTGCTGCAGCTCCACGCAAGCTCACATTTGCTGAGGCTGTTGCAGCTCCTGCTCCAGTAAAACCTGAGGTAGAGGTAATCAATAAAATTCCTTCAGAACCAGTTTCAACACCCAAACCCACCCCTGCTAAAACCCCAGCCAAGATGGAGACTGTGATCAAGAACGACAAGGGTATTTTCTTCTTTCTCTCTTGTGTGCCTCCTGATTTTTCCAACTGTTTCTCCAACAGGACCTGCTCAGATGTTCAGATATGTTTGTAGAAAATGCAGGATGTGAAGTTAATTGTTTTGCTTTAAATTATAAATTCTCCTCCTTGCAGAGATACTGCTGAGTTTTTGAATGGATGCACTCTCTAGTTCCTTTTTTCTTTTTGAGTACTGTCAGTCATTCAGTCCAGTGCATTGATGAAGATGTGTTGTTGTCAGGCAGTTAAACATTGTTTTGGTTCAGAGTTGGGTGTTCTATCTACAGTAAAAGAAAATTTCTGTTTTCAAATGGTTATTGCATGTATTTTCAACTTTTAAAGTGGGTTTAGTTCAGCTAAAGTAATGGACACAATTTTGAATTCGTGTTTTCTTAACAATTTTTTGTTCTCCAGGATTGATGCAGCATATTTCATGATGAGCAGCTGGAAATAGATTAAATGGGTGGCATGTTGCGACTAAATTTTGCTTTCTGTCACTGAATTCTTTTTTAGGATCGGGCACTGAGTCAGACAGCGATGACTCAGTCCCTGAGCTGGAGGAACAGGACTCTGCACAGACACAGACACAGCAGGCTCAGGTGAGAGTTCACAGTTGAAACATTTTGGTTGGATGCTTTCCTTTTATTCTTCTGTGATGATTGACACAGTGACTTTCGTTCTTCTGAGTCTACTGAAGCAATTTTTTTCTGTCCTGAGAAGAGATGTTAACACAAGGATAGCCTTTTTTGTAGTGGTTGATCATTAAATTCTCGTCTTCACTCACTTAAAATGTCATAAAATGTGAACGTGTGTTACAGCTTGCAGCTGCAGCTGAAATAGACGAGGAACCTGTCAGCAAAGCCAAACAGAGCCGCAGTGAAAAGAAGGCACGAAAGGTAATCTCATCTGTTTCACTAATGTCTGGGCAGTTTTTTGGTTTCTTCTTTTTAAAAAATGAGCCACAATTGTAAAACAAAACATTTCTTGCAGGCCATGTCAAAGCTTGGTCTTAGGCAGGTAACAGGGGTCACCAGGGTCACCATTCGCAAGTCAAAGAACATCCTGTTCGTCATCACCAAACCAGACGTCTACAAGAGCCCTGCATCAGACACATACATCGTCTTTGGCGAAGCTAAGGTATGACTCGGAATAATAACAGCCATACTAATCAATATCCCAACACAAGCAGTAATTTCTCAATTTAGATCATTTTAGTAGTCAAAGATACAAAATGTTGTTACTTACATTATATTTCATTCTGTGCCATAGATCGAAGATCTTTCCCAGCAAGCCCAGCTGGCAGCAGCAGAAAAGTTCAAGGTACAGGGAGAAGCTGTCTCAAATATCCAGGAAAACACACAGACGCCAACAGTACAGGAGGAGAGCGAAGAAGAAGAGGTACAATGACAGAGGACAAACACAAGTATGCAGGTCTTGTGTGAGCCCCATTATTCACAATGGCTCCCTTTTGTATTTTAACAGGTTGACGAGACCGGAGTCGAGGTTAAGGATATTGAACTCGTTATGTCGCAAGCCAACGTGTCGCGGGCGAAGGCTGTACGCGCACTTAAGAACAACAACAACGACATTGTCAATGCTATTATGGTAAGATTTCAGAAGTCACTACCAATGCTATTGAAATGGATTTTGCTGTTCTAAGTAGGAACCTCTTCAGTGATGATTTAATACAGTGACTTTCGTTCTTCTGAGATTACTGAAGCCAACCCCTCTGTCCTGAGAAGAGATTTTTTTTTATTCTGAGGAGTAAACTTCTTTGCACATAAATCTGACGTAAATTCTTTTTTGTACTTCCTTTGCAGGAGTTGACGATGTAATTGGGACCCTGACTTGGAAGGGTTGAAGAAAGGTTGCTGATTTAAGCTCGTTTATACAATTTATACCCAAGATGGAAATAAAGTTGTGGCTTGATGAAAAAAGAATTGTTTGGTCTTATTTGTTTCAACTTTATTTAAACATACCAGGTTAAAACGGCTGCTAGTGGAATCCTTTTACACATTTGTGTGGGTCAGCTGTAAATCATGTACATGTTTAACCTAAAGATTTTGACAAATTTTCAACAGTGCAACCCCCATACTCTCCTCTGCTGCTGATCCAAGTAATGCATGTTCCTTACAAATGTGGCTCCATTTTAAAACAAAATGATTAAGCTTAATGGTATGATTTATTCCAATGAAGCATTTTTCCAAGAAAGAAATAATTTGCTAAACTCAAATTGCCTAACTTTTTGTGCCGAGTTCAATTTGAGGAGAAAAAAAAACAAGCACTACAACACTTTCTTTTTGAGACTTAGTTTTTATGGTTTATATTTTCTTTGAGGTCATTGAAAGTGTAGGTGGGGTTTGAATAACTCATACTTTCAGGTTATAACGCCAAAGGTAATATCTCAAAAAGTTTTCAGAACTTCATTCTTTGCTTTTCACTATCCTTTTGTGATTTTTGGCATTTCTTTGTGTGCCTTTTTGACCCTTGTTGGGGTTGGGTAGCTTGAATGGTCATATAATTCTTAAAACTTCTGTTATAGGGAGGTCATTAACCTCATGGCGCCAACCAACCTCTACTTAGTCAGATTATTGCCCCACCCTTAAAAACCTGTCCTCTTGGAGTTGGTCCAAGTATGCAAGGTGAAATTCAGCTTTTGTTTTCAAAGTCTGCTCTAGTTTCAGCAAAGGACATTTTTGGTTTGATAATTCTATTTGATTTTTTCAATTTGATATCAATTTCTTGTCCTTTATACAGCGACATCATGATGTTAAAACTTTAAAATTTAAAGAGAATAATGTATTCAAGTGATAGAAAAATAAACGTGTCAGACTGGGAATAAAACTAAAAAATTTTCAGGTCAAAGCTCCCTTCACTCAGAAATTATTTCTGCTTATAGTCACTTGGTTGTTTGACCCCTAAACCTGCAGAGTAATTGGAAGAGTCGTACAAAAATGCTATTTAACTTCAGATTAGTCGAATACACAGCATCCTTATTACAGGATCTTGTAGTCAAGCATTTAAACGAAAGAATAGAATAGTATCATACATATACACACAAAGCTCTTTATTCACCAAAGTCTAAAGTCTGATTGGTGCCTGACGTGGCCGCGAGGTTCGTGCGGACGAATGACGTCATTTTAGCAGCCTCGCTCCCTCGCGCGGTCCTTTTCATTTTTAATGAATGGAGGCAGTTTGTTTCCCTCAACATTTGTGAATCAGATAATTTCTGCTCTTTCTGATGACTTACTGGTTTTGAGCTCTTAAAAATACAAAGAAATTCCCACAGGTTTCATTTTGACTGGATCACTGAAGTTGATTTAACAAAAAACTATGAATTTATGCTTAAATTTGTTTATTGTTACTTCTACATAATAGAATACATAATAAGGCACATATGTGACGTCAATCATGTGTTAGCAATCAGAGTGCAGTGAATGTTGCATTTTTCCCCATTCAGTTTTTCATGTAATATCTGTAGGAATTATAAGAATTTGTTTCATAAACCAAGGTATTTGGATGAAATTTGTATGGAAGCCTGTTTCCACGTGAGATTTTTTTTTCTTTTCGGGAAGGGGGCAAGTTGGACAAGTTTCTCTTTTTTTTAGCCTGGCGGAAATAGGCTTCTATAAATGTGGGTTTGGGTTATTGTGATTGAAAACATTTCAGGAAAATACTTAAACAGTTTTTCAAGTTTTGTACCAGCATGTTATTACTACTAAAACATATGATGAGCCCCCGAGATATATGGCATCGTGGCAAATTTGTGTGATATTTTCAGGACTACACTGAAAACCAAACGTTTGCCTGTTCAGCCAAGAACCAAGGTTATTTGAGGTGCTCAAATTGAGTGGTACAGCAAATCCCATTAAATATGGTCCACAGCAGATTACACACTACCTCCTTCACATCACCCGCAGCTGTGGATGAAAGCTCTAGAAACGTCGAGTACGCTCCTCCTACGTCAGCGCTGGCATTCTCATCCTTGGATACGCAAGAAGATCCGAAGTAATCTAAGGTCCACGGGCTAGAGGCGTTTGCATTGCCTTGCTTGTTTGTGCACCGCATTCTCTGTTTTGCGAACATTATTATTTTTTTCTGAAGACTCATCGTACTGCGAGAACAAGCTGAAGACATGTAAGTTTTAAAAGTTTATTTGAAAACACAGCTGAAGCAAAGTGCGATAGTATCGCCTGCCCAGCTAGCTAACATTAGCCGTGTGATAACGTGCTTTTTCAAAGGCGGGAGGTTTGGCCTCGCCTGGGTGATCAGTAAGCTTACAGCACCACGCCGTGTTGTTGGAGCCATATAATTAGAAAAAATAACACGGTGTACCATTGTAGTAATTATCTTCAACTCGCTCTTCTGTCTTTACATGTGAATACCGCTACTATAGCCTACGGGGTGACTCGGGCGCACCGCATGGCTCCATCAACGTAGTAGTTAACGTCAGGGATGTTAGCTTGGTGAGCTAGCAGAATATTCATTGAACGACTTCATTGGGGATGGTATGGTTAGATTGGTTTGTAGTAAAAGTCTCAAATCCAGTGTGATGTGTAATATCTGTCACCAGCATTTAACATCCAAGTCAAACGAGGTCGATGAGAGGTTGTTTTGATGACAAAGTTGTTTTCAACGATTGTATAAAGCGGCAGCTTCCTTACGCTCCTATGGTTGGTTTGTGATTATTCGTAAGAGGATTTGGATAACGAGGCCATCCGTTAAATGGCAAAAGAATATGGTGCTAGTACACGACCATAGTGCCACCATAAAAATACCGCAGTATCAGTGTGTGAGTGAGCTGTAATTGAGTAGTTGTAACCATTTAAATGAAAGAACCTATGTGTGACATCAAAGTCCATTGTTACTGCATCAGATATTACTAAATATGGGGCATGTCTTCAAACTATCATAAAGGTGGTATTGCGTTTATTTCATCTTTCAAAAACAAGTATTAACTTAAAATGTACAAAGCCAATATCAAATGTGGGCACAGTTTTCAAATGAGATCTAAGAGTTTGAGTAATCCCTGAATGAGCCTGCAGGGCGCCCTGCACGCTCATTCAAAAAAGTCACGTGCAAATTCAGTGAGATCATTGTGAGATTTTCTTAAATTGGCGAAGGGCAATTTGTAATTTTAAAAAGAGAAATGCAACTTTTTAGTATGGCAACAGGATGCTTCTGGAAGTCATGCAAAGTTACAACAACTATCACATCTAAAGCCTAAAAGTATGATAGTAATTTTCCCTCTTTACCTTTTGTTTAGGTGAAACTATAATGCCAGATTTTCTCAAGTTCCTGTTCTCTTTTAGCTGCACCTGCAAAATCAGATGTATCTCTGTATACATTACAAGAGGAAAACACTGTTTGAATTGAGCATTACTGACTACTAAATGGCAAACTTAGGATACAAGTTTCAACGGGGGTACATTAAATGTGAAATTTGGTTTACTCGATTTAAGCCTGCACGATATATTATGATACCAATATGAAGTGCAGTGAAAAGTCAGCAGAGCACTGACTCTTAGTTTTTTTTGTCCACTTTTCTTAATGTTTTACACAAAACCCTTTTTGCAACATGTTCACCCTGAATCAAAAAACTCATCACTAAGCTAGCTTCACCACTAACCCTAACAATAAAGTTTCCATTACTAATGTGGCCCAATAACCTTAGTTTAAAGAGAACTAGACTGGACTGAACACACTCAAGACACTTAACCAACTCAACTTTCTAGGTGAACGTTTGTTACAGTCTTCAGGCTTCCTGATAGAAGAGCCCACTGTGTAACTGGATGCGGGGTGGCAACCTGATCCAGAGACTGTTAGATGGCAGGCTGCCACCTGTTTTGCCTAACTACCAACACATCTGTCACCTGCACTTCTGACCTGTATCATATATTTTTAATGCAAGTTATGTCTCTGATGAGGAGCCTCACTGTTACCCAAACACTATGTTCTGTAATAGGCTGATTACATGTATTGATGTTTGGAAAACATTTTTCTTTACAGGCATCCGGCAACTGCCAAGTGGTACGACAGGAGGGACTCTGTTTTTATCGAGTTCTGTGTAGCAGACAGCAAAGATGTTAAGGTCAATTTCGATAAAACAAAGTGTGGTTTCACGTAAGTTTTCCTCATTCTTGTCCTCTAATAAGTCTGAATCCCCTGTTTGTTTTTGGTTGCTAACTGTTTTCACTCTTCTAAATATTATGCTGTTATTTCTTCTACAGCTGTCTTGGAGGAACTGACAATGTCAAACATGAGAATGAAATAGACCTTTTTGAAGCCATTGATGAGAATGTGAGTTAGTGATAATCCAAAGCTTAACTGTGATTAATTTTGCTCAGAAACATTATTCTATGCAGTCTTGAATATTTAACGTCATTTCTGTTTCTCACTTTTCTACAGGAATCCAAACATAAACGTACAGATCGCTCAGTGCTGTGCTATTTACGAAAAGCACAGCCAGGGAAGGCGTGGCCGAGACTAACGAAAGAGAAGGCTAAGGTTGGTAATACACAAAATAAATAATAAATCATAAATAAACAGCAAAATAATCCTCATTAAGATGTCAACAGAGTTTAAGAGCATCATAACAACATTTGAGGAACTTTGTGTCTCAACAGCTGAGTTGGCTCAGCGTCGACTTCAACAACTGGAAAGACTGGGAGGATGATTCAGACGAGGAGATGGGCAACTTCGATCAATTCTCAGATGTGAGCACTGCACATTGACTACAAGTGGTGTTGTTATCCATAGCATTGCTTTTGAAGACAATAGCATTTGGTGTAACTGATTCTTCGAAGACATACACAGTCTCCTTAAATACATCCACACATTGTACTTGAAGAACAATTAAAAATTAAACTTATAGTTTCTCATAGAAAATAAGGTATTTTCTTTGTAGATTCTTTAGATGGGTTTTTTCATTGATGATATCAGTATGCCTTTTTTTAGTATATGCACTTGAAAACTTTGTCTGATTTGTTCTTAGTAACATAATTAGGAGGCCCTTTGGTCTGAATTCAATTTGGAAACAATTGCTTTTCATTTTCTTCTTTTATTGCCTGCATTATCACATCGTATCTACTGAAAGTATAATGACTACACAAAATTATAAGGGAAGGGAAAACTGTCTTATTCCTATTGATATGGAAGTTCATAGTAATTGCTGTGGGAAAATTGTATGATATATGATTTTGCAGAAAGGAAAGGGGGGAAAAAAAGTTCTGCCAGCTACTCAATCACACCTTATCCTTATTCTGTGTGCCAGCTTGACGAATCTGATTGACCCATGGACCAAACTTAAAGGTATCATGAATGGGATTTGTCAATTCCTGTCTGCAAACACACCATCCAAAATTGGCTCCTCCCCCTGGCTGCACAATATTCAGAGAGAGTAGCTGTAAGCTTCAAAGGGGATGGAAAAAAGATGTGTGCATGGAGATTAAAAAAATCTGATGTGCTAATGCATTTAATGGCTCTCTACAGTAAAACTGCTGGATGGAGCCGATACCACAGTGCCAAAAGATTGATGCCCTGAAACATTCTGCACTCTGCAAATTAATAAGTAAAAAATGAGGGGGGGGGGTGGTAAGATACAAGCAAAGCAGGGAGTTCTCGTTGAGTCAGATACAACTGCAAACTCTATACTGGCCCCCAAGGGAGGACTGAGGAAATACTTTTTTTCTTAGCATATACATTTATTTATAGGTTTACTTACTTACTTATTTATATGGGAAATCCTCATGCCTGTATCACTTCTGCTCAGCTATGTCTTGTCCAAGTCACAGCTCTTATTTTTGATCAGCGTCAAGGTAAAATAAATGACGTGGCTTTTATGTTTAACCTTACAGATGATGAACAACATGGGAGGTGAGGATGACCTGCCTGATCTAGACGGTGCAGATGATGTAAGCATTTCTTTTATCATACTAGTTTTCTTACCATTAGAGCATCTGTCTAATATACCTGATCTTAGCGCAGATGATGGTGGATTAAGCTCTCATATTTCTTCAGTGGAACAATTTAATCAGAAGTAACATTTCAAACCTGAACTATTCCTTTATCTTTGTAGGATGATTCTGCAGATAGCGATGATGAGAGTAAGTTTTCATGAGTTAACCTCTCAATATGATGGCTGGTGATTTTGATTTCATAAGGGTAATGTTTGATGTCTGTCTGTTGCACTTCTCTTTCAGAAATGCCAGATTTGGAATAGAAGACTGTAAGACTCTGGGGAGAAAAATGGAGGAGCAAAGGACAAGGGGAATCCTAACAAATGTATATCTTGAAATAAAAGGCAGTGACAAAGTGTACATATGAGTCAGTAGCCATATTTAAATCCATAGCCTCAGCTCCAAACTCTTGACCAATCAGTCCACTGAAGGTTGATATGCATGGTATTGTACAGAGCAGCTATCTCCACTTCCATTTGCTGTACTGCACCTTTTTGGGTATCTTGTTTTACTGTTAAATATTACAAGTAAGCACACATTATTTGTTGGAAAAGCTTTATAGTAGTCCTCAAATGAGCAATACATGTTAAGAGAAATTGTTTTCTAATGAATTGTGGTTCAATATAATTAGGCCGACTTCATTCCCAATGTTGTATTAAGTTAGTCGCTGGGTGTAGTTTTATTCCATGTTTGACAAAGACACTATGTACTTCAGGAGATTTAGATGCATTTTATGATTGGGTTCCTCTAAAGCCTTCCATGGTCTGTGAATTAGATATCCAGGAAGCCAGTTGATGTTTCTTGTGGCTGAACCTTCCAGCTTACATGTTTCCCTCCACTTCTTGTTTAACAGTTTTTATTTCAATTGGAATACACTGAAACTATTGCAGAGTTCTTTGCATTTCCTGGGTTATGAGTCTTTTTGTAATCCATGCTAATTCCGCACATTTCATATTTTTAAAGCTCTTCTCTCTATCCCCTCCTAACATGTACACTCATGTTAGTCTTCAGAAACAAGTTGAAGTATCTTGCGTTGCTTATCGAGGTTTGAAGCTTGGTTGGACCTCAGCATCATCTGGTTTGTTGCTATTCTCCAGGTTCTTTCCTTTTCATTCATTCATCTAGAATGATCCTCCCTTCTGTTATAAGGGAGTGTTAGGACGTAAGGTGTGATGACCAAATTATATTTGCACTGTCAATAAAATGTAAGGGGAGACAAGTGGTGTTGAATTACAGTGAAAATCCTTTTTTTTATTGTCTACATCTTTCTAATAAACTGTTCAAGAATCATTTTAAAGCCCCTTTCTCAAGTATTTTTTTTTACCTGTCATACATTAACTGGATGTGAGTTTGTAGGAAGTTGGTAATTAGTGTGATAGGGAAATATAATTGGGAAGAATAATTTGCTAAATTAACTGTTTTAATAAGCTTTACTTCTTCCAACGTGTAATCAATGTAACTGCTCAGTTATATGACTTGAGATTTATTTTTTTCTCCATTCACTGACTGGTTTGAATTAAGGAGTTTCCTGATTATACTTGGGGTAATAGAAATAACTCAAATCTGATTTATAATATTTTGTATTATTTTAGCTTTATTCAAAGGCCTCAATGAAAACGTTAGTATTTTTAAGTATTCTCCTTGAAAACTACTACTTACTTCGGCACTAGGACCCAGGAGCCTCAAGAAACCACGGCCCAGAAAATTAACATACTTCCTCTTTAGGCCTTATTTCCTCCATTTCGTTTCTGAAAAGTTGACACAAATAAGCATCTATAGTTTCCTGTTGTCGTCCGTAAAAACTTAAAATAAAAGCGTTAATTTGACTGCCTTCTTGTCCTTGAGCCGGAAACTGGGTAAAAAGTTAAATTCTGCTTTATCAAATCTGAGCACCTATCAGTAGTCTAACTTTGCCAAGCGACAGAGTTACTAATAACAATATTAAGAATAGATCAAAAGCTTACAAGGAAAAGACTAAAACTTATTAGATAACAGTTAAACTCTTTTAGTGTAAACATGTATCTACTCTGTTCTGTATTCTGAATATTACATTTTATACGACCAATCTGAATACTGTTGAAGCCCATTTCTGCCAGTAAAACAAGTTGAAATTCAAAAAAAGAAAGAAACTAAGTACTTAGACTTAGTATCTTGTCATAATATTCTATGATTTTTACTAATTTCAGTGTACTTTGTTGGAGTTGTAAAAAATGAGAAATGTCGTTGAATAAAATGAACAGAATGGCATCCTAGAACACGTTGTTCTGTTCAGACATAAGTAAAGCTAATTAGTTTTCTTTAAAGGGGTAAACCTACAGCAAATATTATTAATGAAACTAGGAAATAAGTTTTTGTGAGAAAGAAAACTAAAAAAAAATCCTGGTCATCAAAAGTCAGTTAAATTTATAGCAAATGGTTTAGCTTTAGGTCGATCTCTGGTAATAATTATTGTATTACATAAGCCATTCAACATACAAAAAACATTTTCTTGGCCATTACTATTACTACTATTATTACATCACTGGTATTATAAGTATATCATCATTCATTTTCTTATGAAATTTCCTGATGGACTTTGACCGGATGTGTGTGTTGTTATTGTTGGTAAATTCACATTGCTGCTGTTCGCTCTGTTCTGTGATCATGGCTGCACTGGACCACACCAGCCATGTTTGCTAATTTAAAACCCAAAGGTTAGGGAATAATTGTTTATTATTTACCCGTGTGCCATCCTCAACCACATATCTGCTTAGACGAAGGTTTAGAAGTCTCTGCGCCTTCGAAATCCCAGGACTGAAAGGTTGGACAGCTTTATCTGAAAATATCAGCGAAACTTTTGATGGTGGCGGTGTGGGCAGATGATGCTCTGTAAAATTTGTCTGTGCGTGCAGCGTAAACAATGTAACTTCATCTGGCTGCTAGCTGACGTTAGCCCGTTAACAAAAGGGGAGCACGCCTCCATCTGTTAACAAGTGAGTCTGAATGAGTTAACATTAGCTTCCATCAACACACCGGTGGATTTTCATTTTCATCTGCGGCGCTCTCTGCTCATGATGGGCACTATGGACTCTCCCCAGCGTGCTTGCAGTACCTGCTACCTGGCTATGAGCTAACCGTACATACTCCGGGTAATGTTAAGGATGCTATCAGTTAGCCCATCTACCTAGCGTGCCTTAGCTAACTTCTATTGTGATGATTAAGCTAAATAACCTTGGAAACTGAGCATTGGATATTTTTTGGATTGGTTGTATCAAGCTTAAGAGTTCGTCTAACCTCTTGTTGAGTTAAACTTATTTCTAACATTTGCAGTATTGGTTGTTAGCACACCCGACTAGCATCGTTTGATGTCAAATGTTCATTTTAGTACGGAGCTAGCGCGACTGAGCTAGCGCGACGTCTGCTTTTGCAGTGGCCTTGTTGAATTAGGAAAATTCACAGAGGGCTACTTTTGTGTTACGAGGATATGAAACGGCTAAACAGCGACATGTTTAGTAACAGTTCTCCGGGCCTCGAAGTGGCTGTTAGGTACTCTCGCTAATCCTCCTATTGTTAGTTGGAAAGGCCGGGTCTTGAATACTGGCTGCCTGGGCCGAACATTTATCATGGTTGATAGAGGAGGATGTGCTCCTGTTAGCAGCGCCTCATCAGCGGTAATGATGAGCTTCTATCGTAATATCCCGATTGTCCATTACGTTTCGCAAAGGCCTGGCGTCTGCTGCTGCCGGCTGCGACATTTTGACGGTTGTTGTTAGAAGGAAATGGTGCTGTTAGAAGATGCTGCTGCCAAAGTTATTCATGAGCGACATTTTACGGATGATTTTTTCCTCCATTATTTAGTGTTATATCTCAACATTAGACATTAAACAGTAAACTAGTGATTCAAGCGGCGATACACACCGAACACAGGCACTTCGACTCATTTAACTTGCATGTATTTAGCTTGAAGTGGATATTAAATTTTGATTTAAACGAGTCTTTATTAATTGTTTTGCTTTGCAGATGGAGTCAAATAATCATTTCAACTATGGCACCCACTCCTCAGCTAACTCAGGACTGAAACTCTCCTCAGGGGATTCTCTTTACACTAACGGGTCCTCCATGAGTTTTCCTCAGCAGGGGAAGAGTGAGTGCTTTGACAACATATCACAATAAGTCTTTTAATGCAAGACCACCCTTTCTACCTGTACTTACATTCTTTTTTTCATATTATAAATTATATCAGCTAAAAAGTCAACAGGTACCATGTTAAACTCATTCAAACTGTAACTTTTAAACTTGACCAATGCTCTTGTACTTCACAGATATGAACGGCGAAATGAATGTGAATGGCGTCACTACTGTACTCGGGTCTGGCGTGCCTGGTTCCAACCCGCCAACCGCTCCCTACCCACACATGAGCAACCACCACCAGGGCAGCATGGGCTATGACTACTTGTGGGGAGGCCACCCTCAGTACGGTCCAGCCATGGGCTCCTCTCCTGGGCATGGGATGCACCAGAAGCAGCCTGCGCCTGGGATGGTGCAGCCTCAGTCACAGCACCACTTCCAGGGACATGGACAGTATCAACTGAATGGGGCTATTGAAGGCTCCCACCAGCCCTCTGTGGCAGGCCCACCAAATATGCCTCTAACTGGGGGTCAGTACTGGAACAGGAGTAACCCTGGCCCACAGCAGATGGGTTACAATTCCCACAGTATGTATGGGACTTACCAGAGTCAGGGGCATCCTGGAATTACACCATCACAGCATCACCAGCAGCAGTCCCTACAACCCTCACCACATCCACCATCACAGCAGCACCTCCACTCCCATCGTCATTCCCACCAACACCACCAGCAGCACCAGCAACCACAGCATTATGGTATGATGCCTAATGGGATGCCGTACTACCAGCATCAACCCCAGCACCCGTCCCTGCCATCTCCCCAGCAGCAGACTCAGCCCCAAAGTCAGGTTCAGATGATTCCCCCTGCTGCCCAGAATTTCACTCCTCCACGTGGCAGCCCACAGCACCACGGTTTAGGAAGGGGGGGTTCTGGCAGCCCGCTCCCAGTTGGGATGTCCTCAGCATCAGTGATGCCACCATCAGCAGTGCAAGAGAGTGGGTCACCCAAGAGCCACAGCAGGGAGCGAAGCCCTCATGGCAGCAATGTCGGAGTATCTCCTGTCATTCAAGGTGAACATTTGACTGTTTTAGAAATGTTTGAGCAACTTTCTGACTCATTTATCCAATCAGTTTTACAATGTGTATAAAACAATTGTGCCTGGAACTGGCGAGTTCCATTATTAGGTTTTATATCCTCATATTTGAAACGGTTCTCTTCTCTGACTTTACATTTCCTCCTTGCTGATGATGGGTTGCTGGGTTTCCTGGTTGTCTCACACATGCCGATGACTAATGTTTCAATTTTTTTATTTAAAACTGTTCAATTTTAGCTTTTTTCGTTACTATGATACGAGTTGCTTTCCAAGAAAAATGGCCAAAAATTTGTTCCAAATTTTAAGATTATTTTTTTTTTAACAAAGAAGTTCTCAACATTTTCTTTATGTTTAAAATATGCAATGGCTGCATTATAGCATTAATAACAAAAAAATCTCTTTATGAACTGAAAATGAAAATAATGTTAAGTTTAAGACCAGTGATTTGAATTTTAATATTCAGACTTTACAGCTTATTTAGTGATCCCTTGGTTTAGTGGTGCCAAGACTCAACCACCAGAGGACAGTGTTTGACTGTAAAACTGTACAATAAGTCCATGAGGTGTATACCCGTAACAAATCTCCGACTGTAATTTTTGATTTATGTGTTACGGTTGTATGAAAATGTCTTATCATTGTGAGAAACACATTCTTTAAAAGTATTTCCTAAGTCAGTATTCATGTTTTCCTTGTTTTGTTGACTGCTTCTTGTTTTCTTATCTCAGGCCATTCAAGAGAAACTATCAAAGAAGTGGACTCAAGTTTTAATGGCACAGAGAGAGCATCTGTTTCCCAAAGGCTGCCCAAACTTGACAGTTACCCAGCCAACCTTGTGGGACCTAAAAGTGATTATCGTCAGCCTCCTGAACAACCAGCAGCTCCACAGCGGTCAGAAATGTCTTCTCCTGTTGTAGAGTCAGCCGTGAAAACACCTCCCCAGTCTGTGTCCTCTCAGCTCTCTACGCCTCCTACAGCAGTGTCAACATCTACAACCAAGGCTTCGACACCTCCTCGGGTCTCTGCTGTTCCTGCTGTCTCAGAATCTCCCACATCTGCGCCTCGGACCCCGACAACACTGTTGCCTGCGCTAGCACAGATCTCAACACCTCCTTTAAAGATGCTGGGCCCTAAGCTTCCCACTTCTGTTGCAGCAGACACGTCTCCTGCTGGATCCCAGCATCTGTCAGCAGGGTCCTCTTCCTCCTCCCTGGCTGCATCCCCTCCAAAGTTGACCACAACCCCGGCTGTAGCTGATGTTTCTAAACCTGCGTCAGTTTCCTCACAGTCTGACACTTATCAGAACAAGTCTTCACTGCCTCCTACAGCGTATGGTCCCCCTAATCCTGCCTCCCCTCCTGCCCTCGTGCCCACATCTTCTTACTCAATGTCTGCGCCCATCTCCTCTCTTCAAAGGATGGTTCAAGGGTCCAAGCCACCTCTTCTGACATCATGCTTCACAGACAAATATGGAGGTCAACACGAGAAGCCAGGACCCCCCAAACTATTGTCCGCTTCTTTGATACGTGAAAAATCGTTAGTGCCGGGACCTCCAACCTCAGTACCACCAGTTTTATCTTCATCTGCATCTCCCATGTCTGTGTCAAAACCTCCTCCATCGAGCAGTCAGCATCCAACAACCACATCTCAGCATCAGACAGACACTCCTCTACCTGCTAACTCTGATCTTCCCGCTGCCTCTGCAGCATCACAGCCACCTGCAACCATGAACCTCCCCTCAACCCAGGAAAGTCCCACAATCCGACCTCTGTCCACCCTACCTCTTCTAACCACTCAAGCCTCCAGGACTGCACCCATGTCCGGCCCTCCTGCCTTGGTGTCTGTGCTTTCTGCGACGGGTATGCCTTCTGGAGCTGCCAGAAATACCGGCACTCAGCTGCCTCCACCTGACACCACTGCTCCTCATCTTCTTGCGTCTCCCAAGCCAGAGCACCACGGGCACAGTGATGATAAAAAAGAAGTGAGAAGAAATGGAAAACCAGAGGAACACCAGCTTGATCCTGGACAAATGGGGCTGACACAAAAAGTGGAATCCGCTCAAACTACAAAACCTGAGATCCTCACACCCAGATCCCCCCCAGATCTCAGTAAACCCTCACAAACCACAGTCTTTACTCCTGTTCAAAAGCCCCAAAATGAAAAGATAGAACCTGAACAGCACCATGTGAAAAACGTGGTCACCAGTGAGACCGAAGAGGAGCAGACTCCACTCAGAAAGTCCTCACATTCTCACATCACAAGGGCAGAATCAACTGAGGAGGAAAGTTTTGAATACTCCTCCCAGTACGACGACTCCTCTAGAATTCACACATTAGAAGAGTCCTCTCGTGAAGAAGACAATAGCTCGTGCGTGGATGACTCTGCTCACTTCGACAGCAGCTTCCAAAAAGACACATCTCAGTTTGACAACACTTCCCAAGCAGAAGAGGAGCCCTCCATGACGTTAAATACCACTAGAGACAGCGACTCCTCTGTGGATGACTCCAGAGATGACACGCTGGATTCCACCAAGGAAGGAGAAACATCTGAGGCAGAAGAAACCAAGGACAGCTCCCAAATCCCAGAGGACTCCATGCTGGAGTCTTCCTTTAACAACAGCTCTCAGATGGAAGAGGCGTCTGTGGACTGTGATGATGTGTCCAGCTTGTCCTCGTTTGTGTCCCCTCAGCCAGGTCAGCGAAGTACATTCATTCAGATTCTGATCTTGGAAAGCAGAAAATCCAGAAAACATCTACTACTCTTTAGTTTTCAGAATAGAGATATTTTTTAAACGCATATTACCCATCGTCTGTATTGTTTTTGTCTTTAGCCTGTATTTCTGAATTTTGCAACAAAATTTGGTGATTTTTTTTCTTCATCTTAGGTTCACAAGCTGAGTGGGACCCCAGAGGACACGACACCCCTGACTCAGTTGGACGAATTGGCAAAAAAGACACACTTAACGAGGCAGTGACTCCCCAGAGTTTTAAGATGAGGGATGAGAACTTCATCGCCTTCAGTACCCCAGCAGAGGGCCCTGCTGTACACCCACTCCAGCCAGTGACTGATCCGACTGTGCCAGCTGAGGAAGGACAACTTATAACTCCAGGGAAGCAACGCAAACCTCGAACTCCAAAGGCAATACTGATGAAAAGCCCAGGTATTTATTAAGTCGGTTCAGCAGTGCTTGAAACAGAGATGATTTAAACATGTCACAGTTTTAATTCTGACAACATCTGTGTCCGTTTCTCCTTTTAATTCCAATCTTCAGAAGGGACTCAGAGGAAGCCGCGCGGTCGAAAACCCAAAGTGGAGAAGGCGGAGACTACCGAGGAGGGGGTGGTTAAAGAGCCGGGAGTCCGGGGCAGAAAGAGAAAGAAGTCCCTCAAAGAGGTCGTCTGTGGAGGCGCAGGGCCATCCACGGAAGAGATCGATACCATCACAGCCACAATCGAAGCTGTTCTGGCAAACGCTTCGTCTCTCAGCACTGCAGTGGAGAAACCCAAGAAGGTGAGAAGGGTCAAGAAGCAAGAGCAGGACGGAAACCTCGCAAAAACATCCAAACAAGATGAAGAAAAACCAGCTGATGATGCTGATGAGAATGATGACGACAGCTCCATCGCAGGTACAGGAGAAGAAGTTTTCACATCATGACTTCATGACACTCAGTTTTGGCATATCAGAGTTGTCTGATGCTGATCTTGGCTGTGTGTTTTGTTTAACAGGTGAATCTAGAGGGCGGAGAGTTGCGACAGAGGAGCAGGTCCAGTTCCCTCTGCGACATGGGTAAAGTTTTAAAGTGGACTTCATTTTGTTTGATTTTAATATCATTTGTTCAAAAATAAAATATTTGATATCCTTCAGTGTGGCTGCACATGTGCTGCTCCATTTAAAACAACCGTAATGGATTAATGAACTCTCCTCTCTGTAGCTGGAAGAGGGAGATCCGTGTGAAGAAAATGGAGAACCGCATGCGCGGCGAAACCTGGTATTACACGCCCTGTGGACGGAGGATGAAGCAGTTCCCGGAAATAATCAAAGTAAGTTTTCCCAGCTTAAGAATGAAACATTTAAGGCTCTTTCAGTTTTTAAAATCCCCGTCTTTAAGGGGAATAACAGCAGATGATTTGGTTATGATGTCGAGACACTGGCTGTAGGCTTCTTCCTCATGCATCTGCTCTCCTGATCTCCTCGCAGTACTTGAAGAGGCACACAGACAGCGTGGTCAACAGAGAACATTTCAGCTTCAGCCCACGCATGCCTGTTGGAGACTTTTATGAAGAACGAGAAACAACTGAGGTTTGAGCAGTTTTCTCTTGAACAGCAACCACACAGTTTGACTTCTGGTTTAAAAACTTGACATTTAACCCTTAGCCTGCTGAATTTGAATTCCCCCACATGTCCCCCAGTACTGAATTTATTTTAGAAATTACTGATTCTGAAATCATTCAACATGAGATGAGATCTTCACAGAGATGACCTGGGAGTGCTTTAAAAAGGCAGATTTTTTTTGCCTGCATCTCTTGTGATGGTTGTGACATTTTTTCTGGACTCTGTCCTACACACTGTTTGTGTGTTTGTGTTTGTGTATAGATCAAGAACAGAGTATAGATCTGATCTATAAGAGAGGTGTGCCCCTCATCTGGTTCAGAGCAACGGTTCATATATTTAAATACGTCATCCCTTATCCAGACAAGAGCGTACCGGCGGCAGCTTTAGCTTGCATCATCACAACATGCTGTTTTGACTGAAAATGCACTTTTGGGTCATTTTCGGTGGCCGAAATTTCGGTGCATCCCGAACAAAAACCAAACATTTTCGGTCTCAACCCTTGTGGAAACGAGAGGGCTGACAAGTATTCTCGGTCTTGGCAGGCTAAGGGTTAAGAGACCAATCACTATCTTCTATGTAACAGGGTATGAAGTGGTTCCTCTTGGCTAACGAGGAGGTCCCCTCTATGATCATGGCCATCACTGGCCGGCGAGGTCGACCTCCAAACCCTGACAAAGAGAAGCCTCGCAGGGTTCGTGGACTGAAAGGAGGGCCAGCTCGCCGCCCCGGTCGCCCTCCCAAACCCAAGATGATTGACTTCCTCAGCAAAGTTGACGCTAAACTTTTGAAGCGACTCGAGGCCAAGGGTGAGAGGATGTGGACAGCATGAAGTTAAGTGTTACGGGATGGGACTGGAAGTTGACACTTGTATCTGATGAGTTTCATTCCCTTTTACAGAAGCTCTCACTGAGGAGGAAAAGGAGAAACTTGCAAAAATCAAAAAGAAAATGAAGAGAAAGGTTTGTACGGCGTGCGTTGAATTAATGTTCAGGTTTTCATTTCTTTAACATTTTAATCTGAATTTGTTTTTGCATTTTCTCGTAAAGGCAAGAATGAAGAGACGGGAGGATGCAAAGATTAAGAAGATGAAACTGGAGAAGAGGAGAGTAAAGGTAGAGAAAACAAACAATGCATAATGATTAATGAGCATTGCCTCTTTCACCACCACCCATTCCTGACTTCACTTCTTCACTTTTTCTTTGCTTCAGCTTGAGCAAAGTGCCAAGGACAACGAGCTGAAGGCAGAAGCTGACCCATCAGCCCCACAGGTCCCACAGCCAGCACCTGGGCAGCCTGCTGCAGAGCCCAAAAGGCCAGGTCGCAGGAGGTCAGTCAAAGTCGAGGCTCCTCCGCCCCCACAGCAAACCGATGAGGAGAGGATTGCGCAGGGTAAGAGAGTGCTGGGTGCTCGCAGTAAAGCTAAAGCGCTGGCTAAAGCTCAAGCGGAAGCTGAGGCTGCAGCTCAGGCTGCACAGGCAGCTAAGAGGGCGGCAGAGAGGAGGGCGCAGGCCCAGAGACGTCTGGAGGAGAGGAAGAGGCAGCAGGTGATTGCAGAGGAGCTGAAGAAGCCCACAGAGGACATGTGTCTCACTGACCACAAGGTGAAACCCTCTCTAACAGCACTCTGGGTCCGGATGATGCTTTTCAGGGTTTTAATGACTTTCTAAATTTGTTTCTTCAGCCTCTTCCGGAGCTGTCCCGTATCCCTGGCGTGGTTCTATCTGGCACATCTTTCGCTCATTGCCTGGCTGTGGTTGAGTTCCTTCACGGATATGGAAAAATAATCGGCATCAACGTACCAAACGACATCCCCAGCCTGGCTACACTGCAAGAGGGGCTCTTAGGTCTGGGTGACAGTCAAGGAGAGGTCCAGGATCTGCTGATAAAACTGATGGTGGCGGCACTCCACGATCCAGGCCTGCCGTCATTTTATCAGGTGAGTGGTACAGTTTCAGTATTTCTTCTATTGATAAGATTAATTCCAGCAAAGAAGATAAACCTCAGAGTCTGAATCTTTCCCTCTTCTCTCCACCCTCAGTCAGTGAAGATCCTCGGGGACAAGCTGGTGGAGCTGGAGCTGACCCGCAGCACCGTCTCAGAGGTGCTGCGCATCTTTTTGGAAGCTCATGGTTACGACATGGAAGTCTGCAACACGCTGAGGACCAAAACATTTCACGCCCTTCCTCCTGACACCAAGGCTGCCATCCTGGGTTTCCTGGTGGATGAGCTGAACAGTAGCAACATTGTGACGAGGTAAGAAAAATAGAGACCGCTCTTAGATCTGCATGTTAATCCCCGCTGCATTTCTGCTCAATAAATAAAATAAAATCTTCATTTTCAGTGACATTGACAACACATTGGAAAACATGTCAACTTACCGGAAGAACAAATGGATCATTGAGGGGAAATTGCGCAAGTAAGATGATAGTTATACATCTTTAGCTGTGATTAAGACGACGGTTAATCGACATGCTGATCCGGATTGTTTTCTCTCTTTCAGACTGAAGGCGGCGCTAGCACGTCGCACAGGCCGCTCAGAGGAAGAACTGTGTTTTGAGGAGAGGAGGCGCAGTGCCAGAGTGGCCGAGGAGGAGAACTTGAGTCTGGAAGAGAGTGGCCTCGTCCTCGAGAGAGGCAATCGGCGTGCACGCAAAGAAGAGCCTAAACTCAGTGATGTATGTTTCTGCTCTGTTGTTTTTTTTTTCTTAATGGAAGTTTTAGAAATCTGAGTTTCCTACATTGACATTCCATCTTTTTCTTTTCAGAGTGAGAGCCCAAACAATGCCAGCATCCCAGAGCTTGAAAGGCAGATAGATAAGCTAACTAAGGTGAGTCTGCTGAAAAGTCAGTGTAATTTTTTTTTTTTTTACACATATTTAGTTTTTATTCTTAAGATTTCTTTAATTTCCTTCACCCTCAGCGACAAGCATTTTTCCGTAAAAAGCTGCTACAGTCGTCTCATTCCATGCGGGCCGTGCTGCTGGGCCAGGACAGGTACCGACGTAGGTACTTGGCTCTACCTCACCTTGGAGGAGTTCTTGTCGAGGGGCCAGAGGAGCTGCTGAGTGAGTCTGAAGATGTTTGAAAGAAATTTCTTCCAGGCCCTTCACTTCTCAGGTTTCATCTAACCTCTTAAATTCTGTCACCAGCTTCTGGAGACGTCCTTGTAGCTGAGGTTCCCGTCACCTTCCTCAAAAAGGAGCCCAAAGTTGAAGAAACCGCCTTGCCTACCACCACTCCCCCTCCGTCTCTACCTTCCTCCCCTACCTCTGCTGGCCCCGCCCAGGTCCAGACCTTCTCTCCGGATGAGGACGACCCCCTCCCTGGCACAGCCTCCCTCATGAGCCAGCCTCGAGGACGAGGTCGCCCCAGGAAGATCAAACCAGAAGTAGAGCTTCACCTCCGCACGGCAAAAATTCGTCGCAGGCGTCGAAGTAGCGCCCGATCTGGAGGTGAAGAGAGGCCGGGATCTCCCAACAGCAGCACACACGACCTCACACAGGCTGCCTTCCAGAGCTGGCTCAGCCAATCACAGGAAGCGATGGCCAACTCGGCAGCAGGGGACGCCCCGGAGGGAAACCGACCGGAAGAGAGTGTGAAGGAGATGGCGGAGAAACAGGGACAGTGGTTCAACCTGCTTCCTAAACAACCGTGTGATGAAAACTCTCTGACTGAGCCGCAGATACAGAACTCATCCAGCCCTCCCACATCACCCCCCACACTCCTTCCACAGACCTCAAGTGCTCTACCTGCACCAGCTACACCTCTTGTGCAGGTTTGTCTCTAAAAACAGGAGCTTAAAATATTTTTAAACATGCTGTTCTTATAATCTGTAAGACTTCTCTCTGGTGGAGAAATGAATTTTTCTTTCTCCCTCCCTCAGTCCGACCTTATCATGCCCGGCCTGGCCCCCGCCGACCCCGTGACGCCAGCAACACCACAAGACATTTCCGGTACACCCCTCACTCCTGCTGTCCCTGTTTGTACCCAACCTCCACCTCCACCCCCTCAGCTACTACCAGTACCCATTCCTTCCTCCAAGCCTGCTCCGGCTACTCCTACGAGACCAGGTCGCAGGCGCAGAAGAGGCAGCAGAGGCAGCAGCCCTGCTCGCAGAGGGCCGAGAGGAGCTGCAGCTAAACGCCGCGGTCGACCTCCAAACGCTGTGTTCCAGGAGCTGGAGCAACAATACTTCACACAGCTGGTAGTCAAACCCATTCCAGCATGTAAGTGACGCCTCTGAAGCTAAGAGCACATGTAGGGTCTGTGCCTTGTTTTGATTGGTTATCTAACATCTGTCCTTCTACTGTAGCGATGGTGCGAGGCTGGTGGTGGATCAAGGATCCAGAAGAACTTTACATCACCTTACAGGCCCTCCATCCCAGGGGCATCAGGGAGAGGGTGCTCCATAAGCATCTGGCCAAACACATGGAAAGTTTGGCTGAGATGTGCACCAAGACTATCAGTGGTAAAGGCTCATCTATTAATCATAAATCATTGTTTTGTTTTAATTCCTCGCCCAACATTTACACTCTGCTTTTTCTAACAACCGTCCTTTTGTGTGTCCTGTTAGACCCCTTGTTTGACTTGAAGGTTGAGGAGAAAGACGTGCTGATCGAGGCTCTGCAGCAGCCCTGGCAGGTGCAGGAGAAGGCGATGGAGACTGACATCAGCGCCCTACAGTGGGTGGAGGACCTGGAGCAGCGGGTCATTGCTGCTGACTTACATCTCAAGGTGAAAAATTACCTCACTGCTCGAATGAAACAGAAACAGATGGAGCGAAAGAAAGAAATGTGACTTTTTTTTTTAACTAAAACAAAAGCAAGAGAAATGCTGCATGTCTTTTTAAAATGAATCTGGCATGCACTTCTGATTCTGGCCTGCAGCAATACGATGGTATGTTTTGTCAACAGTCTACATCTGCTTTCTGTGTTTTGTCCAGGCACTTCCTCAGGGTGCAGTAAATGAAGCTGAATCTAATGGAGAGACACCAATGGCTGAATTTCAGGTAACATTCAAAGACCGTCAGTGAATTGCGTCTCCAGTCTTGTAAAAGTTTTCAGACTTCTTATCCCTCTCTCGGATGCTGATCTTCCTCTTTCTGCTCCTTTTTTTTTTTTCAAGCCTTACACACTCCCGGATCCAGACTCTACACGTGACGACCTCCAGTACTACGAACACGACACCGACCCTAGTGATGACTGGATTGTGCGGACCAAGAAGGAGTGGTCAGGGCTTCCGCGTATCGCCACACACCCAGTCGACTTGGCTGTGCTGCGGTTGGCCAACCTGGAGCGAAACATAGAGAGACGCTACCTGAAGGAGCCGCTGTGGAACCCAGCTGAAGTGATGAAACTCGCTCCTCTCACTCCAACGCCAGGAGAGGAGTTGACCATGGATGTCATCAGGTTAGGATGACCGGCTTTCTTCAGAATTTAGTGTTAAAGTTTTACTCAGCAGGTGATTTTTTTCCAAAGCTGTGTACAACTTGGAGTTAGTAAATCTAGGAGCGTTAACATTAATTCCCTTAATGTATTAAAATACTCTTCTTTGGGCACCAGTTGGTATCGGAGGCACTTAAATGTAGAGAGGTAAAATCTTCGATGCATCAGCCGCAAGATTGACTCGGACCTGCAAAATAATTTTTTAAAACTGTGCCTTTATTTTGATTTTTTTTTTCAGTCTGGAAAGTGAGATCACGTCTCGACTACGCACGTGGCGTCAGGCCCTAGATCGCTGCCGCAGTGCTCCACAGCTCTGTCTGTGTTTACTTCAGCTGGAGAAGGCCATCGCCTGGGAGAGATCTGTGACTAAAGTGGTGAGGAACTTTGCTCCTTGCTTTTTTTTTTTCTTCAGCAGACTGCACAATGGTACCTACAAAACTCTAGAGTCTAAACAGTTTGACCGAATTTTGACCATCAAGTCTTCGTTTCTTTGTAGACCTGTCAGGTTTGCCGGAAAGGGGACAACGATGATTGCCTGCTGCTGTGTGACAGCTGTGATCGAGGCTGTCACATGTACTGCCTGAGGCCCAAAATCACCCAGATACCAGAGGGAGACTGGTTCTGTCCCACCTGTGTTGCCATGGTGAGGACCCTGTGATTCTTCACAAAATTCACATCTTGAATAAATAAATGAATCTTTTTAGTTTACTTAAAATGAACTTGCAGCTTTTGTTTCCAAGCAGCGTGTACTTTTCCATGTGTCATATCACCTCATTGTTTGTTGTCTCTCTCACAGGATGAAAGTAAGTCACCGCGCTCATCCAAAAAGAGGACCAGGGTGAAAAAGAGACGATATGAAGATGACAGCTCTGAAGATGAGGCGATGATGACAACTACGACGACCACGACGACTCGTCGTAGCACCGGTATGTCAACACGGTACAAAGAGACACCAGCACCCTCTTCTTCTTCTCGTTTCTCTGGAGAGGGAGGCAGCTCCAAACGTCGCCGCATGACAACGCGCAACCAGCCTGACCTCACCTTCTGCGAGTGAGTCATGTTTTCATCCCTGTGGAGTTGTTCACATGCAGAGATCTCCTTTTACTTTCCATATTAGGGTTTACAGAACCCTTGTAGACAGATTTTGTTGTCATGGGTGTTTTTTAATTATCGTGTTTTTATAGGATCATTTTAATGGAGATGGAGGCTCACGCCGATGCTTGGCCGTTTCTTGAACCTGTCAACCCCCGTCTGGTGCCGGGCTACCGCCGCATCATCAAGAACCCCATGGATTTCCTCACCATGAGAGAGCGACTGCTGCAGGGCGGGTAAGAGTTGCACATTTCAGACATTTTATCAAGACTTCATTCATTTTATTTGTTAAGACGCAAAATAGTAAAAGTTCTACCGAGTTACATCAAGTGGTGATATTTTGCTCTTTGGTTGTATCAGAAAACATTTCAGGCCATTTCAAACTGGGAGATATAACATGAATGGTTAAGAAAATCTCTACCTTTGAAGTTTTAGCAGCAGTAGTGAGAAAACCTGAAAAACATTTTTAAAGTCTCCATGCTTCCATTTTTAAACCCATCTCCTCTATTCTTGTCTCAGGTACTGCAACTGTGAGGAGTTTGCAGCAGACGCTCAGCTCGTCTTCAACAACTGCGAGCTGTTCAACGAGGACACATCAGAGGTGGGGATGGCCGGACATGCCATGAGGCGTTTCTTTGAGAGCCGCTGGGCGGAGTTCTACTCAAATAAGGACAAATAGGAGCTTACAACGTTTCCCCTCATGGTGGGGCTGTAAACTGTTGGTGCTTTCACCGTCCCAGTCACACTCTCTCCATTATTGCAAAGACTCTCTGGAGATTCTTCCAGCTATGTGTATTCTCTTATGTATAGGTATATATGTATAGATTTTGACTATTTGTCTGTTATTGTTCCCTCCATGGGCCTCATATTTTCCAGACTCACAGCTGAACTGGCTTGAACTCTTTGTAACCATTCCCCTTCACAGAGAGCAACAGCATGTCTCTCTTCACTCTCTCCTCCCTCCTTTCATGTCGTCTCATCTTCATTTCAACGCCTCATCTCCTGTACGTGTTCCTGTCAAGTCCTTTCACAAGCCCCATGTCGTAGCGAGGCCTTTGATCGAGCCCCTCTGCTGGGTGATAACATGGTCTCATGCCCCGAGTGTTTTGGCTCTCAGACTCACACTGAAGGTCAGGGACTGATCTCACTATCGCAGCCTCACTGCTGCACACTGGACCTGCTCAGCACCGCTCGACGACTAAATGGATCGAAACTCTTCTCAGAGCTTGAGCCATTTCGTACCTGTTCAATGGAAATGTAATGTACCGTGGTCTTATGCCTAGAAGTAACTTTTTTGCTCAATATATTTTTATTATATATTCTATATATAAATATATATACAGATTACAATAGCTGGGATTATTTAATAGCAATAGCTTGTAGTGAATGTGTACAGATTACCTTACCTATAGAGATGTCTAGACCATTTATGAAACGGCCAGTTAAACTTAAAGGAATCTGTCTTTGGACTGTCACGAGTAGACGTTGTATAACCTCCACTTAAAGTTGTGCACGCACACTTTTCACAAACACATGAATTCACACAAACACACACACACACACACACACACACCTTCCGTCTGCTGCTGTGTGAAAGACACTGGTTTCTGAAACTGGAGGACTTTTAGTCAGTCTGAGCTTAAAGGCTCATATTTCAGCGTCCCTCTTGTTAATATTCAATCTTGTAGTTCCACCTGGTCTGTGACACACTGTATACAGGTGAAAGGAAGCTGTTTCCAAAAGCTTTTCACTCTAGAATTTTGCGCTAATGCCAGACAAGATGGTGCAGCTTTTAATGAAAATGACACTTAATTCATCTGTGGCTCGTTTTAGCAGGAAAACATCCAGAGGTCGTCATGTGCAAGGCAAAAATCCTCCCATTTTAATGACTACAAATACAAAGTTGCTCTGATGATGACATACCGGGCACATTCTTGTCAGGTTTTCTGTCTTACATTCCTTTAACGGATATTTTTTGGGCTTTTCGAGGGCCAATGTACAATGTTGCGCGGCATGGTTGGCGTGTACTGAAGGCGACGGGACGACTCCACAGTCTGGGTTTTTATTTAAAACATGTTTCTTACACTGAACTCAGATCCGTTGGTAGGAAACAAACTTTGATGTTCCTTGTTACACTTAAAGGGACAGACATTTTTTCAAAAAAAAGAAAAAAAAGAAGACATGAAAACCAAACGTGGTGTTGAGTGAATTTTTAATAATGTACAGTTTTGGTGACTTTAAATTTGTTCCTTTATATTTTTAGGACCAATTCATCATTTTTAAGAGGAGGTATTACAAGACTCTGTTGTATTAAGGTGATGTAACACGTGTGCATCTGTAGAATGTACTGTGAGTTGAATAAAACCACATCTAGTAGAAAGTATTTCTCTCTGGTTTGTTGGTCTTGTGTTTCAAAGCTTGACATTTTTTCTTGTTGGACCTTTAATATACCATAATATGCTAAGATACCCTGGACAAGGACATTGCTGGTAACTGGTATAAATTAAGTTATTGAATATGGCATACATTATCAAATTCACCAAACCAATACATTGGCTACGGTTATAGCCTGTTTGGGTGAGTGCTGATAGAGTGAACCATAAAAAAATATGGACACAACTGAAAGTATTTATATCAGAATCAGAAATACTTTTATCCCAGAGGGAAACTCTCTCTCTCTCTCTCTCTCTCTCTCTCTCTCTCTCTCTCTCTCTCTCTCTCTCTCTCTATATATATATATATATATATATATATATATATATATATATATATATATATATATATATAGCCTGAATTGTATTTTTCTTTTTTTATTCATTATGTATTTCCTATTGGCAGAGGTTAAAATAGCATAATAAAGGTGAAATGTTGTACTGAACCAACATGAAATGTATTTTACACACTAACAATTTTAGTGTGAAACTAAGTATAAAAAAAGAATAAAAGCTACCTATAATAATAATAATAATAATAATAATAATAATAATAATAATAATAATAATAATAATAATAATAACAGATTAATTTCCTATTTTTATTTCCTAACATGGTGACTAAAATAAAGACTGAGGTTGTATTTGTGAAAGTCAAAGAAGAGACATCCAACTTAAATTAAATAATAAATCATAAATTTTATAAGACAGCCATTATCAACATTTTCTCCATTAAATATGCATTAATTTTATTTCATTTTACATATTTAAAGGGACAGTGCATCCGTGTATATATCCATGAGGCTTATTTTTTTTTCACATCTGTAGTCCTCAACAGGTGAAAGCAAAGTTCATGACAATGACAAGAGATGATGAGCAACTTATAGAAAAATAATATTGTGATGGTATGAATATGAAACAATACACCACAATGAAGTTACCTATACAAAAAAAGCTATTTAGCTATTAAGCTGTAAGTACATATGTTTAGTAAAACGGACAAATTTTACTTTTTGGGTTGAGCTTACTCTGAGAAAATTCAGCATGTCATGGTTATTTTTTCGCAAGTTGGTTTCTTATTCTACCAAATCAGACAAAATGAGCTGTTATATGAGAACAGGTTTTGAGAAGCTCACATGGACTTGTCTGAACCTTTGACTCAGGAGGGTTAAATCACAAAAATCACCCCTTAATTCAGACCAAGTCAGGAAAAGTATACGTCATTGTAAAACGTATCTAAACAAGTTGACTTATCAGACAGACTCTTGACCTTGATGTGAACAGGTTGAAGTATGTGGGCGGGGCTCTGCAGCTCCTGAGGAGTCCTGTCTGAGGCACATGCTGCTGGGGACACACTGCTATCACCCCCAGCTGCTCCTCAGAGATACAGGCTCAAGTGTGACACTCTCTCTCACCCTCTCTCTCTCTCTCTCACACAAACACATTTTTCTTAAAGCATCTAAAATATTGACAGATTTAATATTAGTCAGATAAAAAACTATATTCTGTCCTCTCCTGTTACTCTCCACGGCTCTCTTAAATCCCTGAGCTGGCACTTTAGCTTGAGTGTGTATGTGTGTGCGTGTGTGTGAATGTTTGTGTATGTGTGTAAAATTGTGTCATTGTCAGCACTCTGGGCAGAGGGGGCTAAAAACTCCCCACGCCAGCGGGTTCCAGTGTGCCCCCTACCCGTCCTACTCCACACAGTCAGGCTTAGCCCCACAAAAGGGGGGATAGAGTTAAACAGTTACCGTGGGGAGGAGGGGGTAATCCATGGCATAATGTGGGCTTGCCAGACCCCCCCTCCAAACCATGCAGCCAGTTCATTCTAGACTCAGTGCCACGTTGAGGTCCACTGATGGCTGAAGGGTCACAAGAATCGTCTTCAAACCAATACTCCACCAGTACTTTGCCAGCAATTTAATAAAAATGCAGTTACACATTTGAAGTATGGATGATATTCGGTTCTGCCTGTCGCATCTTTTGACTCAGAGGAATTCTGCCTGTGATGCAAAAGGTCTTCACAAGGTGTAGGCTTGTTTTGATGTCAAAGACTGAAAATGAAAAGCAGGAACAGATGCAGCTTCACAATAGGCACCATGGCAACAGCATCATGAAAGAGTTTGTCCCCATGGTGATCAGAGCAGGAACTCATAAGTAGGTTGTGGAGGGATTTAAAGGTGGGTGGAAGAACATCATACCGAAGTTATTTCCATTAAGTATCAACAATTCATATTGTTTGATTATTTTTCTTCAGTCTAAGTTCAAATCAGAGCAGCCTCAAATCCTCATTGTTACAGATTCACTCCGTGGATAGCAGAAGTTAAAAAGCAGCACATCACTCGATATATTCTCTCAAAATAGAGTATGATGTCTGTTTATCAGGTCCGCTTTGCCCACCAATAGTTATTTTCTCTTGAAATTGATATGAAAATCCCACTGTTGGGCAGTAATTGCCGCCAGGTGCTGAGGACATGCAGCACTGAACTCTATTCAGCCTAACAGAAGACAAAAGGATGAGCCACAGATGGATTTTTTTTGTCTTTTAAATTATCTTCATCATTTTTCATTATTGTTTCAACAACTGGATCTTGCTCTTGACCAACATATAACCCTAACATAACGTATAACTTAAGTGGCATCAGGATTACATGAAGCATTTATACTTTGATAACCCAACACCTGACACACTAAAACAATAGACATGTAAATTTTTTTGCCCCATGAGCCACAGATGCTCTCGTATATATGATGATAGATTTTCCTTGGGGACTTAAAAAAAATCAGTGCTTATGCAAGTTTTGTGGGTTGAACTTTAATGCCTCTAAAAGTGTTTTGTGATTGTTTAATATGGTAATCTTGCTGTCAGTGAACTACTCAGTTTTAAGATGGACGTGTAAAAATAACTGATCAGATTTTGCTCAATTGTGAGCTTGATGCAGGGAATGTTTTCCCCTTTTACGTAATTATGTTTAATTATGTAATCCCCAGATTGCAAAGATTTCAGAGTCAGAGCTCAAAATTCTCATCTACCTAACTATGCTTTTTTCAATTAATCCAGACTAGCAGTATCAGAGATTTGAGAGGAGGTGGCCTTTTATTTATACATTATTGTCATTAACTCCTCCCCTCAAGTAGATTCTGCTACTGGTTGAAACCCATTGATATAATCCACATAAGTGCATGTGATGAAGTGCAAATAGATGTGATGCCCACCAATTTAAAATCTCACTACAAAATTTAACACTGAGAAATGTATTGGTAGATTTTGAAGTAATGTGTAAAAACTAATTTCATTTACATTTTTATTTATTTAATGATTTAATAATAAGTGATAGCAACTTTTGATATTTGCTTTCTAAATCCAAGCATTCTAATGTGTTGAGATAATGTGTGCCTTTTTTTTTATTCTTCATGCTTTTGCTATCAAAACAGGGGGTAGTCATATGAATGTTGTGCACGAATTGCTAATTCTTTAATGAGAACGCTGACATGCTGAATTCACTGAGAGGCCATATATGTAGGATAATGAGGACCATGAGGGCTGATGGGAGGTTTGTTAAAACTGCATTAATACATGTTAGCACCTTGAGAAACAATTAGCTACGTTTGTCATGTGCCATGTGCCCCAGGAGCTAACTTTAGCCAATGCTAACAGGCACTTGCTAGCTGACAGTTATGTGTTTTACTGTTTTCATATTGAACTCAAAGTTTCAAACTGCAGGATAGGAGGGTTAGGGATTAGGATTAAGTTCATGGGTTAGGAGTTTGGGCTGGGCGATCATGGTTATGATGGTGGTGGACCTATCAGATGAAGCCCTTTAGTTCCTGCATTTAAACAATCTGAAAAAAACATAACAAGCTACAGCAAAACATCACTTGCCTTCAGGTAACAGGTGACCTTTAAATTAACAACAATGGCTCATGAAGCAAGGGAACATAAAACTTTGAGGTGAAAGTACAGAAATAACTCTGTTAGTAGTTGAACTGAATTTTAGAGAGAAAGGTGTGACAAACAGATACTGTGTCAAACAGTTAACACTGGAAGAGTAGGACTGATACCTTGAGCACTTTAACATGTGTTCATTTCTCCCTCTTCATGTAATTATTCTAATTGTATTGATAGTACTCAGTGAGTGGCGGACCACATTCCTAACAACATAGGACATGGATGACTCCAGCATTAGTAGGCTAGCTGTGTCACAACAGACATTACTAACAGTCAAAGGCCCCTCAGGAGGATGGTGCAGGACAACCGGAGACAAAAAAGAAAGGAAAATCTCCAGTTGAATTATTGTTGCCTTCAGTTTACCTCACACAGCCTTAGTGTGCCCCTTCCTATCAGGGGCATAACCAAAACCGAGATCTTGTACCAGTGCAGGGCTTTTTGGGTTGTGGCTAGTTTGGCGGAATTTGGGTTATGACTAGGGTAAGGGTTAGGGTTAGTTTTTCCAGATGGAAGGCACGTGGTTACTGTAGTTCTGGGGCAATAACCTGGGTTTTGAAAGCTCGAGGGGGGTCGCTTCGGTCGCTCAGTCAGATACCAGGTAAGGTGCAGTACTCCTTGGTAAGGGTTGAGGGTCAGGGGAGTTAGATATCTGGTTCATGGAGGGTTGGGATTAGGGTTATTTTTAATCAGATAGCTCATGGATACCAGGCATCTAGAAAGACGACTGGCGTCCTGGAGGGGGTGCACCCATGGCCTGTTGCTTAACCAGGGAAGGTGTGCGTTTCCCAGGTCAGGTTCAGGGGTCATGGGGTATGGAAGTTGAGCCAACAATGAAAACAGCCCCAATTTCTGTTCCTTGGAGTAAAAGGAATTCAAAAAGTTATGATGCAATAAAATCATTCAAATGTAGGTAATCTGTGCCATCATAGAATGTCTACTAAAAGGGTCACACCAAGAGCTAGAGTCTGTTAAATATTTTAACTAATTTTTTGTCTTGTTTTTAAGTGTCTGGATGACGACTTCCTACATTCCTCCACCTTGGGGCAAAGTTGGATCCAGGGCCCCCAATGGACAACTGAACAACTGCACAAATCCCTGGGAGGAGAATGAGAGGAGAAAGGGAAAAGGAAAGGAGGGAGAGAGGTAGAGGGGGAGAAGTGCTTTGGGGATCATGGGTGGCCATGCTACAAGACAAGTGCATAAAAGTTTTAAAGTGCTGAAAAGGTGCATTTCAGCAAGATAGTTTTTTACTTATTTGTCCCTGTCTCTGTCAGACTTCATTTCAAGCTTTCAGATGTTTTTCGCTGGTGTTCAGCTGGCACTCTAAGATCATCACTAAGTTATAACAAGTTGTTATGTCATTTTGTCCCCTTGTTGCAATGTTTCAATCATTGCAAAACCCTCTGAAGAGACCACAATCACTTGAGTTTGAAGATAATTGAGCGGCTTCTGCTAGTTTGCTGAAGATCGGTTGAATTGCTCAAGGTCAGTTAGATGTTCTTGAAGAAAAAAATTAGGTCAGTGTTATACCCACAACCTGAGAGAGACACAAGTGAAGGGCTTTCTCTCTAATGTTTGTTCAGAGAAAACAGTGATATTGCTGGATGTGTAAGGTAAGGAGAGGGAGAGGAGAGAGAGAGAAAGAGAGAGAGAAAGAGAGAAAGGGACTGAAATGGGGGATGGTTTGCGCTTATCAAAGGACCTCTTAGGCTCCACAAGGTAATGACGGATGTAGAAGAGACCTTGAAGCCCTTAGACCCTGACAGCTTCACAGGAAGACAGACAGTGAGGCTAAAGGAGCTTTGCAGAAAGAGAGAGAGAGAGCAACACTGTGGACACAAATTGATTTAGCCAAATATGGCATGGCATGAGGTAAGCATTTGATTTTTATACAAGGAATTTAAATCCTTTGAGATTTACAGGTCTTTTATGCTTTTTTTAATTGTTAATGTACAGGCAGTAGTTTTTTTATAGTGAGATATTTGTTAGTTATGGATAATGTATGCGATTTAAATCTTTTTTTCAATCATAAGCACATCAAAGAAATGTGAAACAGACTTGAGCAGTAGACAGTATCAGAATCAGATTGATAAAACAGTCATCATCCTAAAGCCTGGCTATATTTTTAGTTTTTGTGAGTGAAACAAGATATTCTGCAAACTAAATATAGACCATGTTTTTGTTTATGTGCTCTGCCTGAGTAGTTACGCAGTCGTCAGTTCTGGCGTGCCATGATGGCAGAGCTGCTTGGCACCCTGGTGTTGGTGAGCGCTGTGCTGGGTGCCTCAGTGCCGGGACCAGGAGAGCCTCCTGTGGGGCCCCTGTACCCAGCAGTGGCAGTTGGGGTGGTGATTGTTGCGCTGGCACACTGTTTTGGAGAAATAAGCGGGGCGCAGGTGAGCATGTTGATGGCAGAGTCATTTTAATGTTTTGTTTTTCTGCACTTCTGCTGGTGGTTACTTTGCAGTTGTTTACCGTGATGCCAACAGGTGGTGATGAATTACTCTGAAAAAAATATACAAAACCCCAGAAATGACTCATGTTATGATGAGCACTGCATTTTTAATCATAAGTGGGTAAATACTGTTTCAAATCCTGCACAATTTTACCTCTTTGGACAAGTTAGGAAAATGTTGTCCGGACCCTCTCTGATTGGGGTGTTTTTAACAAGCGTTCATAGAAAACTGGCGCACTGCTATAACTAAGACACTGAAACATCAAACAATGTGACTTGTGTGGGAAAAGAACCCCATGCCTTTGCAAATACTTGTGCAAAATAAAAAAAATAAATTGCTTTCAACCTTTTTTTTCTAAGTGTAAGCTAAGACAGTGAAAATGTTCAGGTATGACACTTGACAAGATGAGCTAACACTCAGGTCAAGCCCACAACCCTGACTCCTTGTACCTTTCTCGAGGACCTCTACCCAGTTAAGAGCTCTCTAATTTAGGGACTGGGTCAAATAGGTGAAGTTTGATTTTAGTCATAGACTCCTGAAATGTGTATCAAGGTAACATGACTAGACTGTGGATTTGTTTCTCTGAAATGCAGAGAGTAGAAAGTAGCTTAGCTTTTGTGAAGTTTTTTGAACCTGTTGGTTGTCTTCAATCAGGTGAACCCTGCAGTGACTTTGTCTCTGTTAGCCACTCGGAGACTGGATGTCCTCAGGGCCTTTGTTTACATAGCTGCACAGTGTTTGGGGGCTTCTTTGGGAACTGGGGCCCTCTACCTGGCCCTGCCACTCAAAACCACAGCAGACCACTTCGTCAACAAGGTGAGTTTTAAGATTATCACTTTCACTTTTTATACATTAGGATATATATTTCACAATAATCCTGCTCCTTTCTAATCTCTCTCAGGTTCCTATGGAGCTGAATGCAGCAAAGGCTCTGGGCATTGAGGTTTTGTGCACCTTTCAGTTGGTCTTCACCGTTTTCTCTGCTGAGGCTCAGCGACGGAAGGAGAGTCCAGAACCAGGAAACCTTGCTATTGGATTTGCTCACACAGCTGGAGTTTTTATAGGGGTAAGAGAAAAAGCTGAAATACTTTCCACAAGATGGTGCTTAAGGATTGAACTTCTCAACTGTTTTTATCTTTATGTGTTAATAACTCATCTAATCTGATCTAATCTGAGGAGATATCCCTTAAAAGGCCCAACAGTTTCACATTACAAATATTGACATCTCACAGAAAGCTGTTTATTTTAGTCTGTTTAGTTTGGGAACATGTAATTTAGCACATTTACCTTCGTCTTTAGGTATTTATAGAGTATTAACTCAAATGGATCGTCAGCTAAAGACAGCTAGGAAAACCAAGAGAGAGACTACATGGTGAACCACTAAGTTCAACAGCAGCCAATAAAATTAGCAAATCAAAAAGTTAATCTGCTGAACAGGTTACACGACACCGGAGGTAAATTCTAAGATAGATGATGGTACACTTTGTTTCCTGTAACCCTTTCAGGAATTATTTGAGTCACAGAGACCAATAAAAACAGGGTCTTTCTGATTCTTTAAGGAAAGAAAACTATATTGAGATTAATTGGACGATGCATTCAGTGGAGAATTTTCTCATTTGTTTTTGTGTCAGGGGCGGTTCTCTGGTGGGAGTATGAACCCTGCTCGATCTCTGGGTCCAGCAATCATCACCGGCTTCTGGGAAAACCACTGGGTGAGAGAGAGAGAGAGAGAGAGAGAGAGAGAGAGAGAGAGAGAGAGAGAGAGAGAGAGAGAGAGAGAGAGAGAGAGAGAGAGAGAGAGTTCACTTTTTTCCCAGCAGTGTTTTTATCCAGCTGGTCCAGTTGTCAAAGAAAATTCCTTTGAGTGATAAAATCGATCTAATTTGAATGTAATTTCAAAAAGACAACAAACCAAAATTACTCCAGTACAATAAGTGAAGGAAATGTTATTTTTTAGTCATTATTTACCTACTGTAGCTAATTAATTTACCTTTAAATTTCAGATTTTACACAGAACATTTCTCAGCTAATTGTCCTGGGTTCAAAAAAGCTTTTCAAGACCTGGAACATTAGTTTAGCAATGTTTCCAATAATAATAATAAAAAAACAAAGAGCTCCCAAAGATGATTTTTTAAATGTGTTATCTCTCATCCAATCATCGTAGTAGTGCTTCCTCTTAAAGTCATAGTTTTGGAACTGCTAGAATAAACTTTTGAACTGCTTTTTTACAATACTCACTGATTTCTTGTTGAGCAGCTACAATGATAAAATACTGTTAACGCTTGAAATTCATTCAGCACAATATGAACTATTAAAACGATTATTCTATTGTGTTTTATTCTGGATGTTTTTTAGAGATTTGAGAGTGGATAAAGCATATGAGTGGGTGAGTCAAACAGCAAAAAGCCACAGGCTGAAATCAAACGAGGGCTACCTGCTTTGAGGACTTCAGCCTCTTGGGCACCACTGAACCAAACTGGCGTCCCAACAATATGTACTTTGAATGCACTTAGATGCTAATGCTTCCTACTTTTATGTATTACAATGTACAACACTTTCACACCCTTTGTTGACTTACTGCTTTGCAAATTGCTACAAATCATCATTACATTTATACACTAATGACCTGTATGCATATTGTTAGCTGACACTATCACGCACACACTCTCACACCTGTCTATAGTTCAGTATCTTGCTTGAGGACATGTTTTCACATTCAGACAGAAAGAGCTGAGGAGCCAATCAGCAGCTGTGAGATTACCAAACAACCTGATACTTGGCTGATATTTATTGATTGGTTGCCTGGTCCTTAGTTTTCTGTTTCTTTTATATCCACTATCAGGTTTATTGGCTGGGGCCAGTGCTTGGTGCTGTACTGGCAGGGGTTTCACACGAGTTCCTCTTTGCCCGAAGTGCATCACGTCAAAAACTGGTGGCCTGCCTGACCTGTAAAGACATCGAAATCGTAGAGACCGCCAGCATGACGGGATCTTCACTGTCCACTGTCACACAGAACGCCATGAGAGCCAAACAAGCCAACAAGCAAGAGAACAACTGAGGATACAAAGAAACGTCCTGAAGGATGACAGTGTTTGTTTGTATATTAATATGAGAACGCACTGAGTGCAGTTCATAAGGACTTACAAGTGGTGAGGACAATGAACAAACAAAATGATTTAAAGTCCCACAGGCTTAAAAAAAATCTGAGTCCAATAATAATGTTGATACATTTCTAAAAAATCACAACACATAAGTGTATTAGTGCTATTCAAGAACTCTTAAGTTAGACCTTAAGAAAAGGTTTCTCCAGGAAAAAACTGCCATAGTTTACAACTTGCAGAATTAAAGCTAAATTTAGGCGTATAGTATATTTACCACTTATCCCAAGGGTCGCTGAGGGCTGGAGCTTATTCTCGCTGTCATTGGGCAAGAGGAAGGGCACACTAAGGCAGTGGAAGCTCATTGAATCCGTGCTGAAAACACCCTTGTGTCTCCTCATGATTTACAGTTTCATTCAGTGCTCGTGGATGCTTTGAAATGCTAAACAGGTCCCGCACCCTCAGTTCAATGATGTTCTCAATTTGCCTAATATCCCTCTTATACATAGGCCTGTGTGTGTGTGTCTGTCTCTTGTCTGAGGCTTCCTATTCACAGTCAAATGGACCTTCATACCTCAGTAATGACGCTACAGAAAAGACACCTTCAGTCGGAACCACCTTTGTACTTTCAAAATGAGAATAATGATGTTTGTGTGTGTCCCTCTGTGGGTTTTCTAAGACAACAAACCTCATCTTATAATGAATTCCTATGTGTAGAAATTGTTGACACTTGTGTCCTCTTCTAAAGTGTATTCTCAGTGTAATTTAAAGGGTCAGATTATCCATCATACAAAATGATTTCATGTCTTAATTAGACTTTATGTTGTTTTTGTGTATTTCCTTAATCCAAGTACTAATCCTGAAATGATCGATGTTTTTTCTTATTACCTTACATTTGGAATAAGTGACCCTTTGAAGTTATTATTTGTTATGAAGAACAATATATTTATTTATTGTATCAATTATGTATATTTGTTACAATTTGAGGTCAAACATTCACTGTGCTGTCTGGATTTGACACCCAGTCTGAAATAAAACCATTATAGTGATCTGATCACTACCACAGTGTGGTTTGAAAACACACATGCATCTATGATACATCTGTATCTATGGCATCTATATAAAAACTCACACACACGCACACAAGCACGCACACACACACACACACACACACACACACACACACACACAGGGTACACAATAGCTATAATTACCACAGTGTAGCCAGCGTTTTGCATTGTGTGTGTTCTTTCTAACATGTATAAAAGGGCGTTCAAACAGCCAGCTCAGCATTCTGCTTTCATCACCCCCCTGCCTCTCGCCTCTCGACCCCCCTAACTGACCCACCCACCTCCCAACCACCACAGACAGGGATGGCTCTGGACTGGCCGATCCGACTGGACCTGTCCTTTTCCCCCAGATCCACAGAAGTTTCAGGGCTTTGGTTGTTCATTCTTTTGCAAAATAGACCAAAACACTTTAACATACCTGTCTGTAGGTCCTGTATGGAGCACCTCCTAGAAGTCCCTTCACAACAGACGACTCAATCAACAGGGTTTCCTGAATCAGTGTTCTTCAAACCTGCATTTTATTTTGATCATATTCCTTTACATTTTCATTTACTTCTCTTCATGCGATGTTTATTCAACTTAAATATCAGGAACAATCATGAGAACTCAAGGCTCTAAAACAAAATTCAAGTTCATGTTTAAGTGTTCATAACCACCATTATGACCCCCTCCCCTTTACTTTTCTGTACATTATAATTAACAGCAGCAGTATAACACTGCATGCTTTATTTGAAGCTTTAGCATTTAGCCTTCTGCATTTAAAAGCCATGCTTTTCTAGATGTTACCTCCATGTTTTAGTATAATAAGTATTTTTGTCTTGCCTATACGGCTATATGTAGCCCACATGCTTGTGACAGACAATAGTTTCACAGGGTCAGGCATTTCAATGTATGGGTCAGTTCAGCGCTGTAAGCTTTGGACACTTCCGTCCGGGGCCCCAACTGAATTATCTATGTGTGTGTGTGTGGCTGTGTGTGTATATGCCATTGTCCGTGTGTGTGTGTTTGTGTCCTTGTCCATCAGCATTTGTGTGTGATTATGACAGTTATGATATGTCAACAGATGACATATACCCAAAAGAAAACTTTCTCCATGCAGATCCAGCTGCTCTTCTCCATCAAGCTGTTCCTCCGTTGGTCCCATCCGCCCTCTAACAAAACACAAAACTTCCTGCTGTCTGTTTAACCAGATTTTCTCCTTCTCACACTGATTTACACTTTTTATGCTTTACACTGATTCTCTTCACTGATGTGTCACCTCTCATAGAGCCTCGGCCTGTTGTGGGGGGGGCAACAGAGGGGTTAAGTTTGTTTAGTTAAGGGTGTCCAGCACTGCCGCCCCCCGCCCTTGGCTCTGCAGGGAGATTATGTCGTCACCTGGGGCCCCTGGGGGGGTATTATAAAGCCCCTGTCTGGCCCTCTCCCCTCCGTCAGAGAGGCTTAAAGGTCCACCAGACACTCTGTCTATCCCCGTCTCTACTTTAGGAACACCCCTTTAGGATTGATGCACACCTCCTCTTGACAGCTCATCCCTTTGAGACCTCCACTCACACTCCCCTTTACATCACACCTATGTCTTTGCGACAGGTGGACAGAGGTGGCAAACCAACGCAGCTAGGTTGACTGTTTTGTGGATTTGTCTCTTGACATTTTTAGCATCTTATTTTGTCTGTGAACAGACTCTTATTTTTGTTTATTTTTTTCAGTCAGCCAAAAATAGCTGACTTCAAGAGGGAGATCCTTCATTTTGTTATTTTGGCACTTAAGGAGGACTCAAAGGTATAAACTTACCTTTTACAGACTCACCCTGATTTGTGCTTAGAGAATCTTCTTCTTGTGGAGAGCATCAGGTGAACTGTCATCATGTGGGAGTTCAGATCCATGAATTTTTGGCGGGCGGTCTTCGCTGAGTTCTTCGGGACCATGTTCTTTGTATTTTTCGGCATGGGTGCTGCCCTGCGCTGGACCACTGGGCCTCATCATGTCCTTCATGTGGCCCTGTGCTTTGGGCTAGCAGCTGCCACCCTCATCCAGTCCATCGGCCACATCAGCGGGGGCCACATCAATCCTGCTGTAACCTTTGCCTACCTTGTCGGCTCACAGATGTCTCTTTTCCGTGCCATTTTCTACATGGCTGCACAGTGCTTGGGTGCTGTGGCTGGGGCTGCTGTGCTGTATGGGGTCACACCTGGCAACATGAGAGGCAACATGGCAATGAACACGGTAAGGACTCAGGATACATGCTTTAGAAACAAGTACATCAATTTCAGGAGAGGTGGGGTAGAAGTTTTGGGAAGTGTTGGGATTCCAGATGTAGTATCAGCTCCAAGTTCTTCAATGTGTTGAAACCAGGGTTGAATATTGCGGGAAAAAAACAACAACCTGATGTTTATCTTCTTCTTGTAGCTTACAATGTTTCTGCAATAGGTGCGAAACTACATAATAACTAACAGGAAACTCTTTGACTGACACACAATCATGTTTTTGTCTATCTTTGTGTCTTCAGCTGCAGCCTGGTATCAGTCTGGGAATGGCCACCACTGTTGAGGTTTTCCTCACCATGCAACTCGTGGTTTGCATCTTTGCTGTGACCGATGAGAGGAGAAACGGACGCTTGGGATCTGCTGCTCTCTCCATCGGCTTCTCCGTCACCATTGGCCATCTCATGGGGGTGAGAGACATGGAAAAGTAGATGGAGGAGGTTTTAGCTCCTTCAGAAGTCTTGCTGAAGTTTTCTCAAGAAGAAAACCAAGTAGTTTGATATCACATACAACGCTGAAACTATAATCGATTTAATCAGAACTAATTAATAATTTCACCACAAGCTACCTTAACAAGACAGTAACCTGTGTTTCAGATGTACTACACTGGAGCTGGAATGAACCCTGCACGCTCCTTTGCTCCTGCTGTGCTCTTCAGGAACTTCATCAACCACTGGGTAAGACTTTCACTCACACACACGTAACACACACAGTAATATGTTAACTGCTGTAATATACATCATTGTTTTTCTGCCTGCAGGTGTACTGGGTTGGGCCAATGATAGGAGGTGCCATGGGCGCTCTCCTGTACGATTTCATGCTGTTCCCACGAATGAGGGGTCTCTCTGAGCGCCTTGCCACACTGAAGGGCAGCCGGCCCCCTGAGAGCGAGACCCAGCAGGACACCCGTGGAGAGCCCATCGAGCTCAAGACGCAAGCCCTATAAACACGCCCCTGCTCCCTGTCTCTGACAGGGACTACGGGATGAGGGACAGGGCCCTGAGCTACGCCAGTCCCACCTCCACCGCCCCCCCTGCCCCTTAACACCTCCAAAGAGCATCGCACATGACTAACCAAAACACTCACACTCACAAACTAACATTACAATATTTTTCCACTGATAAAACCCCCCACACACACTTACAGGTTCACAACCTTTAAAATGTACACATGTCCAACCCCTTAAGTCTTCTTTTTTTTATTTATTTATTTTTTTTATAAATGCTGACCAGACTCACCTCAGTGACCCATGTCCACCTGCTTCCTCCTCCCAGACAGGCCTCCATCAGGATCCTGAAAAATAGCACAGAGGATTGAGGAGGCAGGGGTTAGAAAGGTAGGGGCCATGTGACGGTCTTTGCAGGGATGTGGGTATGATATAAGAAGGGTAAGAGGGCATGGGACAGGTGAGGGTGGAGCAGAGGGGTGGGCTTTGGGTAGAAAGGGCAACACTCTGGGTTTGTGATCGTTTCAAGGTGGGTTAGACCAGTGAAGATGGGCATGCTTTACATTATTCATCTGATTTATCTCCATTTAAGTTTGTATTTTTTAGGTTCATTTTGTTTTCTGCACTTCAGACACAAGACATGGATGTATGATACCATTAGATTTTTCCAGGGTTTCACTATTTTCAACCACTACATTTTATCTGTGAGTTTATGTCTGTGTGTGTGTGTGTGTGTGTGTGTGTGTGTGTGTGTGTGTGTGTGTGTGTGTGTGTGTGTGTTTGAATACTTCTGCAGTACACGTGTGAGAGTGAGCGTGTGCATGTGTGTGCGCCTGCTTGTGTGTACGAGCTTGTTTGCAAGTGAGTGTGTATATGTGTGTACGTGTGTGATCAAGATTGCAGATACAGTACTTTTTATTTCAGTTTATTTTCATTACCGATCTCCCGTTTCGTACCACTTACTGTTCATTTTGTCAAAGACATGACCATTTCTCCCCCCTCCTTACTGTGCTATTTGCTATGCTAATCATTTTTACATAAATCATCTGCTTCTTTGTTTCAATCCAGCAATGAAAAGGAAATGTTGTATCCCAGACTTTGATAGTAGTTCTATTCACTGCAGACCAGCTGTGCAAGCTTTACATTGAGTCTCCTTTTATTATTTGATTCTTACTGGGAGCACAAGTTGTTTCAATACATCACAATGAAAATAAACAAAAAACTTGGTAAAAGGTTTGGGTAATTTCTGTTCCTTTGAATTTTGCATGTTGACAAACTGTTGTTCATGGAGAAAAATGTACGAGGCAATGAATCCTTTAAGCCAGAAGAGGGAGACAAGAGCTCATATGAGACTGTGTGTGGGACCCTCACATTGAAATAATTGAGAGAAGTTAAATTATTTTATCGTATAAAGGGGTAATGAATCACAAAAGGAAAACTGGCTTTGAAGGGGCTTAGGAATAAAATTAAGGGTTATTTGGGCCGACAGAGTTCATCTATTGACAGGAATGATCATGACTAATAAGATTTCTGACTAAAACTGATATATATTTCAGTTATTGTTGACTTTCTTCGGGGCTTGTGTCACAACTGTCAGTGTAAAATTTTGGCAACAAAGCAATTCAAAGTGCTTCACATATACATAAGATTAAAAAACATTTAAAGAAAACAATTAAAAAATGAAAAGAAAAAAATGTTCAAGCAATAAAATAAAATAATGTAAATAAAATGAAATAAAATAAAATGGCAAAAAGAAGATTAAAATATATTTAAACTGATTTTAAAATATAAACATGAAAGTAACAGTGCAGATTTGTACAATAAAATAAATATTAAAAAGAAAATTCAAATAATAAAAAAAAAAAGCTGTAAAAAGGTGAGTCTTCAAGCTGAATTTAAAGGAGCTGAGAGTTTCAGAAGACCTGATATTTTCTGGTTACCTACACAATTATTTATGCAATGGAACACATAACTGCATTGGGTGATATCTTTCCAACAGAAAATGAATATAGTCCCCAACAATTATATATACATTGGAAGGACTTGTGTCTAAGAGAACTTGTTCTATCTTTTCTTCTTTTTTTTAATAAGCAAAAACAAGCCCAGTAGCAGATCGCTCTGCTTGCCCCCCAGCAGCAACAGCCCTGTCCCGTCTCTGGTGGCAACCAGATTTTTTTTATTCCTCTCCCAATCACCTTGGCCTCCTGGAAGAGGCTGGAGTGACTAAAAGTATTTCAACAATGCATATATGGGTATATGGGTGTAGAAGTGAGTGAAAAGAGCAAAAATGGAGAGGACTCTATAATCACTGAAGTACTAAAGGGGAAAAACATTTAAACTTAGCCACCAGACTCCCTGAAGACTGAAGCAATCTGTTGATTTTAAAGGCCCCAAAAATGTTTAAAGACATAGCTCAGGTTAATTAAAAAAAAAAGGAATATCCCTTTTAAGTTTTTAACCGCTGGTAACTGAAAGCCCCAAAAAGTCTTTAACGCTTTATTGCTTAACGTATCATACTTGATACATGAGTTTCAAAGACTCAGTGTATCTCACCAGTGGGATAAATATTTTCATTAAAAATCCGTTTAAAACTTTTCAAAAAAATTATTCTGCCCCCTTGAGGATTGTTTTTCCACTACAGATGAAGTTGTATTTTGGCCTTTTTTCAAAATAGCTGCCCTCGGGAAATTATCCACAAACTTTTTTTTTTCCAGGAAACTCATTGCTAATTTCCAAGAAGTTGCATAAGAATAACATCTACACTGTTACTCATTTTTAAAACTAAGAAATGTCTTCACTGAATGAACGCATATGTACTAAAAACCTTGCTAAAAAATGTTGCCAAAACCCGCCCGATTTATCAAATATTATACAAAAAAATATATCATAAACAAAATGATATAGCAATATTTTGGGGGATTTTGTTCATCTCAGTTCCAAAAATGTAGAATTTTCTGGCTTTTTTGGTGAAATCTTCCCATTATTTATCCCTACAGCACACCAGTAATAATGAGTTTAGGTAGTGACTGTCACGGGGAAAATTCTTTCCAGTTTGTCATCAGATATTGTAAACACTTCTGATCTGCTTGTTGTTTACTTTAAACTACGTAGGAGCAAGAACTCCAAGCGTATCCTACACACAAGTATTTCACGTAGACACACGGGACAGAGGTGGAGCCTTCAGCCCTCATGGACCCTTACTTACCCCACTGACTGCAGTTAAGCTCTGAATTCCTGCAAAGAGATGAACTCAAAATGATTCAAGCATGAGAAAACACAGAGACAAACCAGCTCCTGACTGACCTGAGAGTCCAGAGAAGATGAGAAGAGTGCTGAGATGAGCAGCCATGTTGGTGAGTTAGCCAAGTGAGTCTGAACAGAGCTCATCACTCTGACTAAGGTTTATACCTCTTCATCTGACCATATCAGTAAATTTACGCTGAAGGATGTACTGACTTCAACACTTCTCCTCCCCTCTGCTGGAAGAATGACACACCAGTGAGTTGTAAAAAGTATTCCAAACCAGCCCAACATCCTGCAAATATTCTTCAATAATAATGTTTGTGAAATGAAGTAATCGACAGCTGCTTAAAATACTCTCGAACATTGAAAAACTTTGAACAAAAGATGTCCACCAGCAAGCCAACATGTTTGAACAAATTGCAAGGTGGAAATAATTTAGAATTATAATGAAGTGTCACAAAGTATTGTTCACTATAAGAAAAACAAGTTGAGCAAATTTGTATCCACATATAAGATATTACCACCAAACTTAGACCCCAGACTGATGTTGTTTCATGATTTGACTATCAAGCAAGCTGAAATGTGCATCTTGCAGCCGAGCTTCAAAGCTTTCCTGTGGTTTTTCAGCTTAACACAAACCGTAACCAGTAAGCAGCTGCTTACATTCTCATCTTGTCCTCACAAACTCTCACACGGACACACACACAGCGGTGTGTCTCAGCACTGTACACAGCTCATGCCCCAGGGCACTCTCTTCATGACCAATCAGAATGATACAGGAAGCCATGGCCAGCAACACTCCCAACAACTCACAGAAAGAGAAATGACTGAGAAATCGTCCTGTGGGTTGTGAGCGAATGCTGAGGAGAAGAGGCAGAAAGACCAGAAAGAGAGAAAGATAACAGACTAAAGAAATTGACAAGACAACCAGAGGTGAGTCACTCATCACTTCTTGGATTAATGAAGAAAATGTTTGGATTATTACAATATTTATAATAACATTTGGAGGGAAAATTGACTGCAGTCTTGTGCCATGAACACGTTTGATTTTCTGACCTCTTCAGATATGTTTCAAATTATTTCATGAAAGCAGTTTTTGTTATAAAAAATTATTTCCATTCAATTTTAGCCCTATATTCAGAACAAAGCAGGCCATTTATTTAAGTTTTTATCGTTTCATTTGACAATTGTGAACATGTGAGATTGCAGGATGTGGTGCGTGTGTGAAAAAAACCTCAACAACTCCATAACACCTCTGTCTGTGTTTTAGTTTCTTTTTCTCAACATGTCTGCTTCAGTCTTTACCTGACCGTGGGGTCAAACGTATAAAATATGTCTGTCACCACTTACTGACTTGAGGACAGGAAAAGGAAAAGGTGTGTGTGTGTGTGCATTTTTGTGTGAGTGTGTGTGTGAGAGCTCCACTAGACAGGCACAACAAAGACGGTTGGCAGATAACACATTTCCCTGGGCGTAGATGTGTTGCAGGAAATCCCACTCCCATTCCCGCAGGACCTAAATAGCAACACTTGCACAAAAATAAATATTGGAAGAGAGGGGACAAGGAGGGGAAGAGAAACACCATGAGGTAACATAAGGAAAATAAAAATCAAGCTTCAAAAAGAGCACATGTCCAAACAAACATTTGAAAGTATTGGCACTTCATTTTATTTATTTATTTTATTTCAACACATCCATGATTGAAATTTAAACGCTTGGATTGATTCATTCAGCGTTTCGGCCGCAAACTTTCTAAACCTCTCGTTCTTGCTGTATCGTACGTCTAAATTTTTGGGATGGTGCACATTCGCTCTCCTAAATCAGGTTGTAGGGCATCTTGGTCTCAACAGAGGGCAGCATTTATTTTTGAAACACCACACAGGCATCTGAAGTGACAGCTCATGCTTTGCAAAAAGAAAAAAGAAAAGAAAGAGAGAGAGACCTGGGAGCCGAGTCATACCAGAGTTCAAGGTGTCCCCAGCCTGGATTTATCCTCTCCTCTGATTTGTGGCCCTTTGCTTCATAAGCTCTGATCCCAAAAGAAGGTCATCCAACACTTCAGCGGTGTTAATGAGCTTTCATTCCAATCCCAGGGCCACAAAGCAATTAGCATCCATAAAATTTGGGGGGCTTGACTTCCTTTGAATCCTTAGATTTCACCCCTTTAGAGCAGATAAGCCTCAGGACAGATTGTTATTCTTTTTTTAGAGTGGCTTCAGAGTTTAGTGCAAAGCAATCACAAATCTATCAGTTTTCTTTACCATGAGCCACCACACACACAGACAAACAAGAGTCACTCTGTCAGATGCTATCATGCAATGTGCTCTTCTTTATCAGTCAAACCATTTAGTTTACGTTCCCTCAGGAGGTCATAAGAAGCTAAACTGGATTCCTTCTTTGTGAACATTCTTAATTTGGCATCTGAGTCCCTGTGAGGCATTCGGAAGAGGCAGAGAGTCGTGCAGAGTGCATAAAACTTAACAGCTGAAAGAGGATTTACCGTGTGATCTGCTTTGATACTGGCTTTCTGTGGACAGCAGTGAGTGGAGCATCCTCATGACCCCACAGAGGTCTAAACGTGGTAAGAGGTCGCTGGTTTTTCTAAAAGTTTCTTTGAGATACTCTAGATAGAAGCTTCAGAGTACTAGGAAAGTAATATATTGACTGTTGTAGAGTTAGACAAAGGGGAAGTTGTAATTTCAGTACAGTCTGTGGGGTTGGAGATCCATCATTCACTCACCACAGGCTCTAATGGAAGAGAGCTCTAAGAAAGAGGCAGTGATGTCTGAAACAGAGGTAACACACAGGAGCAACAGGTGCTGAAGTACTGCACTGTACAAGTAGGTCCTACACACTGCCAACACACTCTCTAAACGGAGGAATAAGCAAACCAAAGTATGTAAAAAGAACAGAATGTATGTTCCTGTGAGTGGAAAGTCAAGGCAATCTAACTCAGGCTCTGAGTTCAGAACAGGAAGGGCAGCCCCGCTCAGGAACAATAGCTGGGCTTTAAACAAGTCTTACGCAATGTGTCCAGCCTCCAGTCATAACTGGAGGTGCACAGAAAGTCAAGTACACCAAAGAGTTTCTTGTTCTTGTTTGACAGTCCACAAATTTGAGTTTTTTTAAAAGATGAATAGGTATGAAAATTAATTCCCATGCTGCTTTCTTGACTCTGGAATAAAGTCATTACCATATTTCCCATGTTTCACACAGATATTGTTCAACACATTCTCACCATGGAGAACCTGGTGAAGTCCATTTTTTCTCCACCCAGACGTTGCACGCCAGAGATGTGGGAAGTAAGTCATCTGATTTTTCTGTATGGACAAAGTATCAGAAACCCAGAAAGTACAATATCAGTATCAGATTGTAAGTACCATAATTGGTTATAGAAAGCTATTGGTAGTGGTTTCTGCATTAGTATTACCACTGCTACCAACATAAATATCTGTACCAGTATTGGTGTTTGTATGGCTGTAGTATAGATAAGAATTAGGTATGGTTATCAATTTTTGTATTAGTTCCTGTATTGGTATCTGTATCTGTATTACTTTTGGTGCCAGTACTGGTGTCAGTGCCTGTACTGGTGTTATTAACAGAACCATTAAAGGTATCTGCATTGGTATCAGTAGTGGTATCTGAATTGGTCCCACTACCAGAATCAGTATTGTATCTGCGCTGGTATCGGTATTGGTCCCACTACTAGAATTGGTATTGGTATCTGTATCAAGTATCAGCCTCTTTACCCATCACCAGATTTTGTATTGGTCTCTGTATTGGTACCAGTATCTGCACTGGCCCCACTATCAGAACCAGTATTGGTATCAACAATTGGATTGGGCTCACAACCAGAATTACTACTGGTACTGGTACTGGTATCAGTTCCTGTAATGGCCCCATTACCAGAAACAGTCTTGGTACCTGTATTGATCCCACTACTAGATTCTTTATTTGTATCCGTACCAACATCGGCACCTGCAATGTTACAACTACCAGAAAGGGTACTGGCAACTTTTTTGGCCCCACTACCAGAATCATTATTGGTTTCTGTATTGGTACTGGTACTGGTACCAGCAACTGTAATGGCCTTACTACAAGAACTGGGATTGTTATTTGTATCATTACTGTTATTTACATCTTTAACAGTACCACTACTCTAAATAATATCGGCATTTGTATTGGTCCCAGTACCAGAATCAGTATTGGTATCTTTGGTGGTACCAATATCAGGGCTAGTGTCTTTACAAATCTTAGCACCAGTTTCCATATTACAGTGGTTGTCTGTCTTGCACTGCTTTAATACATTAATTTGTTTACCAAAAAAAAATCCACTTTCCAGAAATCAATTACTAAACCTTTGTGTCTTAGCAGTCTACAAATTGACTGACATGGTGTAAATAGGAATTAATTTGTGTAATTATGTAATTATGGGAAGGACAAATTGGACCAAAACATCTCTAAAACACGGAGAAATATAAGACTGCATGCAGAGTGCATTTCTTATCGAGACACCTGACCATCCCACCAGCTTGTTTAATATATAACAGTGTGGGTTTTATGAATCCATATAGCAGTAATTGTTCTGTAACAGTTTAACAACTGTGCAAAGGACAAACACCTGCAGCAGAACAGAGAAGCGACAGAACTACTGATGAGAGGCATCAAGTGCTGTTCTGCAACCTCACCTGCTGTCATAGCTGGAGGCAGTTTATCTGAGCGCCCCACAGAGCGGGCAGAGCCCTACAGCTGGACAGCCTGATAAGTGCTTGTGTGTGTGAAAGAGAGCATTACTATGTGTGTCTGTATGGGTGTTTGTGTGTAAGGAGTTCAGCGTGGTACTATACACACAAACCTGCATGACACAGTTCCTCCTTTGGTAACCTTGAACCTTCATAAGTCAGGTGGTCAGCTCTACAGGTTGTTTACTATCCTGCAGACAGTCTGTGGAGTGGTTTGGGGAGGTTTTCAACTCAAGGATGTGTCTGGGTACACTTTTCTCAGGCTCTGAATGGAAAACAAAGTGCTTTTAACACAATATTGTAGGGAAATGGTGGATATGAAAAGTAGACGGAAGAAATATATCTTGTGATTTTAAGCATCGTTTTATTTCAATAATGCTTTTTCAGTATGTCTGTGCTGTCTGTTGAATGATCTGGATGTATTTTAGGAGAAAAATTATGACACATTCTTATTAGAAATTATTAGTTATTTAAATTATGGAACTAAATGATGCAGTGTTTCATATTAGAAAAAAATACACTAAAGAAAAATGAAGATAAGTAAATATAAATTAATTTAATAAATAAATCAATCTATCATATTGGGACGCTAACGTCACTTTCTCGACTATTTTTATGCGAATAAAATTTAATTGAGTACACTGCAGACATAGGCTAAGAGTAAAATGCTCTTTAGTATTAATTTATGGCTTATTCTCCACAGATTTTTAGACACGTGTTCATGTTTCGTCCCCTTTAAACTGCCTCCTGAAATGATCACGTTACCTTCCCTTACAAACAGCGAACAAGTGCTCACAGCGCACCTGTCCGTACGCTCTCATGATCGCAAGCCAAACAAATCAAACGCCGATAATTAGGCACTGAAAGCTTCTCGGGACCAAGGCAGTCAGTCTGGTGACTCCGTGTAGTTCCTGCCAAAAGTCAGAGAAAAGCGCACACACGCAACTCAGCAGTACGCCCGTGCTGCAGGATGGCTGAGCATTACGCACTCCCTCCACAGAGAGAGGACTCGTCTGGAGTGGTCTGAGTTTTGATACAGGAACAGGGAGCAAGGACCTGACTTTTTTTTTTTAAGATAAAATGAGGAATCCTAAACTGTTGACATTGAGGTTATTGTGCAGTGGCAAAAGGCTCATGTGGATGGATCTTCTCGTGCGGTGAATCATGTCTGCAGGCACCGGAAAACTTGTTTGTCGGTTATTTTGATCTGAGACAAGATGCATCTGTTTCGGAGTCACAACTACCGAGTATTCCCGGACCGCTTCTCAGTGGAGACACCGAACATCCGAGGCATCAGTTGGGTATGCAACTTTAATCTGTTTTTTAAAGAAGTTACTTCCTTCACAATCATGGAAGACGGGGACGGGATTGTGTTGGCTATAGGTAACTAAATAGTGACACATAAAGGTTACCAGTGAGGAAAGAAAATGTCAGGTTTAAGTTGATATACCGCATTGTAAGAGCAGTATGATTATGTCTGCGTTTAGATCTCACCTGCGTAAGGTAAGCTACATAAACTGGCAAAATAGAGTCAAAATGAATAAAAAGTAAAGTGAATAGGCCTATAAATCTTCTTATGGAGCAGATTTGCCCATTTTAGTTGTGGGATTGTGGGCTAATAAATGAGGGATCAGTGTGAAATCTCTTTAAAGGTAACAATCTGCAATGCGATTTCCTGATGTTGACAAACAAATGGTTGTGAGTGAAAATAGCCCTCTGTGTCCAGAGTAGTTGAAATTGTGATAATGAGTCTTAAAAGAACATTTATAGTGCACTTAAATACAGTGTCACTAAACAGTTATTGCGTAAATATGCTCAGTCATATTCCACCAATAGTTTTATCCCCATCGTCATCCTCCTCTACCCCATCAGCACCTCTCCACATTGTGATGTATCCAATACATTGTAACACATTCATTCTAAGATAAAACTGACGCTTTGTCATAAATCATGAACTCAGAGGTGACATTTGCTTTTTGTGAACCTCATGAATTATTCTGAAATCTGCAGCTGGAGGCTGCTGATGAATCTTCTGAAAAACCCTAATCATAATTTGTTGTGCAGATTGGCTGATACTGAATGTCAGACAAGTGGCATTTTAATAGTCCTAAAAGCTTTTCGTGAAAGTGCACCCCACAAACACACACATAAACACACACCCAACTAAAATGTGTTAATGTAACAGATGCAGCTTTGTGAGCTTCCTCTACACTGTGATGCAGTTTATGTCCCCCAAAACAGCAGCTTGAAGAAATTTCAAGAATGCTTTAAATGGACGAGGCGGATTTCTCTATTGTTTCAGCAGCCCGGGGTGTGGGGACACAAGACGCTGAAAGGGCACACAGCTTTTTCAATCAAACTCAGGTTATTAATAGTGTATTGTTCACCTTGAGCACAACACCCCCGTTCAGTTTACAGTAGAGGTTTTAGAAGAGGAATGCACAAATGGGAAGACATTGTTTTCAAGTCACAGGAAGACAGTGCAGCACTGAGTCCCTTAAGTTCTAAATTTACTTGACTTTTAAGCATCAGTGGGTCGAAGATGACTGTAAATCTCAACAGGCCGCCTTCTGAACTTCCTGCAGTTGAAAGCCAAATGTCAACACCATATTTTACATGACTGCTGAAAAGGTTAGACAACAATAAACTGTAAATTTAACCGAGAATTATATTTTGGTTTTGGCATTCTCACTCCATGCCTGATAACTTGAGTCCAAAACTCCCCCAGCGTAGCTACACATGTACTCAAATGTCACATAAGTGGATAAACTTGTTGTCACTGGACCAGGTGGGTTTGTTTTTATACAGGTTGTCTCACTGCGTATACACTTCACGGGAACTCTAGAGACATCCTTACAGGTTAATTACGAGATTTACCCTGAAGTGTGATGGTCCAGTTAACACTTCACAACCTCAGCATAATGTCCTGTCCTGACATTGTTTACACCTCTCCTTTAAGAGCATTATTAGTGATACTTTGGCATAAAAGAAGTGCCTCACACATCTTATTCACACTGCAGTCTCTTAGGGCTGAGATGCTGCAATGACATCATACTACTGTTTACCAGGGTAATGAATCATATGCTTTAGAGAATCAGACAAACTTTGCTTATTTTACTGCTTACAGATCACTCTACAGCTAAAAATGACTGGATAGACAAAATCTAAAAGGATGACAGTCTTTGTTTTAAATGAAAGTGTCTGACGTGTGTAAAATCACACACATACTGTAACACAACTGCTAACTTTAGAATTTAACAAACTCCTGGCAATCATTACCAGTTAATTGTGTTACTAAGTACAACAGGACAGGTGAAGCTAATGAGGTGCTAGCTGACTAATCATGATTAATGCTAGCTAAAAGCAGTTTTACCAAGTAATCCATTACATTTCAATGTAAGCTGTTTTTGTAGCCTTCCTGGCAAACAGAACTGTGTTAACAGTAATGATGGTGTGCCAAAAGTAAGGTCTGCTGGTAATAGTTTTTGTATTAGCAATTAGTCACCAAAAGATCCCAACTATGATCTCAGAACGCTTTTAACATTCAACCCTTTCTTAGCTAACATTTTGTTTTATAGTGTGTTTCTACATGATATATGCTAACAGTCATGCTAACTAAAAGTAAAGTCTGCAGGTAATTATTTTTGTGCTAACTTTAGGCGACCTTTTGAAAGCAATTTAACAGTGCAAGATTGCAGCTATTTTAGCATTTAACCACTTCCTAGCTTATAATATTGTTCTTCAGATACTGTAATGCTAACAAAGGTTTTCCACTGAGGATCTAAGTTTGGAAGAATTATGCAAAGGGTAAGGTGTAAATTCTGAGCTTACAGAATCATACTCACAGCTATGTTAGTTAACTAAAAGTAAAGATTGCCTGTAATTGTTTTAGTGCTCAAATAAGTTGCTTTTTATAGTGATAAGATATTGTGAAGTCAGCTATTTTAACCTCATTCTAGCAAACAATGTTGTCATCCTAGCTAACAATTTTGTCAAGCCTTCAGATTCTGAAATGATGGTATTACTTAATAGCTTTCTATCTAGCAGCATTGCTTGACAGTGTTATGTGTCAGGAATAGTATAAATTCCTAGCTTACAGAAAGATGCTAACGACAATTTAAGCTAGCTGAAAGTAAAATGCTTGTAAAAGTTTGAGTGCTAGTGTTAGCTGCTATTTAAAGTAAGTAGACATCAAAGGAACACAGCCATTTTAGCATTTAACCACTTTGTAGCTAACAATATTGTGTAGCCTTCAGATAGGCCTACTGTAATGCTAACATTATTACTCCCAACTTTCGACCTTGCAGTTTGTTTGAGAGTGTTATGCGGCTGTCTGCATGTGATTGTTTGAGCGCTAACATTAGCTGGTAACGGATACTTCAGTAATTAACCACTTTTGGGTTGACTACATTGTTTGGTAGGCTACAATGTCATATGTTGGAATAAAAGTGGCTGCCGTGACTATATAAAGAGGTTAATTTCATAACTGCAATCTGTATCTTTGGCTTGATATCAACCAAAGCTGCTGAGACTTTCATTTTCCCAAAAGGCCAGTATCCCTGTTCACTGAGGTGTAGTGTCCAACATAAGCATGAGTTAACTGGCACTGAGTCATTTGCTAATTTCTTCTCTGAGAGCAGAAGAGCATTTATCTCAAACAGGGGTAACAGTGAGCTCATTTTTGTTGTCATTAGGAGAGGCAAGGGCTTTGTGTCCCTGTCTTTGCTGCTCCTGGGATATGGAGTTGGAGAAGAAAAAAAACATCTTTCTCCACTTCCTCATAAATATGTGTCTGCCAGTTCACAGAGCAGCAAAGATTCTTGTTTTTTGACATGTTATATTTACACACTTCATGCGTCATTTTGGTTAGATCATAACAGAAACAAACTGTCATGAATGGTTTTATAAGGCCATACTCATACGAGTCAAATTACAGTGAATTAAGCTGCATTGTGTTTATCTTTCTCTTAACCTACCATAACAGACCTGCAATGGAAGCCAATATTTTTTTATGAGCCAGTTAAAAGTATTGGCAATGCTCCATTTAGAGTCTGGTCATGTGACGTGGCTGGTTGAACAACAGAGCAGACAAAACATGCCACAGAGTCTGTCTGTTAAAAGTCTGAAGACAGTTAACAGATATTTATCTATGATGTTTATCTGTGACGTTAGGATCACAGCTTCCTGATCAATGCAGACAGCTTCCGAGAAGCCATGCCTCGTGATCACTTTGAATGTTTTAAATATTTTTAAAGCATACAGTGTGTTCCTAGTCGTACTTTAGTAACACATAGGTGCTTATATGCTGTTTACTAAATTGTGTCGCCTATCCCTCTGTTTCCTTTATTACTTAGAATTAGAAGTAGCAACAGATACTAATTACCCACAAACTACCTTTTCCTACTATTTGGAAGAAAATAACTGGTCTACTTAAATATCTCTTAAAAAAGAAAAAAAAAAACCCCTCTGCCTTCGGAATACAGGTTGACAACAGTAGCTCTGAGTGAGGGATCATAAAACATAAAAACAAAGGACAGAAAGAGGAAATGCAGCCTGGGCTGAAGTGCAGACCTGGGAATGTTGAATATTTGGATAAGGCAGCAGGTTTAAATTAAACAAAGGTGTTCTGCTTCTCATAAGCGCACGAGGAAAGCTTTAAGCTTTAATCTATATGTTCTTTCATTTTAAGTTTGTGGAATGATTTTATTCTTAAAATAATCATCTTTTCATTTGAGAACATAGTGGCAGTTGAAATCACACTTTCCATTTTAAAAATGTACGCTAACAGACTGTATTCTTTCGTTTGCGCTGATGTCTGTGTATCCTTTCCTCCCACTTCACACACACTTGACACCCACCCACTTCACATCACACTGGAGACAATGGTAACACGGCACAGGTTGAGATAATGTATTAGTGTTGACCTCCATCGTATTGAAAGGAGAATAATAGATCTTTTACTCTGGATTGCTCAGCTCTTTTTTCACGTATGTGTGTGTTATCATGGAGATAATGATCACATCCAGTCTGGCTTGTTCCAGAGGAATGCTGCTCTAAAAAAAGTTATCTGCTTTATTTTAGAGACCTGAAGTACGCAGAAAGGGTTCAGTAGCAGTAATGTATTGTTTTTTTTCCTGTTTCTTTTAGACACCGTTGCCGGAGGCTCTGGGTCCTAAGGACACAATGAAGCAGGTTTGTACGAGAAAGTTAGACACTCTACTTTGGCACAACACCTCCCCACAGCCACAGGAATACTCTGTTCTTGCTGCAAGGGTGGATCCAGAGAGTTTCTAGGGGTGGCCATGCCCCTGAAAAGTAGCTGATTAGCCGCCTCGAACCTTCAAGTATGACTGACTCATTGCAAGTCAGAATTTGAGTAAAAGTCAACCACTCAAAAAAGAAAAACGTTTTATTATGTCAACTGTTTCCATGTTCAATAATTTTAAGGTCAACTAAGTGACTTGAAACTATTAAATTATAACCATAGCAGTGGCGTAAGGGTTAGCGCTGCAGCCTCACAGCAAGAAGGTCACCAGTTCATTGTTCTCCCCGTGCATGCCCAGGTCCTCTCTGAGTACTCCAGCTTCCTCCCACAGTCCAAAACCTGCTCAATCGTTGAATTGGTGACTTTAAATTTCCTGTACGTTTGTGCGCAAAAGGTTGACTGTCTCTGTGTGTCAGCCCTGTGATTGACTGGCGACCAGTTCAGGGTGTGACCCGCCTCTCGCCCCAAGACAGCTGGTATAGGCTCCAGCCATCCGTGACCCTGAACAGGGTAAGAGGGATAGAAGATGGATGAATGAACAAGATATGAGATATGCTAGCAACAGGTTTCAAAGAATTTGTGACAGCTAAATTGTGACAACAAAACACTAAAAACGTTGTATAATGTGAAAATAAACACCAATTTGCAACAGGCTAGTAACATGTCTGGATTTAAAAAAAGAGCCCTTTTGAGAGGCAGAGCCTCTCAAAAGGGCCTCTCAAAAGAGGCGGAGCCTCTCAAAAGTAGAGATGGAAAGAGATTCAACATTTTTTGAGAGACTGCATGAGCTAACAGTTCAACAGTTTTCCCTCCAGGATGTTGCGATCGAAACAACTTATTCGCAAATTTCACAGATCATAATATTTTCATCCGGCCCCTCCAGGCAGTTTCTCCAATCATAGCTGTCAGTCTCTCGGGAAACTTGCTTCTTTGTTTATGAAGTTGCAGATTTATCTGAAAAAATGCCTCTCATGACCAACAAATATTGCAGCAAAGGACCGTGAAAGGAAGTTCCCCAATGCTCTGCACGAAATGGTTTGCAACATTATGGTGGAACACAGACGAAAATGTTGACAGACACTTTTCTAATGCAAACGTGCGGGTGTGTGCGTGTGAGGGGGGGTGCAGGGTGCGTGTGTGTACTTGTACTAATGAAGTATTTTTGAGGTTTTTTTTAAAAAAGATTTATTCTAAATGTACTTTTGAATGTGTAGTAATATTTGATGAAGAGCGTGAGAGAGTGAAAGTGAGAGAGAGAGACCTCATTGAGCGACAGCACTCAATGCTGTTTTATTCTCACCACATCAAGTTTCCCTTAATTTCAAATGAATTGTGTATTTATTCAAATACAACTGCAACTAGTTTTACTAATTTTTGTTAATTGCTACAATTTTACTGCAAAAATCTAAAAACATCACAACATGTATTGCAATTTTTTTCGAACAGCTATAGCAAAACCAGCCATTTTAGCCTGCAACAATCCCCAAAAAATGTTTGCGAAATCCTGGAGGGCCTGGTCTGTGTTTGTTAATTGCCAAATATGACATGGATAGCAAAGATGTAATTACCATTTTTTGACCAACTGATATAAGAATATAAGGCCCCCTATAAGCCCTCTGCTAGCATTCATGGAAAAGTTTTTTTCAGGTTTAGTTGTTTGATTGTCGATTCTTTTGTTTTTGTTTCTGTTTTTTTTATATCCCAACCTTTATTCCAGACCACCATAACAGTCACATCCTTAGGTTTGAAGGACTTATACACAGCTGATGTGTCTCCACTTATTGTTATTCAACAATCTTTGACACTGTTTGTCACAGGCCTCGAATTTTCCTCTTTAAACTTTCCTCAGCCTCGTGGTTTTCAGCTGCTCTGACCTGTGCTATCATCCAGAGTTGCAGTGTTAGCATCCTCTCAAACTGCTGAACTCGTTCTTTTGTTGTTATAATATCCTGCATTACTACTCAAGCGAGTCTTGAAAAAAAAAAAAAAGAACAACACATTCCAAGCTAGGCCAGCCGTCACAAGGAGTCTAAAGGGCACTTCAAGGCCCTCAGATAATTGACCCTGTACACCATCCTGAGCCCTACCTCACCCGGCTCAGGCCCCTCTCTCTGCTTTATCTCAGCTTCTCCAACAGTTTGTCAAGGAGAGAATAGTTTAAGCACTGATAACAGGGTTGGAAATGGAAAGCAACTTTCAATGCCAAAAGAGAGTAATGGTGTCTGCAGGAGGCAGGTGTTGCTAACCTCTTTGAGCTTTGTTTGGTTGCTCAGCAAATGCTGGCTCCAGGTTCCTTAAGCTGCAAGAGAGCATCATACATTCTGATATCTCCGTACAAGACAGATTGTTTTTAATAGCCTGCCTTCTGTGAGGCACATTGATTTTTTTTTTTCTCACACGTAAGGTTGATGAAGTAGAATTTACCTTCCTTAAACTACAGTGAATAAATAATGAGTAACCTTTGGTCACATAAAAGAATACATATTGAACTTCTGTATCTTAAGTTTGACATATTAACAAGCTAATGACCTTATCCCAGGCCTGAATAAACATATTACCCATATCAGTCACGGGTTTCAGGATGCACGTTGCCCTCAGAGCTGGCTCTCGTATTTTTCTCACAGAGAGAAAGAGAGGGGGGAAAGTCAGTTACCTGTAGTCCGCAGAGCTGCTCCGAGCTCTGCGTCAAACTCACACAGTGTTCATCTGAAGCTGCTTCTCACACAGCTCAGCCCACTTAGGTCAGCCAGAGAGCAAGAAGCAGAGTGATGTCTCGCCTACAAAAGAGACGAGTGGGTTACTGTACTCATCGTCATTCCACCCCACAATGCATCAAAACAAACCACACACTATCCTCTGTAATGTCACTTGAAGAAAGACCAATCTATAATAGATCTCAAATATGAAATTAAGGGTTTTAAATATCAGCAAGTTTTAAAAAGTATTAAGAATTAGTTACTGTAAGAAGAAAGTCAATATGATAACACGTCAAATATTCTGCTGTCAGCACCTAGTATTAGCGTCTTTCTCATGCCAAGTGTTGACAGCTGCAGGTAAGACCAAGAGTTCAAGATGCTAACGGCTAACAGGGAAATTTTCTGTTACTTTTCTGTTATCAGGCTCTTTATGGTGTGAACAAAAGGATGATATTAGATCAGAAAGGGCTACAAAGTGTCTACAACATACAAATATAAAGAAATCATGATAAATCGATATTCATTTGTTGCATATCAATACTCATAAACGGATACATGAAGAGTATAGCAATACTGTTACATTATGAAAGTTTACTGTGAGTTTGTCAGTGTTTTTAAAAGAAGTTTATCCTCTCATAAGCCCATTTCTGTCAGTGAGATTCTTTCCATGCAGCGCAAAGATGGCAAACCCCAAGAAAATAATAACGCAATAAAATGCTTACTTACTACAATTTGAAACAAAATCAATTTTAGATTATATAAAATTGGGTTGTGTTATAATCCATCGCTTACTTAAGTAAAACATGAATAATGCTGAAAAACTGTGACTTTAGAGAGTGGGGATTAAATTAAACTACAACAACAGATTTAGCTTTTATACTGCATGGTTATGTAGAAGTTTAGTTTAGTTTAGTTTAGTTTAGTTTAGTTTAGTTTAGTTTAGTTGTTTTGTGGACAGTACCCTTTAATTTACTGCACAGTAAAAGAGGCATCTTAAGCCTTTACAGTTAATATCCAGCTGTAGTCCCTGGCAAGTTGTCAGGAGGCAACCTAAAATACAATCGTTAGAAATGAAATGAAAATAAAAAGACACAAACAAAGCACATCAAAGCAGTTCATGCAATAAGGAAAATACTGTGACAACAAGGAAAAAGAATCATCATAGAGGCCACATTTAAAGCACACACAAGACGTAACGTGGTTACAGGCAGCAGCCATGACTGTCATTTCAAACACACATATCACATTTGACAGGAATTAGCATTTGCAGTTAAAGTTTTCAGTTACCTTTATTTTAAGGTGTATTGTGTTGGTGGAATATCTGTGTATACCTTTGATGGTGCCATGGCTTTATTGGTTAATAATTTCTTTCAGACGACTCACTACTACAGTTTTTGACACCTACAATGTTGCTGTGCAAGTGATGTCAAGTCCAAATATGATCCTCCCTAGATTTGGTATTCAGTCCAAACAACAAAATAACTAATTTCATACAGATTGATGCAGATACTGTTAAGACTATACACTTTGTTAAGAAATGTACATTTTAAGTCAGTATTTTAGAGCTTGTGGCCAAAATTGATGTGAATACAAGGCTCACAAAGCCCACTGGACCAAATAAGCCTTACGTGGTTGTAAGCATATGCCCTGCAAAAGAGCAGAATGTAGCTGCTGTACTGAAGCTGTTGGGAAGAATTTATGATCATGTAAAGATCATAAGTCTGACACTTAAAGCTAAACCAACACAAGTTGATTGTTATACTTTACATCACCAGTCTTAAAGTTCCTTTTGAATACAGATCTTGTCCTGTAAAGTGGCTCAAAAGCACATTAAATTCTAGTCATAAAAAGTGTTATGAGGACCTGTCCAAACCGCACAGATGGTCTATACATCAGTGTTGGGAACTGTGCCTAAGCTCTGTGTGTGTATTGTACTTGAAAAAGGTGTTTGCTCTGTAATTTGACTCAGTGGGAACAAATGCCTTCCTAGATAACATTATTATCTGGCCTACATGTGGACAATAAACAGTGGAGAGAGACAGAAGAATAAGATGAGAGAAAAGCTTCAGTTTTCTGAATGTTTACATGCAGACTAAGCAGTGAGGGCTTCCCTGAAATATGGCTTTTCATGCTGTTTTTATAAGGACAGGGTAAGGCGATGGAAAAACAGCCTCATCAAGAAAATCAGTTTTGGAGCTGACATGTCTGAGAATGTGACTGTGGGAGACCCAGGGGAAAATGAGGCCCCTGGGAATATGTTGGCCTCTTGAAAACATAACTCTGGGCACAGCGGGCACTCGGGGGGCACATTCACTCTGCTGATGTCAGGTCTGGGAACAGACTCATGTAGAAATGATAGGTTGGTGTTTGCCCTGTACATTGGTACAGAGAAAAGTCAGTTACAGTTGTTGTAAATCATAATTTGCATTACTCTATGAACTTGGACTTAACAAGCATGTGTCATGGCCTCATGTCCAAGTGAAAGGGGAAAGGTGGTGTTTGCGTCATTGAGGGAAAGAGTCAGGAGGGTCTGTGAAGGGTCAGAGGGCATTTTGATCTTCTGAATGAGCTGTAGACAAGGAGACTAGCAAAGATCATAGGTAGTGTATCGACCATAGACTGTGTAATTAATGGACGTAGTCTCCGGGATGTCACATTGGACGCCATATTGGAAATAAGGCAGGCTGTGACTCTCCACAGTTACGTGATCTGAGCTGTGCCTCTGATCGGACGAACTAACGATCTTAATATTGTTGAATCTGCCAAGTTAGAAAAAAATTCACCCCCCATACAGTGCATGCTGTTAGCAAAATTAGCAATTCGGACGGGAGACATTCTTTGTACCAGGCTGTAAATAGGCTTATTTTGGCTGTGAAAACAGCTTTTTTTTGGCTTGGTGTGTACGTGACTTCCGGTACTTCCGGAGCCACCCTCAAGCGGACACTCGAGGAACAGCAGACTTTAGCACTTCCGCATTGTCTCATATTTTCAGACCGGAGGTTGCCGCTTGGTCTCGACACTGTAGTCCTTTAAGACCCACAAAGTACAAAGAAAATCTATGTGGGAAGTTGTGATGATATTTTGTCTCTAGAACTCAAAATGGGCATAGTATACAACCCTATGTAGATCTGCAAATGAATCTCAAATAGAAGGCCAACAAATCGTCACCTATGGGTAAGTGCAAAGATTTATGGTGGCGAGCATTCCTGTTTTTCTAGGTTGTTATCTTGGAGTGATACCAGTAGCAGTCTCACAAGACTACAGTTCCATCGTGCTCCTCTTGTAATCATCTTGCCTAATTTTCTGCCCGATTTGCTGGTTGCACTGAAAACCTAAAGAAGATGTCAGTTGCCCCAAGAGAGATTCCTACCTTTGGATGAGGGTCGATGGAAGCAGAGATTAATCTGAGGGTAACTGCAGCCAGTGTGGTGTGTGACTGAGTAAAAATGAACACGTTCTTTGAAAGTGCTCATATTTTCATAAATGGTGAACTGAACTTCTCAGTTTTGAACTCATGAACGGAAATGTGAGCGAAGTTCACTCCTGGAGCAGTGAAAAGCCGCTCACAATCTGAGAGGTGCTGAGAGATGCCAAGCACTATGTGTTACAGCAAGAGAAGTCAGATCTACTACTACTATTGCACTCTCTGTGCATTCAGCATGGTTAATCCTGCTGACAGGAGACAGTTCACACAATACGGTCAGCAGCAGCAATACATGCAAGATCGGCGGTGGCTTTGAGCATTTGCTGGAGTTTTATGTACGGATCATAAACATAGAGGCTAACAGAAGATAACAGCATACAGGGATTCATTTATTTTGGGAATTGGCTTGAGTGAAAGGTATTAAAGCATAGTTGCCTCTACTGAAAAAGAAAACTTGTAGAGAAAAAATGAACTTGAACCAGTTCAATTTTTGGAACATGAACTAATTTTAAAATTTTCAAAAATGATCTATGAACCTGCTGCCATGGACCTGCCAGACTCCAGCTGCTACGGCTTTTTACAGTTTCTCCATGATCATCCCTACAACACAGAAACATGGACTCTGTGTTTATGTCTCCCTGTGTCTATGTCTCTCTGCCCCCCGCCTCTCTCTTTCTCTAATCCCAACACAGTCGAGGCAGATGTCTGTCTAACATGAGTCTGGTTCTGTCCAAGGTTTCTGCCTGTTAAAGGGAAGTTTTTCCTTGCCATTGTAACTTGCTAAATATTGCAAACTGCTGTACTCATGGTTAAGATGAGATCAGACCTCTTATCTTGTCTTGATGTTGGTTCTCTGTTAATAAAATGTATTAACATTTACAGGTCTAGACCTGTTAACGCTTTTGGAAAGCATCTTGAGATAATGTTTATTATGAATTGGCGCTATATCAATAAAGATTGATTGATTGATTCATTGAGCATAAACTAGTTCATTTTAGTGTTGTGAACTGAACTTTGAGCTAGCTCACTTTTTATGTGAGCTGACTACAGCTAACTGGGGCTCCATCTCAGAGGCCCAATGTTTGCATGTTGAGTTTCAGTGCATGCTACATTCAGATGTAGTAGTTCATCCTGGTCACCGAGCTTCAGGCAATCTTGGTGTAAATATGTTTATTATACTTGCTCATTGTAGTGATGATGATGGACCCCCTTCCTTTACATTATCACCCCATTCAAAGAAAAAAAAAGTAGGACTGTAGTAAGCAGTCTTTGTTAGTTCTGTGTGCATCTCAAGACCACTACCTTTGGCAAACAGCAGAGCCTTGAGGAAAATACAAAGAACAAACATACAACTGACTGAGTTCCTCGTGCAATCACAAGACTGAGCAGGAGATATGAGGGAGGGAGTCTATCAGGGAGAAGCAGAAAAACAACTTTTATCAATCATTAAGAGAACAAATATCTTTGCTGAGGTATTTTTGATTTGTTTTCAGAGCAGAAGCAGGCCCTGCTGGAAAGCGTGATACGGCCTGAAATAGCACAGCCGTGTTTCAGCCACAAAAAAAAGCACATTAGTGTTGCATAAGCCAATTGTTTCTGCATCAGTGGTTTACAGGTTTCGCACCCCTGTCTACAGACGTTTTGGGTCGCAGTGGGTTGTGAGAATGTGTGTCAGATGGTGGAAGTTGGGGGGGGCGAAGAGGGGAACAAAAGAGGTTCAAAGGAAATACATTGAGGGTGGTCGGAAAGCAAAAGTGAGCTGCTGTAGGGTGCGAGCAGCAGAGTGAGTTTTAGAGGCTGGGAACTTGGCAAGGTGTGGGAGAGTTTAACACAGCCTGTTTTACACATTCACACCTTCCTGCAACCCACACACACAATATTACACTGCGACACCCACAGAAATCTCCACTCATGCTGTTGACGTAACACAGCATCCCACATAATCTTAAAACCATCAGAGAAACTACTTAATTCCCCCATTTTTTGTTTGTTTTTTTCACTCCCTCTAGCTGGTCACCAATTCTCAACTTACTTATCTTCCATACACAACTCAATTAAATATTTGGGAAGTTTACCTGCCTAATCTCTTTTTTTTCATGTCTTCAAAGTTTCTTTCAGATCGTGTTGTAAAAGCAGCAAAATCAGTTTACAGCATCATGATTGAGAAGAACCCTGGCCTGATCCGTGACAGGAAGTATCACCTAAAAACATACAAGTACGCACACAAGAAGCATGATTCCCTCTATGTTTAGAATCAGACAATGTGATTTAAAAAAGCAAGTAATTAATGGTGTGACTTTTCTCTTTAACAGACAGTGTTGCTCGGGGAAGGAGCTTGTAGAATGGCTGATGAAACAGAATGAAGGCCTGCAAACAAGAAGTCAAGCTGTGGGAATATGGCAGGTCTTAGTGGATGAAGGAATTCTTGTTCATGGTAAAAATTAAAGGAATATAACAGAAGTATGAAAATTCTGATTTGATGCAATACAATACAGTAAGATACAATGTAATATGCTACAATACAGTACAATACGATACATCAGTGAAATACAAAATAGTAAAGGATAGGGGGAAAAGATTACAAAAGGATACACTATGATAGTAGACAATTCAATAGGATACACTTTGAAAGGATACTTTGCTAGGATACACTATGAAAGGATAGACTACAAAAGCATATGGTATGATAGTATACAATATAATAGGATATACTACAAAAAGATACAATATGAAAGGATAAGCTACAATAGGATACACTTTGAAAGGATACACTATGAAAGCATACTTTATGATAGTATACAATACCATAGGATACACTTTGAAAGGATACTGTTAGGATACACTATGATAGGATACACTACGAAAGGATACAATACAAAAGCATACACTATGATAGTAGACAATACAATAGGATACACTACAAAAGCATACACTACGAAAGCATACTTTATGATAGTATACAATACAATAGGATACACTTTGAAAGGATACACTATGATAGGATACACTACGAAAGGATACACTACAAAAGCATACACTATGATAGTATACAATACAATAGGTTACACTATGAAAAGATACACTATGAAAAGATACACTATGATAGGATACCATATTCCATCTTTCCAAAATCAAACCAGCTTCAAAATGAAGTCTGTGTTAGAATAGTATTTGTTTCTGCCAGGTGAGCTCAGACTTGGCACGACCTAAAAATATGTGGAACACTCCTAAAACACATCCTGTCACATTGTGGTATTTTTTAATATATTCAGATAATAAAGTCTCAAGAGTTTCCCAGCAGTACTTAAGAAGCTTGAAATCTGGTGTCTGAGCCGGCCAGAGCAGATGTTTTACAATGTGTCCTCACTCAGTCAAGTGGTCACTAAGTCACTGCTCATGCTGTTATGACAAGGCTCTGTCTTTCCGGGAGAGTCCTCTTCAATCAGGACACCAAGCTTCATCCTCAAATGAAGGGGATACTCAGAATAGATAAGCACTCTTTTCCATGTTTCTGTTTTTTTGCGAAGTAACCACAAGATATCTAAATTCTCCTCAAGATCAGAGTGTGTTCAGTTATCACTTTCTTTCAGTAATCAGTCTGTCTTTGTTCCATTTTAATGCAATCACATAAAACCTCTAGAGAGCCACAATCATAGTAACATTTGGGTTAGATTTATGTGTACCCTCCTCTGTTCTTTGTTTCGCCTCAATCAAGTGAAACACGAGTTGAACTTCCACGACAAGGACACCCAGTTCTATCGCTTCCAGGACCCGGAGAGTGGTCAGAACCACATAAAAGACGAGAAGGACTCAGAGGACGAGCTGCAGGAGAGTCTGTCGCTGCTGTCTCAGCTCGGTCCTGATGCTCTGCTCACCATGATCCTACGCAAAAGGTGTGTTCAGCTTCTGACTGACTTTCATACATGAGATGAGGAGGCCTGCATGATATGAGACGTGTGATTCCATTGTTGAAAACGGCAATAATGATACACAGTGCAATCAACTACAACTACCACTCCATCTGATTCTAATGAAGTAGTGTGAAAGCACTGAAAAAATATACAGGCCTCCATCCATTTCATTTTTCTTATGTATTGCAATGAATCCAGGGTTTTGCCATGCTTTTGTTGTAAATCCTCATATTCTGCTAACTATGAAAGTGGGTTTATTGTGAAGCCCTAAAGACAAGTAGTATTTTCCCTTATTTTCCTAGAATTTTAAATGCTGACAGTAAAGTTTTGACATGTATCTGTAGTTTATTATTTGCTTTTTTCTTCCTGTTTTCAGTCCCAGTCAGAGGAGTGCTGAGGATCTGGAAGTCATCTATGAAGAGCTGCTGCACGTCAAGGCTGCAGCCCATCTCTCCACCTCTGTAAGTCACAGTTACTACTGCTGTCTGCTGACGTCTTTATCCTCATTATGTTTTTTTTTTATGTTTTCATAGTGTTCTAAATTATTCCAAGTAAGAGAGCTTTTGTACATTAAAAATTTAGTGGTCAGTAATTTTACTGCAGTTCAGACCCTTAACTTTACTGGTGATAACCTGAAATTTAATTCAGTACTGAAGCTTTGTTCCAACATATCTCATAAGCTATTTTTGTTGAACACAAGGAGGGCATATCTAGAGAAATTTTGTTACCCTAGGTGCCATCCCTAAATTCTGAACAATTGGCCTAAAAAAGCGGAACTCGTGTTTAGATTAAACTATTGGGGTGAGTCCAAACAAGCTGCTAATATTCTTCTTTGCGTTCCAGTGTCACATGGTTTCTTTCGTCCATACTGTAAACCAGGGGTTCCCTAACTTTTCAGCCTGTGAGCATTCTCCCGTGATGTGGAAATATGCTAGTAGGCCAATCAAAAAACAGGCATAAACAAATTTTAAAAAAAGGTCTAAGATACTTAATGTAGCTGATTGATAGAAAATTAGACTGCCTGCAACAAAAAAATGTGGAAGCAAAACCTAAGATTGTCTGTTTTCATTCTTTAATTTAAAATTTAACCTCTATTTATTACATATTTTTTACAACAATGGATTAAATATGCAGTTGTAAATAATTTTCTAATTTTATAAGGACAGTGTTTTGCAACCCCGACTTTGGGAACCACTGCTTTAAACTATGACAAGCATTTTCTCCATAAAGCTTTGAAGATTTAAGTGCTGCCGCTCTGTTTTTTAATATGAAAAGTTAAAGTAAAAAAAACACCATACACACCAATTTTAGATCCTTTTATGTTAGGAGTTAGAGAATGACTAGTGAAGACTGAAAGGGACATAAAAGCTTCAATTCATTCCTGCAGAGTTCATGCTCCACTTGGGCCACCTCAGTCAGAACAGTCTGTATCAGCCCCTGTTAATACTAATGGAAGAAATCCTTGAACTCTTGACTTTGCATGCTTCATATAAAAAAGGCCAGACAAAAGAATTCTGTTTTTATGGTGTTCTTTGCCCAAACAGTTGAAGAGTATTTCTAGTAAAGCAGCCTAACACTATCATGAGATTGCTTTGTTTTTCTCTCCTAATACTCAAACATTTAGCCTGTTCGTTTTTTTTTTCTTGCTCTGCTGCTCTGAAGGTTCGTAAGGAGCTGGCAGCAGTACTGGTCTTTGAATCACACGCCAAGGCTGGAACAGTTTGTGAGTGTGACAGCTTTGCTGACGTTTTAACTCCAGTGGTACAGAACCTTGCTTACACACACATATTTATTGTGTAGTTGCACCACACTGTAGTGCACTGATTCCCTGATGCACACAGACATCCTCTGCAAAACAAGCCTCACAAAAACATTCAAGTTACCAAAACACACACAACATCAGGAATATTCAACTCTGCTCGTGTCATGATTGATTCATTACTACAGTGGATGTGATTATATGTCCTCACTCAGCCCATCTGGTCTTGAATATAAAAATGACAGCACACATATTAAAGTCTGTTGTAGAAAGTGGTGCTGTAAACATGATCTCTTTGCAGTGATGATTATTTACACAATGACACGTGTAAATGACTCACGTTGGTGTTCTTCTGTTTTCACGTTGTAGTGTTCAGTCAGGGAGACAAAGGCACATCTTGGTACATCATCTGGAAAGGTTCTGTCAATGTGATCACACATGGGAAGGTAAATCTATTTACAAAAGACGGACGTTATTATTTGTCCCATGAATACTTGCATAATGATCAAAGTGCCGTGTGCATATAGGGTCTGGTAACCACACTACACGAAGGAGAGGACTTTGGGCAGCTTGCGTTGCTGAATGATGCACCTCGCTCTGCAACAATCATCCTTAGAGAAGACAACTGCCATTTCCTGCGTGTTGATAAGCAGGACTTCATTCGCATTCTCAAGGTGTGTTTGTGTAACTTCTTACTTTACATGCAGTATAAGGACACGTGTGTATAATATCCACTTCAGGTCTGTTTGCGTTTGGGAACCGCAAACTCACATCCACAAATATGTGCCTGACTCAGATCGTCATACATGTGTGTGTCTTTGTTTATCTTACTCTATAGGATGTTGAGGCAAATACAGTGAGACTAGAAGAACATGGGAAAACTGTGCTGGTGTTGGAGAAGAGCACGGTCCCTGCTGAGCAAGGAGGAGCTGGGAACAACTGCAAGTGAGAACTTATTTGACGCACTCACCTCACACTGTTACATCACAAGCAGAGTCTCAAGCATTAAGACACGTTTCCTAGGTGTGGCTGAAAATTGGTTACGCGAATTATACAAACACCATGGTTTCTTTGGAACATTCTGAACAGTTGTTATTTTCAACATGGGGAAGTTTTCATTAATACACAGTTATCTTGGAACCAGTAAAGAAAGACAAAAACTACAACCCCAATTCCAGTGAAGTTGGGACATTGTGTAAAACATAAATAAAAACAGAATGCAATGATTTGTAAATCCTGTTTAACTTCTATTCAACTGAATACACTACAAAGACAAGATATTTATTATTTAAACTGATAGTCTATTGTTTTTTGCAAATATTCACTCATTTGGAATTTGATATCTGCAACATGTTCCAGGATATGAAAATCATTTTATTCTGTTTTTATTTATATTTTACACAATGTCCCAACTTCACTGGAATTGGGGTTGTATGATTGCATGACTTATTATCAGCCATGTGGTTTTTAAGTAAACATAAAAATGAAAGAACATGAGTGTGACCTCCCTGCCAGGTCACACACAGCCTACAGCAACTTTTTTTCTCCCTTTACTTCCTCACCTGTGCTCATAACCACATCTAATCTTTTTCAGTCTGCTCTACCAAGGAACCCATATTTCATCAGTGTTTAAAAAACACTAAGATGGAAACCTGCTGCTCTTTGTATGAGTGACTGTAGTGGTTCATGATTAGCAAATGTGTTCGCTAACAGCACCAATAAGTTTCAACAAACTCAAAAAGCTCTTAGCTTAATTCAAAATGTTAAAGGTGCTGCTTAAATATTTAAAGTGTGACATTGTTCCCTTTCCCTACATTTTAGCAAATATTAACAAGCTAATAGACTTAGCTAAGATATATTAGCAAATAGCTAACAACACCACTGTGCTTAAAAAGCTGCTAGCTTAACTAGAAATGTTTAAAAACCTGCTCAAAAGTTGACTGTGTGTAACCTAACCAATGCAATTTTTGTAAATATTAACATGCTAACAGACTAAGCTAAGATGTGTTAGCAATTGGAAAACAACGCTGCTGTGCTTAAAGTTCTGAGAAAGCTGTTAGCTTAATCAATACATTTTAGAAAGCGGCACAGACTGTAAAGGCCAGGTTGAAATGAGATGGTCTGGTATATGCATGTTCTAGATGTTTCATAATCTTCTATCTGTTTTCAATTGGTACACTATGACTCTAAGGATTGATTGGGTTATAAACGTAAACTGTATAAAATATGGACGTAGTCTCCGCGACGTCACCCGTCTGTTCCTGATACAGTCAAATGAAGCCGATCATTGGACAGGGCCATCTTGGATATGACGTGGACTTTGAGCTTTTTTTCGAACAGCTATAGGGTGCCCATCAGTCATGTGAGCTGGGCTGAGCCTCTGATTGGATAAACCCGTAATCCTAATATCTAATAAAACGCTGAGTTGGAAAAAACTGTGTGTGGCAATAGCAAAATTAACCTTTCAGACCCAAGCTGTTTGAACCAGGCTTTAAATATGCTTTTATATGCCATAAAAGTTAGGGTTATTTTTAGCTTGATGTATATGTGACTTCCGGTCTTTTTGCAGTCAGCCTCTAGCAGATTCTCGATGAACATTTTTCTCTACCGGATATTGCCCCTTGGTTATAAAGGATGCACATGATGCACTCTTCATAGCCTGGGAAGAGAAAGAGGTGTTTGTTGGCTGCATTTGAAAGAGCCTTCAAAATCGGACATCATTGTCATGCTGCAGTGATGTCTTGAAATGCATCCTTTGAAGTACAAAGGTTGTGAAATTTCGTACAGCATCTGTTTGTTTGTTTGTTTGTCAGAGAATTTTGATACTTCAGAAAGAAGTCTGTAGAGGAATAACAATCAAAGTAAAATTACCCCGCAGTACCAGGTGCTGCCTAAGACAAACAAATGAAGAACTTGTATGCACTCATGTGTCTCTCCTTTGATGCTGTGTGCAGGTACACAGTCATGTCAGGAACGCCTGAGAAAATCCTGGAACACCTGCTAGAAACAGTAAAGCTGGACTCCAATGGAAATGACGCCATAGGTAAAAGCTCTGGTCCTATTTTTACTGAGTGATTCGCAGCGATCAGATTTATTCACCTGCTTGGTTATGAACGTCTTTGTGATGTTTGCTTTCAGATCCCTGTGTGAGTGACTTTCTGCTCACTCACAAAGTCTTCATGCCTTCTAGCCAGCTGTGTTCCGCATTACACCAACAATATCCTTTACAGCAATAATACAGAATGCAATGAAGGTTTTGTTTGGTATAAGATTTTATGTTATTATCCTTAACCATGATTGCACTTACCAGGCAGAGCTATCTGAGGGTTCAGATCAGGAGAAATCTTCCTACATTCTCAACAATAAGCAGAAAGTAGTGAGGCTGATTGGCCAGCTGGTGGCGCTGTATGGCCTTCTGCTAAAAGAAGACCCTGTCACTTTTGACTTTCTTGAGGTGAAATATCTGGCCTGTTTCAATTACATTCAGATTATGTTATGTTTTCCGGCTTTAGCAGAATATTTTCCAGATTTTATTTATAGGGAATCATTAAATATGTCTCTGCTCTGCTGAAACAGAGGTTGAGGAAGGAGGTTTCAGCTGATTTCCGTTTGTCCAACATGCTGAAAGAACACTTTAGGGACAGAAGGAGAACTAAAGTGTAAGTTTGCTTTATTATAATATCTAATATTTGTCATTTATGGAAAATGTCATGATCCAGCAGCCAAGCTAACTCATCTTTTCATATCCCTACAGATTAGAGAATGGATATCAGTCACTCACTAAGGTGAGCAGACTACTAAGATCAGACAGTTTAAATGTCATGCTGTCGTCATGTGTCAGGTTTTTTTTTTTGTTTGCTTTGTTTTGTTTTGTATGTCTGAGTCACTCTGATCTTATCAACAGATCCAGAAATTTGATTGGTTTTCAAACTGTGAGGAGCCAGTCGGGAGGTTGCAACCAATCAGAGCACAAGATAAAGGTGAGAGACAAAAACACCCTCAATGGACTTATTAACATGTTCTGATATATATCATTACATGAGGAAGGTCACATTAACTCATAAATCTGTTGGTGTTATTTATGAGTAGTTCATCACTCTGTACGTCATCAGCGTATCTCAACATTTACAGCATCTGTCTCCTCTATGCAGTTCTGTATGAGATCTTCAGACTAGACAACAAACCTCTCACTCTGATGCTCCCAGTCAACTCATCAGTACAGGAAGTGATGTCAGCGATAGTCAAGCCTGGAGGGGATCATGTTCTGGTCAAAATGAACTCCACAGGAGGTGAGACTGACATAAATGACAATTATTTCTCTTATACAAGGAAGTAAATATTTTATCTGATAGTCTATCTTGTAAGACTGAAATAAAGTGCAGATATGATTGAGATAAAGGAATGCAGCCAACCTTTAGGAAACAAGAAGTTATTAGAGAGGCGCTGCTATGGCCTTGTGGCCAAGGCATGCGCCCCATGTACACACACACAAACGCCTAAGCAAACAGTTCAAGTTTGATTTTAACCTGCAGCCCCTTTCCCCCTGTCCTCTCCAAATCAAGACAAAAAAAAACAAATTACGCTGAATAAAGGTTTGGATAATTAAGTGAAATTTTCCGTGGCAAATTATTATTGCAGTCTTTTGTAAACTTTCCCCACTGTACAAAAAAAATAAAGTAAAATAAAAACTCAAAATCTTTGAAATCTGTGGTCAAATATCTAGAAATTCTTTCCACTCCAGAGTCATACACATAGTGGACAAGAGAAACACTTTAGATATGATTTTTGTCCCTAACTCTCCTCCATGGGTTTCTGCAGAACAGAAACAGAACCAAGATACAGTAACTCTCACAAGCCCATAAAAAACAAGGTATTGAAACATGTATCTTTTCATGTGAGTGTCTGAATCAGTTCATGATTAGCAAATGTATTAGCTCACAACACCAAGTAGCACACAACATCACTGTGTTTAATAGTCTCAAAAAGCTGCTAGCTTCCCTAAAAAAGTCTAAGAAGTTGCTCAAAAGTTGTTTTTCGGTGTGCAAAACCTGCGTTTTTATCACAGCTCAGCAAACAGTAGCAAGCTTACAGACTAAGCCAAGATGTGAAAGTATGTAGTGCACAACAACTATAATCTGTATCTGTAATTTCTTTCCACTCCAGAGTCATACACATAGTGGGAAATAAGTTACATTTAAGATCTGAATTTTGTCTCTAACTTCCCTCCTTGGACTTCCGTACAATCGATATTACAGTCTTAATCGTTGCATCCAGTAACACTCTTTGCATAAAACATTCAGCTTCTTGTAAATTTTTGTTTTCAGTTCTTCCTGTCTTGTGTTCACTGAGTTACTAAAATGAGATTTTGATCTATTGAATGCACACAGAGCGAGCTCAGTTAAAGCTGGATGCAACTGCTGTCTACACCGCTCTGGGACTCAATGAGAGACTGTTCATCTGCACAAGCAGCCAAGTTGAACATCTGGTGAGTAATAGGTTCCCTTTGTAACACATTCTCATTAGACTTATTTTGTAACACTGCTGATAAGTTTGACTCAAAGCTGATTACTGACACCAAAAGCTACTGAAGGAATAACAAACTAAAACCACTGTTCTTATCTATTCTTGCCCCTAGACACCCCTGAGAGAGCAGGAGGGTCCAGAGCAAGGAACCACTGATATCCTGGAACAAATGTGCTCCAAAGACATCGCAAATGAACTCACAAATAACGACTGGGAGCTCTTCACTGCTGTGCATGAGGTAACTGAGAAGATGTGAAAACTGATATATGCAAAGTAAAGCTATAGTTGAAACAAACTCTTTTTTTCTTTATTTCCAAAGACTTGGTATTTGTTTTGACTTATTTTTTATGAGTCATCTGTTTATCTCTTTTAATCTGTTTGTATCTTCCCCTCAAAACACTTCCTGCATACTTTGCATGTTTCTGTTATGCAAGCAAGTTATGTTTATTTAGTCATCGGTGAAAACCTGCCCCCTTCATTATACCATCCTCTCTTTCAGCATACATGTAACGAATGTGATTTATGGTGCCTGTCCTTCCAGGTAGAGCTCATCTACTATGTATTTGGGCGTCACAAGTTCCCAGGTGCCATCACAGCTAACCTGGAGCGGTTTGTGCGTCGTTTCAACGAGGTGCAGTACTGGGTGCTGACCGAGCTGTGCCTCTGTGAAGACCTGGTTAAACGAGCCGTCTTGCTCAAGAAGTTCATAAAGATGGCAGCAGTGTAAGAGATAATTACATAAATCATATACATGTTTTTTTTATTTATTCAAGTCAGTAAGTCCTCAAAATACTCATTAAGTATTGAATGGCAAGCAAATTTAGCCTAACATATTTGATCCTCAGAAATTCTGAACTCTGTGATCCCTCTGTTTTCCTTTGGCGCCACCATGAGGTTGATATTTATGAGTTGAGTGAGATGCCTTTGATGGATTGACTTGAAATCAATAGTTTTGAAACACTCCCATAAGGTTGCGTTAAACTATTTTTCATGCTAAGTAGTACCTGTTTGTAAGCTAGCACATGTACCAGCTCTTGTGGTGTATGTTTTTTAATGTGCAAAAAACTGAAATTAAATAGAACTTAAAAATGCACAGCTAGGATGAGAAAAAAAATCATAGAACTAGTAAAATTTAAAAAAGCCTTAAACAACATCAAAATGAAAACAACTGTTTATCTTGTCAAAGTTTAAGTGGATTTCAGTGTTTAATGGAATCATACCGTAATGTTCTATCAGAAGTTCCTGAACAACATGAATACCTTTAAAACTAACAAGACATTTACCATCAGGCTATGTTGGTCTTTACGCTAGTTAGCAAATGTTAGCATGTTGTATGCTTGCAGAGTTCCGCTGACTATTAAAAGAGTTTTTTTACAACTGATAAAAATCATGTTAAGGGTCCTGAAGTCCAAACAAATGTTAAGTAAATTTTATAAAGTTCTGGGACTTACCTTCTATTTTTACAAACTTAATTTAGGAAAACAATATGAATGACAGTAGCCATTGGTTTCAAGGTGACAAAAAGTCAAAATACACAGCACAAATAATATCAAATTAGATTTTTTTGGAAAATTTATCCAAAGCAAAGGGGCTGTTATCCATATGCCAATTTTGGCAATGTTTCTTTGCTAGCTAGCACTTTTTTTCTGCTCTTCAGTAGAACACTTAAAACAACATTTACAACACATCTGTCATGTATATGCTACAAGTCAAGCGCTAAATCAGACTTGAGGGTCAGTGAAAGATGGTAATAAGTTATGTAAGAGGAAAGTATGATCAATAACAGTACAGTAAGACAAAGATAAAATATTAGCAGGCATGTCATATTCCTCATTGTATTTAAAATGACTGACTTCCAAGCGTAAAAGCCTTTCTGCAGGAGAAATAAAAGATTTGGAGTAATGATTAGTTCTCCTCAAAGGTGCATAGTAGTGGCAGGCTGAAAGCATCAAAGAAAACACACTGAGCTTGGTAGAAGCTTACCATGAAGAGACGTTGAATGTTTATATGAATTTATATGAACTTGATTGTTTATATACGAGTCAAAAGCAGCTCAAAGTAGAACCCAATGAAGCTGCTTACTTCTTGTAAAAATCTTTTCTGAAACAGCTCTGCCTGCCTGAAACTTGAAGTTAATCATCATTTGTCGTCTCTGTCACAGATTAAAGGAGCAGAAAAACCTCAACTCATTCTTCGCTGTGATGTTTGCTCTGAGCAACAGTGCAGTGCAGAGGCTTTACAAGACCTGGGAGGTGAGGAAACCCTGAGCGCAAAGGCCATGATGATATTAAAAGTTGTGTCCCTTTTGACCTAACAGTTATTTAGGTGATGACTCATGCAGATATTAAGCTGTTGTTTGTGTGTTTTAGAGAATACCCAGCAAGACAAAAAGGATTTACTGTGCGTATGAGAGGCTGATGGTGAGTAGAAAAGAAAAAATGGAACATGACATGACATCACCTTTTCCTTTTCGTGTTCTAATGATGCTTTCTTTGTTTTCTACCATTGTCAGGACCCTTCCAGAAATCACCGAGCCTACAGACTGGCTGTGGCTAAACTCAGCCCTCCTTACATCCCCTTCATGCCTCTGCTCCTCAAAGGTAACACATACCAGCAGGATCACATCTACAGCACAAGGTTACACTGACATCTAAATTACAGTCATCCAACCATACCTGACATGTTTCCTGTTCCTGTCTATTCCCAGACATGACATTCATCAATGAGGGAAATCCAAACTATGTAGACAAATTGGTCAATTTTGAGAAAATGGTGAGACATAGAAATGTTTTTGTAACATTGTTCTGCTCATTTATTTTCCCTGGTGTCAGATTCACTGTAAACGTTTGTTTTTCTTCCCATTCTTTTACAGCGCATGATTGCCAAGACGGTGAAGATTGTACGAGGATGCAGAAGCCAGCCGTATGGTTAGTTATCCAACTTTTTTTCTTTGTTTTTCTTAAAGAATTCTTCTGCAGGATATTAAGTATTGATAAAATGCTGTGTCTTCTCTGTAGTGGCATCATCTCCACAGAGGGGCCTTGCAGATCGGATGTTTCTGGAGGTGCCTGCTTCCCGAATTTCTACATGTAAGCTGCATCTGCAACAATAATATTAATAAACAAATATCATAAATACATTTTAAGTGAGATTTAGAAATGATGTTGACTTTTAGGGAAACATTACAGAACAAAAAATATAAGAAAAATTATATTTATGAAAATAAAATGATAATATGAGAAAAGAATCACAAATTTTAGATATTAGAGATTCTTTCGACCAACCAGTGTAGCAGGGCCCTTGCTCACAGGTGCTGCCAAGATTTGGCAAATTTTTTTATGGGCGCAATGCACATACTCAGCTCTGCTGCTCATCACAAAATTGCATGTTCCTTTCAAATGTGGCACCATTTAAAGGGGAAACAACACACTTTCTAACTGTATAATATTAATTACCAAGAAGTTACAATAAAGAAAAAAATCTACTAAACACAAACTTACTTAGTTTTTGTGCTGAGTTAAGGTCTTAAGAATACTTAGGATTTTAAATGATCTTTCCAGAGTCCTGACTTTTAACAGTGTGGTACTGATGTGCTGAATGATTTAGTATTTTGATGTTTGTAGAGCCTGAACAATCCAATATTTCCTTTCAAAAAACATGCAGGTTATGACTTTATAATTGTATTTTCTTTTTTAATTGGAGTCCATTTTTTTAAATTCTAAGTTAAATATTTCCTGAGACGAATATATCTTCTTTTTCTCACCCAGACTCTGATGTCTCCCCTCCTCTGCGGAGTCCCAGCAACATCCGGCACTACATCACCAACCTGAAGGTGATCGACAACCAGCGCAAGCTCACGCAGCTCTCGAGAACATTAGAATGAAAGGACGTTCACCTGCTGATGCACACAGACTGTAAAACTTGAGCACAAACCTGAACCACAGAACTTGATTGTTAAGGAGGAACTAGACTTCTGAACTGGATGGACCTCTGAAGGTGTTTAAGAATTCAGGATGCAGAGACACTGATTGATGAACTCTCTGCAGTATAAAGAGGGAAAATGCGCGGTGTGCACAGTGATGACCTCTCACTCTGAACCAGAGAATCCAGTTTTATGTTCATGGGATTCTGAGGACACTTTTTATCCAACAATTTTACATCATGCACAGAAAAGTGTTAAATTTCCATATGCGACGTATTTATACAGCTGTCTGAAAAAGAAGGATTCTGGTGGTTCCATGAAAAGGGCCAAAGGAACACATTGGATGAATTTGCCATAACCAACCACTTTAGGTCATTTTTGTGCACTTGTGTTTTCACATATGAGCTAATATATTGTATCTAAACTTTTTTTGTTGGCCACAAACTGACATGTGTTTATTTCATACCATGTTCTCTTTTCTAAATAAATTATTTTCTCAGTTACTTGGATTTATGAAAACACACAAGTTTGTAAAAAGGGAAATATTTTATTTAAAATACAAGAACAGGTAAAAAAAAAAATTGACCTCCAGGTTCTCCTCCTCCCCTGACAAAAAGTGTTCCCCCCAATATGGGGTGAGAAAAATTCACAACAAACCCTTTAAATTCAAAAACACTCTCCTTGTCATAAATATGTACAAGAGTGAGAATCGGCTTTACCATGTACAAAAAAAAAAGAAAGAAATTAAAACCAGTGCCTTCTCCTGATGTAACACGGAGGAAGTAGTGAAACCATCCCCTGTTCTTATAAATAATGGGCTGACATGTTCAGGTGAAAAAACAAAAGACAAATGTGATGTTAAAGATTTAAATGAAACACCAAATGGGGATTTTGTGGAGCGTTTGACAAAGAGTAAATCACCTGCTAAAAGGAAGGGAAAGGAGTGTGATGTGACTGTAAAACATATGGTTAGTATTATGTTGGTGTTTGGACAGGTGCAGCAGCAGCAGAGCACATAAATTATCCGACTATTTCAACATACCAGAGCTCAGCTCAGATAGGTTCTGCTGTTTTGCTGTTTCTGTTTTTTATCAGCGTGTGGTGCGATTCAAGAAATGGTCCTGGAAGAAAACTCACACTTAATGGAAAAGCGAGTGAAAGTGAGAAGCAAGTTGTGCTTATCACAAACTTAGACTTGGAAAAAAAAAATCTGGTTCATCACAAAATCAACATAAAACAATAAGAAAGCACTGTAAAATAGAGTAAATATAAATATTGCACTTTCAAACAACATCTGTTTCCCAGTGCCTAGCTGTCATCCCTTCGATAGAGGTACAAGACATCCTGGACGGAAACGTCTGGACGGCAGCCGTATCATCGTCTTCAATTATTTCCACTGAGGTTTTAAAATGTTTAATCTTTAACCTGAATTTGATGCTCTCTAATGCTAAAATGGCTAATAGCAAAGCAGAATGGCTTAACCTCAATGATCTCAAGCTTAGAGGTGATCGGGACAAACAGGACTACGCAGTGGGAAAGCTCAGAACCGACTCATACTCTAACAAACATTCATAAATACACCATTCACACAGATGCATGTAGTCACACTTTTACACACGCTTCACACACAACCCCAGCCCACAGACTTGAAGTATTTACACGTAAGGCACATTAGATCTATGTACATGAAAACACAAAGCACTCTAACGTTTAGTTCCTGTAGCCTTTTGGAAGTGGGATGATTTCAGCCTCTTCTGTTTCTAAACATAGGCAGCTTCGGAGTCTCACAGTAACGCACGATGTGAGCTCAAAATGGATCCTTCTCACTCAAAAAAAGCTCTCAAAGTCGTTGATTGTCCTGTATTTGGTTCAAGAGGCCAAAGCCTTTAACTCTGGTTTCTCTGAAATGTCATTTTCTTGCATGTTAAACGGAGCAGGAGTAAAAACAGTTCAGTAAAAACATGTTGTTGTTTTTTTAAGAGAGCACCGCTTTTTTTTTTTGTTGTAGAAGCATCACACTGCTTCAGGGCTAATGTGAGGTTCCACAGGTCTGTGCTCGGTGGTTCCAGTCCCATCCCAGTTGACTATGCTAGAGCATGAGCAAAAAAAAAAGTCAGAAGCGATCCAACAAATTCATCAGTAGGAGTCAAAATAAAAGCTCAAAGGAAGGTCAGTCAGTCAGTCTCAGGTGTCTTTGGATTTATATCAGTAGATTTCCTTTGAGTGCAAAAACAACCCAGCGCTGTCCATCAACCTGAGGCAGAGAGATCATTTTTTTTAGCAGTTCAGAAATATCCATCCATGTGTTTTTAAACCTGCTTATCCCACTCGGGGCTGCAGGGTGTCTGGGTTACACCATCCCAGCATGAATCATGAGACAACCTCCCACAGGTCAGGGATTTAAATAAACCGATCAAATTTGAGTAACGAATGGATTTCAAATCGAAGCAGGTAGTCTGGCTTCTGCTATGGATAGGTCAGCCTTTTCATCAGAAACCTGTCAACTCATCCATGTGTTTGGGAGACGTCAGACAAACAATTTCAGGCCTCAGCGAGAATCACAGCTCCTGGCTGCCACAAGCTACATGTGAACACATCCGGTCATTAGCACCAAAATAAAGCAGTGAAAAGGCGTAACACAGAACTCATTATCTTCTTGTTCAGTCTCATGTTAGCCTTCAGGCATTGAGAAAAAGTTCTATTTGGTAACAATCCCAACCTGCCAACAAACATAAATTAAAAGAAAGAAGAAAAGGAAACATTCATTTGGAGTTCTTTGGATTTTCGTCGTCCTCTAGTGCAGCACAGTGGAGTTCCAGTGGTCTCTCTGCTTCCTGATTACACTCCTCATGATCCATCGAGTCTCTCCATTGCAATCATATGGCCAGGTACTGTGGTTCTGTTTGCTCGTCTAGGCCTCGGAGGCAGCCTGTGGCTTGAGTTGTGCTTTTTCCATGGCTGTGCCATATGGGACGGATCGCTTGAAGAAGCCAAACTGCAGGAAAGAGTTTTAAGAATTAGGTATAATCACAGCAGACTGAATCAGATGAGTTTGGAACTCATCCATCTTTTGTATTCACAGTGTATAAAATAACACCACATAGAGCACTGACCTTGTATAACACGTATATTAGTAGCGCCAGGAGCAGCAAACCAGCCAAAATAGCCAATATGATGATCCACAGAGGAACTGAGTTCTCAATATCTGGCTTGTTCCACACAACTGGAGTCACCACCTGACAACAAAAAACATCATTTTTATATCAACTAAGCAAATCCAATACAACACCTCTGTAGGGCCTCAAAAGAAGAGATGAAATTACCTTTTTGTGTCCACTTGGATAATGTCTGGGCAGGATGGCATACGGTGTCTTCTCAACACTGTATCTGGCCAGGCACTCCAGCACATACTGTTTGTAGGATCTCTGCAGGAGACAAGAAGACACGTTTTAAAACTGCATGCAGCGAAACACTAGGTGGCGACAGAGACCATGTGCCTCCTCTTTGGAAAATCTGCATTCCTTTGTCAAGAAAAGCAGCAACACTAACATTAGGTTGTGCATTTCTAATGCATCCACATGTATGTTATGTGAAACATCAAGCAGAGGTGTAACTTGTCAGTATGTGTGGCTAAGACACGAGTCAGATGAAAAAGTGTACACCCGTAAACTCAGCAACTGTTGTCACATTTGTTGAGACAAATATGAGAGACCGCTCATACTGGCAGCCTTACAAACTGATGCCGAGTGTTGCTGCCTCGTCAACACAAATATGTGGGACAGACTACGCAGCGCAGCCTCTGAGCCAGATTCACATCTGAGGTTTAAAAGCTTAATGATGTTGTTTCCAGCTGTAAGGAGAAGTGGACTTTTGATTTTTTATCTTTTTAACTTTTTTATTATTTCATTATTTTAATATAGCAGTTTAACAAAAACTTTTTTGTATTTTTTTTAAACATTTTTATAGTTTTTATTTTTGTTTATTTATTTATTTACCTATAACTTTTCAACTTTTTTTTTCTTTTTCTTTCTTTTGAGACTGCCTCTTTCTCTGGCAGCTAGTTGTAACATATGTATATGTAAAGGTTTAAATTGAGTGAGTTTGTCAGTCAAGTGTCATTTCCAACAAACCTCAATGAAGGTCTCTGCCCAGACTCTGGATCGAACTTTGAGCACAGCTGTAGTCCCCTTCTCCAGCAGACCCACTTTGCACTGGATCGACCAACACTCTGCATTAGAACAGGACTACAAGAAGAGAAAAACAGTGTTAGTATAATGCGCAGACATTGCAAAACATTTCCCCCAACTAAGAGTTAACCTGCAGGTTAAATTGAAGGTAAAAGTCAAGCAGGCTGAAGTGAAAACACACAGAACAGATGTTCAGGGGGCAAAAAAACAGCCCAGTTAATGCTGCATGCTGAATAAACTTCACAAAGAGGCCAATGTTATGATCTGTATTCAACGCCTGCTTCAAATTAGACTGAAGGAATGTCATGAGATTGTAAAAATGCAGCGTGCGCCATTCTCTTCATCATAGCCCAACCACTAAAACTGATCCACTTTTCTCAAGACTGTAGAACCCTCTGTTTTAATTAGCCTCCTCATGTTTTAGAATGTTAAAAGTACCAAGCTGCATCATGGGAATGTGTTCTAGAGCTGGTGCTGCAGCTAGACCACCAGCTAGACCTGGGTTCTGGCAGGTTTCCTGCGGGGTCGCATTAGTTCACTTATTACACGATGGAGGGCAAACTCAGGAGGAGAGGAGAGAAGCTGCCTCGTGCCTTCAGGCTCAGTCTTCAACAGACTTAATGAGGGTATTCAGACAGACAGAGAGCGGATCAGTCCACTTCCTCCTTGTGGACTCACTCAGTGCCTGTGGGCACCGGGGCTGCTGAGGTCTCTGGAAATGACTTGAACATGGTCCAGTGCCAAAGATGCCTCAACCCATATATCCTCCCGGTGGGATTATGCAGTCAGAGATGGAGCTTTGGTGGTATGGAGGACATTCCCACAGTGTACAAAATACTGCTCTAGTTTCGATATAACTTGTATTTCTACATTAGTTAAGCTTTAAAAAAAAACAAAAAAGCAGCTTCATAATGCTGACATGACTCAAAAAAAAAGAAAGAAAATCAAGCCCTTTGTTCTTGATGCCTCATTCAGCTCTTCAAAGACAGCAGGTCATTTGAAAGTCTCACTCTGTGACCTCCCAGCATCGCTGAATGCACTTTAATCAAAAGACACTCTGAACAGAGACGCCTGTCCTCTCAGGGACAGAAAACAAAAAGTGCAGACACGGGAAAAAAGGAAAGAAAGGGGTCCTTCATGGCAACGTGTTGCTCGACATGCTTGATAAATGAGCACGGTTAGGAGCAACAGGCGCACGGACAAAGGGGCTCTTTGGCTGATGCAGGTATCCACAGACTGAGGCAGAGAGAAGAGCTACCTGCAGCTGAGGGGATCAATGGGGACAGTGTGTGCAAGATTACAGAGCGGTCTGTGAAGAAACCAGTGCATCGTCAACAAAACGTCTACTACTACCAAAGGCTCTTTAATGTTAATCACCACATGGGGACAACCCTGTGCCCTCTGACCCCTCCCTTTTAACGACATCATAACCTAATTAGCCAATCCCAGGAGCCTCATATTAGACCAGGGCCAGAGTCTCCAAAATAGATCCAGGCCTACAGACTTCACTTAAAGTGATACAGCAATATTAAGCTCAGCGCTGTTTTGCTGTGGAAGTGACAAATAAATGGTTTTAACTGCATAACAACATTAACCCCTAACAGTTAACTCAAGCTCCTCATTCGCTCACTTTAAAGTCACATATTACATTAGACTTGACCTTTTGGCCAAGTGGTGTTCTTGCCCACAGTTTAAAACAAAGGTTTGACTATCCGTAGAAGTCAATAGGCTTTAAGTTTATTATGTAAATAATTCAAATAAGAACTTTTAAACACCTGAGAAATATAAGCTGCGTTTAACAGGGAATTTTTGAGGATAACAGGAGAACTTAACTGTGATCATGGTCTCTGCAGTGTAAAAGCACTCAGTACCTCCTTAAGTCTTTCTGAGCAGCTCATCTTAAAGCCTCTGAAGCCTCAACAAAATGCATCAGCAAGATGTTGTTTTTCACATTGAAGCTGCTTTCATGAAAGTTGGTTTTAAAGATTTCCTTCTGAATATCTGCAGATAACTCAGCTTCTGGTAAAAGCCGTGTTGTGATTATCAATGAAGGAGTCTTAACCTAAAAAAGCAGCTCAGTTGCAGTCTCGCCTGACATCCTTTGCCAACCAAACCACATGAGAAAAAAGCTGATTTTTGACTTGAGAGTTCTTTATTCTGTGTTTTCCTGTTTTAATCACAGAAATTACTTCTTTTTAGATAGGTGGAGACCTCTCTGGATTATTCATCTTCTTTTACAGCTTGGTAACTATGAGCTAGTTAAAGTTGTAGTCCATCCATCTGTACGACTCTGTGTGCAATGAAACAGCTAAAGAGATACCAGTGACCAGTTGGGATTTTCCTGAGCAATCATTTCACCTTCATTTCAATCATGAACTTCTATGGGACTGTTTGGTTTTTTTCTGTATTATTATTATTTCTTGATCACTAAATTTTCCCTTCAAGCATCTTACCAGGTTAGTTAAATGAGCCAGCTGATTCCTGTTGATGTCCCTCCTCTCGATTCGGTGCTCATGTGCCTTTAGCGCCAGGATCGGAGGTTCCGTGGAGGTACGCTGGAGCTGATGGTAGACACACACACACACACACACACACACACACACACACACACACACACACACACACACACACACAGCACCCATTAGCACAACAGTGACAGTGACCCCAGCAGGCAGAAGAGCACACCACCCTCTCTGTCAATATGAGAGCTAATGTTAGCATGACCTCAAGGCTTTTTCTCATTAATCAGGACCATGTGAGCTCTATTCCTCATGGATTCCCGTGGAAAAACACAGTACTTAGCAATTCACCAGGGGAAAAAAAAACATTAGATCACTGCTAAGATTGATGAGCACCTACAACCCTCTAAAACATCTGTCAACTTTCGGATGTAAACACAAACAGCTTTACAAAATGCTCCCCCACAGAATCTCAGAGCTACATCTTCTTATAAATGTGTGTGCTGCTGTCTGAGGCGGTTCATCAAGCTGTGCCGAGCAAAGGGAAGAGTTAGAACTTCAAAGCGCTGGTGGGGCAAGTGTTCTGGGTGGGGCAGAGATGCTGGGAAGGAGGCAGGCGGGTGTGGACAACCAGTGGAGACACAAATGTTAATCATAGATCTGACGGGGAATCAGTGGGAGATGTTCGCCACTCGCCTCACATGAACCCTAAAGGTGTTTTTAGGTGACTTACTTTGAGGCGCAGGTGGTTCATGTTTTTGTCTGCAGTGCAGTTGATGGCGCCCTCTGTGGAGAACTCCAGAGGATACAGGATGGTCTGACCCTGCACACTGAGAGGGCAGCGGAGTTCAAGGCGAGTGTGGCTGATCCGACTGGGCCCGTTGTTCACAAGCTGGAGGAAAGAAATTAAACCCAAGTCTGTGAATTATGATACAATTTTAAAAAGGAGCTTGATTTATCAACACTGGTAGGTCTGTGTATATTTGCTAGACAGAGTTAAAATAGCATGAAAGGAAACTACAGCGGCTCAGCAGGTTGGAGGTACTTTACCTTTGTTCTACCAACATCTCAGACGGCAACTTGCATTATGTATGTATTTAACAAGTAACCAGTACTGGTGGGATCACATCAGGAACGACACTGTCTGATACTGAAGCCCAGGTTTCAGTGCACAGATCAATGTCACCCAAAAAAGTGAATCTGAATAAATCACCCTGCCAAATCTGGAGTCTGTTTTCTCAAGTTTTCCTTCACCACTGCCTCAGGAAGTCGGCTTGCTTTATGCTTTTAAGCCCAATGAGTTTACACAGCTGATTACCTCATAGATGTGTTCCACTGCAGGCCCAATGTCCTGCTCCACCTCCTGGTTTTTGGTCGCCTTCCAGTTTGCCGGCGGGAAGAAAACCTTATCTGGTAGAGACACACTTTAAAAAGAGAAGAAAGGCTGTGAGAACTAGAGGTTTAATGAAATTACTTGAGTTCAAACGAGGGAATCTCAACACACGACTCACCCTTGAAGAATGACATCAGCCTGAACAACCACCTCCAGTTTGTAGGGGACGACCTCACTGTGGGAATTATTCTCATTTTTGCTGTGAAAAAAAACAAAGAAGATCTGGTTTGCTGACACTGACATCATTCCAGAGTTGTAGATATCTCAAAAGAAATTATCCACTTTCATTGGCGTCAAATGTTGACATTACTGTGTACCTGCGAATCTGCATCTCAAACTGAATAGTTTTGTATGTGTCCTTTAGCCGTGGCACAGTGAAGCGCAGACCTGCCCACAGCTGCAATGAGAACACATTAATCATCATCATCTTTAAAAAAAAGGAGGGCAGATCACAAACTGTTTTCCATTACTACCAATCCCTGCACAAGCAGATTTATCTCCACAGGGAAAAGTCTGACTGAGCTTGTAATAATTCAAGACGAAGGGAAAGAACTGTCTGAACTGTTTTCATTTGTTTAAACCAATCACAATCATCTTGGGTGGAGTGAAGCTCAGGGTGTCGCAATGTTGCTCTGTCAGGCAGGGGGGCTTGTTTGGGTAGAACAAAAATAAGTAGGGACCTAATTCTCAACAAGGAAACATTTAGTGACACATTTAAAGATTAAAGGAAGAAGACGTTTGACCTATGGCTAAGTCCCGCCCTTAAACATAATGAGCCAATCACAGTGCGTATAGTGATTCCCATACGCCTAGACATTCTCTGCCTGTATGTCCATTGAAATGCATTACAAAAAGTCAGTTTTCTTTCAGTTTTTCTTAGATTTTAAGTTTAAAAATGGGGTACATGCAATGCTGACACAAAGCATCCTGAGAGGTTGGGCAACAGGATTTATTTTTTACCCTTTCCTTAAGCCACATCTCAACCAAAAAAAGAGTTGAACTTTGGATAAAGTTGTGCGGTCGACCACAACATCAACTAAACGTGAATAAAATTAACAACATCTCTCTACATCAGTTCTAAGGTAAATCAACACCATATTTGAGGCAACATATTGTCACTTTGCTGGAAAGAGATATGAAGTTATCTTTATCATCTAACGTTAGCTAAAGTTAGCTGAATATTAGCTTAATGTTAGCTCCTAGCTCTGTTGGTCATCATGTTACCCTAAATAACTCAAGCTAAATTGTCATTAGGTGCCGGGCAATATTTATGAAGCTGCACTGCTGCTTATCCTAATCTGAACCTTATCTTCTACACAAAAGCTGTTCCACTGCACACATCCACTGTACCCAAAAACACTGGTGTACAATGCTATCATGATTAAAACCAGGACTCTTCCCATCATAAAATCTGGTCTGACACGCTCTGGTTCTGCATATTTTTCAGCATCTCTTACAAGCAAAGGGAGTGATAAGATATGAGCCAATATCTTTGTTAAAAAGGATAGGATATTCAACTTAAAGTCCATACTCTCCGTGTAAGTTTGAAGAATTTAATTTAAAGCACAGTAAAGAACTCTCAGACAAACATTCCCTCCTTTCCTCTCCTTAATCTACTCCTCTCATCATTTATTAGGTATGTTCTGTTCCTGGGTGTGTCAGTCTGTGAACTCGCTGCCAGCAGACATGAGCTTCCTCTCAACTGTATTAAGTTAATCAAGCTCAAGTCTGAGAACTTCAGAGAAATCAAGTGTGCAGAATGTTTAAGAAAAGAGTGTGCTAATCTCTTCCAGTTAACACATCAGTGACTGTTTTTCCTCTGCAGACCCATTAAAGCATGCCAGTTTGTGACTCCATCGTTAGAAAAGGGAACTCTACCCAGCAGGGAGCTGAGGGCATTGACGGAGTCAGTGTTTCCTGTCACAACATTTCCTGACACATTTGGACTTTTCCTGTGCTGTTCACACTGCACCTGGGGAGAACATGTGACTTTTTCCCTACACAGAACAGGAAATCATGATAGTGTGTCAACTGTTTACCACTTTTATTACTTTCCAGTGGTAACTATGTGTTATCTACCATTAAGCAAGAGTTAAAGGGAAAAACTGCTAAAAAAAACAAAAACAAAACAAAAAACTCCTTACATCAGTGCCAGGCTTCATCGGATTGCCCAAATCACAGCTGAGGTATCGGGTCTGATTCTCCGTCTCGTAGGTGCAGGTCAGCTGAGTCAGGCTCTGAAAAATAAGAAGACAGACTCATCACATCACAGTAATTCAAATTAATCATGAATATGAACCGTAATCATGGATTAAGTGATGAATAAGTTGTAAAAAATTGTACGTTACCCCATTATTTCGAGCAATACCACTGTAGTCAGCTTCAGGGGGCAGCACCATATACAACTCTGCCTCGTATGCCCCTCCCTCACCCTCATTCCTGTAGTTGAAAGTCAGGGTCAGCGAGTTGTCATCACCCAGGTAGACTTCTTTCCTGTTCCTGAGGAGCCAAAGAGGAAAAAAAGGTTACTAATTAGGTCAGCAGTGGGGTTAAATGGTGTCAGGACTCCTTAATGAAAGAAATGTGGGTCAAGTTGTGTTATGAAGTTACGAATGAACCACAACCAACTTTGTTTGTGTTTGCTGACACAACAGAGGGTATTAATCATCTGTCGTTTAATGAAATCAATAAACTTTCATGCTTCTTTTTCCTTTCGTGCCAAGCCACAAGGAAACATCTCTAAGATTTATCTCATAAGCGCCCCTCTTGTTAAAACTTTCCCGATGTGGTAATAAAGTCGTACATGCTGCAATAGAGAGCGAGGAGTGTTAAACGCCTCCCCCTTCTCCCTCTCTCCTCCTCACACTCTCTCTACAGCTAAGAACAATGAGGAGTTCCATATGGACGGCCACACACAGACGCTTTTGATTACAGCCTGCTTTTATAAAGCAGAGGAGAAAGAAAGAGAGGAAGGATCTCTGAAGCTGATCTGAATAATCGTACTGGTTTTTAAAACAAACAACGGCTTAAAAGAAAGCTTCACAGAGGGATTATTTTGTTGGTGCCTTAGAGGTGTAACATAAGAAGCAATGCTCGTGATATTGAAACTAAAACCAGTTTATCTGACATAATACTCAGGGTGTAGTTACTTTGTTCAAGGTCAGAACATATAACCTGAAGGAGGGGGGATGAAACTGAAAACTGAAGAAAAATTGGCTCCACACTTTGAGTACAATCAACATATGTCATTACCCATCCGCCAAGTTAAGACAAGACAGTGAATTTAAAGAAAGAATTTGCCGGTTTTCTGTTTGATCTTGTTGTAACTCATTAGATACATAATAGATAAGTTATGCTCACAATTAACCCCCGAAACAAACTGAATTGCAGTACTGGTATGGCCTAACCATCTAGGTTGTGCACAATAGACTGTAGAATTAATGAACTTAGTCTCTACAACGTCACCCGGCTGTAAGCATTATGGATCCAGACAGCCCCAAGTGGACACCCGAGGGACTGCACTTACGTATTAACTTTATTTTTCAACAAGAGGGGTTGTTGCTTTTTCTCACTCAGAGCAGTCTATTAGATCTTTTTTCTGTGCCCCCTTTCACTACCACAACCTACTCTGGAGCAGTCAAAACACCAGCCCGTTATCTTAATTTAACTAGAAAAAGCTTCTGTGGCTAAGTTTTGCTGGGCTTGCACTCAGATTGAGCGCAGTGCTAACACCCACCCCAGGCAGGTTGTTCCATATGTGATGGATCAGCCATACATTGAAAAGAAACGGAGGCAGATGGTAGATAAATATAGGAATGTGAGATCAAAATGACAGAGCGGAGAAGGGAGTATCAGGGAGGCTGTTATTTTTGAGAAAAATGCTAGCAGATTTCACGAATCAAAGTGTGGCGGGCTTCTGACGGCTGCGGAGTTGGGACTCGTTCCAAACTGATCCCTTTCATCTCATATGTCTCTTACCCTTAACTTGTTTGTCGATGCACCTGTAGAGCGGAGCTGCTTCCTGTTCTCAGAGGATGGTGAACCCCTGCTATACTGTAACACTGAGACTGCTAACGGCTACACTCTGGTATGCTAAGCTAAATAAGGCAGCGGAACAACAAAAACAGATGTATTTACACTCCAGCACTCATTCCCAATGTGGAGGTAAAGAGTTCAGTGATTATGACCTTGCTTACTGTTTACTGCTGAATTCTCATGTATTTCCTGAATTGATATGCTGCAAGGAAATGAACAGACTCACCCGTGCACTGCTAGCTTCAAGTCAGGGACACAGATGTTGTCTTCCCCACAGTCCAGCAGAATCTGAGCCTGAAAGTTGAACATTGAGGAACTTTAAACTTTAATAGGGGCAATAAGAAGAAACACTTTATTGACATGTGAAGAGAATTAGACACAGGAGATAAATCAAATCTCTGTTTTAAAGGAGACAACAGGATGAGAGTAGCAAGATGCGACATGTGGTATGACTAATACATTCCACCTCTTCCTCCAGACCACCACCAAACACTTCCACACACACTTCCACACACACCTGCATTACAAGACATCATCACTACCCATCAGACACTTAAAAACAGTCTTGTGCCTCAGAGGGACGATGACTGACTCTGTGAGTTCATGAGATGCAAACACACACACACACTCCCTTGAACCAGCTGTCCCCGGAAAACACACACACATGCTTTCTGTTTGTGGCGTAAGGGCAGGAAATGATGAGCAGCGGAGGGGTCCAGCGAAAGAGAGCGTGCCAGAGGAGATACTCCTGTGGAGCTGAGCACAAAGCTACACGCTCCACAGCTCTCACCAGAATCCCACATCACAGCACTGTGTGGGCAACCACGCTCTCACCACACGCTACGCCACCCTGCCAACCACAGCAGTGTATGATCATATGGAGAGGGAGGGGCGTTCGACATAAAGGAACATACTGAGACACAGGATCTGTGTGTTGACCTGGAAGGCAGAAGTGAGGTTACAGTGGAGGATAGAACAACAAAGGAGCAGAAACATGACAGGATAAGTGCATAACCGCTGAGCGTGTGGCAGGGAAAGCCCTGCGGAACGCTAAATTGCATCCTGCTGCGACTCTGACAGTGAGATGATGCTCCTGACGATGATGATAATAAATAGAAATGGAGGAGGAGATTAAAGAGAGGAAAGTGCCCACGCTAGTCATTACACCATGCATGGGGCTCTAATTATGGACACCATGGTAAGCAACATGCTAAGTTGGATCTGCACATCTGTGTAAGGGCAATAACAACAACAACAACGAGGTCTGTATGTGACATAATGAGGACGAGAAGAGAAATCCAACTTGGCAAAATGAGCCGAGCTCATTAATCAGATTCACGCCCATGTGTTCAGATGTTTTTATTTTAAGAACAATCAGAGCACTGATGCTCGATTTCTCTCATTCCCAGACTCCTCAAGTTGACCACAAATGCTTTAGCGCAAAGTGACGCCATTCTGAGAATGAAGACAATTAATAGATCCATCATTATTCTTTGGGTATTCATAGAAACATGTGGAATACGTTACAGCATGACAAGTGTGCCGGGAACATCATCCGTCTCTTATTCTCACTCCAGCTTGAAGAGAGTAAAGTTTGGCAGAGGTGATGAAATGTTTCGGGGCCTGACACACATTCTCAAAGCAAATGTGGAAATCAATGGGACATCATGTGTCTGATCAAGGCAGAGGCTGAGCTACAGTATTATAGCACTGTTTATGTGCTGTTTCATTTACACAGTCCAAAGAAAGATTAAGAGAACATGTTGGCAAGCTCCTTACAGACCTATCACATTTGGCAAGAAGCTGCTTTTTTCAGGTTCAATGTCAATATTTGAGCTCAGGCTTGTCAGAAGGTTTACTGACCACATTTGTTGGATTCCTTGCAGCTTTGATATCAAGGAAAAGCATCAATGAGAGGGTTCAGTCCTGATCCAGGATAGTGAGAAGAGGAGGGGGATGAAATTACGCTGATTGCTGATTCTTCAAATACTCCTGATGCTGCACTCACATATTGTGCGCGCTTTGCCACAGCTGAGAGGATGACACATGTTGAGCCAAATCGACTCAGTGCCTGAAAAAAGTTGGCGAGAAGCCGAGAGATTTCAGCCAGATGGGCTGCACCCAGGCCTAAAATATCTACCAATTTCTGCATCTCCTGAAAACTCGATCACCTGTGTACTGATACACAGGCAAACTGCCAGAGAGCAAAGCCTGCTGGGAAGAGAACACACTAGACTGCCTCAAATTTTCATTTTGACAACAGCTTTCCAGACATCCTGGACATTTTCCCTCCAGAGTAGCTCGCATAAAAAAGAGCAGATTCAGCCTTTCATCGGGGACAAGAAGAGAAAAACAGTGAGTGGTTGGCCGGTGATGCAGGGAAGGGTGCCCAATTTCTTATCGTCAGTCCAGAGTATGAGACCCATATGCACACAGAACAGGGGATTTTTTGCTGCATGCATTGATGCTAAAACCTAAGATGTGGAAAGCAAAGTACCTTCTGCTCAATCACGTTGGTGGTCTGATAGTTCAGGATGGGCCGCAGCCCGTGGGAGTCAGCGGCTGCTGCCGGATCCAAGGTGAAGTTCAAGGCCACGTAAATGGAGGAGAGTTTATCCCTGAATTCTGTCTCCTCCTGTTTACAAAGAAAGACACAGCAGAGTTTGTTTGAGATATAATTTATACAAAAGGAATAAAATTGTTAATGAACTGCAGGAAATATTGTTGACGTTGCCATTTGAGCGAGTTCTACGTTAATGTGATTTGAAAACAAACAAGCCGCGGCTTCAACTCTGAGATTTTATTATGCGCAACATTCTTGTGTTATTGTTGTTGTTTTGGGGATATTTTTGCCATTATTGGACAGGACAGCTGAAAACAGACAGGATATATGGGTAGTAGAGAAAGGAGGGTGACATGCACCAGATGGTTGTTGTCATTGCAACAAGGACTACAGAGTCCGTACATGGGGTGTACACTCAAACCTCAACCATGAATGATTTTTTGAGACAGATTTCTATGGCATACAGGCATGATTAACCCTTTATCGAGGCGTCGTTTTGGAAGAACCCCAAGTGTGGGAGGGCGGGGCTAAAGTCCTGAGAAGATGCTACGTTCAAATTCATGCTATTTTTCCATGACTAACAACCGTGCCTTTAAGGGTTAACACTTGCTTCTTTCTGTCTGTAAATCCAAAGATCTTATCTGGACTGGACTACAGAACCAAAACTCACTCACAATTCAACTCAGTTTCCCTTGATCTAAAAATGCATTTGTTCTTTGTGGCCAAACGTGGATTTAGTATCACTCACTCTTAATATTAAGCCCTTCATTTCTCATAGACAATAAACTGAAGCAAGCAGCTGTTCTGACTAAATGTTTTCCACTTTTTGTTTGTTTAAATGTTGTATTTCTCTCAGCAGGATGACCTCAGTGACTCTTAAAGCGTGAATAAAAGTCTGAATGACTTATGAGGAAGCTTGGCTTACTCTCAGGTAGATCTTGGTGTGGTTGCACACACGCTCTCCCCGCCGCACGGTCACGGTCTTCTGGAGTGAAGGCTGCTGGGAATCAAAGAACAAAGCCCTCTTCACGGCACCTTTCTGCTTGTGCTTGTGGCTATCAAGCTGCACCTCCACCTGGAAATCTGGAACAAACACACACACAAATAAGCACTCACAGCTTGATGGATGTACTTGAGTCACCTAATGACAGGTTTAGAAACAAGCTTAAATAAATGCTCTGGAGCACAGATAATGCAGTCAATGTAACGTAAAGTTAATGGTATGAGAAACACTCGTTTATAGAGGATGGAGTAATTAGAGATAATAAGCAGGCGGCGATAGTGACGGTGACTGAGAAGGTGTTTGGCACGCTTTCTTCTGTCATTACAAATCCTGAAAAGTTTCATCATCTGCCAGAACACTTTAACCGAGAGACTACTATGAATCTAAAACATTACCATTGGTGGATTTTGACAGTTTCCATACTTGTAATAAAGCACAGATGTGGAAAGTTGGCTCACCTAGGATGTCTGGAAGGTGCTTCCCATCTGCAGATATGCAGAAACTCAGGTTGACACTGTTTTGGACAGAAAGGACAAGAGAATGTGCTCCGTTATGGCAGAGATTCAGTGCAGATATACAGTCAACTCCAGACACCTCAAATGCCCTCACTTATTTTCTGAATACTCTCTCCCAGCTCCTCTGTCCTTACATGGTCCACATGTTCACAAGGCACAAGGCGTAATGGGAAAACAATGAATGATATGAATGAAATGCCATGTTTAAAGAGGCATCCAGGCATCTGACCCCTTTCTGAGCTGATAAATCGCTGCCTCTCCGTTTTCCCACCACAACCCCCCCCCCCCCCCCCCCCACACACACACACACACACACACACACACACACAAACACATAGCAGAGCTAAGAAGGGTGAAATTAGGCAATGACTCGGGTTTCAGCGCTGACCAGTCAATGGCTGTCCATATAAGCCTGCAGCTCTCTCCCATGACATCAGCTGCACAACACGCCACTGCTGTCCAACAGTCTGCAACCCCAAAACCCCCAGTCCTTTACAAGTAAACCCACAAAAGAGAAACTGGAGGAAATTGGACAAAGCAAGAGAGCAAAACTGGCAGATTTGATATGAAAAAAGCACAGGAACGGGAACAGAGGTGAAAAATGAGACACCAAGACACACAAGCTATGAGGATTTCTTTCAAAGAGCAGTATTAACTTTATATATACGCTCTCTTGTATCTGAAAGTTTGTGCGCACACTCGCAGGAGTCTACGTGTCCTGATGTTTCCCAGCTGTGCTCCACCACTAAACAATATCTCATTCAAAGCAACAGCAAAAAAACCTTACAGCTCCTCCCCTCCCTCCTATTATCCCTTGTGCTCTCCTTTTCACCCCCACCAAAAACTCCTCATTGCCAGGCAACGTAGCATAATCAAGACACATGTGTATACAAGAGTTTCCTTTATGGATCAGGATCTGTAAAGAGGGGGGAAAGCAGACATATGAGCACAGTGTCAACCATGTCGAGCAGCAAGCAACCGTCTGTTTCCTCTCCCCTTTTCTGGAACTGAACACTGTGCACATTTGGAGGAGGCCATAAGGGGCTAACAATGCAGCTATTCAGCATGTTATTCCTCCGCTGCTTAACAGAAACACTGTGATTTGAAGACATTTTGAAAATAGGTCAGATAAGAGCAGCTCTCCAGTGGTATTAATACCATGACTGCTGATGGGGAGGATATTTCTTATCAGAACTTCCTGCAGGATTGGATTGTTTATGCATGTGAGGGGAAGTGGGGAAGCCCATCATTCTGCAGAAAAGGTCAAATACAAACCAACAGAGCAGAACTGAAGCCTTAGTCACAGGAAGCTGAGTGCTGCTTCTGGACAAGATAGACACTCACCAGGAAACGGGAATGCTGGCGTTTCCATTGGAGACTATACAGTTCTTCTCATCAGGGTTGATCATCGTGGGGTTAACTTTTAGAGAGGCACTGGTGTTCACTATTGGGCGAGACCTAGAGGGTCACAAAGAAGACACAATCAACAAAGATCCAATCTTTCCTTTAGCTACCTGAAATTATGTCTTCTCACTCACTGGGAGTTTCTTCAGAAGAATGATACCATTCATCTGTATGCTATGAACATGATTAGATTAGCTTAGATTAGCTTATTTTAGCTACCAGACAAGTAATAGAGGGAAGAAGGTAGTAAGCTAGCTCTGTGCACAGATTCAAAATCTGCTTACCAGCAATTCTAAGCAAAGCTGTTCTACTTTTCACTGTTCGTACAGGTTAAACACAAAAGAGTAATATGTATAGACTGTTTATCTTAAGTGTGTGGGTATGAATGTAAAAAATATATATTTAAATCAATGTTAACATACATGTATTTTATACAGTCTATGATGTAAGTGTATGTAAACTGTACATATTTGTAAATGTATGCATTTGTGTGTGTATATATATATATATATATATATATATATATATATATATATATATATATATATATATATGTTGGGTGTGTGAATATCTCTATAGATTTAGGAAATATATTTGTGGCCATTTGTAAGCAGAGACAAGCATATATTATAAAAGTAATATATACAACAATAATGAATTTATATATTATATTGGCTAATTTATAAATATGTAGTATTACTTTTTGCTTTTGGCTTGTTTATTTTTTTTCTTCATTGTTTGAAAAACTGCAAAGTTTTCTCTGTTTTGACTTTCTGTTGTCTTCTTGTTTATTCTTTACTCTTTCAACTTACTTAGCTTCTTTTGTACGTAACTGTTGTAAATGTTAGTGAGCTTTAGTGGAGCTTTTCCTATCTACGTGTTGAGGAAATGGTTAGCTTAACCTAGCATAAACAGAGGCTAAGGTAGATGGCTAGCTAGCTATTTGGCACTGTTCAGAGATTAAGAATCTCCCAACTAGCATTTTTAGCTTTATAATTTTTCGCAAATTACAGAAACAAGAACTTATGTAATAATATAAATACAGTTTGTCTATTTAACCAAGCTTTAAAGGTGTTCATAGAGCTTTCATTAAGCAAAGCAAGCTGTCACCGTAGCTAGCTAACCAAGTCTGCTAACTGCTACTTTCATCTTATAACATGCTACTGTAGTAGACTTTTTCTGTTTCTCTGCAATAAAAAAGCGTATATTTACTGCAGTGTTGATCCATAAACTAACAACAGCATAAGTATAATTAAATATAACATACCTGTAGAGAACTGCCTTGTTAACGCCAAAAGCACCAACAATAAGATCTGGGATAAAGAAACAGAATTAGAAAATTTTACAAAAATACTTTTTAAAAAGCTCATAACTACCTTTGCAAACTACAAGCCTCTCTTACCTGGGTATCCATTCATGTCCAGGTCCTTATCACCCCTAAGGGAAAATCCAAAACTGGCTGGAAGCGTTCCAGTTGCCCACTGTCCAGCTATCACCTGAGATGGTTTTTCCCTGAGACCTCCTGAGTATCCATTGAAGATGTAGACAAGTCCCTGTCGGTCCTCTCCTCCAAACGGGGCGCTGATAGCTACGTCTTTCAAATGAAGAATAGTCAGACTTCAGTCACAGTAGCACTAAAGTGAAATAGCAAATGTTGGATAATAAAACTAGTGGTTTTGTGGGGCTATATTTAAGTACAGCAGTACCTCAAGCTAAAAGCTAATTTGTGCTCATAAGTACAGAACACAAGGCACAGTTGAAGCTAATTGTATCTGTATTTTGGCAGGTATTAACTTAAAAACCAAAGATTTAGGAAATTATTGATGGCTTACAGAGTAAATGATAGAAGCACAGCAGGCAATTGGCATAAGCCTTTTAGAAAAGGAAATTTAGTGTCACTGCAACATAAGTTGAGACTAGCCTACAGTGCTGGAGCAAAATAAATAACAGTGAGGTCGTGTTTGTAATGAAAAAAAAAAAACCTCAAGGTAGCCAAATGCTTTTGCTTTATTTGCTGATGTGTTTACCACTGTTAATGTGTTATTCATTTTTATTTTTCCCATGTAATACATGTAGAAAAATATAATACCGTAATACTTGGTAAGATATAAAGATATTGATTCATCCTTTTTTTACCATTGAAGCCATCCTGATTCAGATCTCCCAATGGTGCAATAGTGCTGCCAAATCTCCCAAACACCTGGGTGCCAGTTAGGTGAGGTAGGTGTAGTGTCACGTTCAGGGGACTATGCTGGATGTAAACATAAACGCGACCCATCTCTTCCAGGCGCCCGTCAGAGCCTCGCACCATGAACATTGGAGCTCCCACCAATAGGTCGACCTTCCTACAGACAAGAAAGAGGAAATCACTTAAGCTTGTTTAAGATCAGACATGTTGGCGTCTGTAATGAGTTGTTGGTGGCATCTGATTTGGGTTCTGCCAACTAGTTCACGGGATACAAAGAGAAAGAAAGAAAGTGTGGGAAAAAAGAACTTACCCATCATTGTTGATGTCTGTCGTTGCCACTGCATAGCCAAAGTATGAGCCCATCTGGAAATACAAAGGTTTTATGACTTAAGGCAATAGAAATGTAATAATCAGAATCCAGAAAAATCATCACAATTTAGTTAACTCTTAAATAAAACAAATAGACATGACTTCAAACGTGCTTTCTGTATTTAAAAAAGTGAGTGATGAAGAAAAAATGAATGTTTGATGAGGTTTACAGGTTCAGCCCAGTATGTTTCTGTTTCTTTTTCAGGTCAGTTTAATTTTCTAAATTTTCTGCCATGAGCGTTAATCCAAAGATTGCAGAAACAGCCTCAATTGTGGAGCGTAAGCAAATTTTGCCTTTGTTTTTTATTTACTCAGCTGACTCCATCATCAGTTAAAACGAGCTCTGTGCTTTTTCTATTCCCAGAACCATTTTCACAAATTGCCAGAGCTCTTTTCCATGTATACTCAAGCTGAACAGCAAACCATGAAAGAGACCAAAATCTTGTTAAGAGAGTGCTGTAAAGGAAATTATTTTTGCTCACACTGAAGCAACAAATTAAGAGCTCTTTGCCATGAAAGAACAGAAGAAGTTGAGCATTTGAGATAAGACTTCTTAGATTCACCTGCTCGCCAGTGTAGTTAATCATGGTCTTCAGATCTGTGCCGTTCAGAATAGACACCTGCAACACAGCAGCCACATATGGTTAACATCTTTTTATATGGTTTAACACAAGCACGATTTCTGGCATGAAGTATGCAGCAAAAATAAATCCCACTGTGACAATAACACTCAGACTGTTCTTTTATTTTCTTTCTTGCATCAGCCCCAAATATAAACCCCAGGCATTTTGTTCTAAAAGCACCAAATTCAGAGCCAAAAAAGAGCGATGATTAAGCTGTCTTACCGAACCATAAAGCTTGAGTCCTTTTGGAACGCCGGCCACAAAATCTGCAAAGTGCACAGAGAGATTAAGCAGAGATTTAAGAGGGAAATATCCAGGTCACACTCAGCAGGAGATAAGAGAATTCCAGTGCTGATGACGTTCCCAGCTCAATAATTGCATAAAATATTGCATCTGACATCAATTATTCCTCTCTTCAGCTGTAGTATTTGGATTGTTATGCAAGTGTCTCTTGAGTGCAGTACTTTTATCACACCTCAGTTAGCATTTGCAATGTGGGTATGAGCTTTATTTTGCTGACTTACCCTCCACTTGATCACCACTGAAATCCCCGACAGCAATAGAGTAGCCTGTAGGTCAGAGAGCACACATCAGCCTGAGCTTGCAGGGCAGAATAATGAAGCTATGGACGAATGTGAAGAAGTGATAAAAGCAGAAAGATAGCGCTGGCATCTCTTACCCTGGTAACTGTCATCATGTTTAGCCTGGACCTGTTTCGTCTGGATCTGACTCTCCACAGACTGCATAAAAAATCCTGGGTAATACGTGTTAATAATGTCCTCCTTAGCTGCAGAGATCACCTGACCTAAAATAGGACCAAAAGCATGATAAAAATCAATAACTGAAGAATTTTAAGGTTCAATTTTTAAGATTTTCAGTGTAGGGTAGGTGTGACTACCATACCTTGCCAGAAATAGCTGCCTGGTCCTCCCAATACAACTTTGCCATCCTGGAAGATAAAAACTAGGGGTTACTAAGATGAAAAGCAAAGATTTACAATGCATCCCTTTAGCAATCTTAGCTCTAAGCTCTAAGCTAAGGAAAATAAGAAACCTAAACTTGAGATTTTCTTGGATAAGGTTATCACGTTTTCACCAAAATGCCACTTTTTGTTTAAATCTGTTTGTGGAGTTTGATTATATCCCATTATGTTTTTTCAATGGTCTATATGTTTGTTTGTTTGTTTTTTAATTGAAACACTTGTATTGTGTTTTTTAAGTTTTGGTGTTTCACCAACAGGATCACAGTTATTACCGTTGTGAAGTCAGCACTGAATCCTCCCTGGCAGTAACCCTGTCCCACAGCATCACTGATCTCTGAAACAAAGAAGTTGTGCATTGTTAATACTAAGCTGCAATAATCATTTGTCATCGATAATGTAGAACTTCTGTGTCATAAAAGACTTCAGGAACATTTCTTCATGTCTAACTTAAGAGGGGGAAAGTCATAATATAGCAAATTTTGAAAGTGAAGTGACAGTAACCTGTTCGGCAGGGAGCGTACTCCACAAACTTGGTGAAATTATACGCTGAGAGGTAGCATGTTCCTGTCGCGTCAGAACGGGGGACATCCTTTTCAGTCCTCCAAGAGTAGAGAGGGGCGCAGGCCTGGGAAGAGGGGAGGTGGGGAGGGAGGAGATGTGCTGATGAATGGGGTGAGCTTCTAGGTGGGAGATGTTTTTCCAGTTGCAACAACACCCCAGTGAACTCAGGAGGAGACCTAGGCTGAGGTCAGTGGTACATCTGGAGCAGGGTAACCATGTAACTCAACCCAGGTCACAACCTGAACCATCAGACCAAACAAGGGCTGGCTAAACTTTGGAGTCCCACCGGGGGGACAAGAAACATTTCTTTACAGTGGGTCGAAGCAGAAGGTGAAAATTGGGCCTGAATGATAACAACTTAAGAGACAGTAATCTGGAAGACAAATTTCTGACAAAGAGCAGACATGATCCCTCTGACATCTGAGTAAGGCATGGCTCAAAGTAGCAAGTCATGTGACCTGAGCGTGAAAGCCCGTCATAATCAAAGGAAGCACCAGTGGTGTAGTGCGAAGTTGAGAGTCTAACTACAGTGGCCCTGAAGTGTAAAACACAACAAAAACAACAACAAAAAAGAGAACAAAAAACAAGATAAAAAAGAAAAAACAACAACAAAAATGGAGAACACAACAGCAACAAACGACAATAATAAATACAATACAACAAAAATAAAGCACTAAAATAAAATACAGAAACAACAAAGGAAAATAATTATTAATGGTACAGCAAAAGAAATAACATGACAACACAGAAGAAAACAACAACAATAAAGGGAACAGGACAACAGATTAAAGAAAACAACAAGAAAAAGAAATTACACTGACAAAAAACAACAGGGAACAAAGTTTTCCTTCCAGTCAAAAAGCTACATTTTTTTGTTTTCTTTTTTGTTTTGTGATTTTTTTAAATTGTTGTTTCTGCTTCTGTTGTTGTGTTTTTGATGTTTTCTTTTTTGCACTTCAGGGCCATCGTATCTAACCACTTTTATTCCCACCAAAACCATCCCTGAGAGGATCAACTTACCAGGATTGTGTCACCATGAGTTCGCACAGTGGCGCCGAACCACTGGTGGGACTTGAAATCGATCTGATGTTCAGTGTCATTAAGTAAGGCGGTGCGATCCCCTGAGAAAAACACAGAAAATAACACTAAGAAACAGCAGTTGTACAAAACATGAATTCCTACTGTTGGACATTGAGTATTCAAATTCTTTCCAGACCCTCAAAACATCTGGACGGTTGGCGAGATGCAGACTGTAGGACTTCAGTTGCACTCTTTTTCATGTAAAGTCAATCATATTAAGAATGAAATATGGAATTTGCTCCTAAGTTTAGGGAAAGACCAGACTTGTCCAAATTTTAAAAAATGAGCTAAAGTGCTGGCAAAGGAAAAATGCTGCGGTCAAAGCTTACAAAATATTAGCAATTATTGCTTCTTCACCAACATTTGGTCTCAGACCATTTTTTGATTGGGGAACCTCAAAGCTTTTTCACTCTCCCCGGTTTGGACTGGACTATCTTAGCTTAACCCCACTGACCCCATCACTTTGTTTGACCACCTGGTCACTAATGCTGATCTCCCACTTCAACACTTTGACAGCAGCAGGTGACATGACAGATGGTCTGAGGAGTCAGATTTTAAACACAACTTTATTGGAAGACAGATGTTACATCTGTGCTGCAATGGAGACTGAAGTGCAAACAAATTGATTTGCAAGGAAGTCACATCACATCGGGGATATCAAATCAGAGTTTAAGATGGCATCTGCAGGTCAAGAGCAACTAAAGCAGATGCAAGGAAAGCAATCTATACTAATCTTTACAGTCCTCAGATTCTCTTGTAAAGAAGAAAGTAGTATCGCTTTAGTCTGAAGGATCCTGCTATTCTATGCAGGCTGTGTCAGGCCTCTCCATCCATGCCTGTCCGCCCCTGGTCTTTCCTCCCGCCAACTAGGCAGCCTGGAGCTGCTGCTCTGTGTCTTTGTGGAAACAGCAAAGGGGCTGGGGTCCAGTCCAATGAAAACACACACACTCTGGCCCAGTTTCCTCACAGCAACCTCACAGTCATCTCTGTTTAGGCACACACGCTTGTCTCCCCTTCTCTCTGTTTTCAATTCCAATATTATCGCCATCTTGCCATTCATTTTTCATGCACTATCTTGCACAGCTTTGCCCTTCATCCAAGACAGTAAGCAAATAGATTAAAGTTTTAAATAACCCAGTCATATTCCTGCTTAATCTCCATGATTGGACTTTCTTCTTAAGTTATTCATCATGTTCTGACAGGAGTATGACCTTTCCCAAGAGTGTTCAGTGGTCAGAAGTCTAAGTGTGAAAAGAAGTGCTTTAGCCATACAGGCAATAACATGACCGCCACTTGAAAGGGCTCTTTATGGGCTTGTTACTCTAACTAATCTGCTTTAGCTGCACAGCACTTTTCCTATAAGCGTCTGCCCTGTAAGTATTTTTATAACTTGGGGGTCTCTGTTTGGACAAGGTCGATGCAAAGCCACCAGAGAAGTAGGGGCTGAAAATTGCCATGGCTGTGTCAGTCATGTTACCAAGCTATTAAGAATTAGTAGCAGGAAAGTCCTCTTATAATCCATCACTGCTGCTTTGATGCGTTCTTTCAAACTCAATGTGTTCATGTCCACTCAATACATGTTGTTGTTTTTTTCTTCTTCAGTTTTTTGACAAAGCAGCAGCCTTTGGTATTTAAAAATAAAGGCCAATGCAAAAGTGCAACAAGCTGCAGTTCCTCACTTGTCCACTGGGGGCATGCTCAAGAATCAAAGGCAGCCTATAAGCATCCATACTAGTGTACTTTTTTTCATACAGCAGATTTAGACATATCTGTAGCTTGGTACATGAAATGGTTTTTGCCTCTAACAAATGCTCTAATAAATGGTGACTGACAAGTTGTGTGTTGTAGAGGTTGTCCAGACGACTAGGCCATGGCCTGAACTCCACAGACAAAGGTCTTATTTAGACAAGAACGATCCATCAAAAATGGAAAAGTCTTTCATATGACAACATTTTGAGAACAAATGTGTGCACACAGATCTGCAAAGACAAAAAATGCTAGCGTATGCATACCAGGCCAGTAGTTGGTGCTATAACTTTTTAATGAAAAGCCACCAAAGAACCTCGCATTCCTGTGCATAAAGGTGTTCCTCAACAGAGTACAAACAAACAAGAGGACCACCACCCCCCCACCCCCCCTTTCATGGGGTCCATGCAATCAATGTGGTGGCAATTTTTTTTCATCACTGTCTATTCCAATTTCTTTTGGTACATGGCTTCATCAAAGAAAACCAAAAGTATATCTTCGGTATTAAATTCTATTACATTTGTTAATAAGTGGTCATGAGCTAAATTTTTAGTAAACTAATCATGTGCTCAAGGAAATAATGAGGATAACAACTATAATGAAGTTTGATCCATTTGGTATTTTTACCTCCTCAGGGGACGATTCTTAACCTGAACAAACCTTTAACCCTCAGATATTGTAGCTGTTAGACAAAACTGAAAACACAACTTTCTAAACATGTATTCATAACAAATGGCTGTTTACCAATGAGTCTGGTTCTGTTTGAGATTTTTGCCTCTTACAGGGAAGTCTGTCCTTACCATTTTTTCTTAGTGATTGCTCATTGAAAGCCTCAACATAATAATTTCTCATAGAGCACAGTCTAAGCAAAGTCTCCTTAAATGAATTTGGTTGGGATTTGGAGCTACACAGTAAAACAAACAATGACTGATTACTTGTAATTTTTGGATATGTTAAACAGAGGAAACATACCAACATAACTGGCCAAAGAGGCTGCGCAAAGTTCTCACATACTAGCATAAAGTATGTTCTGTGTCACGATAATGGGTGATGAAAAGTTCTGCTTGTTGTCTGCGAGGCAACTGAAGCCGGCCAGCTGGAGTTGTGTGAAATACTTTCAATGAAAACAGAGGAGATTTGAAAGGGAGATAGCGAGGAACTGAGAGACTTGCCACAAAAAATACTGTCCTCTAAATAAAGTCCCCTGGGAGGCTGGTTAGTGCTGATGTGACACAGTGCCCGGCTCAGAGTCTCCAGGGACCAGCAGAGGACTTTTGGGGTCTTGAAAGTATTTTATTGAACGTGGACTCACTTTGCCTTTGAACTGTGTGTGAGAGGACAGCCATTAGTGGGGTTAGAGCCTCTCTTTGTGTGTGTAGGTGCATGTGTATTTTTGTGTGTGTCACTTGGGTTGGAAGACAAATGGCCAAATTCACTCATCACATCAAGCTGCTCCTGTGGGAGTACCGACAGCAGGAGAACAGAGCGGGATAGAGCAGAGGAACGGGGCTCTGGTTTCTCCCTCTCCCCTCCTTCCCCCTCACTCCTCCCTGGCTTTCTCACCCTGCCTCCCTTCCTCCCATCCTGTATGTGCCCCTCTGACACCCTCCCTACTGCCCTTGCTCCCTCTCAGATCCATAGAAAGGCTCTTATCTTGATGGGAGAGGAAGTGGATGGGAGGGGGGCCTCTAGCCACTTTGACCCAATTAGTTAGGCTAATTAAGAGGGTCTGTGGCCCATGGGTCAGAGCTCAAACTCACCAAGAGACAGGAAGACCTATGACACCACTATGTTACAGGAGAAAACCTGTAAGCAATAATTTGGATGGAGATAAATTTTAACTGAGTGACAATGTTACTCAATGTCAAGAGTTTTATCATTTACAGCAGCTTAGCTTTTAAGTATGATCATCTAGGAACCACATTAGCAATGGTTTGGCATGTACATGCTTCTGGAGTCAAGTAAGAACAAACAAATATGTGTCAGAGCCAGAGCATGGCTTTCAAAGAAAGCAGTCAGGATCATGAAGGTTGACAAGCATCATCTGGGAGACGTCTTAAAGCTTGAATGCAAAAGTTAAACGTGTACAACATGGCACCTTTTGGGTATTTCATTGTAACTCATCTAATCTTATCTTATTGTACCATGTTGCAACAAATTGTATCATGTCATATTTTACCTGAATCAAAAGGAGTATGCATCTTTTCTTATTCTATGGAATCGTACCATGTCACATTATTTCGTATCTCATTGAATCGTGACGTATTGTATTGTAACATAACATATCATTATATATCAAACTGATAACATCACATCGTTTGAATGGCTTTGTTTTGAATCCATCGTATCTTATAGTTTTGTATCATATCACATCAGTTCCTATTGTATCAAGAGTATTGTTTCGTTTTGTATCATATGATATTGAAACTTATCACAATGTATCGTATGTTATCTATCGTAACCTATGGCGTGGTATTGTAATGTATGTTATTATATTGTTTTGGAATCATTTCCTATCCTACTATTTGTATCCCATCTTATCATAGCAGACTGTATTGTATCTTATCATATTGTATTGTTACAATCACAAGTATATTGCAAAAGTAGCCATTGGACACCAAATATGACTTTTCGAGTCAATCAGTTTTTAAACAACTCATGAGGGACAATCAGAAACTTGTACATAAAACCATTAAAAACAGCCACACGGAGAATAAGTATACTTGTTAACTTGAGTCGATGCTAGGTTAAGTACAGGAAAATGGTCATGTTTTAGATTTAAATGACTTTAAATAAAGAAAATATCAACCTCCTTTTCCTTCATTGATATCAAATTCTTATCACCAAGAAATGTGACAGCACAATATTTGTTTGACCCAAAAGTTGCCAACAAGTTCCAAGTAGAATTTCTTTTTTTTTTTTACCTTACTTCACCTGTATCGTGGAAACAGTGAGCAGAATTAAAGGAAGAGCAGTACCTAAAGAAGTGGGTTTTTTTTGTTGGGCTGGACATCAAACCACCACTACTGAGCTAGGGGCTTTATTTGACAACTTGGGAGTCAGAACACAGAAACAGCCAGTATCATCATTGAATGTAATTTTTTATTGCTCTGGCTTTCACTGTCAGAATTGGAAAGAAAAAGAGCTACAACTACAGTAAATGAATCACAGCAGTAAATGTCATCCATGTAACAGCTGTTTGGCATGGCTGCATTTGCATGCAGATGTCTAACAGAGATTGTGCCATGATCCAGATGTCAGAACCAGCTCTGGCACTCAAATCAGCTCCTTCAAAGCCCTTTAAAATATATGAAGGACATTCTCTGACTTCCCAAGGGACTAACCTTCCCTTTAAGGCTGTGCTGCTTGCCTATGACATCACTCAACATGGCTTCCAGCCAGCACCCCTGGATGTGCAACACATTTTATGTTGCAAGGAAAACAGTGCAAAAATAGGGTACCTAGCAGCAATGTCCAATAAAAGATTGTTGTTAAAGCAGGCTTGTGAAACACTCAGTGGAATATTTCTAACTATTGAGCGTTTTGGGCTGTAAATTTAAGCTGGCGCACCATGTTAAGCTCAGTAAAGAAGCCAAGAAGGCAGCAAAGGCTGTCCCCTTATATGTGCAATAGATACAGACTGCTAGTGTGTGTTCACTCAAAAAGCCAGTAACAACAACACAGTGTTTTTGCTTTGATTGTGCCTTTCCTCACTTAGCCATGGCTCCATTAAACCAAACAGGCTGAAGGCAACTCTGTCATCACACCGAAACATGAATCTACTCATTAGACAATCTCTCGCACTTCCTTGTGTTCCCCAAAACCACTTAACTTGATTCAACTGGAGTCTTTTTGTCAAGACCGGGGAAGTCTACTTCACCTGTCATACAAACAGCACATGTCTTTGTTTGCCCTGTTTGTTTACTGGTTGCTTATCTCCCTGAAGCTCCTGGGGTAAAGCAACATAAACATGACCTCAAGGAAGGGAGTAGTTTGGAAAAACATCTTCAGCACCCCATTATCCTTTTCTGGCCCCAAATAGAAGGTACAAACAGGAAGAAAGGATCATCCAGCATTCAGGAACCAACATAGCCAAGTAAAGTTCAGTGAAGAGGAACGCTGACGCCTGAGCTGGACCTGCTGCGGACAAAAGGAGCAGAAAGGATGTGCTCCGGTGGCTTCAGAAGTGTAGAAGAATCAGCAGGCCTAGGGTAGTCTCAGAGGAGTAAAACATGATCTCTACTTTGGAAACTTCTCCAGTGGCAAGGAAGTCAAACACTCAAACATTTGTTGGGGCAGTTTGGCAGATATGTAGACAGCTGACACCAGAATTTGTCGGATATTTACCTTCAGGATCAAACTGAATAGTGTGACAATCTGATTGGCCAAGTCTCCATGGACAGTAGAACACGGATCCTCCCTGTGTGATGTTTGCTTGCTGTGTGTCGGCCTTGGGTGCTCCTATTACCACACTGGCACTGCAAAAGAACAGAGAAAGAAAGAGAGAGACAACTTGCTGTAAGTCCAAGTTACAAGTTAACCAAACCACAGGATGCTTAAAAGCTTGCATTCTGCAAAGTTTTGCAGCTCTTAACCTGGCCTTGATTAAAAAAACGCATTCCTGACCTCCCACTTGACAGACTTAAACACAGTACCGTGTGCACATTTTAGCACTTTGCAAGCTGTATTCTGACTCAGAAACAAAACATTTTAACAGGTTGCAGCACCGTTTTACATAATCCCATACAGCTAGGGAAAACTGCTGCTTTGACATGTGTGTATGTGATGCTTAGAAAACATACTCACTCCACTTGTGCAGTCAGACACACAAGGAGAACCACTCACACGGTCACACATGCATCCCTGAGGGGCAGATTGAATAGGAAAACAAGAAAGCAGACAGGCTAAGTGGAGCCACACTCTTGTTTCTACAGCTGTGACACTAAACGTCCATGTCCTCGGTGCTACACTGTACAACCACAGGAAGGCACACAGACTAGTTCAACTGACATAAAAACATAAGTTGTTAAAGGGAAGAACAATAAATGTAGGGCAGACTTTAGAGATGAAAAAGAAGAGGGAAGAGGAAAAAGGTAATAGGCAAACATAATGACATATCATGAAGCTGCTGAGGTAAATGGCTCAGCCATTACCTCATTCTGCACCGACATGACCCACAAAGCATCACATAAAAAGTTGCTGGCATTGATGTCAGTAAAGGAGGCATGAGACCATTGAGACCAGACGGTGTCTGGGGGATTCCAAAACAGGAAAGGACCACCTTTTCCGGTCCCTGATCTTCCAATAGTGCATGAAGGTTTACAATTTGGCTAAACTTAGCATCCTGTCCAGAGGGTATTACTCCCAAGGGTCCGAAGGAAGACAGGGAGCCAGAATGATTCAGAATGAAGTTAAATTGAGCAGTTTACTAATCACATGACATCATGCTGAGGGTCAGAAGCTCAAATGCTGTCTTAATGTGGTAAAACAGTACAAACAATTGGCCCATCAACAAGGGGCATCTGATAAATCATACTTCAATATAGTATATGTCTTAATCAAAAAAATAAACTGGCCAGGGATCGGTACATATACAATTAACTAAACTGACCTTGTCAACCTTGTCATCCTAGTCAGCAATAAAAGCTCTAATATGAACCTGTTTCAGGGGGACCTGAAGCAGGTGGAGCTAGCTTGCTAATACTAGCCACACATAGCAATTGACTTTGTTCAGACTCTATTTTCCCAAATTGAGTCAAGTTACATGTATTATGCTCAGGTTTGACTGTTTTCTGAATATTGCCTTACCTTTAGATAAGTTAGTGGGAATTAAACTTTCAATGAACACCCAGAGAAGTTGCTGCTTTGCAACACCCCACATTTTGAGTAGAACTGAACATACTGAATAACGCATTGACAAAAAAAGAAAACAGGTCACAACTGCTAGTTTGCGCTACAAAATGCAACTGAAAAGGGTTAAATTCTTAGCTTATGTTGATGTAATAAAAATATTGATAATTTAAGCAAAGAGGTTGATAAAACTAGTACAGCACTAGTATGCTGTCTTAACCTGAACAACAAAGCAAACGGTAAACACAGATTGATGTTTGAGCAAAATATTGCATGCCCTCAAAGCTAAGGCTAACAAAAGGCTAACAAAAGGCTAGATAATCAATACTGTTAGTAAGTGGACCATAACAGCTGATGGCGTGCATTACTTAAACAAGCTAACACCACATAAGCTTTGTATGTATGCACTTGTATAGCTGAAGTTGTTGTAAGCAAAGGTGACATTGACTATCTAGCTTAACTGTTAACCAGTAAATTTGAACAATTCCTATTTCACATTACAATAGCAATAGCCTATTTTAGCATTAACTAGAAATGTTGGCATTTTCCATTGCATAAAACTAGCAAACAGTTGTGCTATTGAAAAAGTGGCTGAATTCATATGATGGTTTTGATGCCAGAAATTATTCCACTAAACCAAACCTCAGATGACAAAACACACAGTTATGAGACTGCTTTTTAGAAAAAAAAAAAAGAAAACTTAGAGAAGTGGGCCGATGTGTCTTGGTGGTCAGAACAAAGCTTCTAAATCATGTCATGTTCTGAAAACACACAACCAATGGAGATCAAAGGAGAGCAGAAGTCACGAGCTTAGAATCACGTTTTATGTGGTCATGATACCTCAAAAGACATCAGTACAATGTCAGTGCTAAATGTGGAGCAGAAAGTCCTGGTTTGTGTTGAAAGAGAGAAAGAGAAACAAACCAGTTCAAGTCTCAGAGAAAGAAACGGTTCTAACCACATCTGCAGGAGCAGCTGAGCTCCACCTGTACAATAATAGTAAGGGTCGACAGACTTTCTGCTCAAAGCGGTAGGGCAGGAATCTCCCTTTTCTCAATAAATTATAAAAATACATGAGCAGTCAGCAAATACTTAACCTGATGCTCTGTATATTTGGCCTCGGTAAGAAGAGTGGCAGGTATGCCTAGCACCTGCAAGCCAAAGATATCCAAAGGCATGGTCAATGTACACATGAACAAGGCCAAGGACATTTAGTCTGGGACCAGTCATAGCAGCTTTCAAAGAGAAATAAAACAGGAAACAACAAAACAAGTACATTATTTCAGCTAGTTGCAGCTGGAGTGTTTTACGCTGATAGGTCCAGATGTGCATTCACTGATCGCAATCTGAAAGTACTACCGATGAAGAGAAATTAGCATTTAATGGGTCTTCATCAGTCAGGGATCTGATCTAAACTGGCATTTCCCCGCCCCACACTTTATCTGAACTGTGTGCTCCAAAGGTAAAGCTTTTGTATAATTAGCATTTAATGAACCGCAGTCAGCTGAGTGCTGCATTAGAAATTCCTTTGTAAGAGTGGGTGGAGTGTATTACAGGCCTATGGGACGGGTATGCAAATATATGTAATGGGTCTGGGGGCCTGTGATCCTCAGCTGTTCTGCTGAAGGACAGACTCATCAGGTTGTGTTTAGGCCAAGTGGTCTAAGTGAGTCTAGACAAAAGGCTGCCCACACAGCAGCACCATGGCTGTTTTGATAGGAATTACAGCAGGCAGATCTGCAGGGCCATGACCAATCTGTAGTGAAATGTTTTGGCTACTGGAATTAAACTAATCCTTACTTGCTCAATTGTAAGTTCTGTGTTGCAATAGAGGAAGAGCAGACTTATTTGACAAAAGAATGGCTTCACCATGTCAAGCAAAGTCAGCCCATACAGCAGCCACTAATGACCTCCAACACCCCGGCTGACAATTAAACATTCATTAAACTACTGTAAATGATCCGAGCTGCACGTTCGGAATGTGTAAACAACAGCTTCGTTGTAAGCAAAGACTGGGTTTGTCTCATTTGAAGCTAAAAAGCTACCAAAAAAAATCCCCCACCACACCATAATTACCAGACTGTAAACCACTTTTTTATGTAGGGTTGTGAAATTAGGAGTGCAGGAACTTGCTGATGTGACACTATCATGAGATTGCAGCAACTGTTAATACAGTTTATGATGAGGTTACAGGATGAGGTTGAAAGAGGGCAAATTCCTCCATTACCCCCACCCTGTGAACCCAAACATTTCCCTCCATTTCACATTTAATTGTCTTCCACTCCAGCTGCAGAGCTGATATCACTTGAAAAGTATTACGAAAGCTTAAATCTGGAAAGTAAGGGGAGAAAATCACATTTGTTAAGCCTGCAAAAGCCACCATCTGCAGTCATAAATGGGCAAAAGGAGCTTGTGGGGGTAAAAATGGGGGGAATTGGCCTTTTGACCTCTGCAACACCTGAAACTGAAACATGTACAGTGACCCATAGAGTTTACACTCCACTCTCAGCGCATGCTTAAACACTGGAGTGGTTCAATATATTTCAGAGGCAGTGACCTGCTCCAGGCCAGAGGCAGCACTTGACCCTCTCTGCTCTCGCTCCAGCAGTGAATACATGAAGCATGCCAAAATACAACAAACATCCCCAAACCTGCAACTCTGGAGAATCATGTCAGCTTAACGGTTAGATCAGTAAAGCTAGAACTCTGAAGCTTGGTCTTTGGTTGACCTGTTCAAGATATTAATGATGCAGTCATATGATGTCATGCGGCTGTGATATTTACTTTTCAAAGCAGGCATGGGCTCTTGAATTAGATGAGCTGAATGACAGAAATGAGAAGCTAAAGCAATATGTCACGACTTATTCCAGACCACATGGAGCCATTCGACTAGTCTTGTGTTCAGCTCAAAGCCAAGGCCAGACAGAAGCTGTTTGAGCCCTTGTGTACACCATATGGACAATCTGGACACTCTGTATTCAGCAATGCTGTCCAGGAGTCTGGGGATGATGAGAGTAGCAGTGCCTGCTGGGATGGCCTGTGCAGATGACAGAGAGTTTACTGTGTTGTTCAAAAGCCACATGTTGTCTTTACGGTCAGATGGTACTGTAAAACAGAGGCAGATAAGGGAACTGTTTGTTCCTCGAAAGGCCTGAAGCAAATCAGAACTTTTATTATATTTTTAGACATTTCCACATGCCTGGATAGAGTTTAAAAAAAGGAGCAAGAAGTGAGGCCTGAACCCATATCAAACACTGCTGATCAGATAAACAGTCCGGTCTGTTCAGGATCTGATTCCACTATCACCACAAAACTGCTTCCTTAGTACCCTCAAAAGAATAGTCGTGCTGAGCAACAGGTGGCCTGAAAATTACAAGCCCTGCTAGCTGATGAAGTACAACAATGTTGTTTATTGTCACACAGGAAAAAGTGTGAGCGTCCAAAAGCGAATGGAAACAGTTCTTTAGACTTGATGATTTTACACTGTTCTGTGGCTGAGTGGGAGTCACAAGCTTTGTCACTGAATCTGTAAGTTGATTTAGCGGCTGACATGTGCTTCTGACCTTTCAGCAAGCACTGCCAACTCTCTGTGTCTGTATTACACTCTTCATTTTGCTGTTAATGTGTCCAAACCAGCAGCTGTTTTGTCAAAACCACCAACCATGCAAAAAGCATTTCACAAGTGGCGAGTGAGAAATTTCAAGCATTCTGGGACTTTGAAACTTCAGCATGGGTTGTGTTCAAGCCCATGCTTTTACTCATTCCAAACTGTGCCCACCCCCACTCTCACCCTCAAATACAACCCCTCCCTCCTCTCTTTTCACAGTCCAAGCACCCTAAAATCCTCCTGCAGGGATTTTAACTGCTGGTGGTTCACACCTCTCCACAATGCCCACGTCAGGGGGTCCAGTCCTCTCACCTCAGGAAAGAGAGGCTGTTGTATTAAATGTGATGATTGTGGAGGAGGGGGTGAGGCAGCTGTTGAAACACTTTGTCTGCACACCCCCAACTCCGGCCCAACACACACCTCTTTTACTTACAGTCCGCACAAACCAGAGACAGTCATGAGAAGAGGTTACATCTCATTTCCATATATGCGCCCTGATGTGATTCCATGCTGCACAAGCTGACGATGGCGTCATTTTCCTCTCTTTGTAAAGAAAAGCCTTTATCAGGTTACCATACATGTGAGTCACTTCATGACCTAAAGGGTTAAAGCAAACCAGGCCTCCTGGCAGTATGAGATTAAAATCTGGTAAAGTATGAGTCAGGACGACCCTGACCAATGGCTGACTCCATTCGGAGGCAGACATGACGTCCTCGGGGTATTCCCAAACCTAAAGCTGCAGACGTGACAGCGGGGTCCACGGGCCCTTTAAACACATCGTCACAATCCACACTGACTCCTTTTTCCGCTGAAACACACACAGCCTCATTATTCAAAAGCTCTTTAAAACAACGGAGCAGTCAAGCCAGACAGGCAGAGCCTAAAAGACAGACTGCAGTGAAGCCATGCTAAGTATATCCTCATTGACCTTTACAGCAACAGACACTTACCTACCCAACCTACCGCTCTCATTATCATAGGTGCATATAAAGTTTGACAGCAGAGAATTAAAGGAGCTTTTTTTAAATTAAGTCACAGTTGAAACTCCTTAAATGGAAAACAAGTAAACATTTTCAGTCGCGAGGACAAAGGGCTTCATTGTCTGCACGCCATGACGACAACCTGCATGAAGTAAAGCTTGGCAGCCTAAATATAAAAACTGTGCTCCTGCAGCTCAAACACTTCACTGGTTTGATTTAGAAAGAAGCTAACAGAGGAGGACACCACTGGAAGCAACAACAGGAATAAGAGTGATCATATATGGAGAAGGACTTTGGTATAGTCAGAAAAAACACTGCTGCTTTAGTGGTCAGACGAGAGAAATTAGGCCAATGTCAATATTAGTTCAAGTCTTACCCTGTGGAGAGGGTAAACTTCAGGAGTGACCTACATGGACTTACTGACCTCTGTGTGTTCGTCATGGTCAAACCATCCATGAGCTAATGCACACATCACCGACACATCACCGAAACACATGTCTGGGCTGGAACAGATTATTAACTCTGTCAGAGGAGCCTCCGTCATCACACAGAGCATTTATAACAGCGCTAGAATCTCCGTACAGCTGCCTCCAGATAATGATTTGCCTTGTCGATTTTTTACTCTGAAATTCAAACTATGAGTTATCTTACTATCATGTTTTGGTAGTAATTCAACTATTTAGGTGATGTTCTGGTGATCTACACATTTTCGGAGGTCTTGGTCTACAAAACAAGATATAAAAGTAGCATAAGTACACTGTGCGACATTGCAGGGAAACAGACCATAAACGAAGAATCGATATGATACAGGCCAAAACAGGAAAGGAGGTGCTTGGTAACAAACAATGCTACAAGATAAAGCAGTAATAATTCTGAAAGTGGAAAGTTAGCTTGAAAAAATGCACTGAAACTCTGTGGATAGGCCACATAAATCAGGTGCTTTACTCACATAGTTTGACAAAATGTTATGAAACACATTTTTACTTGTTTTAAGTGTTTGTCAGGGATAAAGCTTCTGTTTCTAATTAGCACTATCACCCACTGTCATAACAAACGAATGAATGTCAAGCAGATAGTCTTTTTAACACTGCTTTTTTTGGGTCAAGATAACTTTTCCCAGGATACAAACTGACTAGGTAATGTATTTGTTTGTAGTTATGTAACGCTATTGGTTGAAACGTGACAAGAAGCAAACTTTGTACAGTCAGTTTGTGGTGTAGTTTAGTGTCTAGAAGGTGAGTAGACTGTTTAATGTTACTCACAGCCTGGCAAATGTTTAAAAGTGAGACTGTTTCAAGATCACTGAAAACATCTGCACAGGGTCCTCAAACAACAAAATGTAGGAGATGTTTTTAAAGCCTTTTTTGTCATCTGAAAAGTCTGATTTGTCTTTTACACCAATAAAACTAATGAACTCAAAGAGAGATGTTTTTCTCCATAGCCCTTATAGGTCATAATTATGCATGTTAAAAAACAGTATTTAGTAAATTAACTCTTCGGAGAGCTGGTTTGATTGATATGACTTCCAGGTGAGAGGCAGAGGTAAGTTCCATGGGTCTTGGTACACTGATTTCAGCTGTGAGTCTTCAGCATTACAGTAAACTGAGCTCAGCTATCATCCTGGTGACTAGCAAAATCACATGCTCCACAGCTCCACAGAAGCTGCACGTTGTGGATTTCTCTAAATATCCTCACGTGGGAAGACAGCTGAAACAATTCCCCTCTGGGGATCCCCATAAAAGATTAGTACGCCTTATATTCTGGATTTTATATAAGTTGGTTTTTTTTCACATGAAAGAGAAGACTCACCTTTCACAAAAAACGTCATCGCCTTCATGGATTACTCTTACAACAGACAGAGAGAACTTCCTGGAAAGCTTTTCCTGGAAGACCCATGGAAAGTTGGGAATCAGGTATTCTTATTTTATAAAACAGCCCAAAGCTGCATTCAAATTGCATCAAACTTAACCCACCAAACGGCAGGACTTCAATAACAAATCTTCCTTTAAAGAGGCAGAAACCTCTCAGGGGTAGCACCAGTAGTAACTGGCCTTTGGTGGACCATACAAGCAGCCATAATACTCTCATTCAGGACAATGAGCTGTTTTAAGATATATGATCTCTTTAAGTTCCTCCACAGACACTAGTGTCTGTCTCATCCTTTCATACACTCCACTACAGGTCTGTTATTATTTACAGCCCCCGACCTTTGACCTCTTCTATCTCAGTGTGATCCACTCCCTTATCACTGCCTGGCACCGGGGAAAGTCAGAGCAGTCTGTTGCTGCTGTTTGGTTATTTAATGTGTGAGAAGAGAAGTCTTTATGATGAAGAGGAGGGTGAGGAGTCCATCCACACTCAACATGAAATAAAACACAAACACAACAGGGGACTATCCCCCCCTGCCCTTCCTGTGCGTGTTTCTGACAGGAGTCACCACACACAGTTCACACACTCTATCCTCAGGCGTTCTTCCATGGTGGGCTGTCTGCCAGTGTCCAAACTTAATTTTATTAGGCTGGGCCGGAGGGCACAACAGATATATACACTCACTGTCAAGAACAAGCGCCAGAGTGGAGAGAGTAAGCCTTTGTGTTTGAACATTTAATGATTTGTGAAGTATCCTCCTCCCTTGATGCTACACCTCCAGCCGCCATCAGTCAGACGAAGATAAATAAAGTTTTTCAAAAGCAGCTACGAATATAATCATAAAGGTCAGAGCCGGACTCACAGCAGCTCTTTCTGACATGAAGAAACTCCCTCTTCAACCCTCCACTGACCTCACTCGGGGACTCCGGCTACCCCCCCCCCCCCCCCGGTCTCCTTAGAGTGTGGGCGATGATGATGTGACGGCAGAAAAAGAGATAACAGAAACTCATTTCAAGACTCTTCAGATATCTTTTAAAGTGTCAACTTCTAAGAAAGTGGAGATGATATATGTAGTTTCCCAGATTAAACTCTGATTCATGCTCTTAAATCTGCTCTCCTGTACTTTGTTTTGTTTGACATTTGACTTCTGAATACATATCATCCACAGGAAAATTACTGGTTGAAGGAGACGACTACATTATTCCTGCTCTGCACGTACAAACCTTTGTCTCAAGAAACTTCAGATTAAATCACCAGAAAGATGACGTCTACTGGGTCCAGCACTTAATGAGGCGAGTGGAGATGTAGACAGTAGGTGGGTGGAGGGGGGCTCTAGGTGGTGGATGAATTAAAAAGCCCTGCAGGATGACATCAGCATAGGAGGGAAACTAAGGAGAGAGGAAGGTCCATGCATTTAGGCTTCACATCCTAAATCAAATGGCTCTCCTGAAGCAAACCAAAGACAAGAGAGCTATAGCAGCAGGCTTTTAAAGAGTGGGGTGAGAAGGGGGGAGAAATTTCCCCATGTCTGAGCGTCTGCCATCCAGGGAAGCAGGGAGGAGAAACAGGGGAAACTGGAGCCGCTGCTGACGGCCCACTCGGCACAAAGCCCGTTCTGAAATCCCAGCATGCTGGCTGGTCAAACGGTGGGTCGAGACACAGGCTGAGCCAGGAAGGTTGATTACGTCTGAGTGAAACCTTGACTGCGGCCATGGAACCTTTTGTTAATCATTATTATCATTACAGGGTCGGGTCCAAGGCTCACCAGAATGTACAGAGCAAATACACAAATCTGTCAGCATCTTGTTAACACATGCTTTGCTGTTTTCTGGTACAATCCATAGGCAGTCTCAGTTTTTTACCCTCATACTGCTGGGGAATCAGACCTGACCACAGGCATATATGCATGACTTCAAGACCCTCAGAATGACTGATGCCAAAATCCCATTAGAAAGAATGCAGAGATAATCATGCTGGGTGTCACAGGGATCACATTCCCTCAAACCAGGCAGCATCTCTATCCCCAGCTGCATTTCAAACCAATACAATGTGGTAGCTAAAGGTTGCAGTTAACAGGCTTTAGGAGGAAGGGTCGGATTAAAAGATCAGAATTAAATATAATTTTGTAGGACAATGAGATTAGGATTTGAGGGTCAATCTAAAAGGTTTCTGATCCTTCTGGGGCCGATCCCTCTTATGATGAAGAAGCCACTATCTCAGATTAGCATTATTGGAGCTTTAATGTTTGAGTCACCCAGAACACAGATGTAATTTCCTGAATATATTCAATTACAGTGATGTGTGTGTGCATAGTGAGGGCGTGCGCGCTGTGCGTAAAGCATGCATGTGTCCTGAGGATCACAGTATGTACACAAAGACTTGATTTTAAATCAGACACAAAACAACATTCAACAACTAAATCTCGTGGTTTCTTTTTGGAATTTGGTCCTGTATCCTTAAAAGTGGGGTCGGAAATGTTCTGAGGTTCTCTGGTATAAGGCAATGGAAAGTTTGCACGCAACATGTTTGTGTACAACCATCCTGAAGTGATGAATCCAGACCCAAACAAAAGTTTCAGGCTTTGTTCAGGATAAGGTTTACTGAAAGGCGTCTTCTTTTAATTTTAATCATTTGAAAACGTATATTTAGAAACTTACCTGGCAGAATCGGCCAAATAAAAGTCAACAGCATATCCGAAATAGCTCCCTTCAGGTCCGCTGTAAACAGCTGGGTTCTCCACGTCCAAGTTGAACGCTTCACAGACAGGCTGAGAAAAAGTGAGCAACAGCCCGATCATACAAAGAAGTGAGCGGGTAGGAAGCTCTGCTGTCCCCGGCGTCTTTACGCGAAACTGTTCCAAGCCCATTCTTTGAGAATAAGTTAATCCACTCAAGTTTTTTTAAAAAGACAAAAGTGTTCCCAATTTTTGTGCGTTCAAGTCCGCAGATTCGAGCCTGAAAACAGATGTGCGTTTGGGCTAAAACTGCATCCCTGTAACTCTAACCGGCCAGTATCTCATTAATGCTCCGTCAGCTCCTCTGTGCGTCCTCGCTCCTCTCTTTGCTTCTCTCTGTCCAGACACACGCCTCCTCTGCTCACCTACTCATGATACATGCAGCTGGGAGTTCCCACACCCGTGACAAAGTTTGGAGAGGAGGAGCTTGTGATTCCCCCCCGAAAAAAAAGCCGTGAAGGACTCTTCTCATTCACTAACTTATCTGTTTGATAACCAGTGCGGTGAAGATGTGGTCAGTTTAACATTTGTGAGATCAAGAGACTCTATCAGCGACACTGAGATTATTAACCAGAATAAGATTCCTTCTTTTGGGGTTTATCTATCACTTATCTTGACTTCTTTCAGACTGAGAGAAAAGGTGACAGACGGGTCAATGACACACATTTTTAACCAGTTTATGTTTTGAGGTTTAGATGTCTCTTTCTGTCGATTTTATCTCTTGAGGTTTTTACTGATAACTCAGGAATTCTAAACTCTGTGAAGCACTGTTTTGTTCACCCTTGTGGCAATTAGCAGTCTCAATTTCAAGCATCAGTCTCCACCGCTGAAAAATACATCCAAGCGTTAAGTGCCAAAAACGGTAGTTCCTCAAATGACCTCATGAGGCTGACTCCAAGAGTGAGTAAGTGCTTGTTTGTCCCCATGTTAACATCAAGCTTTACAGCAGAGGTAAACATGATTATAGCCTGGCCAAAAAAAAAGTTTTGTCTATCTCATTATATTTATTCATGTCTGTGCTGACTTTTTAAAACTATCTCATTTATGTTACGTTTTTTTTTTTTTTTTTTTTTTGCACCACTTGAGGGTGTGACCGCTTAACCTCCTGACACTCAGCACATTTACATGCATGCAGTGCTCCGACTAAAGTCATAGCTCAATCGTAAAGTTACAAGTCGTGTCTGTGTATACGTGCGGAAAAGATAATCAGACTTCTGGTTGAGAACGTCTCACTCCGCTTCGATAGGCAATGCTGTGTCCTTTTTTGATGAGTGAAGCTGCGTGCATATCGAACTAGTTTCAGCAGTTCACCCGAAGAGGAAACAACATTCTAACAAGGATAGTTGAGATGGATGCAGCTGTAGCTCATTATGTTTTTATTGATGCATGTACCATGGTGTTTGTTCACTGCGTTGGAGCCACAGACGAGTGCAGGGACCCTGTTTATCATGGTCATCTACTTCCTCTTCCATCTTAACACCGAGGTGAACCACGTCCAGCCGAGTCCATCTACAGTCTAATAGCAATCATATAATCCAGGTGTGTTAATCAATCCATGCTCAGTCCATTCTCAGTCTGACTAAGCTGTTTACATGCATTTTAATAGTCCCATCTTGTGCTAACTAAGCTCATAGCTGGATTTCTTGAGCTGCATGTAAACGTACTGAGTGCGACATTTTGCTACAGCTGTCTTCTGTATTTGTATCAGAACATCCAAGGATTTTGTCATCCAGGTTTTTCCATTTTACTACATTTGTATTTATGTTCTGTCTCTGCACTTATTGTACTTTTCTTGTTATCTTGTAACAGAGCCATGCTGTTGTAATAAGTGCAGACTGTGGTTTGGCATTGTCCTGCTGAAATATGCAAGGCCTCCCTGAAAAAAGACAATGTCCAGATGGCTACTTGCTCCAAGACCCGTATGTATTGTTCAGCATTAATGGAGCCTTAGCAGATGTGAAAGCTACCTATGCTACTGGCACTCATGCATCTCCGTACTATCACATATGATGGCTTTTGAATTGTACGCTTATAACACACCGGTTGGTCTTGTTTAGAACCACAGGAAAGTTTTCCACTTCATCTCAGTCCATCTGAAATGACCTCAGCACAGAGAGGTTGCTAGCATTTCTGGATCATGGTGTCCTCTTTGCAAGGTACGGTTTTGATTTGCATTGGTGGAGGCAGCAAAGAACTGTTTACAGATTCTGAGCTCATGCAGTGGTTTCCACTACAGAGCCATGTCTGTTTTAACCCTAGTACTGCAGGTCGTCACTAGAGTGAGGACCCATATCAGTGCTTCTGCTGCCTGCTGGCAGTACCAGGGTCGATGATGAAATCCCAGATTTGTTTCAATTTGCTGACATTGCTGAACTATTTCCTACCCCTGTCTCTTACAGAGTGGTGAATTTCTTCACGTCTTTACTTCTGAGAGACTACTCAGAGCTACTCTTAAACCCAGTAATGTTACTAACCTGACCTCAATTCTGCTGGATTCTTTATTTATGTTATTAATTTAGGAATTACAACTTTTCAGTGTTTTGTTGTTCCTGTTCACCTGTTTCAAAACCTGTTACTGGTGACAAATTTAAAATCAGCATTTATTTTTTTTTATAAAACAAAAACATTGTTCGGTTTCAACATTTGATTTGTCATGTTTACACAGTTTTTAATTACATATGGGAATTTAATGATTTGCGAACCATGGAATTCTGTTTTTATCATTATTTTACTGTGTCTCATCCTTTCTATGAAATTTTTGTCCACAAAAGGAAAGTCAAAAAGTCCCATAAATCTGGTTATGTCTCAGCACCAGTCAATTTTGTGATCCATTAACAACTCTAACTCTGCTTTTTCTCAACTCTACAAATAAACATCTTAAAGATACATCTCCCATAGCAGGGCAAAGACTTATATGCACATCTTCTCACTAATTACTTAGTTCACACACCCTCTTACCTCAGTGTGTGATCCATATGTATTTCTAACTAATTACAGTGTATCTGATCTGGGTGCATGGTGTCCTCTGAGGGGGTGTGGGAAGATTATGTATTCCTGCCTGTGAGTCACACGAGACTGAGGAAAGTGGTTAGACTGAGCAGAGCAACTACTCACCGAAATGAGACCTTTAATAAACCTATCGAGGGCCGGCTGGAATTAGTGACTGTTGGTTTAGCTGATTCACTTGAAGCCTCTGGGATTGAACACAGGGGCCAAATTTGGCCGTGTGGCAGTAGCAACATGAACTCTCAAGTCAAGAGCTGCTCGTATTTATAACTGGTCTGGAAGTCCGCTCGTAGACAGATGAGGAGTAATCCACAGTGTCTGTGTGGGGGCCACTTCACAGCTGTTGGGGGCACGTGATGGTTCAAAGCCCTGGTCTTGGAGGGTTCTAATTCTCTCGCTCTGTTTTTAGGCCCTTAGGATGGGATTACAGATAAAGGAGGGCTCAGAGCTGAAGATGTGGTTGACGAAAACCCAGTTTATTTGTAGCTGTCAAAACTATTTGAAGTCCAAACTTTCCCTCTGAAGTCATAGTTTGGTTTTCAAAAACTCCAGATTTTATGTGAGAAATTGTTTGCCGCAAACATACCGATGAATTAAAGTGATATATGTGCAAATTCATGCCGCTTTGATTTGTGTCTCTGGGTGTTTTGAGGCAACTGGGAGCCGTCATAGCCCTCCAAACAAGCCCATGACCTCATGTTCGAGGTTAGTCAGAGGTGCACTGGCAAATACTTCAGGGACAGATAATACTGATATCAACTGTGAGTCACTGTCTTTTTAAGATCTGCCAGATTCAGAGGTGTGACACAGTACAAATAGTTTGTTGCTGTTGTTAACTCATGTTTCCAGTTACTGAAACCTCACATAAGATTTATCTACTTTTCATATTTATATACTGGTTAACTTTCCTTTCTTTGTCTTACAATTAAAGAAAATACATTTTTAGCTCTATTTATCAGTACCAATACATTATTCTCAATTTGAAACACTACACCATTCTCCAAGCATCCTCACTCAGGCCCTGTTTATACGACTACGGTATCAGGCTGAAAAGCAAAAGTTTTGTTGCATTTCGGCCTCTTGTTTCTATGGAAACGCTGTTTCAGCCGACCTAAAAAGCAACTTTTTTTTAAAACGCCCTCCAGAGTGGAATTTTTCTGAAACACTGCAGCCTCCATTGCCGTATAAACGGCAAGCCGGCGTTTTCAGTGAAAACGCTGACGTCATGCTCCGTTTTGTGTGTGCGCATTCCACTTTTGTTGTGGGAACTTCTGCAGACCGGACAACAACAACGGTTAAATGGCGGACTTACCAGGTTTTGCTTGTGCTGCTGAATCAGCTGACTGTCTTTCAACAAAATGGTCATCTGTTGCTCCACTTCTGCTCTCAGATAAGACGTATTTAATATATGTACCAGACGATCAACCTGCCTCTTTTTCAGCGGTAAACTACCAAAAGAGTTTACAGTTATATCGCCATCTACTGGCCTTGCATGTGTTTTCAGTCCTTCACCGTTTCTGTATAAACGCATATTTTTTTCTCTGCGTTTTTTGCGTTTTCGAGTGAAACGCTGTGAAGCATTGTTGTATAAACGGGGCCTAAGTCTAACCCAGAGAGCTTCTAAATCATAGACTGAATAAAACAATGAACAAAACAGCAGCTATCCCAAGTGAAGCCAAAACATTTAGCACTCTATCTGCTGACTGGCTGCAGTGAAAGTCCTAAAGCCTGCCCGATAAGTGATTGACAGTTCTTTCAACAAACGTGGGCTCCTGCAGCACTCTTTTCTAAGATGAAAAAAAAAAAAACTCTCTAAAGAATATTACAAGAGTCTTTGAACTTTCCGAAACCACAAGTGTCCGCTACAAGGATGTGCTCTGCTATGCACTGTACTCACTATATGGATCTTCAATGGATCTTCAATGTTTTGTTTTATTACTAGCTTTAGCTAAGTGTATGATATTGTAAGCAGAAATGGTGTTACAGCAGTTTCAAGACTCCAGCTTTTTTTTTTTTTTTTTCAAGACTTTCGCTGCATTACTCAAAATCGGAGGACACATGGGGGATTTATGTCAATTTAATTTACAGAACAAGGCCTGAACCAAACCTGTTTTTTATGACCAAAAACAACGTAAGAGCTTAAATAGAAACAAATAGAAAGTCGTTAGTCCATACACCTGTAATTAGCTTGTGACATTTAGCTTTACTTCACACAACATTAACTTAAATTTCAACACAAACATAAATGTACTATAAGCCTTTACCTTGTTGCCACTTTCAGCCAGGCTAATAAATCAATCCATTGTTTAGTTTAATACCATAGTTACTATTCTTTGTCCATGTGAATCTCCTCCTAACCATGTGAGGCTTTGTTTCCTTCCTCCATCTAATTACCATCATTTAGCTCCTTTCCTGTTTACCAAACCTTTTCAAAATAAAATACACCAGTTTAACGGGAAGTGTCAAAATAAAATATCTAAAATAATACATAGTAAATAAAAAAAACAGCATGTACTATGTTGATTTCCTTTACAGGAGCAGTACCACTGGAAACTGTTGGGACAGTGTTGCTGTTACTATCCGATGCGTAGCTCTAGTGAGACACGAAGAAATAAAAATGGCAGAAATTTTTGAAGAAAGTTGGTGAGGGGCTTCAAAAATCTGTATGATCTATATCTGTATCATTACCTCCTCCACAGTCACCATGTTTGTTTTTGACTTTGTTGTCCTAAACATTTGACTCTGGGCTGACTCCCCTGGTGGAAGTATTGGTTACCAACAATGCCAATGTAAAGGACGCATCGAGGAATGTGAGCCATGACGGTAACACTGTTTGAAAAGGACAAATTTTCATACATAAAGGGAGTATAAATGGGACTTAAGGTGTTTCATCAGGTTACATTTTAGACATTATGCTGTTAGAACATCCGAGAATGCTTGCTTTTTAAACTTTTTTGTAATCATGTATCTGCTCTTTATGTTTCTGCTCTCTTCCTCTTCACACACTCTGAATGTGTGTCCTGCAGTAGCAACTTCCCCAACACACCACTCTACACAACTGTGTTCCATATTTTCTGTGTGAAGCCAGAGTCTGTTCTGCTTTTTGATGATACGTAGCTGGGTTTGGCTAAATGAACAACATTTTCCATCTCCCTCCAACTGAGATTTCTGTTGCGAAAGGGGGTGTGGTTTTGTTCCAATGCCTCTGCTCTGACATCATCACTTGACTGCCATGGCGACAGATCCGAAGTGCAGCTAAACACTTAAAGAACTTTTCACAGGACTGTACACAGCTGGCCGACTTTTTTAAATATAGACCTGACACATTGACACTTCTGCAAGGCCAGGCACATATATGCACAGGCACACACTCACACAGGCTCCCACTCTTTCTGGTAACTGGCCACATGTTTTCCGATATAGTGGGAAAGATTATTTATAGCACTACCAGAAGGCTACTTTGTGGCCACACGGGTTTATCAAGATCAGAAAGTGTGAGCTCTGTTTTTATGCCACTACTCCACATTTGTTTTGCACTCTTTTTGAGACAGACTACCTTACATCATGTGGAAGCCAACAAAACTGTCACCTGTCAGCCTTTTTCATGTCTAGAAGGGGAGTTCAACAAATTTTGCAAAGACCTCTTCTTTCCTCCTGTGAGTGAGATGAACATTGGATCAACAGTAGTTCAATCTCAGCAGCTGGATTGGGCAATCAGAAAAAGTTTTTTGTTTTCTAATTTAATTCTTACATCTTTTATGCCTTGCTTCCTGAAATTTATTGCAACATCAAAAGAAAAAAAAAATCTGTATTTGTAGCAGGTGCAGTTGCAGGCCTGAAATAAGTCTGTTGGTCTCATGGAATATGCCTTCGAGTGCACTCATTATCACATGCTGGTTGAATGATCTTTTTTCTCAGGAGGCACCAGCCCTGGCTCCACCCTCATGGCATTATTCTTTCAAACACAAACTCAGTTGCTCTCACACTGAATTCTGTTTGGGGGGCGGGAAGGGACACAACCTGATAGGTGCTATTAGGAAACTGTAAGTGTTGTAAGTCACAGTTAACACCATTTCACTGCTCAAGAACAGAAAGCAAATAGGGACCACAACAGGTAACTTGGTAGTATAACCACATAGTTACAACAACCAGGAGGATTTCACTTTTTGTCAACTCCTTTGAACCTTTTTTGGTGTGATGTTACACAGCAGACAACACATCAAACAAAACCACACATTTCTGATATTTAAGTGTGCTGGATGTTGCAATCATTTACTTCTAAGATTCTGGAATAAAGCAATTACTTGGGGTAGTTTTGTAATTAGCCACTACGTACGTGTAGTTAAAATAGGATTACAGTGCTAAAATCTGGGAAATCTAAAATCTGCAGTTCGTCAAGTGTCCGCTTGAGGCTGGCTCCGGAAGTACCGGAAGTCATGTACACACCAAGCCAAAAAAAAGCTATTTTTACAGCCAAAATAAACATGTTTACTGCCTGGTACAAAGAATGTCTCCCGTCTGAATTGCTAATTTCGCTAACAGCACACACTGTACACATTGTACTTTTACCATTCATCTGTTTCATTAAACCAGCTCCAGTTCTTTTAACATTACTTTGATTTACTCATTTAACCCTTCATACATTAGTTGTGTCCAATTAATGTTACGATTAATCTAATAATGGTTTAGCTTACCATTTCAACTATTTGTAAGCTGAATATGTCAACTGTCTATCCGCTGCATTCAGCTGACTTTTTTTTTTACAGTTCATATAGAAATGTTTTAATGTAGTGTTTGATAGCTATTTCAACTTTCTGGCTATAATTTCATCAACTGTATGCTTTATTATTATTTTATTTTATTTTATTTTATTTTATTTTATTTTATTTTATTTTATTTTATTTTATTTTATTTTATTTTATTTGTACAGTCAGACATCTATATTTAATATTCCATCCACATCCTCTATTTCTATATTTGATAACTTTTGGCTAACATATTGATTAACATAATTCTTCGAGCTGATCATTGAACCAATAATCCATTTCTTCTCTGTACAGAGATAGTTTTTAAACATTATTCTTTTAAAGTGCAGTTTGTGTGGGTGCAGATTCTTGTTTTCTTTATATTGTTGTTGTTGTTGTTTTATCCTATTTTTTTTATATAGCTGATTACCTCCTAAATTGCTCCATGAACCCCATGGCATCAGTATGATTACCCCTCCCCTACTATACTTTCACTACCCTGAGTTTTTGAGAAGAATGGACTACTGTGGCTTAGATTCAAACCTGCTCCTTATCCATATGTTAACACTGAAACCTGTCTGCCTCTACATTTCAAACACGCACTAGAGTGAACTTTCCTTTCCCCCCTTTTTCTTCCCCTCTCTCCTTCGTCTCTCCTAAACTGTAGAAACAGTGATACACATCTTACAGACAGGAAATTCCTCCAATGTAAAAGCCTGCCTGGGCTTCCTGTTTCAGCAAGCTCTTACTCTTTGTATCTCTGTTACACACACACACATGCACACACACACACACACACAAACACATACTCTTTCAGTGTGTTACATTCCCCATATACAAGGAGGAAGGGCGTTGAGGTGTAACTGATTACTCCAGCCAGTCTGAGGCATTGCACACTGGATGACAGCTCTGTCATTTGGGTGGAAGTCCTGAGCTGGCCAGTGTTGTTAAGTGGACTGTCCATTGTTTTCAATACAAGCGCTTAGCAACACAGCAGCTGAGTGAATCATATGATTGTTTTAGAAGTGGGATTCATCCGGAGGCTCCTTACAAGGCAGAGTTCACCCATCCCATCTGCATTATTGTTTCCTCTTCTGAGCCTTTACTGTCAATCCAGACAAACTGAGACGCTGTGTGTGGGGAGTTAGATGATCCAAACAGTGTCCATTGTTTTGCTGCCTTGTTAAAACAACCACAAAACTCCTGAAAATGAGCTGTTTTGTTTTTATGTACATCTGCTAATCAGTGTGAGGGAGCAGAGCTGTAAAGCAGCAGTATGCACGTTACTGGGGGGGAAAACGACCCCTCTCATCTCATTCTACACTCCATAACACTCAAGTGTCCCCCGACAGCAGCTCTGACCCCCTTGTATTTACAGCCCACACCCTGCTTCATGCTGTGTTTAGTCTCTGTCCCACCTCACTCAACTTGTTTGTTTTAAAACAAAACTTCTTAAGAGGTGGTATAAAACGCTTGACATCATTTAATGAGAGGTGACTACGGTAGAGTGGCCAAGCAGACAAACCAAGACAAGATGCAGGAATGGTTAATCTGATTGTTTCATACTTTGCCTAAAGACAGCAAAAATTCTGATCTCTGAGAAAAATCATGTGACTGAAAGCTTATTCATTAAAAAGCAGATGACAAAAATTGTATGATCCCTTCCTGGCCACACAATTCATTTTTCGAGAACATCACCATGAAGGAGATGAAATTTGATGTATTAATCTAAGTAGAATACAAATTCTGAATTCCTGTCCAGGAACTAGAAATAAAGCATCATTTAACTGTAAGAAATGTGTAAAGGTATTTACTGTCTCATTACTGTATCTTCATTTACAGTGTTGTTACAGTTTTTCATTTGTTTTGTTTTGTTTTGTTTTGTTTTGTTTTGTTTTGTTTTGTTTTGTTTTGTTTTGTTTTGTTTTGTTTTGTTTTGTTTTGGTTTGGTTTGGTTTTCAACCGTTCTTTGTTGTTTACATTAATACACCAAAAGACCTTTCCCAGTAAGTTACTGCAGATGTTATAGTAAAAACTGTTAAGATGACAAAAAAAAAAAAAAACAGTTATAGTGGATGCTTTGAGTTGTTGCCCATCTTGGCTGAGTCTCCATACCTTTCAGCAAAATTTGCTGTCCTTTCAGCATCAGTAGTCCTATTTCTGCTGAAGTGTTACAGTGGTTCTAGTTTTGATTTAAACTCCCTCCCTTGGCTATCTGAGCCCCAAACAGCAACGATCCCCAAAACTGACCATTGCAGGCCATGTAAGTAATCTACCTGACCGGACCAACAGACTTCATCAGTTCAACCAATTTGTCTTTTCTACTGCTGTTTCCCATCAAAATGCCTCACACTTTTTTTTGTATCCTTTGGGGATCTTTGCTGATGCTCTCCTCGCCTTGCCTTTTCAGGTCAAGGTAGGTGTGATCTCCCCTCTTCAGGGTTTGGCACACCACACAGGCATATGGAAGTGCAGGGCACACCCAGAACAGAGCCATACCACCAAATGTAAAATATTGCATGCAAATAATTAATTCTTTTGACCAACTGAAACTTATTCATAAGGTATGTTGATGACAAGGGTAAATTTTGTCAACTTGGATATTAAGATTAATTTATTCCAGCACAATATTAGCTTTCTATGTCGGTGTAGCCTGTACATGGGGATTTACTGCTTTGACTGAAGATATTAACAACACTTAGGCATCTTTTGAATACTAAAATCTGAATCAGCTAGAAAACTGTGATCACTATAAGCTGGACCTCCTCAGAGTATACATGCAGATCATCATGACAGAGGAACGGAAAATAAAGCCCTGAGGCCATGATCCCAAAATCGTGTCACTCCCCTTCATTGTGAAAATCTGTGAAGATGAAGATGTCTGCACGGCCAGTTGTCTAGTTTTGTATTCAGGTCCTGTGTCCAGGGTGTCATGTTTTATTTGGATGGCCTATTTGTCTCTCAGAGTAATGGCGTGCCCCCTGACCCCCTCCTGTGTTTTGCTATCAGGGCGGGCGTGCTGCTGTGCCACAGCCAGGCGTCTGAGTGAAGGAATGTGGCTGTAAAATGTGTGTGTGTGTGTGTGTGTGTGTGTGTGTGTGTGTGTGTGTGTGTGTGTGTGTGTGTGTGTGTGTGTGTGTGTGTGTGTGTGTGTCTGAGGGTACAGCAGGAGAGGGCAGTGAATCAGTGTGATCACTGGAGAGCCTCGGGGTATTGTTTCACACACACACACACACACACACACACACACACACACACACACACACACACACACACACACACACACACACACACACACACACACACACACATACACACACACACACACACACACCACGCGTAACCATTCACACATTCCCTCCAATTTGCTGCCTTTGCTTTCCCACACCCACTCTCTTAGCTAAACATGGCTGACACAATGCATATGGAAACATGGCACCCAGCTTCCCATTACCAAAACAAACCACACTTAAACCGGGAATAGATAAGTAAAGATAGCTGTTTCTCCTTATACTCAGAGACATAAACATTTTCTTTTTTACGGATGCTTGTTATCATCTAAGAAAAAGCAGGACAGAAAATAAACCAACACTGTTTCAAGAACATCCAAATTTATATTCAGTGTATAATTGAAGAAGGCAAATCACCCATGAGTAAAGGCCTTTGGCTGCTGAACTTCTTTTGTGATTCCAGAAATCTCACTACAATGAAAGGCTGATGGCACCAGTAGACACAATAACACCGCCATGACTTTCAGCACTTCATCAGCTGAATGGCGACATGTGTTTCCTCCACTGATGGAGACGAGATCGATGGAACAACAATGAGTCCACAGAAACAAAGACTTCTCAAAATATCCCCTCTCGACGTTATACAACTCTGCTTTTTTTTTCCCTCGAAGGACATTCTTTACATTTGCTATCACGTGTCATCTATGCCGATTTATTAGTGTAACATTTTACTATAATTTCCTGAATGTTCTGGTTAATATCTTCAAGCTCCCTCTTCCTTCCTGTAGCCAGAGTTCACATGTATCACAGTGTTTTGTTTCACAGCTATGCAGTACAGGATCCTTCAACACAGCCCGCATGTTTATGTACATTAACTGTTTTCCTTTTGATTCATATGACAAGGCTGAAAGTCTGCAGCCTTTTGCTGGTCTGTGAGGCTTTTCGTGGGCTTTCAGCTTAATGTCCACATCAGAGAATCTACATCACCAAAATAACAATGCAAAAATGTGGATTTTTAGAAGACAAAAATTCTAAGATAGGCATTTTGACAAAACATTAAATATCTACCCCGCATAAGACTCAGGTCCACAAATGTATTCCACACTGCATTATGGGAAATGTCAAGGGATAGCAAAAGTCACCTGAGGACTAAAAAGGAACTTGAATAGGAAAGAAATATAATAGGAACACCAATGAGTTAAAATAGTCATCCTCTTGGGTCCATGATTGTATTAATTTATCACAATTTAAACAACTGTTTAAACATTTTTGTTTAAACTCATAATGCTGATCCACAATGGTATAAAAAAACTTACAGTAACAGGATATTATTAAGGTTCATCCTGTGGGTACCATGAATATGCATAGCTTAATGTAACCCATACATACACTGTTTACATATTTCAGTAAATGTAATAATTTGACCCTCTGGTGGAACAAAACCACAGGGGAACAGAATACCATCAGGGTCAATCCCTTAGGTACCATGAACATCATCATGAGATGTCTATTCATCAAAAAAACATGTAATAATGTTGACCTACTATGGCACAGAATAAAACCTCAGTGCATCAAAGTAACATAGAGATGTATGTATTTGATGTATTTTAGTATCTAAGAAAAATTTTATACTACTCAAGAGAAAGATATATAATCAGGGTTCATCCTCTGAGCACCATGAAAGTACCTGAACATTTCTATCTCCCTGTAGTTTTTAATATGTTTTATTTTGGATCACTAAAGTCACTTTCCCTAAAATCATAATGCTTGTCTATGCTCATATCCAAAATCCCTTACATTTTATGTTCTGGTGACTAACTTATAAAATAATTCCAATTATTCACACTTTTATCTTTCATCAAACTATTTCCTGATGTATTGTGTCTCATATCCTGTCCAGACCGTGCATAGCTGAAGCTGGTTTATAACACTGTGGCCCTTGAAAGTGGAAGTCACAAAAGAATGTACCATACTTCAGCCGTGTCACCTTCTGTAAACACTAAAAACAATGTTTGGGACGGTGAGTCATAATGTCCATTAAAATGTTACACCTAACCCCCCCACCCCACCCACCAATCTGCCCTCGCTCCTCCTTATAAGTCAATGTTGATGTTAATGCTATCCAGACCACCGAGGTGTCACGCACTCTTGCACAGCCTTATATAGAAGCCATGAGGGGTTTATGATGAGTGCATTAGTCGTATCAGCCGGTGTGAACCAACATGCAAAAGAGTATTCTGTCATCTTGCTAATGTACAAGTCATAGAAAGGTCAAATGCAATGGTGGTCTGGTGAAGCCGCTCATACCCTTCCTTATATGCGTGATGGTCCCTGCAGGCACAAAGATGAGAGGTAATGGGAGATAATTGGCATGGTAATATCAGTGTTTTGGAGACGGTTGAGATTGATGAAGGCATTAGAGACGACTTGGCATGAAGCCTGGATAGAGTTACATCTCAAACAAACCGAACCATGCACACAAGCAAACATAGCGGAGGGGAAGTGAAGTGTCCTCTCTAATGAAAGGTTGCAAGGTCAGCAGAATTATCGTACTACAGCTGCAGGTTTTGAAATCTGACTCAACACAGGCCCATGTCTTAAACATCCATGTCCTCACCTGTTCTCAGTGTTTATTTGTTCAGTGTTATACGAGACTTTAAATAAACAAGCAGATGTTTTAAGAAGCAGATCGTCAATGACAGAAACCTGTAGTCTCAAATCATCTGAATTCAGACAATAGAAGGAGTTAATCCAGGTATTTTTATTGCATCCAGCTCCATGACATCTCCATGGAAAATCTTCTGGGACAGTCATTAAACTGAATCTACAACAGCTTGTACAACTACCCTCCTGTCTGCAAAGAACTCAAACAAATGTCTCTTCACTATTTTTATTCTGCTCAGCGAACGCTTCTCCAAACCCTAAACATAATAAGGACAAAGCAGGGTGCTGTTAAACCACTGTATAACCGTTATTTGGCTGCCACTGATTGGCTCTTTTGGCATGTTTGAGTGCTGTGTTATTAGGAGAGTGCCATGTTGCCACAGCAAAGCACTAATGTCGAACAATCCCTGTTTTCCTGTTTTTGTGTTGAGGAATGTTGTTTTCTGTGAATCGCCTGTGAAGAGGGGAAATCATTTGGTGTTTTATCAAATGTCACGTTGTTCAGTCGTATTTCTGAGGCCATAACAAAAATATTTCTTTCACTGGAAGAACTTAACAAGCGTTGCCACTTAACTTAAATCTGTCTTTTACATAATAAGCCTGTAATTATATTAAATGTACTGACAAAATGGTTTTTCCTGACCACACATAGCAGACGTAACTGGTAATGTAATATAACACAGCTCAGGGCTTAATAAAGGACCACCTACATGCTCGAGCAGCCATCTTTCCCTGTGGGGAAGATGACAAAATATACTTTTTTAACAACAGAACTTCACTTCCTTTTTACTGAAAACAAATTTTCAGTAGAGGAACACACAGGTGGAAAACAACAGGAAGATGTTATTTAGCCCGTAGCCAGTTTCCTATAAAGCTACAACAGGAGATGGAAGGTTTGCTTCACATAAAACCAAAAAGAACATGCTTTCAAAAACTTTATTTAATGAAAAGCTAACATAAACTGTTAATTAATGCACCTAAAAGGCAGGCATACCTACAGATGGAGACATTTAAAGCTTATAAATGAAGTTCTAGCAGAAGTTCAGTCAGGGAGACAGTACTCCACATGCTAAATTATTGTATGTTTCCCTTCATTCAGTGTGTATTCACTTCTCCATGCAAGCTCATGTATATACCCTACATCACTCATTCTCATCATTTGCTCTCACTCGCATTATAATCATATTGCTGCTGTCCTTGTCAAAAGCAGGTTTCTCCTCCTCTGTTTCAGTTGTACATTTTTGATGTGCTACCTTCTATCTCCCCATCACCACATAGTCTTAGCAGTTTCTTCAGCCTCAGACCACATCAAGAGACTCTTTCTAATGCGTCATCAAAAGGAGTGATTCTCTGAAATACTTGATTCATAAAGTGGTAGTGTTGGAAATGTTAATAGTTGCTTAAATTTTCAGTGGCACTCTATGTATCTATGACAGGGACGAGTGAATCTAGTCAACTATATCAATAAACTTTGGGCCTACTAAATAGCTGCACATATGTTGTGTTTAAGCTGTGTCACCTTTTAATTCTTGACCAACCCCATGTAAACAAGCATGGATGACAGTTGAGATATCTTCGTGCATAAAGATATAGTTTTAAATAAACTGTGTCTACTTTTACTGGGATAAATAACTTAAGTAGAGCAATGTGTAACTAGCATAGACGTGGATATTCTGCAACAAGAACTAAAGCTCCACTAATGTAAGCCACACTCTGTGAACCACATACCATGGCAAAGGTATGATTGACCTGTGATTGACTGGCATCCAGTCCAGGGTGTACCCTGCTTCTCACCAGAAGACAGCTGGGATAGGCTCCAGCCACCTGCAACCCTGAACAGGATAAGTGGTTTGGAAGATGGATGAAATAATTGATTTCCCATTTGCTCCTACATAATTTCCACTCTATGATAACAGACCATTGTTTGCACTTAGTTGTAAAAGAAAAGATTTCGCATTTAATCAATCCGGAATCAGAATCAATTTTCAAAACAAAGTCTTCTTTATCCATAAGAAAGAAAAAAACTTGAATGTTGTGGTGTTGTTAAAGAAGTTTAACCATGATTTGATTCAACCAGAAACCATGATTTTCTAGTGTAGGTGTAAGGCCCCATTTACACAACAACGTTTCACAGAATTTCACTCGAAAACATAAAAAATAAAGAGAAAAATGAATCCACCTACAATTTTTGATCATTTTGTTGCATTCTTGCTGTTAAAAGCTGGTTATTAGAGCGAGTATGACAGCTAGGCTAACATCATCAGCTTTGTGGTCTCCATGACAACATAAACAGAATGCTCAAATGGAAGAGGAAAACCTACAACTGTTATAAACCATGGGAAATCAGGAATAAGGTCGATATATTGAATGCGTCTTATCTGAGTGCAGAAGTGGAACAACAGATGCACATTTTGTTAAAAGCAGTCAGCAGATTCAGCAGCACAAGATGGTAGTCCACCATTGTTACTGTTATTGTCCAATTTGTGCATGGCACAAATGAAAGTGGAATGCGCACATGTAACGTGGAGCGTGGCTTTTATGTTTCCACTGAAAACTCTGGTCTGCCGTTTACACCGCAACGGTGGCTGCAGCTTATTAGAAAAATTACACTCTGGAGGGCGTTTCCAAAAATCTGTGTTTTAGGTCAACTAAAACGCCATTTCCATATAAACAAGAGGTCAAAACATAACAATACTTTTGCGTTTCATCCTAAAACCGTTTTTGTGTAAACGGGGGCCAAAGTTGCCTTTGTTAAGTTTGTGATTTCTTTACAATTTGTCTTTGATTTCCTGTTTATTTTGTTAACATTTATTGTTTTTTTCTTGTTTCCTTTCTGTCTGTATTAGTTTTGAGTTTTTTCATCTTCCTTGTATTTTTGCATGACTTGTGTTGCATTCATCACCTGTGTCTTGTAAGGTGTTTTCTGTTTTATTTTGTATTTTGTGCTCCCTGTTTGCTCCTCATTGGTTTCACCCGTGTCTAATTACCTGAGTGTCTAACATTACTTGTGTTCCCTGTGATAGTTTTTGTTCTAAAGTTTAATAGAAATTACCCATTACCCATTGTGACAGTGTGCTGTATTTCATGAGGTAAAGAAGAGAGCGAATTAGGTAATTTGCTCATTAAACATAAGGGGCCACCACAGGAAGATCTGTTTCCTGTATCCTTCTCTTCCACATCAAAAGCTATTCAAATGAAAATAAACTCAATTTTATCATTTAGTTTCAAAGACTCACCCAGGATGTGATGGTCCTGTTCTCAAAGTTGACTCATCACCACATGGAGACTACATGCCCCACTCTGAGGAGAAACAGGCCATTCATGGAAATACCTTTCCTTTCCAAAGACTGCTGAACACCAGTAACACCTAACTTTGAAACACTGATTCATTCTCTGTAATAAACTCCCCTGGGAGAGATTACACTGCTGATGCCTTGTGACTCAAAGCCCTTTAAACTTCAGCTCTAAATAAGGCAGTGTGATTCTCAGCAAAGTTTTATCAGCCCCTCCAAATTCACTGGTACTCACTGTCCTAGCTTATGACCTGACGAACATTACAAACATGCAGAAAAGACTGAAGTGGAGCCTCTGTTCTTCCTCCCTGGATGTTTCACACATGACCAGCATGGAGCTAGAAGTAAAATGTGATGTGTGAAGAGAAATGAGGAGAGGAAAGACTTCATGATAGGCAGATGAAACAGGGGTTAAAGGGTTTTGAGCTCCTAAGAAAATATCTGAGTCACAAAATGATGACTCATCTAATCTAAAGTCTTAATGTCCCACACACAAAAAAAAAGTTTCCCCCTCTGTTACCATTTTAATACTTGCTCAATAGAAAAAAAAAGTCTCTATTACACCATTCTCAGCTTCTCCGTCACTGTTTATCTTTCAGCACTCTGCTGGCTTCATGTCAGCGAGCTGTCAGTGAGTTCAGGGCTGAAGCAGGGTGGTTATCTGTGAGGGTGCATGTGGTTGTAGTTAGGTGCTCTCCCCCGTTAAACCTGAATCAAGATGTCAGGTGGTGAAGTATTTTCTCACATGTACGGGAGGCTTAGAATTTAAGAATTATCTCAGGGCTTTACCCTTATCAGAGATTGGTGCATATCTCTCGGGTGGATGAAGAAATTTCAGATACTGAAAGGGAGTGAACGCTTACATCTTGGGCAGGCTTTGAGGGAAAATGATGGCTGCAAGTTTTTTATCTACACAACTCTGAATGTTTTTTGTGAACTGTACTTCTTCATTTTCTCCATAACTTACTGGACTTACTCCCTTTCCCTCTTTATGGATTAACAAATCTGTATTGCACAACAGCTGTCATGTCTGAGAGTGCCAAGAACAGGCATACTGCTGCACAAATGTGTGATTTGACAATATTATGAAAGGCTCTGAAAATCGGTTGTCAGTCATCCTCTCTCTCTTCTCCCCTGTTTGATCATATTTATCACATGTAAATAAATAACTTATTAAATGAAAAACATACATAGTATGTTATCACATTGTTTTCTGCATACGCTGAACTTGTTCAGTATTTGTCTCATGAACCTGAAAAGTGACACTAAGTTAAAGCTCCTGTAAAAAGTTTTTAAAAAAAAAGTTAAAGCTCCAGTAGAGAGTTAATAAGTTAAAGCTCCATTAAAGAGTTTTGAAGTTAAAGCTCCATTAAAGACTTATTTGGTTAAAGCTCCTGGTGCAGAGTTTTTAAAGCTCCTGTTACTGTAACAAACTTACATAAACTAGGTAAATTTGTGCTGAGGATCATGATTATTTGATTGCAGTGCTCGTGCATGTGTGCGTGTGTGAGGGGGGGCGTTTTGGAGAAGCTCCAAGTGTGAGAGGGCGGAGGCTACACGGAGTCCTGAAGAGATGCTACATTCAAATTCATGCTAGTTTTACATGACTATCATACAGGCCTACAAAGCCCCTGTTTTGTTTGGTTTTTATTTATTTATTTTGTTGTTTGTTTGTTTTTAGTTAAAGCTCCTGTAAGAAATTTTTAAGTTAAAGTTCCCGTAAAGCTCCAATAGAGAGTTGATTTGTGGAAAAATAAATCCTAGTTTTGTTAGTTTGCTCAGTTCTTTTTTTTTTCTTACTTCTTTCCCTGCAGGTTGATTTTTTTCTTCTCCTCTGTCACATCATTCCTCCATTGATTCCCTACTGGACTGAAACTGAAAACCCTTATCTATGTTCAAAAAGTATCTGGTTTCTACCAATAATTTGGAAGACTGTGTGTGTGTTAAGCAACGTGTAGGAGCTGGTGAAGTAGATACTTCCCTCTTTTACAACACAGCCACAACTTTTTCAGTCTGTTTTACTTTGACTCACACTTATTCAAACGTGACAGAAAACACATTTCATCATCTTTTGTCCCAGCTCTGAAACCAGAGGACAATGAAAACCGGAAAATTTTACTAACACTTGTGTTAGTAAATCAGTTTCCATGAGTAACACAGACTCCCTGAAGAGTTTGTTGTCACGGGCGCGTCCAGATTTTCTGGACGTATCCACTTCAGCTCATCAGAATCTGGCTGAACCACAGTCACCCAGGAATTGGTTTCTCTTGGAAGAAATACCTTGTTGCATTGTAATACCCCATGCGATGTGAACAATAATGACCCCTGCCTCAGTGGAAGGGTTGAAAGAAATGAAAAGAAAACCCTGATAGGATGGGAGCCTGTGAGGAATTTGAATTTGGGAGAAATTACATGGATCTTGAGAGAATCAGAGCTGCTGGTGTGGATCCAGAAAAGAAAAGTCATTTTAAGGATCACATCATCAGCCTTTTTTTTTTTGGGTCCATCAACTTAACTGCAGATATTTTTTCATTATTGCTCAATATTTTTAAAGCATGACAAATGTTTTTGACTAACATACGTTTTCTTTTGGCAATTTCAGCCCAGCTCGTTCCAGTATGGATGAAAGCTTCTGTCAGAAATGATGTTCAACACACTTAGCTACCTTAATTTATGGTCCTAGTCACGATGCTGTTTGTTAGATTTTGATTGAAAGCTTAAGAAAACCATTACAAATTTAAATCAATCACAACAGAAATTTGAAACCTGTCACCAAGTACATAGATGTTAAAACAGTCTCTTATAACAGTATGCTCTCTTGAATCACATTGTTCTGAATGTAATCATTTTCTAACTTTCATGACCTAAATCCTGTTTCTCAGAACTCAGCTTTTCCTTTAGATTACAAATATTTATAGGACCACCACTACTGCTTGGACTGACATATAAAGTCCAAGTTCAAACTGACTTCTTTCTTATGGTATATTTTTGGGCTTTTTTGCAGTTATTTGTAGAGGACAGGACAGCGGATGGCACAAGAAACTGGGTGAGGGAACAGGGAATGTCATGCAGGAAATGGCCCTCAGGCTGGAGGCAAACCCAGGCCACCTGCTACATGGACACACCACTTGACCCCTCTGTCAACCCCACTCCCTAAAAATGATTTGCAGTCAAGATTTTGTTTGCTGTGTGCTGAATGAATGAATATCTGATGCATTCCACCAAACCCTGGCTTTCAAGACTTTGATTTGTTGCTCAATGGTAATATTTAATCTAGAGCAGGTTGGTAGCTGCACTTAAAAGCTGAACAGATTTTAAAAATATCATCAACCTTTATTTAAAGTTTTTAGAGAAATCATTGAGGGTGACCCTCATATACAATGATGCCAAGAAAACACTCAAAAAAAAAAAAAAAAAAAAAGACGAGTAAAAAAATTCAACACGACTTCAACAGGAATGAGTAAAAATAATAAAAACAATGAGAATATAAACTCAAAATAATTAAAAGGCCAAGAATAACTTCCATGGTTACCCAATAATTAAAATCAAATAATGCAGTTACAATCAGGTAGCAGGCAGTTAAGAATAATATTTCTAGAATAACATAAGGAATAAAAGTTCAAGATTGTTCCAGGAGTTTGCAACACTGATGCTAAAAGTGGTTTTCCCCAGGTCAGTCCTGGCAGAAAAACCTGGAGAACTAGCAATTCGCTAGAACAGGTTGAAAATGAACCGGAGTTTAGATGTAACAGAGAGGTGATGCTTGGTGGTTATTGCATCTTTCAGTAAGAGAGGGTCAGCCAACTTTATCAAATAAAATGCAATGATGAGTCTTGTAGCTGTCATGGGTAACACCCTTAGTGATTGGGATGAAATCAGAATGGATGGATCCCAGGTTCACTGATTGCTGTCGATCAGTAAGGTAGTACAGAAACCATGCACATGCTTTTGCACTGAATCCAGTATAACTACGACCTTTTAAAAGCAACAATTGGTCAACAGTGTCAAAAGCCTTGGAGAGGTTGACAAAATTGACAGCACACTAGAGCGACTGCAGAAACAGTGCTGTGCATAGACCTGAACCCTGACTGATGGGGACTCAGGAGAGAACTAGTTGAGAGAAATTCCTTGAGTTTATGATTAACAAGGGACTCTAAATATAAAGTTTTGTTAGTTTACTACTGATAGCAGCCAGGATCTTGTTCCAGCAATAAAACTAAATACATCAGCACACAGTAGCAGCACACTGTAGCAGCCCGCCAAGTGAAGTGCCTATCTGGCAGCCACCTTGGTGGGGGCAACATTCCCATTGAAGGCAATACATGTTCATTGAAAATAAATCTTAACTTGCTCATTTCTCTACTGATTTTCATGCAGTTTACTTTGTCAACATCAAAACGTGCTATTAATATAGGACAATTTGATTTAAAACACAAACACACACACACACACACACACACACACACACATACATATATATATATATATATATATATATATATATATATATATATATATATATATATATATATATATATACTCAACAGACTGTTTTCTTTTTTTACAACAAAGCCTGCTTATACAGGGTTGATTAGAACTTCTCCTACTTAGAAATAGAAAAATATGTTTGGACTAATGATTAAATAAAGATCACAAAAACTTCTCTATCAGAGATTAAAATATCTTAAATTGATTCAAGCTCCAAAGATCTGCAACCCACACTTCCCACAGCTGGGCTTTCCCTACCAAGTAATCACCCATGTCCTGAAACCTCCCACTCCACGCTTTTAATATTTAATATGTTCTCGCCCAATCTCAGCTTACCCTCATGATATCATCAGGGTTATTAAAACCAAACTTAATAAGGCTTTTCTTCAGTCACAGTTAAGCAAACACAAGTTTTCAGACAGTATCCTAAGCCATGAATCAGTCCCATCGCATGCTAACACACAGTCTTTGATTTCTGTAGCTTGCTCAGATTTGACTTCACCCTACATGTTCCAGGTCCTGCTGCTATAATTGCTTCCATGTCTCTCAGTTATGGTGCGGTGCCGCGCTGATGATGTTAGTTAGTGAGAGGTGGAGGTTTTTCAGATGAGAACAGCAGGGACCAGCTGGGTGGGGTCATTTAGAGGAGCCGTCCTCTCAGCTGAGTGCTGATGACACAGCTCTGGAGACCTCTCTGCGTGCGCTGTATGAGTCAGGCTTTCCTTTTTTCTCATATCGAGCTTTTTTCCATGGTGGTTTTGTTGAGCGTCCTTACGTCTTGAACCACAACCTCCTAGAGCCAGTTAAAACCACCACGCGCTTTGAAGAAAAGGTATGAGGTACATTTTTGTGGACTTCTGAACATTTTTGAACCGTGAAAAGCCGCTCAGTTGAGATAATTTTGTTGGGGACACATTGCAAGATTTAAAAATCCCTCACTGGAAGCATGTTTTCGATCTGTGACAGCTAAAAATCAGCATAGGCTTCCAGATTTTTTTTTTTCACTTGTCAACATGTCAGTTCAATAAAACCTCTGCCAGTCGTTCAAAGCGAAATATTTTAAGCCGAACTGAATGAACTCTATGTCCAGACAAAATCCAGGTGTTATCTTGCTCGTACAGGTGAGTCATCTGAGATCCATCTGGGTCCAAAATCTACCAGGTGTTCACGTCCCATCTCCCTGCAGAGCCCCTTTAATATGAGAGGAGATTTGAGGTGATACAAGGACAAACATGTGACTCTCTGGAGGACTTGCGCTGACAGCTGAAACTATTAACTTACACCAACCTCATTTTCACCCAACATCACAAAGACACTCAATCAAGACGAGCTGGATCAGTGTCTCTGTGAAAACAACAGCTTATTGTTCCAACTCCTGGGATCTGAGGAGTCTTTATCCAGCACATTATCACTGTTCTGAGGGTGGTCTGCTCTCTTTACTGTTATTAACCACATGATAAGTTTCACACTCAGATCATCCGGAGATAAAACAATTGAACACATTGTGGAATGAGATTTGGACACACAGACGGCCTTACAGATGAGGAAATGTTAAATTCGTCTGTGACTGTACTCCTACTCACTCCCTGTGAGTGCAGTGACGTCTGTTCATAGGGGAGACGGAGCTGAGTCGCACACATGAGTGTTGCAGCACAAACATGCTGTGGTTTAACAGGGACTTACTGAACTGTAAGGGTATCTTCATACTGTAGGTCACAGTTCCTTCCTGGAGGTTTGTTGTCAGTGAGAGGCTGCTGACTTACTCAACAGAGGAAGTAACAGAAGAGCTATAAAACTTTTTCATTAGCCAGCACAAAGCAAACTGAATGTGTGTTTCTGAGCTGTTGAATTTCTTATAAAGATACACCGGAGAGCAACTCTCATGCCTTGTTACTGTATGGTAAATTTGAAGCTTAACACCAACAGTTTACCACAAAGGTTGGAAACAGATGCCCGTCTGTCAAAAGATCCTGGTAACTCTGTCCAACTAAACCTTTATTTTAATTAAGGTCCTTGGAGCTACAATGACTGTTAAGCGATATGAAGAAGCTGATCCAGGAGGGGGATGTCTAATAAATCTGTTAAGCACTGTATATTCCATTGTTGTTTATTTTGGATTGGACTTTTTCTCTCCTGTGTCAGCATAGTTATGCTACTGTGTGTTTCCCTCCTGTTTGATTACTCTAGTTTGTTTCACCTGTTTCTTGTGTCACACCTGTGTTGATTACCCTGTGTGTATCTAGTTTATCTGCTTCCTTTCTTCTGTAACTTACTTTCAGCTGGACTTGGTCAAAAGTTACTTCTCATTTATATCTTAACTTTTGTTTATGAACCCCCTTTTATTTTTGAGTCCTCTCCTTTTTTTTGGTTCAAACACGTTTTAATTAATTATTTTTAGTACTGATGGTATTTAAACATGGTTGGCGCAACAGTTCTTACAAAGTGAAGCCAAAACTGTTAGGACTCCCCTGGTTTATTACTAATACCTGCAGTATAGGTAATAAAATTAAAAAACTTCTTCTCATACATCTTTTTTTTTGCCACAGAAGTTGGTTCCCTGTCATGCTGATTTGTTTGTAGTTAACTTAATATTGAAAAGAGTGAATTGCAGATCAGGCTCCTGTGGTGTTCTTTACCAGATTAGTGGACTGACAAACACACAGGAGTCACTGATCTTTCCATGAGAGTTTGCTTCAAACCAAACACAAGAATCTGTTCTGCTCCAGACTGAGCCAACCTTACAAGTCAGTGAAATGACAGTTTTGGTCAGAGGAGGGGGAATGATGTCAGTCCAATGATTCTTCTGGTGTAATATGCCAGCACCCATTGCAGCGGTATTTTGGCTTCACTTGTTTACAGTGGGAGGAGATGGAGGCATGAAGTCCACATAAATATACAGTCAATAGCATCAATCAAAAACATATTAAGGGTGAAGATTTAAAGCTGTAAGAAGGTATATTTTTGTTTGTTTTTTTCACAGAGACAGATGCAATAAGATGAACTAACCACAGCCGTTGACAGACAGTATTTTCCTGACTGATATTCCTCTGGAACATCATGTTTAAAACTTACATTCTTTCTACTTGGTGACTCAACTATTCAGATAAAATAAACATCTTCAATCATTTCCCTTGAATCCTGCTCATGATTTCATAATTGCAGACTTTCTAAGAAAGTGGATTTTTTTTTTCCTCAGCTAGTCTGGTGAAAAAACAATTTCCCCTTGTCGACTTCCTCTCTCTACAGCTCAGTTTTCCCACAAGCATCTCCGCATGAAGGAAGACACATGCTGGGTTAAGGCACCAGGCACTGTCTTAACCACAGCATGTGGTTTTCACTTCCCTCAGGCTCCTGATAAGGACACACCCGGCACTGATTTCAAGCAAAGTTTAACACTGAATCTGATTCATCACATGTCAAAATCCTGCACTCACCAATCTTCTTTCTTTGGATTCTTTCATTGTTCATTCTTTCTTAATCCCTCTCTTAAATTACATAATTTTAGGCATTCTTTTGTATTTTCCTAACTTCTTTCACAGTCAGAGGTAAAGTATACAATCATAAAATCAAAACCATGCCTTGCAATAGACTTCAGTGATGACAAATAGCGAAAAAAGACATTAGAGTAATGAATGAGGAGCAGCTGTTAGTTCAAACAAACAAAGGTACTTCTCTGACTCACTGCCTCCCCCCTGTAATCTGCCACAACATACACAAAAAAGATTCAGGGGGAGAAAACAGGCCTCCAGGTGATTTGACAAAGGGTGCGTTGATTCACCTGCCAGCTGTGAGTGAGGGGGTCTGGCTGTTTGGGGAAAGGCGGAGTTGTGATTAGTAATAGGCCAGGAGATGACCTCCCCTCCTCCCTGGGTGAGTGGGCACACACTGCAGGAGCCTAATGAAGGGGCCCGAACGCACCAAAAGGCCTGCAGGGTCAGAACATAATGTGAGTGAGAAACTACAGAACCCTCTAATCTGGTGACACCAGCACAGAGCAAAGAGGGCCAGTGTGTGTGTGTGTGTGTGTGTGTGTGTGTGAGTGTGTGTGTGTGTGTGCGACTTTAGAAAACATTTTCTCAGTGAAGCTGTCCAGCAAAACAGAAATTTTAGTGCAATTTTCAGTGTTTTTTTGTTATTATTTTATTTATTTTACTACAATCTGACCTTTTCGCACCTGTAGTTGTAAGAGAAAAACTGTACAACCTCCATCTCTCTGCTAAATATGAAGCCAGGGACCGCAGGGAGTTGTTTAGCTTACCATGAAGACATGAAGCAGAGGTAAACAGAAAGCACAGCTCTGTCCAAAGTTAAATAAATTCATCCTTCAGCATCTCTAAATATTTAGACTTATGTAAAAGAAAAAATAACAAGCTGAGGTTTTACAAGCGGTAAGGTTCAAACTGTTTCTTGGCCAGGCACATTGACGTGTGAAGTGCGGGGAGGATGGTTTTTGAAAATTTGTTTTTCTTGTCAAGTTAAGTGTCTGTTAGCAAAGGAATATTTAAGTTGCTAACGTATATGTGTACAGTTTCATCCAATCAGACTGTACTGTCTGAGTGATGTTACCTATTCATATATGAAAGGGTGTTAAAGTCCAAAAATGGCGGTTGCCATATTGGAAATGCTGGCTCAAACTAACTTTTGGTGAACCTAGAGTGAGAAAATGTATGCAATACAAAACACTCACCCCTAACACAGTGTGTACTACTAGAAAAGTTAGCCACATTGACCAAAACTGTTCACTGTACCAGGCTATGAACATGTTTCATGAAGCTTTAGAAATGGGCACTTTAACACTGAACCTAATGGGATTTCCTTAGCTTTTGCAAATAGCCTCAAGTGGACACTTGAAGAACAGCAGTTTTGCACAGGGGGAGAGAGAAAGGGCCACATGTAACAGGGTCGTCCGGCAAGCAAATTCTCCATGGTAACAGCTGGTAGCACACACAAAATCCTCATTGGTTGTCTGCACCACTTTTGCACCTGTTATCAATTGAAGCTCTAAAAAGCTTCAGTTAAGCCAAAATTTAAAGGTCCCAGTGCAAATGTGATAAACCGCATCTTGTTACCATCAGTATCTCTGACAAGCATTGGTCATGAGAAAAATATAACAGAATTTTACTTGTTACAAAGGTTGTCTCCGTTAGTTTATTGCTACAGTATTTACACTGAATCATTCAGCAGAGCGATTGTCAGCCTTTGTGATCTCTGCTATTACAGATAAGCTAATGACGTTAAGCTCCAGAAGCTAGCATAAGTTTAACTAGAGCCCTCTGGACAACAGCTAACAATGATGGACGATCACCAAAAAACAAAAACTAGAACAAAACAGGCCAATGAACTCCCAACAAACAAAGGGACATGATGAACAACACAGCTAGGAGCTAACTTTAGGCTAACTTTAGGCTAACTTTAGCTAACGTTAGAGAAAACCCCAAACCATCCATCAGACTGCTGTGGTGGTTCGAGTGTTAAAGTAAAAATATGTTGTCTAAAATACGATGATGACTTGCTTTAGAAAAGACGTAAACATCTCTGTTAGTTTTATTCACATCAAGTTCATGTTTCAGTCTGCCGCACAACTTTATCCAAAGAAGACCCTTTTTTTCGGTTGAGATGTGGCTTAAGGAAAAAATGTAAAAAATACACTCCGTCGCCCAGCCTCTCAGGATACCTTGTCGGAGTTGTGTGTATCCCATGGCCACATTTGACCATTTTCAAGCTTAAAATCTCAGAAAAATTTCATAAAACCAAACGATAACTAACTCTCTGCAATGCATTTCATTGGCTGTCTGGGCAGAGAGTATATGGGATTGCTATATGCACTGTGACTGGTTCATCGTGTTTGAGGGTGGGATTTAGCCACAGGTCAATTGGGCATGCAAACATAGCAGATCACTTGCAACATGCCCACTCATAGCATGTGCAATTTTTTTTTGGTTTGCACACAATTTAATGTTTATTATTTGGGATCTTAGTAGATTAGGCTCATTGTTGCAGCAGGGCTGTAAAGGGCAAGTTCAAGGGTAGAAACAGATGGCTACACATAGACAATATCCTCTGTAGATCAGAAAATCTTAATCCAGTCGAGTCTGAGCAGTCTGCACAGGCTACACTAGCTGGATCCTTGAAGGATGCTAAGTTGCAGATGATGCTAAGGGGTATAGATTTTTTCATCTAAGTCCAAGTGTGTGCTTTGACTACAGTAAATTCTGTCTTATTGAGCAGCTTTGTAAGATACTGATGGTTCAAAACCCTCCAAAAGTTGAACCAAAATCCCAGGGTGGGGGTGGGGTGGGTAAAAATAGTTTCTCATGATTAGTGGAAACCAACCGTTCAAAAAGCGCTTTGGCTGAATCAGGAATCAAATCAACCCTTTAAAACAAGAGCTTTAAAGTGGAAAAGCAACAGGAAAAATCTTTCAGCCAAGAATATGAAATATGGGGATTACCCTGCATTCACTGGGACGTCAGCCATGTCTTCTACTCGGAAAACCCTCACATGTCCTAAACATCCCTGAGAAGTCCATCCCAGCCTATGAAAGACAAACTTCCCAAAACATGTAACACCAGACAAAGATCTACTGTTAAAGTGTATCATGCCTGGAAAAGAAGACTACGAATGCATCGTGCCAATGCAAAACAATGAGTTTTCAGTGCTACAACCTCATGGAAAAAAAAGTGGCTGCCTGTGGGAAACAGCACCATAGGGTGAAATGAGGCAGATCAGGTCATTTTCTAATCATTAACCGTCTCTCCAGTTCACATTACTCCGCCAAGAATTTATGGCAGTTTGAACTCCTCATCTCCTTTCTCTCTCCCCCTCAGAGCTTAATCTCTGGGAGGAGCGTTTTGGGTTTCTATTGAAATATTTTATCAGCTTCCAGGATGCTGTCAGACACAGGAGTGAAGTAAATCTGTACAAAGATCACAACGGATTCCCCTGATGTTTTTAGAAATTCAGTTAACCCTTGAAGCTCAGACTGAAGAAGTTTCTCTTTGAGGAGCGAGACGGAAAGCCAAAGTGCTGAACCATAACAGCTCTCTCAGAGCAGCTGGGAGTGTCTGGTCATTAACGGTAGGAGACGGGGATCAAATTGACATTGAGCAGTGTCTTGACCCTCTCAGTCTGCCCTTTTGATGTGACTTAATCTCCCTTCTTTACTAGTTTTAACAGCTCAGGTGACTCTTCATGCCAGTACTGATATCTACTGAATCATGCAGACAATTGAACGACAAAGAGCGTCTTTTAAAGTAAAGAGTATAACAGAGAAATATGCCTTATTCTGTCCTGTTTTATTTATTTCACATCTGGTTTTCTTTAAGATTTATCCAAAACATAAATGTAAAAAATTACCCCAAAAGTGGAAAGAACGGAGTAAACAGAAACCCCTTCAGCATTCCAGAGCATCAGAAAGCTTAACCTCTTCTTCAGTGGACTGAGCTGATCTATTATCTGTTACTGATTGCCAACACTTTAAACTTGACATCATCTCACAGATGCAAAGCAGAGCTTCAAAAGCCAAAGCCTCCAAATGACCTCACTTTATTTGGTGAAATCCACAAGTCAAACAGGATGTTGCTCCGAGGCCAGACGTGCAGGCAGATTATTCTTGGAGATACTTCCAATCTTTCCGAGGGATCCCCTTTCAGTTAAAATCCCAGAGAGAAGCTATAAATAACCTCCTGAAGTCATCCTCTATGCGTAATTAATTTTCGGCAGTGGTTCTCTTGTGATGGAGCACTGCAGTGTTATGACAAGCCACTCCATCAAGCCCATCACCTGTTGGACTCTCGCTATGCCTGTTTTCCCAGCAGAAACCCAAGACCACAGCCTGATTCCCAGCACACACTGGCACCGATGAGACAGCAGGTAAAAAGATAGTTTGAGCAGAGTACGATTTCCCCACATTTAAGATACCAGACTGTCTAAAAGAAGTAACTGAAGCCTCGTGGTTTTACACTAGACTCTTCACAAATGACTCTACCTTTTATCTCTTTTCAAGTCCTCCTCAGTACAACAAGATGTTAATCATATAAGGAGCTGCTCTTATGAGTGAGAAAGCGGAGTTTGTCTGTGGTTGAAAAGTACATACAATGGTTACCCTTTTTGCCTCAACAGAGACTTAGCAAAACAAGTTCATATTCTTCTCCAAACATTGTCACTTCTGGCTTCAGAAAGACTTTCCTCAAACCAATTGTCTGTGTCATATTGTATTGAAACATTTTGTGATGCATAATATCAGAACTTATTGTATTTTATCACATGTAACGTATCTTTTGATGCCATATTATAACATATCATATCATATCAAAACATAATGAAATGTCTGTTACCTAACGTATTATAACATAACTGGCATATCATATAGTATTGTAATGTATCATATTGTAATGTAATGCAGCGTTAATGTAACAGATTGTATCATACCAATTAGTACTGTATCATAACATAGCATAACATGATGTTTTGAAAAGTTTCGAGAAGTATTGTATCATCTTGTTATGGTACTGTATTGTGTCTCATCCTATCCTATCCATTTACTTAAATCTTATTATAGTATCATCTTATGTTGGGTCTAGAACTGCCTTGATCCCATCCTCAACAAATGCTATCTTACTCTATTCTATTGTTATAATATTGTATCACATGTTGGTTTCAATTATTTGATGATTTACCTTCCTTTATATTCAATCGCCTTGTATTAAGTAAGTAAGTACAGGGAATAATAAATAGCCAAACTCAAAGGTTTCTTATCAGCTCATAACTACACCTGTTCCCCTATACTGTCAAGATTCTGGTGTGCACCCCACCCATTCAGATTATTCCACAAATGGAAAGAGCCCTCCACCCTTTAACATACCTCCCCTACACACACACACACACACACACACACACACACACACACACACACACACACACACACACACACACACACACACACACACACACACACACGTGCGCTCCCATTTCCATGGCACCAAAGTTGAAGGCTGGTGCACACAGTATGGAAACTCTCAGAGAGGCGACAGGGAGCAGCATTGTTTTCACAGGTACACCAGTGAACCCCTTTGTTACAGGAAATGAGGTCATTGGGGATAAAACAATCAAAATACAAGACCACTACTGTAAAACTGCAGAACTGTAAATGTCACCACAGTCTGGCCCCTGCTGAGAAATTTCCATGTTTATAACGGTGAGTTGAAATTACAATAAGGTACTGTAGAAATATGGTATTAATTAAGATTGAGGGGTGAATTCCCTGCAGTGATGGGGGTTAGTTAGACATTTGTCACAAGCAATGACTTTTACATGATTCACTTAATTGTCCACTGGGGAATAGGGCACATGGACAGGATATGATTCTACATCCTTTCCCAGATTTGCAAGAACACATCTGTCTTTTTCCCACCACCTCCATAACACACAGTCTGACCCCCACAAACATGCTATTGATCATGTGAGCCTGAGGCCACAACAGCATTACAATAGGAAAACAACATCATTTATTAGCTCTTCTTTTACGTCATTCGCAGACTTAGATTCTGTTTTGAAGGCTAATATCGAGACCAAATGTAATCAAGGCAGCAGCCCTGCAAGGTTATGTGCTTTTAGCTAAATATGGGCTGTAGCTAAGCAGGCACACTGTAGCAGTTAGCTTTAAGTGCAATTCTTTGTTTTATGTTAGCGTAACTGAAAGTGACCATTGTCAGTAGGCTTCAAAACTCTGCTTCAGAAAACAATTTGTGACATCACTAAAACTACAAACATGTTTTAAACAGTCTGTGGCACAAGCTTGCTTTTGCTTCATTATGGTGATGCTAACTTGTTGTCATCCTTACTTCTTAGTTTAGCAGGTTAGCATATAAGAATTGCAACTAAGAACATAAAGTATTGGTGGCCTAAAAATATTTAAAATAAATCCAGAAACATTTAAATTCTGTTGATATCCAGAAGGTGGCTAATAGCTAAAAGCTAATAGGTTGATAGCTTCAAAGCTGAAATCAGACTTCTATAAGTGGCAAACACATTCTAAATGAATCATTGTATGAATCCTTACAGCTGAATGTGGAGAAAAAAAAAACAATGAAAATTCTTTTAAAGGTCCTGTGTGATAATTGTGCTCATAGCAGGTATGCTGCCCTCTTGTGGTCAACAAAAGTATTGTTTGTAGATTTGACAGGGAAACTGAGGTCACTGAAAATAAGATATTTATTTATTTATTTTCATTAATTATATCTTATTAAAAAAGAATTTGTTACGGAAGTATTAACACAATATTAGTATTGGACAATGCAGGAGAAGCAGGTTGGAATGAGGGACATGGCCTGCACCAAAGCAATAGGTCAGAAACAGGTTTATTAAGCAGGTGAAACACAGGTGGTAACAAGAAAATACAGGCAGTGGTTTTTGAAGACACTTAAAATGGGAAACTTGAGCTGGTGTAGAACCCAACAATAGAGGGCATCATGAGAGAAGCAAAAATGTCTGTACCACATTTTCTCATTGATATGTCCAACATTAGTATTAAAACTGCTACTGGCTCAATGGGGAATTAAAACAGACACTAATGAATCTCTTTGGAAACCCAAAATAGATTGTTGAATATTTTTCTGGAGGAGTGAAAACATCTTAAAGGATCCAGCTTTTTTTTCCCAACCCAAATTTATTTTAGAAGTATTCTTGAAGCATGAGGGGGTCAGTCACAAGCTGTAGAATCCTCCCTTCCAGATACTTCTGATATGAAGTCACTTTTTCTCTCTCCACAGGCTAAGACAGAAAACATTTGCGTGAGGTTTCCCGCTGGTTATTGTTCAGAGACTATGTAAGCTTATAGATATTTAAACTCCACCTCGAGGAAAGCCGGGCACACCGCCAGCTGCTTAGCTAATGGGATGGGTTTTACTACAGTACTGAGAGGAAACAAAACATGTAACTTACAAAACCACAGGGAAACAGAAACGCACTTTTTTTTCCTCGGGATTTTCGTAGTTTTGTTGTCGGAAAGCTTGGATGCAGCGATGATGGATGCGTCCTTGGGGAGCAGCAGGCAGAGTGAGACACATCTTATTTTACACAGCTGTGGACACACAGCTGTTTTTCTGGATCTAGGGGGAGTCACACTGCTGTGCTGCCATGCTTTACTTTCATCCAGTTTGCTTCACCGCTTTTTCAGGCTGTGCCATGCTAAAGCTGCAGCGTGATGACATAATTGAAACTTCTACCTTTGGATCCAGTTTTCTTGCAACTCAGACTTTTTTAAAACCTGAAATACAAAGTCAACTGACACATGTGACACATGAAACTTTTGTCTGTTGTGCTCATGCAAAACGAGATATAGATTTAAAGAGTTAAGACGTAGACAGGCGCAGATTTTGTTACCGTACTGAAGTAAATTTTTAGGTTTCTGTAAGATACTGCAGTGCACTACATTGAGCTTTCTTCCTACATTTAAAAGAAGACCCATCTTTTTAACTTTGATGTTTTAATTGTTGGTTATTTTTTCTTGTTCGGGGAAGACAGACTTTCCCCATCCAGCTGAGTAACAGGTTATGATCATTAGAAAGCAGTTGTTTCATTTTGAACTTCTATCTACTAACTTTCAGCAGGACATTTGGATCTTTTTTCCTGAGCACAAAAGGTGAACCTTAAACTAAATGGTCTGGGTTTGTCTTCTCAGTCCAGCCAGCACGTGAAGAGCAGGGCAGACTTGTAAAATAAAACACAAGCTGTTTTTATGAATAGTGCCATTTAAGAGGGATTGGTTTCGGTGACGGCCTAATGATGCCATAGTGCTGGCGTCACAGGGAGAAAAGGAAAGAGGGAGCATTCTTTCCAGGCGCTGGAGCAGCACTTTTCAGACTGGTGGACTAGGGCGAGGTGGTGTGGCCATTTTCCATCTCTCATGCCTCATTCTTCTGGTGCCCAGTTGCTCTTCTGTCCAGTTACAACATTAAACTGAAACCCAGATAAAACTTATGATTTTGCATGTCTGTGAACATGCTTTAGAAGACTTTGAGAGCTGCTCTCTCCTCTGTTTTTTTTTCTTTTTTTTTTTTAAAGTTCTGTTAAAGATGTTTCCACAGGCTCCATCATGAGCTCTGAAACTATCAGGCCTCGATGAGTTCTTCCGGTGATTGGAGGGAAAGAACAACAGAAAACAAGAGGCCGGAAAGGTCAAACAGATGAGGCATAGTTCTCAGAGCAGTGGACTGCTGCCACAATTGTTCCAGGTTCCTCAGGTTCCAGAGATATTTTGTTCCTGCATGTTTGTGGTCTTTGTTTGCGTGCGTGTGGGCCTGCTCTCAGGCTGTTGGCGGTGTAAGTAATGGCACCCATACAAACACATGGCGATTGGCACAGCGTGATGGCACTGAAGAAGCAGTTTATTCACTTTCACAATGGAGTCTATTTTCACCTACCCTCAACTATAGTTCTTACTTAACATCTTTAAAAAAATTCCTAGCTGTTAGGAAATAAAACTGTTTAATAAGGTTATTGTCATGTCTGTAGTTTGCCCTTATGGAGTAATGTTTACCTCAAATGTAGAAGAATTAAAGGAAAATTAGCATGTTGTTATAAATCTAATCTAGCTAATCTGTCTCAAAAACAGGGTATTTGGTTTACAAAGCAAGCTAGCAAGCCTCTGTGCTAAAATGACTCCTTGTCCTTTTTAAGTGAGATGCTAAAGCCTGATTTATGCTTGACGCATCTGCGAGGTCCACACAGCTTCGTGCAAATGAATGCACGTGAATGCATGGATGAGCAGGGGCTCCTCGTTTCTGAGATATAATAAATGCTGGCATTTACATGATTCACCACACAGAGATCACCTCGATAAGTGTTCAGTTAACAATTCCTGGCATTAAATTGTGACCAAACTTGGCAGAAAAGAGGCATGGGTTAAAATGTTGAGGCCATAGACTGTAAAATTAATGGTCGTAGTCTCCGCGATGTCACCCGTCTATTTCTGAAAAGGATTATTGAGGCCAAACAGCCAGCGCAGCCGTATTGGAAACGAAGTGTGCTTTGAGTTGCCCAGCAGTTATGTGAGCTGAGCTGGGCCTCTGATTGGACGAACTGGCGATCTTAATATTGTCGAAACTGGCGTGTTAGAAAAAAAATTCACCCCCCGTACAGTGCATGCCGTTAGTGAAATTAGCGATTCAGATAGGAGAAAATTCATTGTACCAGGCTGTAAATGTGCTTATTTTGGCCGTGAAAACAGCTTTTTTTGGCTTGGTGTGCATGTGACCTCTGGTACTTCCGGGGCCAGCCTCAAGTGGACACTCGAGGAACAGCAAACTTTAGCACTTCCTCATTGTCTCATATTTTCAGACCGGAGGTTGCCACTTGGTTGAGGCACGCCGCCAGGCAGCGAGGGGGCTCACACTTTGTCTAAGTCAAAAGTTGGCAGCTCCTTAAGTTTGTCTTTATCTATTTCTTTTAGACTCACTCTATAAATCAAATAAATTGTGATTATACAAGCAGGTAGCTGTAATTTAAAAGTCACAATTCTAAGAATGACAGAATTTGCTATTTTTTTAGGCAAGCTGACTCGCATATATGATAGGCAGCACCACTTGCTGCCCTTTTTGTGATTATACTTGTTACAAGTGAGTATCTGTAATTTAAAATTTAAAGAATCAAGCATGACAAGGCATTTTCTTGGCTAACCAGCAGGCTAACCTGTGTGCTAACACCGCTCGCTGTCCTGTTGTTTTGGGAGCTTGACTGGTTCAGGAAAGAGTTACTTAAAAGTGTCACATGAGCTACAAGTTAACTGTAGGACTCACCAGTATATACCATCTCTGTATCTTTTTAATAATATACTCAGTGTGAAAAACCATTTAACCACATACCCTTTGACATAACAATAAAAAATGTTTAACATGGTAATAATCTTAAATAATGGTCATTTGGATTAAATTTATTCAAGTGGTTAGACAGAGGGAAGTAAATGTAGAAGTGAGTCTACATCCTGCATGGTTTTGCATTAGACCTTAGTACTGTTCTGGGTATGCTGGCACAAAAGGCAGCTTAAAACAGTCACTTCTGGCTCAGGCCAGTGGGAGTAAAGGAGAGCTATTGTGTCACTTTATCAGGCAAGCAACTTCCTGCCATTGAAACAAGAAGGGAACAAATATTTTGGCCTTTGTAATCAGTTGTTGCACCCATTGAAAAACAGAGCTACCACCCCCTGTGAGCCGCAGGTGATTCTGATAGAAATGTTACTGTCAGCCACTGATAATGTAGAGGAATTAAAGCCAGGCCAGTAGAAGTGTGCTCGTCTGTGTAAAAGAAATGGTTAACTTTATTAAGTTTCACAGTTTGAAGAAATCCAAAGATTAAACTGACAATGATAAACTCAGCAGTTTAACTTTAATTCTGTAGCACTGATAAAATGTAAAGTCAAAGGTTTCAGACAACTGCAGTGGATGAATCGCTCAGCTTTGTCACGTATCTCAATCGATGTACTGAGCTTGTGCTGTCATCTAGTGGTCGGATAATGCACTGCATCTTGCATTCAGTTATTGTCATGACCTCCAGTGTCTGGATGAGGACAAAAGATTTTCAGTTCATTGCTTCAGAGTGATGAAACAAAAATCTACTAATTTTACACAGCAATTGCCAAAACAGTTAAAAACAACATCAATCGTTATGTATTAAATTATGAATATAACGGAATTTCATTAGATCTACTTTCCACTCAGATACTAAATACTACAAAAGTAGATGTTTATGATGGAAGTTGCACGCTGGTTCATACATTATACATAACATCTCAAAGTGATTCAGAATGACAATGAGCAGTGTTTAAGTAATCTGTCTTGAGGTCATGGCTAAAAGTCATTAACAAAACAGTCATTTTTCAAGTTAAGATTTTATTACCCACCCCAAAAAATGACACACTTCAAACTCCTTCTTTAAAATGAGTGTTTATTGTTTTCATTTTTTGTATAAAATCCTTTTTTGTCCACTTTTAGGCAACAGTTAGCATGAGAGTAGTTCTCACAGCCTTTAGATGAAGTCTAAACTTATCAGTCTTTTTCACACCCACTCTCACACAATGCCCGTTCACACAAACACACATAGTCACAAAGTGTGGCGTGGAGTCGATTCGATGCAGTGGTCCCAAACCTAAAGTTTACTAGAAGAAAGCCAAGGACAAAAGCTCAACAGTAGGCAGCTTGTAATCATCATCACTTCAAAGATGGTTCTATGAAAAGGCGAGTCACATGACCACAATAAATCTACAGCCTCACGATCACTACAGGAGGCTGCTTTGTTCACATCTGATGGATGAAAGCATCATTTAATTAGGTCTGAAACCACTGCTTTGGTGCAACTCTAAAGCAGAATTATATTAAGACAATTTAAACAAAGAAAAAAAGGCAAAGAAACACATCAGATGTCTCATACACAACAGCACATCCTGTGTTAACAAAAGCAACAAATGTAATTTTAGGCAAATGACTGATCTGGTGTAAGAACTCTAACACAGATCAGATCAGACATTCCAACATAAAGACTTCTCAAGACCAAAATTGTTAGACGATTGCATTTCAATGACAAAAAAAAGCACATTTTTTCAATAATCTCCACATCAATGATTTGCAGTGCAGTAGCTATTGCGTTCCTACTAGAGAACCTCCAACACTTTCACTTTTAACTTTCAGTCACTGAGAAACATCTCCTCGAAATCATATTTCTCATGATGGCAGGGAGAGAACAAACAGTGAATTGTAGATGTGTAACATCAGCACCTTTCAGGAATAAAGTATGTATCCTCACTAAAACACCTTTTCATTTTACAGTACAAGGAACTTTTCTCTTACATAGACGCACAAATGTCAAGTATGCACACACTCACACACACACACACCCATACCGTACAGACTGAACACAAAATCTACAAATTCAGGTCAATCTGCGTCATAAATTAGTACCATAACATCGTTTTGTGTATCTTCTTTCATATCATTTGACTCTTAGGTGTTATTTTCTTTACATGACTCAATCTCCATTTCATCAAATAAGATATTTCTGCCGTTCATAGTGTTAATGTTGCTGTATTGAAGGTATAACATTTCCTTTCACTCATAGAATAAAAAAAACAGACTGCGAGGACTTCAAACCAACAGCATCTAATCCACAAAAGACACAAAGAAATATTCATAATATCATAGGCATTGTAACTACAGGTAAACTAGGTTTTTCCATCGACAAATCAATCGCATTTGCACGAGCAGTCCAAGGTGAGCAACAGCGACAAATAAAGGCCAGAGCAAGTCTGCTGAAAAGTGTTGGTTCTAACTTAAAAATAGCATCGACACTGCCTGCCTTCAGTCTCACAGGCTGTATAAAGAAGTGGATGTAGCCTGTTAGCATCAAGAAACATCAGAGGAGACTTAAACCTGCATTCTTAATAGTGGCCAGCAGGGGGAGACTGGAGTGCCTCAAAAGGAGGTCAAGGTGTATACAATTGGAAAAGAAGCCTTTTTATCAGCTGTTAAATGAAAAAAAAAACTACATTTTAACATGTTTAAGTCTAATTTGCTAGTTTGAAATTGTCAATATTGTGGGATGTCCATTTTGTGTCCAGTAGAGGGCGACTTCTCTGAACATAAATGACGTAAACATGTAAGTCAAAAAGTGATACACCCAACATCCATATTTTCTACCAGAAAAAAAATTCTCCTCATGATTTTTAAGTTCTTAGTCATTGTTTTGTTTGAAGCATGTATTTATTTTGAGACCGATATTTGATTTAACCAAAAACAAAAATCAAATCCTTTTTTTCAAGTGTTACATCTTATTCCAAGAAACTTATCAACAAAACGTAGCTTTGTTGCATGAGTAGATATTTTTCTTCACTATTCAGACTATAATTTTGGATTTTAATAGCTTGAAGTAAGAGTTCATTATATCAATTTCAATGAAATATTTTGAAAAGATGTAATCTAGCCCATCAGTTAAACATCCAGCTCCAAAAAAAAAAAAAAAGACAGCGAAAGCTGTGATGCCAAATTCAAGCTTCAAAAAGGATCTTACATTCTAACAACTGACTTACATCCACTTCTTATATACAGTCTGAGGCCTGTCCACCCACATTGTGCACAAAAAAGCAGCACTCGCAGCTCTGTCTTGCACAAATGCATTTACAGTACACAAAAACAAGTATTTCCAGGATTATTAGGTCTATTTTCAGCGGAGGATTCTACCAGAGGCCGTCATTTGGCTTTTCCACAGCACGAGTCTGCTGTAAAGGACAGTGAGTCTGTGACGTTTCTGAACAGACTTCCAACAAACTGCTAAACAGTTAGTGTTTAGTGTTGATAGAGTCATAACTCACCAAACATAATAGGCTTATGTTAGTGTTCACAAATTGTGTTTTCACTTTGCTGTGTTGGAAATTAACAGAAAACTACTTGCTGTACTTTCTCATCAACAACCTACACACAAGTGTTTTCACGTTTTTCCATTAAGGCCGCATTTATCAATACAACTACACACAATGTTGCCTTGTGACTGCATCCATATATCTACAGGGGAGTGATCTGTAAGTGCTTTCATCTTCCCCGTCCTCTTGTAACTTTATACTCAGTCTGCTCGTAATCCTTTTAGTCATTACTTAAGATTGCAACCTGTACTCATTCTTCACGATAGCAGTAATAAATGGAAATGTATCTCTTTTTCATCTTGGATGAAGCTGTTGTGCAAAATATCTGCAGAAAGTGAGAACTAAACTTCAGGAGGAGGTGGAGCAACCCCTCCCTCCATGCAGGAGCCCCGTTGGCACTCGACTTCAGAGAGACTCTGCAGGGGACTCGAGGGTCTCTCCACATGTTGCTCTGAACGCAGAATCTCATTGGTCAAAGGTTTGTCCAACCTCTGCCTGCAGATGATCTCAGAACTATCATCCCCCTCCACCTCTCCTCCTCCTCTTTTCCTCTCCTCACTCTCCCCTCCTCCTGCCTCTTGTTCTCTCACAAAGCCCTCCTCCGGTTCAGCGTCCTCTTCTCTTTGCAGGTTTTCAAACGCTCCGGGCTCGATGGGACTGAGCTGGTAGTAGAGCAGAGAGGAGGAGTCTTTGAGGAGGTCTGAGGGGCTCTCCTCTTGGTTGTCAGTAATGCACAGCACTGTGGCCCCTGTAGGGAACGGCCCCTGCAGAAGAACCTGCTCCACACCTGGTACCTCTGCCTGCTCTCCTTCTAAGGCAGCGGGCAGCAGGCAGAGAGGCTGCTCTGTGAGACCTCCGTCTATCTCCTGCACTGCTTCTCCTTCTGCCTCCTCCCTCTCCCTCCTCTCCTGCTCCTCGGCGCTCTGAAGGTGCAAAACAGCTGTTTCATTCTCCCGCTCCAGGATGTCCTGCTCTGCCAGGAGATCCTGAACCTCCACCTCAGTGTGCACCTCGCTTTCCTCCAGTTCAGAGTCCAGGCCGGTGACGGAGGAGAGGTCCGGGGAGGTGGAGCAGGTGGAGGAGGGGGAGGACAGCAGGTCAGAATCTGCATACTGCTCCCCGGTGCCTTGTATTAGCATCCTCCTCTTCTCCAGGTCCAGCTTCATGATGGTGTGCAAGTAGTGAGTTCTAACGCGGAGAGGGTTGAACTCGATGCGGCCTGCTACGTTACCGCAGCCCTCCCGAGAGCAGCCACATGGAAAACTCATCCGATCTACCTGTGGTGGAAAAAAACAAAACAAAACTGCAATCTCATTGCATCCTTTGATAAATGTTAACCTGCAGGACAGAATGATTGTTGGTGGTGCTAGCTCTTCTTTTGTTAGCCACACTTGATAAACATGGTTTAATCAACAAAAGATGACACAGTGACTACTTTCTAGGGTCTGCTAGCAAAACAACAGATGTCCTTCAGAAGTCCAGTTTATCTATGCAGCACTTTTTCACACTGTAAGTTTTGATCTATACGGGGTTTTTATGCTCTTGTAACCAATTTCCCACAACAATGGTCTCATCAGAATAACATGCTTATTGAATGAATGAATAAAGAACTGGAGCAGACTATTAAATCAAACCATTTCATAGTCCTTAGAATAAAATAAAGAGGTCTTTGTCACAGCAGTCAATTTGACTTGTCATTGTAACAATAATGATGGCAGCTCTCCATTCAGCATTCACAGTAAGCCATGACAGCCAGCAAGAATACCCGAGACGAAAAACCCTGAAACTGATCCAGCTTAATGAAATTAAACATCATTAGTTTTATGAGGAGCGAGATTTTCAGAATACCGCCTGTGTGAAAATACAGCACTTATATTCCTTCAAGTTAATACAGTGCACCTTTAAATTCAGCAGTGAAGTTCGACGCATTCAGATCCCTGTGAAATGTGCAGTGGCTCTCCTCTTACCTGGCACTTGATACCAGCCTGGCTGCAGCCGCAGTGGCGAGGGTCGCAGTACAAGCGGCAGTCGCAGCCACATTCCTCCCTCGACACTCGGATGGCTCTGAGCTCAGCTTTCTCTCGAGCGTCTATGCGGGCAATGCCTGACGCTCGCAGGAGGGCTCGGCGGCGCTTCGTGGGGAGTGGCTGGAGGAAGAAACAGTCATCCACCTCCACGCCGTCCACATCTAGGTCCTCATCTGAAACGTCGTCCAGAGTCAGCAGGTCTGCCTGAGCGCACTCTACAGTACCATTCCTCGTCAGCTGTGGATGACAGATAGTTAACTGTTAGATGTCGAGAACAGAACCCTGTGCTGTAGGACCATCTTCAGTTTCAGATAACTGGCTGCTGTATTTATACATACCAGAAATATTAAACTGTGGCATCGATTCATTATTAGTGTTTTACTGTTGTGGCTGGCCAAGGAGGTATTAAAAATTTAAATCCTTTTTCAAACTCTCAGTTCAGAACTTGCAGTTCTCTGGGCTGCAGCCACCACTGCATTGACTATTGACTAAAAGATGGCAGATGTGGTTGGAAGAAAAGAAAACAATCCTGTATTAATTTTTGATGACTTTTTTTTTCATTGACTTGAACTTTGAATAGTTTGAACTCCTTAAGCCTGAAACAGTTACTCAAATAAAAGACTTTGACAGGTCTGCAGACAAATCTCTGTTTTAGTAAACAGCTAACTGACACTTTACACAAAATCAAAAAAAGAGACGGAGTAAGTCAACTATAAAGTAATTGGTTACAATGCAATTCAATGCTGTACAATATGATAGGATGCAATAAGGCATGATGCAATACCATGCAAAGCGATAAGACTTGATGCAGTACGATAAGATATATGTGATGCGATACGACACAATTTAACAGGTTAGGAAAAGATAAAATAGGTTGGTATACGATACGAAACATCAAGTTACGATACAATTTGATAAGTTAGTATATTATGCGATGAGATGTGATGCGATACGACACGTTACGATCATAGACTGTATAATAATGGAAATGAGGCAGGCTTTTAGTCTCCACAGTAACAGCCATAGGGAGCCCAGCAATCACATGAGCTGAGCTGTGCCTCTGATTGGACGAACTGGTGATCTTAATATTGTCTAAACTGCCGAGTTAGAAAAATATTCACCCCCCTGTATCGTAACCCGCTTGGTTACGATACAATATGATATAACAAGTTAGGATATGAACTGATACGATACTGTATAACAATATGATATGCAATATGATACGATATGACACAAAAGGTTAGGATACAATATGATAGGTTACTGAACTATGCGATGAGTTGTTATGCAATACGATCTAAATAAATACTATATGACAGGCTAGGATATGATATGATAGGTTAGGATATGATAGGTTAGTATACTATGCAATGGGATGTGATGCAGACATAATATGATATGACAGGTTAGTACAATACAGTATGATACGTTACGACGCGACATAACAGGTTAGGATATGATATGATAGGTTAGTAAATGATGCGAAGGGATGCACAATATCTTAATTAAAGCATGGTAATACATGATATGATAGTTACTATCTGGTACAGTGAAGTAAAGTTTGAAGCTACAACAAAGTATATCATAGGACATGATGATATTGATATAACACTAATTGTATATGAGACGATGTAGTACAATACTACAGGATAACACTGACACACTTTAATGTGGACTTTCTGTCTTTGACTTTCAAGCTGCACAGATTTAGGGATCTACTCAGGAGTACTGTTAAAAAAGAAATAAAAAATAGCTAAACAGCAACCAGTTGCACATTTTCTATGTTATACGGGGCATAAACAAGTTAAAGAAGGAACCACTATGGAAGCCTGCAGCCTCACAAAAGACTAACAAGTTACCTCAGCTAAAAGCCAAAACCTGTAGACAAGAACTCTGTAACAGTTTACACCCTTCTGAATGTGGTTAAGTTAGATTTAAAAATGTGGAAAAGGATGCAAATTTCCAAGGGAATAGTGCATTAAGATTAAATTTTAGACAATTTAATGATAAATTTTTGATATAATTTTCCGGCGCTTTTTAAGTCAGACGAAAAAGTGAAGTTTCAAGTTTTCTGAATTCATACTTCAAGTAATAACATAAATGTTGGAACAGAAGGAGCTCCTGGTGAGTCTCACGCTCTCTGCTATAACGAGACCTCTACCTTCATCTTGCGTGCGTTGAGTTTCTCTTGGCGCAGGTGTTGGCGTAACGTGTGTCTGTGGCTCGTCTCCTGCTCCCGGGCAAATTCTCCCAGCGTGTAGTGTTTGATGGAGGAGTGGTGGCGAGCCATTCCCAGGGAGCTGCCCCCCTGGCTGGGCACACTGGTGAACCCCTGGCGGCGGGGGAAGTAGTAGACTGTCACCACATCAAAACGAACCCGTTTCCCTCCCAGTGAGGGCTTGTGCTGCCTGAGGATGGAGGTGGCTGAAGAGAAGGAAAGGAAGACATTCAGTTTAACATGTTTGGTTAGTTTTAGTGGTTATTTTGTGCTTTCTGTTTTTCCTTACGGTTAAATGTGGTGCTGGAGGGGGGGTTGAGGCTGTCGCAGCTGTCAGCGCTGTCACTACTGGAGATGTCATCGTCAGAGTCTTTGGGTGTAGAGAATGGAGAGCTGTTGTCCACCTCTTCATATCTGCGTTTGAGGCCGAGGGACGAACCTGCCTCCATGGAAACTCGCTGTCTGAGGGGACCAAAGTGACACATATAGAGTCATGTGCAACAACAAAGATGTAAAAAGTCTAATCATGATGGAGATTTGCAGTAAGACTGATAAAGTTTGTGTGGTACTGTTGACAAAATAATCCTGACGTCACACATTCGTATCAAACTGCAGGTCACTGCTGAACTCACAAACAAAAGGTGACATCAGCTGTTTGCTTTCTCTTTCATCTGTATTCCAGCTCCATCATTTCCCCTCTCAACCCTCTCAAAATCTTACTTTGAAATCATCAAGTCTGCAAACATCACCATAGCAACTAGGCAAGCATAGTTTCTCTGAGCAGCTTTAAAACAGATGATTTCTATGGCCTCTCACATGCTTTCTCCTCTGCAATAATTTGTGCAAAAGGGAGCGATAGTAAATCTGATCGATCACATGAGCAGTTCCTCCCTGTAGGGTTTGTGTTCAGACTGCATCACACCAAGTTTTATAACATCAAGAGCAATCCAAATGAATGAAGCATTAACACATGCTCCTGTGTGACAAATAATCTGTACCTGTTAAAAATATTACTGCAGTGTCTGTGTTATTGTTTGCTGTTTTTGTTACAGTAAATACTGTAAATTTACAGTAGTAATGTAGTTTTACATCAGAGATCATACTTGAGCGACTGTGGCTCAGAGGCAGAGTCAATCCCATGTCCACATGCCAAAGTGTCCTTGGACACTTAACCCAGAGACGCCCTTGATAGTGTGCCATCAGTGTGCAAATTGATTAATTACTACTGATGGTGCTTTACCTAGCAGCCTTGACCATCTGTGTATAAATGTGGCGTGAATGAATGGATGTGACTTGCAATGTAAACGTGCTTTAAGTGTTCAGAAGACAAAAGAAAGGGCCTTGTAAACCCAGCTCTACCTTTAACTACCTTTACTGCTTAACTTAATGGTAGTATCACTTTTGTCTTGTCTGCTATCTTTGAATTTGTGCTTGGTTTGCAGAAGATGTAATTTAAATTGTGCAACAAAAAAAAAAACTCAAGATCCCAGAAAGAATAGCTTCTTACCTATGCTGAAACTAACAGGGATTCAAACAAAAAAAAAAAACCTGAGTAAGACACCATAAATGTAAGTAACGGTCCCTTATTATTTAATTACATGCATTTAAAAAAGCTATCTTTACTTTTTTTTTTACTGGGATCCAATTTAAATTGCCGCATGCCACTGAGACCAGTGTGTTGGATATACATTTCTAGATTAAAAAAAAAAAAAGCTTCCAAAATTGCCATTGCTAAATATCCATTCCTGAACTGGACTAATGTGTTGCATTACATTAATATATAAGTGAAGTGTATGAAGATTGCTGCAAATTTTACCTTAAATAACTCTTAGCAAGGGCCAGTAATTCACTACAAAAGTATTTACAGTATCATAAGCGCATTATTCACCTCCATAATTCTTTGCTGTTTACAGTAAAATACCAACAGTAAAAAAAAACACTTTCTATAGATATTATGGCAAAATACTATTAAGATTACAAAAAAATACATTACAGCGAGAAGTTTGCATTTTGTTAAAAAAAAAAAAAAAAAAAGAGGAGTACGCTACACAGAAGCTGACACTAAAGATTGCAGCAAAATTTACAAAATTACTGTGAGCAACAAATCTGTCATTACTGTATCTTCTTTTACAGTAACATTATTGTATGTTTGTCCCCCAGTTCTATTGCAGTTTACAGTAATATACTAAAAAGATCATTTCCAGTTAACTACTGCAGATATAGATTAAAATACTGGTTTAAAAAAATGTTACAGTGTGATCCCAGAGCTTTAATGTGGACTGCAGCACATGTAGTAATTTTACTGCAATACGATTGATTATGAAGGCTTTTCTCTCCTGATATATCACTTAAGTATGAGCCTCGGGTGCCAAAGTAATCAGATAATGTTTTGGTGCTAAGGGAGATGTTAATTACTATGCAAAGTCAGTTGAACAGCACTAAAATTTAGCCATAAATTATATTGTACTACCTCTCCTGGTTGAGATTTTCACACAATGTAAGACTACATCACAGGCTGCGCAGGCTTTCAACGATCACTCAACATGCTAATGTGTGGATATTATCCATATGATCCATTTTCTCTCAAATAAAAATAGAGAAAATAGAGCAATGGCTGGATTTTTGAGAGTAAAGGTTTTGAAACCACCACAGTCACTGTCCTTTTACTTTAAAGGATGTGGCAGCAAACCCATACTTAAACTCAACTGTCACTTCATTGTATATTTACCTTCAGGGACTTGCAATGTTGGTGCTGTGTTTGTTTAACTGAGGACATGCAGAAACTGACTACACTGTGTGTTAGGGGGGAGGCTGGGTATTATCAGTGTGTGACCGGCCTCTTTATGCTCCCATTTTTTACACACACACACACACACACACACACACACACACACACACACACACACACACACACACACACACACACACACACACTCTCTCTCTCTCTCTCTCACACACACACACACACACACACACACACACACACACACACACAATGGCAAACCGTCCGGTTAATGAAATACTAAACCCTCTTACCTGGGGCAGAAACAGGGACCCTTATTCCAAGCAGCTTGTAGGTCGTTCCTCTTTCCAATGCGAGCTGCACATCAATCTTTCAACGCCCTTTGAGATGATCTCGTGCCAAAAAGCTGAAAACCCTGAATTAAAGATCCAGTCTGCAACCGTAAAGATCTGGCTGGATTATTGCGTGACTGTCAATTTGGTCTCACACTTTCATCTGAGTATAATAAGGCTACTTGGGCTCCATGTTCATTGTTCTGCACACTGCCTATTAAACCTGCGGCTTTTATTTAGAAAATGTTGCATGCCTCTCTATTTAAAGAGAAAGCAGAGGGGCGTCATATGATTAGCTGCGATTTATTTCCACACATATTTTCTGTGTAGCTTGTGTAAATCTAAAAAGCCGAATGAATTATCTTATCTTGGAAAGCTTGCGATGGAGAAATCCGCTGACATTTGTGTTGGTTTATCCTTTTTTTCTCCCGGGGCGGCTTCAGTCGGTTGCTCTCACTTCGCTATCTTCTCGCTTTAACGCGGGGAGGCTTTTGTTTTGTTGCTTTATGTCGAAATGTTTAAAGGTCCAAACGAGAAGACGCCTTTTCTCCCCGTTTCGCCCCGGCCCCGTTTGTTACAATGTAACAATGGAGGAAGAAATTCTTCCCTGTAGCCGTATATATACTTATTGTGACATCACGGCATGTCCTGCGCCGGGGCATGCCGGGACATGAAGTCTTTTTTTTCCCCTTTTTTTGCTCCTTTGTTCATACAGTGCAGAAAGAAAATGAGCATAATTCCACATTTTCACACTACAGATGGGACTCAATGTACAACAGTACCTTTAGTCAGTCTTAATTTAAATGTTATGTTGTTATTACCTGCCTCTTGTCGAAGCTAGTTTCCATAGCAACTAAATGACTGTGCATGTTTGAATCAAGCCTCCACAAGAAAAGAGTACAAATGAATATATCATCATTTCTATGAAGGTTACTGTTCAAAAACAGATTTTTTATTATTGTAAACACTGCAGGAGAGAGACGAACACCTGACTGTGGACAGTACATGTGTACAGATTTTAATAATGCTGATCAGATAGAGTAAAGATGGATATTTTTCAAGCTCAGTTGTACAAGGACACAACACAGGCTAACCACATCTGTTTACATGCAGTTCTGATGCGCCTCACAGCACATTACATGTATTAGTAGTACAAAGTGGTAACATCCAGAAACAATAAAGAGACGTAAGGATGCGAAGAATGAATTAAAAACTGCAAAAGTAATGCAAAGTTCAATGGGGAAGTGAGTTAAAATAAAGCTCTGCTTACACATAATGTTGAAAAACTGAATGAAATGCTGAATAAGCGGACAGATTTAGGAAGCACATGGACCAGGGATAGTTTGCTGGTGTTGAAACCATGTCACTCACATAGACCGTGTTTTCATAATTGTTTAAAATTCATAACCACAAATGCCAGTACGCACACTACACATAGACAGGACCAAAGAAGTGGATGTAGCCTTCTGCGAACAGAAAAGAAGTGTCTTTAACCTGCATTCTTTCTAAAAAAAAAAAAAAAAAAAAAAAAAAAAAAACAGCAAGGGGCGACTGCACTGGTTTAAAAAAGAAGACCAGTTGTATGAAAGCAAATAAAAACTAACCCTAGAACTTCCTTCTTTCTATTTTAAGAGACATTTACTCAGTTTAGCTGCTGGCTTTAAATCGTAACGATGCTTGACCATCATTTTGCAAGTTATGGGAACATTAAATGAAAATCAACATCTAAAATGTTTGGAGCATGGCTACAGAAATCACAGAACCCTTCAGCTATTGACTGACAATAAAATATGTGTCTGGGAACAATGACTGGCTTACTGGTGATGTAATGTAACAAGGAGTTATAAATAAGCAAAGCCAGCAAGACTTCCTTTTCCTACGCTGGGTTTAGGGATGCCCTCATGCGATACAAGAATAAGGTATCGGTATGACTCAGACTCAAAAGGCTAGATCAGATATCGAGGGCTAGCGACTGATCCATCTTTTCATCTCAAGTTAGAAAATCCTGAAGTTAACTAATCATATTCTCTGTTTCATCTTTATACTAAGGAATAGAGGGTTTAAAATTAACTATCTGTATCGGTTGATAAGAAAGCCCAGGTAGCACTATTAGAATCAGGACTTAAAAACTCAGACTGATGCGTTCCTAGCAGCATTGTTTACAACCTAATCAGCAACTTCAGAAGTGAGCATGATAATAAAAAAACACTCCTGTATCTTGGTTTGTTACATCCCCTGGAGTGTGGGATCCATCTGCTTCTGGTAGGTCTCAGTTTCACTGTAAACAGTAAGTTATACAGAGGCTTCCCTGTGGATTTCCTCATTGATATAAACCAAAAACAAACAAATTTTCTTGTGATTTACTGGCAATAATTTTACTGATGTTACATCGTGATTTAATTTTGTTGTTAAAAAAAAGGCAAATGTTATTGCTTTCTGATATATTCCTGGGGAATTGAAAATCAAATCTAGATCAAAAATGTCACTTTAGAGACACACATGCTTAATGCTGTAAAATAAAAGAGGTGTTTTTATATAAAATGTCCTGTTAGCTGCACTTCAATCGAATTATCTGTTTTTAAATCGTCAGCAGGTTAACAGCAGATGGGAGGTGGGATATCGTCACAGAAGACTGCCTGCTTTTGCTCTCCATCAGACAGTTGATTGGTCAATACTACAAACATTCTATAAACAAAAAACCAGAACACTTCTCATACTGACAATCCAGACACAAATTCTGCATTTTATGTAGAAAACCGTAAATAAGAATGACTTCCACAATGATCTGTTTATCAGGACAGAGGTGTGGCACTGGCAACCATCTTTCTGTCTGCATGACGTCACTTCTGGATTGTAAAATTACGAGACGATGGCATCCAAACTGCCAATCTGGATGCTTAATCCACTTCTTTGACACAGTCCATGGCTCAACACTAACTACAGCGACCAAACAGTGTTTGGGAGTCATATAAATTTTTTTTGTTGTTTTCTTCAAGGTAACAGCTCAAACCAGCCGAAAACTCACATTTTCAGATTTTATAAGGAATCAGATTTTACAGACAACAGCTGGATTCGAACACGTTCCCTTTTTGTCCCACGAGCTGCTGTGTGTGATCCCTCTTGTGGTTCTTTTGTGCCACAGTGTGATCGTGTTGGCTGTACCGTGCTTCCGTCAGACTAACATGAGTGGGTCCTGATAAGGAAACCAAGCACAAAGACCAAATATCGTTCTGCATTAAGGGCTGAGAGTCGTGAAGTATCAAGGTCTCTCCGTTTTTGTCGCCTTTTTTTTTTTCCTTCTTTTTTGGCCACTGGTTGTTACACAGACAACAAAATGTTTCTGAAAGCAGAATCTTGGCACACCAGATGCTCAGCTAACAAATAAAGAGGGACAGCAGCTGCAGGGCTGCAAACCTCTTTCATGGAACATAAGCGACAGAGGAGAATGCAACCATTACAGGGCAAGAGAGGCAGGGTGAGAAGGACACTGCTACGTCACAATGGTAACAGTCACTTCCTTAAAAGTAAGACAGTAAGGTTCAGGGAGGAGAGGGCTGTGTGCTTCAGTCTCATAGTCCTCCAAGCAGCCTCAGGAGGAGTCTCGGGGCATTCCCACATCTTCCAGGAACAGCGAGGAGTATAAAGCTCTAGAGGGGCTGACTGGATCGGGTCTAAAGAACAACTATTCTCCTGCTCAGTGTTCACTTTAGGATGATGTGGTAGCCATCGTTTGAGTCATCTGGAGAGAGAGAAGGAAACATGGCAGGTGAGGAGGGTGTTATAAATAAACTGATGAAGCATATCAAAGTTAAATATAGAAACAGATAAAACATCATCGCATTCACATACCTTTCATTGTGTCCAACACGAAACACACTTCATCCTGGAAGTTCTGAATCATCTGATAACAAGAAGACGATAGGATGTTTAATGTAAGAAAACATAAAATAATACCTACGCACTGTGATTTGAGGGTGTAACCATAGAAAAAAAGATGATCTTACCTCATCACTGACCAGCACATGGATTCCTGTGGGTCCCTGTTTAAAGATCTGGTTTATCTGTCTTGGTGAGATGTTGAAGAGCTGAGCGATCTTCTCTGTTAGCTCAGTAGCTGTGAGCTCCTCCAGGTAAATAGCGTGATATACTGCAGGGGAGAAACAGACATTGAAACGCTCGACAAACTAAGTTTTTGAGTGAAAGCCAATAGGCTATGTGCTAAAAATCTCAAAGGATAAAACATTCACTCACATCCTAACACGTAACGCTTATGAACTGCAGTATAAACAAATGAGAGCACTGGCTGCATATTAGTAAATGCATTGACTAGATAGTAAGTGTTAAATTTGATTAAGATTTTAATTTAGATTTGATGGAAAAACTCTTTACTTTCTGAATTCAGGCCATGCCGACTATCATTTTCTTCCAACAAATATCCATGAACCACAACAAGAACTCACCAAAGAACGTGTTGGCAGCAGCCTCTCCATTCTCCTGTTTGGGCTGCTGCTCTCGAGCCTGCTGAGACTCCTGGCAAACATAGATGGTGAGCCTCGGGCGTACCACACTGCAAACAGTATTCACAGATTAGAGTTAACAAAAAGGGCCTGAAAGGTTGTAATATTTCTTGTTATAGATGGTCGATGAGATTCCAGGTTGGATTTAACAAAGACTCACCGTCCTTTCAGTGCATTGAAAAGTCTGATACCATCAGCAGGGCCACAGATCTGAATGACATCCTCTCTAGTTAGTTTTAAAAGATCGGCCCCTGGTGCACAAAAACAAGACTTTAGTTAAGAGTATGAATCGCAGATCTGAAACTCATGTTAAAAATATCCTAATTACAAGTACAGATGGTGGTTTTGATGCATGTCTTTCCCATTTTTGTAAAAGCTCTCCTTCGATCAAACATAAGAAAAACATCCACCTTATCTTAGCACTGACTAGCACTGACTCATCCAGTATCTCATGCTCTGTTCTTTAGTCTTCGTGCCGGTGAAAATTCAGTGATTCATATTTCTGCAGTGTAGTGGAAAAGCTTTACACAAAGGGTGTTTCATTTCTGACTGTGCGTGGTCTACCTCATGCTGCTTCAGCCTTTACTTCTGTTAAAAGAGCTAAATTCATTTTTGTGCGTCGTTTCTGGGTTCAAATGCTGTCGTGACTTTGTAGCCTCTTCACACGTGTAAAAATCCTCATGTTAGAGTAGAGCTTCTTCACATGTAAAAATCATGTTAAGAGATGCTGGAATAAAGGACTCCTTTAACAAATTCTGTCTCTTTACTTCCTTAAATGCTGCAAACGACCAAAGACATGAGCGAGTGTTTCAGTCGGGCCTATACTAGCGACAATGTAGTGTGCTATTACCTGAAAAGTTGGTGAAGAGCCGACAGAAGGGCGAGAAGCGGTTTCTTAGAAGCCACTGTTGTGCATCCTGTGGAGTAGCTGTGGGTAACAAGTTCTGAGGAGAAAAGACAAGAAAGACAGAGCCCATAAAAATGATCAATTATGAAATCCTGAAGGGTTTCACATAGTTAACTTGTTGAAGTCTCAAGTGGAATTCATGATTCTCTTTTTGAAAGGTAACTACAGCGGTACCTTGACCTCCAAGAGTCCCAGCTAGCAAGTTTTTCAAGATTCGAGCAGTTTCTTGGCTGATTTTTTTGCTTAGTCTTGAAAACTACAAGCCAGCTTCAGGTGCCCCACTGCTGGCGCAGCGTACACCACGGTGAATGCCGCAACATCCACCCAACATCCCGTGTCTCACTCGCTCAATTTAAGTGGTTAGCTTGCAGTGGAAGCATCAGTTTTGTGCTTAAAATTATCAGCACATGACTTTTTTCAAATTAAACACCCGGAAAAGGTTACAACTCAGTGTGCAACAGCACTATTTAATGACACTTGCCTAACTCACTTTAAAAACATTCTAAAAGGGAAACAGACCTCATTGGACAGGTTTTAATTGAAAACATCTCCAGATGGAAGTGAGGAAAGTGTGGCATAAATTCAAGAATTCAACATCTTCAAGTCATCTGAGCTCCCACATAAATACTGCATTTGTTATTTAAAAGTACATTAAAAATCTGTATTTAAAAAAAATCTCTTTCTTAGGGGTCTGGAACAAATAAATGGAATTTCAATTTATTTCAATGAGCAAAATTAAGACATATGAGTAATTTGAGTTATGAGCAGCGTCACAGAAAAAAATTAAACTTGTAAGTCAAAGCACCAGTGTATTATCTTTAAAACACCCTTTACTTGAGAAATGTGAAAATATGTAAAGTTTTGGTGGTAAGACAGAAATGTTAAATACAACCAGAGTAGAATCTTGGCTGCTTCCCCATTATGCAAAAACAATGTTTTGTATCTGCTGTTTTTTTGCGAGTTGACCCTGTCGTTCTGATTTACCATTTATTAAACAGTTTCATTCCCATTTCGAGAAAGGTTAAGCTCTTTTGTGTGCTTTAAAATTGCAACATGAGAAGCAGTTTTGACACCCAGCAGATGTTAGCTTAACACCTGTCTATAAATATGCAGTGCTTGAGTGATACATGAGGTAGAAAGGGGGTAAACTTACAGAGTGATGAACACTTACATCTGCTACCTGAACGACAGGCTCGGGCTGGTGGTTCGGTGATCCATTCCTTAAAAGGATAAAAAGAAATCAGCGAGGTCTGAACCAAAGCAGAAATCAACAACAGGAAGCGGAATCCATCAAAAAGTGGATTTTATGGTAAATTAAATTCAAGCAGATGATAAGATTAAGCTTCAGCTGAGAACTGGAAAACCTCGTACCCTTCCGCCACTGGGAAGCTGTTGTGTGTGCTGTTGAAGCCAGGAGACGGCGAGTTGTTGACATATGTGACCTCAGGCCAGGGGCAGCACTGCAAAACACCAAGACTGTCGTTACTGAAGTATCAACATTACCATGAAGCTTCAGCTGGCCGTTGAATTAAATAATCATTCAAAAAATTACTAAATTGAAAAATTAATTGTTTGTTTATTTAAACATTCTCTATCAGCGAGGATCTGCTGCTTTATTCCTTCTTTTATCATAGAAAAGTGAAAGTAAAATTAAATAACTGAACTTCCAAAAGAGACCAAATTAGATGTAATTTGCCAAATGTTCAGCTTTTTTAATTAACAGTAAATTAAACTAGTTTGAATTGCTCCATGCAGTAAAGCTTTATAAATAAACTTCTTCTAACCTCTGTCAGTATTGTGGTTTCATAAGAAGGCTGGTACTTTTCTTTCTCTTGTGGCGCCCTCTTCTCCATCTTCTCCCTGTCCGTCTTCTGTTTCCTGTCTGCACCTTTAGGCTGAAACATGGCATGTAAGAGTCATTTACATGGATTGTATAGCATGAATTGTACAAAATTTACAATGGATCACATCAAAGTGTCCCTCACCTTAAAGACTTTAACCTGGCAGGAGGCTGAGTGGAGGTGTTCTGTGTACTCGTCATTGTCGTCCCCTTTGAACGTGTCGATCTGGATGCGGAACGGCACGCCTTTTTCTCCCCCGTGCTTACGCATGGTGAATTCTGTGCTGATGCAATGTACCTAAAAAGGAAGGGAATATAAGTAAAGTCAGTGTGGAGTAAACAATTATCGAATATATAAACAAATCTGATGCATTAGTCGTCACTGGATGCAGACTGACATTCAGTTTGCCAAACAGAATAAATGAGTTCACTACATGTTAACAAGCTCAGCTTCATGATGCCAAAGATGTAAAAACTGATGGTTGCCTCTGCTAATTATGGATGACAGATAAAAAAAAAAAAAGATTCTTCCATCATGCTACCTGGATAAAAACTGAGGTTCTTTTTGATGGGTCCCAAAGGAACTCCACAGTGTTAAGCTGAGTAGGGTTAGCCCTGGGGTCGATTATGCCGACGGACATGGGGATATCTGCAATGGATCAATGTGAAACAGGCTGTTGTTAAATGAATTTTAAAGACACACCAAGCCCACTATTACATTACTACTGTCATCTAAATCAAGTACTTGTAGCTTAGATTAACAATCACTATCCTGAGTTTCATCATAAGTGGTTAATATACACATACAAGGCAAAGCAATATCATCAGTATTTGTACAACACCAATTAAAAGAGCAAGTCTAGACAGCACCCTTCATTACATTATTCAGATCCAAAACTATATTCTGTCCAATCCAGTATTTAAGAACCAAAACCTCTAGAGTAGACCAGGCAGTGCTCACCTAGATCGAGGATCCGATCACCGGGCCTGTTCCAGCGCCAGCCTTCCAGCTGCTGGTGCTCTGTGTACTGAAGACGGCGGTCGTGAAACACCACACGGATGATGCTCTGAATTTCAGAGAGAGTGGATTAATAGAAGTGAAAGTAACAGCATCAAACTTGCTCTTGGGTTATTATTTTAGAATCTTCTGTATTTAGAGTCTTACCTTCACCATTTTACCAGTGATTTCTGGGAGCTCCCCAATTTTTCGATTGTCAAGCATTCTTATTTCATAGGACTGGCCTGTAATGACAAGAACATACAGAGATAAAAAAAAAACACATTTGTTGTCATGCCTTTCATGATTAATAGTTCACGTGACTAATGGCTAATCTTAAACATGTAAAGTGGCGTCCAAAATTATTATAACAAATTAAAGAGGTTTCAGTTGCACTTTTAAAAAAGGCAGAATTTCTTTTCTGCATCTCTTGTGATGGTTGTGACATTATTTCCTGCACTCTCTGTTTGCTTTATGGAATGTGCCGAGTCCATTATATCTTAAAAACATCCAAATAACATGAGACAGCATTATAGCCAGTTGCCGGTAAAACAGTTGTGGCACTGTGAGACTGAGCTCTGGAGAAAAACAGAGACTTCTGCAGCACCAAAGAGTTCTTGGAGGAAATGCTACAGGAAATAAAAAAAATAAATAAATTTAAAAAACTAAGTGAAGTGCAAACTTTTCAGGTAAGACTAGAATATATACAGAATGTGGAACATATTCTACAATTTCATTTAGCGTCTTCTAAATAAAATTGTATACCTAACTTGTCTACAACAAATTTGCACAGTTAATATTTGGACCTTTCTTCTTGTGTCTGCCAGTAGGACGTGGAACTGACTGACTGCTCAGTGAATGGTTAGCAGCTACTATTGAATGTTGTTCACATCCCTATTTAATTTTAATAAATGGAATGAAAAAAGGCATGAATCTAAAGGACAGTGAAACCTGATTTACTGAAAGAAAAACATGATATAGGTCAGCATCTGTGTAGAAGAACAAAGCAAATCTTGTCTTTGAAGATTACACTTGTCATCTTCAAGAGAATAAGAGGTACGTGGTTAAAAAGATGAATTTCTTTTTAGTCCTCTGTGTCTGGGTGCTGACCTTGGTTGAGGTAGGTGAGTGTTTCATCATGCAGTTTGACAGCTGGCGAGGTAGCTGCACACAGAACATACTGGAAGGGGAGGATCTGGTTCTCAGAGTCTGGGGGTAAATTTGACTCTTCCTGCTTGAAGATGGGGAGGGCGAGGACATCACTGGAGAACAAAGACAAGATAAACAATTAGTGAACTAATATGGAACACAATCTCACCTGTCCTTTTTATCAAACATATCAAACAGAAAAAAACATATTTAATTATCATTACAGACTGTTTTGAACAAACCAAACTACCACAAAGATGGTTTGTTATTTTGTTAGTCAGATTTGCAGCGTATTTAATACAATGTAGGTAGCCAGCGCTGCCCTTCTAAATACCAAAGTATCCAGTCAGGAGCTCTTTGCTTCTCTCTACCGAGGAATGTTGGGAACAAGTGGGCACTTAGCAGCCTGCACAGTATCATTTAACAGAGCACTCAGCCATCAGAAAATAGCACAAAAGAGTTATCTTTCTCTAGCAAAGCACAGAGTCTGAGTCAGCAAATCCTAAATGGATTTCCTATAATGTTCTTCACAAAATAACTAAGCTCAAGAATCAGAAATATAAACATTTTCCACTTTATAGCTTTGTAAAAGAAAATTAGCAACCACAAGACTGTGTGGAGAGATTAGCACTGACATATCACAGCTAATCTGTCTAATACTTTAATCTGCATGTGTTTATTAACTTGCCCTTCTGATATCTTGCAGTACCTAATTTATCCATGCCCAGATTGAAAGTGTGAAAATATTCTCTCCTCAAGCTGCACACTTATGTGTACGCAGAAAATGGATGTGGAAATGTGACGCATTAATAAAGTTGATGTAAGGGCGATTCTGGATTATAACAATAGAAAAAGAAAAAAAAAACAAGGAGAAAAAAAGAATCATGGTGATGAATTTTGAATAAGATTCAGTTATCACTGTTACAACAAGTTCTGGTAGAAAACACATTGTTGGGGCTTAGGAAGGTAGTATATTTTCTTTAATTTTCAAAATTATTGTGAGGGGGCTACTATATTCATTGTTTATATTAAAAAAAATGCCATGAATGACCACAAACATGGATGATTTTTCTTTACCACTTTGAACCAGCTTTAGGATGTATTAATAAGATGTCTCAGATTATATGGCACGTGGTAAATGTTATTGTTTGTCATCAGCAAGCCATCAAGCCAATAATACAGAAAAAGCAAATGATTCAGTACCTCATGCTGTATGCCCCCGCACCAAGCTCCTGGCCAATCCCCGACAGACTGGCATCAAAGTCCTGGACGAGTCCGGACTCGATCACTTCATCCGTGAGAGGCAACTTGAGAGCCCACGCCATGGTGACGATGAGAAGATGGTTCGGAGTGCAGAAATGAATAAAACCTTGCACTATCTTTACGGGGAAAGTAGGGGAAACGTTCATCGAATAAGGTTATGACTAATACAAAATATTGACTGTTTATTGTAGGCCATACCGACCCAAAACAAGACACAATGACGCACTCAGTAACAGTCTGGTTAAGGATCGGTTACAAGTTATTATTCACGCCACTGTAGAGCTTCTCACGTTTTAAGCAAACGTGCACTGACGCGTTAAGATGAGACTAACTTGTATTAACACATGCAATTTACAATATTCGTTTTTATTTCAGTGATGTAATTAAACTTAATTACAATTTAACAACTTGCCTTTAAATAAAAACTGCAGCCCTTCACGGTCTCATGCCATCATGTCGCGCTCCTTCACTCCAGCACTACATCAAACATGTCGAGCTAACACTGACTAGCCTGTCAGCTAACTTATCTAGACAGATGCTAGCCTTAATAAGCGCCACTTATGAGAGACTCACGGCGACAAACTGACTCTCGTAGACATATCTAAAGGTAGGGACTCAAAAAATCTCTGTAGGTTCCTGAATAATTGTAAAATAATGTCTCGCTTTTGTTTGTTTATCTTGCTTCGCCAGGAAAAGGAGCTGCCGTAATTTCCGTTTCATTTCTCTTCTTCGTTTTGTTTTAGAAGTAAGAGCGAAGAACGTTGGATCTCACTATGCCATCTACCGGCTGTGGTTGTAATTATATAAATTTAGACAAGAAGTCGTATCAGTTCTTATTTCAACTATTTTCTCAAGATAAGCTTTACTCGTGATAAATTAATAATTCCCACGATGAGTAAGTTACAAAAATACAGAAGCAAATTGCTGCCATGCCAGAAACACAAAACACATCAGTGTCACATAATAAGCTAATAAATAAGTAAACTGCAATAACGTGATAATTTAGCATCATGTTATAACATGAAACTTATTACGTTATAACACGATATTGATGTTTTTCTGGGCGTGGCAATAATATGTTGCCATAGAAAACAGGCTTATTAATATGATAAACCAGATTATGTCATGCCATGCTCCCATTGTCTACACAAATAGAGTAAATAAATATAGCCTTTCAGCGTTCTAGTGCTTTACCAACTCTGGAGAAACAAGGTGTCATCTTTAAACATCTTTGAAATACGTGAAATAAAAAGAATAAATAAACTCACTTTTCACATGAAAATTAGTATAAAAAGTAGATGCATGTCAGCTGAGGGTTCCCAGAGCAGTTAGAACAGATATTTAATAGTTAAGTTATCATAAATATATTTTTCATGGAATAAAGCATATTTTCTACACCAGCCAGAATTAAAGTTGTTTATATATCAGCACATAACAATAAAGGGTGATTAATAAAGATGGTTTATTTTATTTATCTGACAAAAAAGACAAAAAAAAAATCTTTCTCCCTTCTCTCAACAAAGAAGAACATAGGTGCTTTGCAGACATTAGATATCTTATCTTAAAATTATAATTTAGCTATTGTTTCATGTTGTCATTACTTATTTTATAAATGATATAAAAATGTGATTTCACATGATCAAACAATAGTTTGCAAAATGTCTTTTTCTGAAGGTATTGTTTACTGCATGTCCACTGCGAAAAAGAATGTGATCAGTGCATAAATTTCTTTATAATCTGCATTGCATTTGCATATAAACTACAATGTTTCTAATGATGAGTATCACCTTGTAATTTGATGATTGAAATGTGTTAGTACTGCTTCTATCTTGAAAGCAAAGCTGCTTGCTGTTTGAGATCTTTAAAGAACAGAAATTGAAATCCCTTTTATAAAACTCCAACCATCCACTGAACATCAACTATTTGTTGTCTTTCCCATCCTTTTAACCTGCGTGCAAAAACAACTTGCTGTCTCACTGAAATGAACTTCATACATCAGAGGCAAGCACTTCTCTCATTCTCACATCCATCTCAAATCTAACATATCACATCTTTACAAATCATGAATCACATAATTCAATAGCTGCACAGTTAGTCTGTTAGATTCAGTCAAACAATATGACTGATATGAGGCTTAGTCACACAGAAAAAATGTTCTTAAATTGTGATGAAAAATCCAGAAGAAACATTTTGAAGCCATTTAGGAGACATACAGGAACAGCAACAGTTAGAAAAATACTCTCAGAGTATTATTATGATATTATATGTTTCAACCACACACACACACGGTACATGTATTTGCAAGATCAGAATCTCACAAATGAAACCATTGTTATAAAAACACTCAAAGCTGACATTTGTGGCATAACAAACAAAAGCAGAAGCTACAAGTTTACTTTGAAAAGCAGCTGCTGACCATGGAACATCAACCTCCCCTACGGACACTCAAAACAGCAACACATTTCATTACATCACAACTTTGAGCTCATCTTTGTGATTATCATTCAGAAATATCAAAATGATGATTGTCCCAAACAGTGTTGCTGTCAGTCCACAGATGGTCAAAAATTGGATGTTCTTCAGGCAAATAATTCAGTTGGAAAAACGTCATAGGCTGTTGTTTAAGTTTATTCTATCCTTTTTATGTCAGTCAGAATCTTAAATATGCATTTAAAGCTGCTCAGGCAGTAAAAATACTACATAAATATAAAATAAGTGAGCAGCTTCAAACGTCCATGTTGGCAAAAGCATGTTATTGAAACATCAGCATCATGTCAGCTGAAATGACAGTAATGTGACTGAAATCAATGTGGAGGAGTATCCAACAAAAACCACTGGTATAAAATCCAGCGTTCTTAAATATAACACTTTATCACTGTATTTGATAAGAGGATCATGCATTTTTCTCTACATCCTGAAAATACAACTTATTTTAGTTCTCTTTCATTACATAAATTATGCTTATTTGCTTCATTTTCTTAAAAAGTTTATTTTCTTGTGGTTAGGCTTTTATTTGCAACACAATCTGAATCTCTGTGGTTGTATCAAATGTTCATCTTCCCAAAACGAGGTGAAACCTCCCAGAACGAGGTCACTACTGAACCTGGAAGACGTTGATCTTGCTCGTGTTTTTTAGCGTCTGTCGTCGGTTGCAGAACCAAACTCTTACAACCTCCCTGTCGTAGTTCAGCTCTCTTGCGATTTCTGTAATCTCTTGTCCCGTTGGCAGCGCATTCTTCTCAAAGTAAGAGTTCAGAACTTCTATCGCCTGCGGTGTGAAGCTAGTGCGCCGCTTGCGTTTTTTGGATGGTTCCCCGCCGACGAACTCCATCAGATTCTGCTGGCCTTTCTGGTTCCAATGCTCGGCTTCAGCAAGCCACTTCTCCAAGACTGGCTTCAGCTTCTGAGCACTCTTTGGAGTGATGTCCAGCTTTTCAAACCTACCACACAAAAGAAAACATTTCATAAGAAATGATACTGTTTAAAACAGGGGATGGCAACCAGATGCCCTCGGGCATCTGGTTGCCAAATAATCTGGAATTAATCTGACCTTGTCTGAAGTCAAAGTTCAACGCACATCAAACCAACCTGTTGCTTTTTGCTGAAGTGGGCGCAGAAGTGGTTAGTACCATTGACTTTGAATAAAACAGATGTCATCTGCTCCCCCTCCTGACTGGCTGCAGTATAAGTCAAAAACTGTTGCTGTGTTCCAAATCGCGCACTTTCGTAAATGCACTTACATGATGTGCACTGTGTACACTCTGCACTCCTTGAAACTGCACAAAATCTTACAGGGTAGTGTTGCCTCAAATCAAACACTGCGACTTTGCATTTACTGGAAACTACAATCGCATTTCACAACTGTTCACAGGTGTTACTCTGCTATTCATTGATTACATCCATCATCGATTGTTTAATGTTCCTGCTCCTTCCTTTATGTAGCAAATATGGCTGCATAGAGGATGGATGGAGTGTGAGAAGTGTCCACTGTTACACACCCAACTTTTTGCCTGTTTTGAGAGCACCAACTGAGAAATCAAAATGCACTGTGTTTTTTCCATACTGTCAGCGTAAACAAACTTGTGCTCTAAAAATAGTAAATGTAAGTGCAGAAGTGCGCGATTTGGATCACAGTATCGGTCACCTCCATTCATTTGAATGGGGCTGTAGTCAGACTTTAAAAAAATAAATGACACCTTGTAGAAATGTTTCTCACATTCGTATTCTCATATTATTGGGCTGCATTGTGTTTGAGTTCTCTTTTTTCTGATTTTTTTTTTTAAATAGTTATTAGAGGTAAAAAAAAACAAAACAGGTTTTTATGTGGCGTTGCACGATACCTGATAGTTGCCAATCTTACGTAGTTCATTCAGGAATAGTAAGATATATTGGGAAGGAGAGCAAAGAAGATTATACTTTTGTTTTCGGTTTATATCATTAATGTTATTAATGTTAATATTTGTCTTACCCAGATTCCCTACTGCGTAAACTCTGGCTGCAAAATTTACAAGATGGCAGAGTGGGACCACAAGGCGGAGCCCCGCTGTCTATTTCATATACAGTCATTGGTTAGTACAAGTGAAATATGATTTGAGGATTGACAGTTAATGATTTCCTTAAAAAATAGAACTTCGAAGTGTAACAGATGTGATTTTGACCAAAATGCTAATGCTAATGCTAAATAAGCTTATCTACAAAAAACACAAAACTAAACAAAACTTTAATTATCCACACAAAAGTTTTGTGTAGATTAATAATAATTATAATTATAATAATAAAGGGGATTTGTGCACGTTTTTTATTCATGGAGTTTTTATCAAAGTCCTTCATTCTACTCAGTATCGTTGAAGTAGCCCTGAGTATCAAAAAAGTTGGTGACCCCTGCTTTAAATCATTAGTCCCTCTTATTTCACATCAACCCAACAAGTTGGACATAAACCATGCATAATAATATTTCAGGATTCAGAATCAATCTAATGACAAACGTTTCGGAACTTCTCTCTGGACATAAATTTATTCACTGCTCTTCATTAAATTCCCACAAGTTGACCATGAATCACTTCAGCAATACTTTGATTCTTTATAAACAGATTTTAATTTTCTCTGGGATAAAACTAACGTATGCTCATTCAAATACATAATGAGACTTTCTTACAAAATACACTTATTCATTTGGCAATGTGGCAATCAATAACCAATTAGCTTAATTTAGCCCACATTAAAAAAAGGTAAACAATAGAGAACAGATAGCCAAGGCTCTGTTTGGGAACAAAATCCACCGAACAATACGACTTTGATGCTTTTGATCAAAGTGCAGCTCGCTGTGCCTCCTGTAAGAGGTCTTTATCCTCCTTTATCCTTATACCTAAAATGCTTTCTTATCACCCTGACTGTTGCTGAAGCAATGATTTATTTATATGAATACTTGCAGTGCGCTTCCACAGCAGTTACTGCATACAGATGATGACAAAGGAAGTCTGCATGAGTGTATTTACTACATTCTTCATGGTTTAATGTATCAGATTTCTCATGTCTATGCATGCAACTGAAGTAGTGAAGTAAATACTTATTTTTACCCATCATTACAGGTTAAAGCTTTACTATAAAACCAGATTACCTGCATATGGCAGACTGGCTGTAGGCCGGACCCTCAGTCGCTGTCAGAGCCTGCCCCACTTGTGTCTGAGTTAGCCCCAAGGACAGCCGACGAATCTTGAAATTCTTGGCAAACTCCCGAATTTCCTCCAGATTAATGCCTTCCTCGCTGCTCACTACTTGCTGGGGCTCTAAAAATGAAAAGAGTCTGATTAAAAATAAAATCTGCTTTAAAGTGGTCTATGTTTGGAGAAGAAGCAGGTGTACGTACTGCTGACAAGCTGCCCCACTTTTCCCAGCTCTCCACAGGTGATGGGTACAGTGGAGGAGAGTGTGGTGGATGTCTTCAGGGCAGACGGCTGTGGGGCGATTACAACGGGTGACTGTGTGACATTTGTTGCAGAAACCTGTTAAAAGAAAAATTAATATTATAAAATATACCTTATACAAACGGTGGGTTCCTTCAGAGATGTTAAGATATTTTTTTCCAATTCAGTCATTTTCTTCCTTTCTGGATTTAAAACAGATACCAATCATAAGGCTTGTTTGTGTTTTTCTACCTGTGTGCTTGGCTTCGTAAGTGCTGGAGGAGCAGCAGCAGCTTTGGGCAGGACTGCGGCAGAAGTCGTGACCGCAGCAGGTCCATTCCCCATCGTGGCGATAATCTGACCCTGGGTGTTGAGAAGCAGCTGAGGGGTGACTGTCTGTACCTGGAGACCCTGGAGACCCTGGAGTCCCTGGAGTCCCTGGAGTCCCTGGAGTCCCTGAAGGCCTTGAAGTCCCTGGAGGCCCTGGAGAGGCAGCGTGGGTGTTGCAGCCCCTCCACCCAGGGATGCTGGGTTCACTAGCAGAGGAAGCGTTCCTAAAACCTGTGAGGATAGTTTGAAGTTCAGTTAAATCGATTAGACACCCAACAGAACATTTATCAGCAACCTGTCAATGCACTGTTTCTGCCTCTGGGTAAGAAGTTCACTCCGTGTACAATCATGTTTCTTAAGAATTGCTTTTGTTTGCAGTCTACCTCTAATGAGCTGCAATAATCATAAGACTGAGTAATGAAACTATTTGAGAAGACAAATCAGTTTCCACATGCTCTGCTGACTTTAAACAGCACTACAGAGTGATGTTAACCGGAGGCTAAGGGCTTTTATTCCCAACACAGAAACACAATAACATTTTAATAGCCTTTGGAGGGAAAGTGATTGAACATCAAGTTCGATTTTTATTAAAGTGTTCTCCTTTTGTTATTAAATCTGTTCAGTGTTCTATGCAGTCAAAGAACTTTTAACAACTACTAATACACATGTAGTGATATTGTTTTCTCTGTTAGATTCTCATGTTTAAGACCTTTCCGAATCAGAACTCACACATATAATCTAATGCAATACAGACGAATCACATAAATTCTATAGCAGTATTTTCCTGAAACCCACCTGACCCTGTGCATTCGTGATGATGTGGCTGGTGATGCCCGCCATGTTAGACATGGCGCTGGTGAGGATGGGAGTGGAGGTGAGAGAGCTGAGGAACTGAGGCTGAGCTCCCAGGGAGGCTGCGTTGATCTTAAAGAGTCACAAAATGTGTAAACATCAGCGAGTACAACATCACGTGATGGCATGAAAAGCACTGTATGACTCATATGCAGTATTCTTACAATGGCAGGGTTGAGGGACAGGCCTGCTGTCTGGAGAGCTGCCACAGATATGTTGGACTGAGAAACAGTCGTGGAGGCTGAGGTGGGCAGAGCTGCAGCTGCCTGAGCAGCAGTGACCTGTGCACTGGTCACTTGTGTTGGCTGAGTCGTCACCTGCTGCACAGCCGCTTGCACAGGCTGAATAGGTGCTGCTTGATGCTGGAACATGGTCTGTGTGTTTGTGTGAAGCTGGGGCTGGACTGGGTTCAGGACTGTGGCAGCTAAGTAAAGATGAGGACATGGAAATGATTCATTTTGTGTGATTCAGTGTGGGAAAACAGAGTAAACATCAGGTCAGGTGTCAGCTGTGATTCAGTCAAATATCATCTGAACTAATTCAGATATGAGAAGCTGAAAAGATTGCACACATATGCGGGTAGTTTTACCTTGGAGGCCTGCAAAGGGCAGCTTGAGAAGGTTTCCAGCAGGGTTAGCTGCAGCCAATCCTGGCAGAGTTGCCACATTTGTGGTTGGCAAAGTGAGAACAGCCAGACCACCCTGTCCACCAATGGAGCCCGCCATACTGAGTGGGATGAGCAGGGGCTGCCCCAAAGACCCGGTCTGAGCCATCATACCCGTCATCAGAGAGGCCAGACTCTCTTGGGTCAGCACCTTATGTTGCAAAGACAGAAATGTCTAAAATTAGCTGCAAACTTAACTGATACTCACTCGGTTGTTTTTCAAGTTAAATCGAAATGCAATTTTTATATTCATACTCCGTCTTTCATCTCACCACTTTTCAGATTTTGAAATATAGTATTCACTTTTTTTTGGTGGCATTAGTTCAGTTTCAGATTCTTTCAATTGCTGTGAATTATGTGCTCACAATTTCTACAGCCCCAGGCTCTGTGTTCATGTGTCAAACTGGTCCCGTTATTCACACTCAAAATGCACGACAGGCGATGGCCTCAGTCAGGGACAGTAAATCATCTACAGAGGCCTTCAGGCCATAATAGCAACATTGATCCCTGTGACACATGAACTTTAGACACAATGTGAGCAGGATGACGTGCACACACAGCATTCCTAATTTCAGAAGCTTTCTTGTTGGGAAAACTTTAAATTTCAAACATCTGCGGTAAACAAAGATGTGTCTTCAGTTCAGTGTGTATATCTGGTCGTACCTGTGGGCAGCCTTGAACAGCGATGGGCATGGTGGCCTGTTGCTGTGGCAGGGAGACACTGACAGTGACAGCAGGAGTCAGTGTTTGTCCAGCATGAACTGGAGCCTCAACAGACACCACCTGCTGCTCATCCAGCACTGCAGGAGCACATCCAGAGTTAGCTCTTTCTGACATTTTATCTATTGAAAAATCACTGCTAGAGTATCATTTGTGTATGAATAACAAGTCCTCCACTTTTTAATAATTTATCCTGGATGATTTACCTGCTGCCTCCGAGCTCTGTGGCACAGCAGAGTTCTCCTGTGAGCTGCATATCTCAGGCCTCTCTGCAGGATGAGCCGTTCCCTCTTCAGCTTTTCCTTCACTCTTGCCATCAGGCAAAGACGGCGGCTGAGGCACATCAACTTCGACCTCTAGCACACGAATCGTCTCATGGCCAGACATCACAATGACCTGGACAGCAAAAAGCAGAAAATGCTTTGATAATCTAATTAAAAACTATGCCCCCAACTTTCTCTCAAGGTAGGTCATCATCACAGATTGGACACATTGAACAGAATCGTGTGATAGTTGGTGGAAAAATAAATATCAATTTGAAGTCCTGTGGGGCTGCCAATAAAGAAATGACATCGTTTACCACTTTAATTCTCTTTTTTAATGAATGTAATTTTGACAGAAGCAATGATTTGAAGTTTGCATTATAAAGATCTAGAGGAGACAAGACAACTTGGACAGGAGAGCGAATGCAGAGACAATCAGAGCCTGACCAACATTATTAACCGATACAGCTCACTTTAAAGTCAACATTGGCAAAATAACTGAAGGGAAAAGCCTGTTAGCTCATTAGCAGCCTATTTGCAAAGTTAGCGTGCTGTTATGCAACGCCTCCAAAACCCACTGCCAAAGTTAAATTTTATCAAAGTACTCGAGGCATTCAGATTCAGGACCAAAATATTATTAATTAATAAATACATTATTTTGCAGGCACAGGGATTCCCATAAGAATGAATGGATTTCAGGATGTCCCACCTTCAAGCACAGATGTAAGTGGAAAGAAGCCTAAGGTTTATTATTTCACTTTAATAGTTTATAATATTATGGGCCTTGTCATAAAATCACCTCACTCTTTCCCTCTGTTTAACTAAAACACACACCTGATCCTGATCATTATGATCATTACTGATGGAATCTAGAGTGATTTTTTTCAAAACTCAAGTTCCCTTTGGATAACTTCATGAAGCAGAGCAGACACATAGAGGGAAAGAGAAGAGTGGAGCAAAGCAGGGGAAGCCGCTGTGTGTGGTGCTGGATGACCGTGTATGCATGTAGAAGGGATATGACAAGAAGAAAGTTTAGCAGATTAAAGCTAAAGATTATTAAAGATTACTGCACCCACTGAACAATTTGCCAGATCTTCTCTGCCAATGCCAAACATCTTATTCTGCCATTGACTGTTGCTTGGTGTTGTTTGGTGGATTGGATGATTGAAAAACAAGACATATTGGTAATTTGTTCATTTAACAAACAAGAGCCTCAGTCATGTTGGAAGAAAAAACACTATTACAACACCAAAAAAGAGTCAGTGGCAGAACAAGCTGTTTGGCATTGACACAGAAGACTTGGAATAACTTGTTGTAATGTAAACAGGGTAATGTATACCTGGGAATATTCTTTGATAAACGACCACAGAGTTTTCTGCAGGAAAAGCCCAAGCTTTAAATTCTATAATCACCACCAGTCATGTTTCCTTAATGGAGGGAAAGCCATAATCGTGATCACGATCAAAATTCATTGTGCAGCCCTATTGGTCAGACTTGAGAGACAATGCTGGAAGAGAGAGGAGGGTGCATACCTGGTTGTCTTTGGCAGGGGAATTTCAAAGAGCAGGTTTTAAATGGCTGTAAAAAGACTTCTGCAGTCAGACAGTGAATGGCTAAGGAGAACAGAGAAGCCGAGCACATGTTAGGGCACAATGACAAAAAGAAACAAAAACAGCACCAAAAAGAAAGAGACACAAATGAAAAAAGCATGGCTACTCCAAAATAATGAGAAGAGGATCAGCCAACAAGCAGCTCAAGCAATGCTTTCATCAAGCTCCCTTCAGTACATCCATGAAGAGCATTGCTTTTGTTTGCCGACTATGTCTAAACAGAGTGTTACGGGAGAGAGAGAAAACACAATTCATTATTGAGGAAGGCAGTTTAAAAGTCGGTAAACTTGACAAGCATAGGGCAGCAGGTATTACAGAATGATAAAACATAAAAGGGTCTGGATCAGAATGAACATCTTTATGGAAGTTAATCATTCCATTATGAAATGGTATGTCAGCAAATGGGGGGGTGACGGAAGCACTTGTAGACAGTAGAAGCTATTATCAAGATTGGAGGAGCCCTGTGTAGATTTAGAGGGAAAAAGGAGCACTTCAGTTTGCTTTGAGTGACAGATGAGTGTTACCTGCTCATTGACAGTAAGTGGGGCATCTTTGGCAGGGAGATCCTGGGAGTTCATGGCTCTCTGCACCGCCACAGTCACTGTACTCCTGGCATTCTGGGATGACAGAAAGGTTAAAAATACCCTGGAAAAAAAACCTTTGCTCTGATGTTTAACACAATATTTATAGAGAAATACATTTATAGGATGAATCTCAAAATGTGGGATATAAAGCCAAGTGAAGCCAAGCTTGTTTCATGACCATTTAAAGTTAGTAAAATATGAGAACACACACATACACTGATCTAAAAATAACAGTGATACACACAAGAATATCACAAATCCACAGGAGTTACTGCCTTCATTTCAGTCATGTCAATGACACACTATTTAATCTAAATCGCTTTATTTAGTGTCTGAGTTTTGGTTTGTAGCCATTTCAGGAATGGAACATTCATCAAGTTTTTTTTATGCTGGGTGACCCTAGTTAACCTGCAGTACCCTCACATGCATGGCTGAATGTTGGTTACAGCAGACACACATGTAGTGGGCTGTTTTTCATCATGGCTATTTCTGTCATTGCAGGACCAGACTATTTGAAGGGGCCTATAAAAACAGGCCATATTCAGTTGCACTTTGGCTGCAGAAAACATGGTGAAACACGTTGATCGTGGGCTTGAAGTGGTAGTAAAATCATGACAGATCGAGGAAAGATTGCAGCTGGCGCATTTCCTCCTGCAGTGCCCCGTTAGACATGAGGATCTGACAAAACTTCAGCGGGTGTTGATGGGCTCCCCACCCCCATCCTGCCCAATAAAAGTCTCGTCGCGTCGGCCACTTTTGGAGACAAGCGCTGCCAACCAACTACAAGCGACAGAAATCACCTCGACCCGTGTCTAGAGACGGAATATTATGTATTTCCTTCTCTTTATCATAAATATATAAATTATGCTAATTACGAACATTGCATATTAACCAAAACTCATTTCCTCTCGCCATTTCGCTGCACTGCACGAAGAGCAGACACGAACCGTTTATTATGTGCAACTTACCGCGGAAATGCAGCTTATTTTCTGTAATCCCCCGCTCTTTTAAAAGGTCCTTGTCACAGTTTGTTTCAGTCACACATAATTAAAAATTCATCTCAGCTCCCAGACAGGCGCTGTGACTGCACACAAAAGAGGTATTTGCATTGATAAGGAGGGTTGCAATGTTAGGATCTCGTCCCTCTTAATATTTAATGACGATGCCCTATCAGCAACACTTCAGGCAATCAAAAATCCTTCAGGTGACTCACAAAATCCTGTTTGAGCTGTTAAGTCGGACAAATTTGCCACAAAATTGGCCTTTGGCACTACGTCATGAACATAATTTATGCAAGGAAAAATCTTGCATTGAAAAATGTCTGCCTCGACTTCAGAGGTGCCATGGTTCTCTTAAAGGGGACGTAGCTCACTCAGCGGCAGAGCAGAGGGAGGCATGGACGCCGAGAAATAATAAATCACTGCTGCACCCAGAATAATTTGCTCCAACTGCGCTTTGTTCGTTGACAGTGTCTCTGATTATCTCTGAGATCAGGTACTATATCTTAAAAAAAAAAAAAAAAACCCGAGAAGATTCCTAATAACATCGAGCTCTAATTATGTTTGCACAACCAGCCCACTTAAAGTACTAACAAAGTATCATTTGCTTTTTGGATCTGTTTTTTCTCTGTTGGATGCTTAATAAGAAATATGGAAGCCCGTTTCCACCTGGAATAAAATAGAGAAACTTGCTACTTTTTTGCTTACTTATTTTTTATTTACTTTTGTAATTATTGTTATTTTTACTTGCCTCATTTTTATCATTATAATTGAGGCAGATTTATTCATTTTTCTTCCATCGAAATGAAACAATAAAGAACAACACCATTTTGTGTGCTTGTCTTGTTGCATCCTTTTGCATATTGCTGCATGGGGCTGTAAGAAGTTGTATTTAACCTGAATTTAAAGGAGCTGGGAGTAACAGCAGACCTAATATTTACTGAGAGTTTGTTTCAGATATTTGGAGCATCAAAACTGAATGCTGCTTCTCCATGTTTGGTTCTGACTCTTGGGGCTGAAAGCAGACCTGTTCCAGGGGACCTAAGCGATCTTGATTGTTCATACTGAATTACGAGATCACTGCTATATTTCGGCTTTAAACCAGTCATAAACCAACAGAAGTATTTCAGAATCTATTCTCTGAGAGACAGGGAGCCATTAACCATTAAATGCAGTGTGTAAAAACAGATATGCACATTATGCACTTTTGTCATAGTGAATAAAATTAAAAGCTTGAATGAACAACAATAATGGCCAAATCTTGGTATGCACATTTCAAGGACCCTGAACCCTCAGAAACAATAAAGATTTACATCAATTTGAAACTTATACTAATCTTTTCTATGACTGTTCAGGATGGAGACACACAAAGGCCTATTACATTTTAAAGTTGTTGTTTTGTTTTGTTTTGTTTTTTGTTTGTTTTTTTTAATTTACCAAGTATTAAAAAATCAGAGATACTTTCCAATGTCTTGCATATCTCAAGTCTCATGTCTCAATTTCTGTTATGTTACATGTTATACTGTGTTATTTAGGCTATGGCGAGCAATAGTGCATTAGTGATATGGTGCATACATGTTTGGCTAAAACTTACAGGTAGGAACTTTTTAGTTAGTAGTTAGTATATAGTAGTTCGGTTGTTTGAGTTATTTCAATTGTAATTTTTTGTTGTTATTTGTATGTTTTTAATCATACTTTGGTCACTTTCATCTGTGTTCACTCTTTACATTATGCTACTTGGCTGCCGTAACCAGTTTTCAGTTTATCTGGTCAGCTAGTTGGCCATATTTTTGAATAATGTCTTGTAAAAAAGTGTTTGTGCCATGTCTGGTTCTCGACTTTTTTCTTTTCAGGTACAATTATGGACGAATTTAAGTTATGTAGAACTACTGTCTCATCTTTAGCAGCAGTCTCATCTCCTGAGTTCCCGCTTATTTTCTTCTATAGGGGGCGCGCGCGGGTAAATCACCATTGAGTGCGTCGAATGACGGACAGCGAACGACTGACGTCACCACTTCCACAACAACAAGAAGCTGAAAAACAAGGAAGTGAACGATTGTGAAGCCGTAACCTGTTTTAAGGCCGTGACAAGATACGCAGAGCACCGTTAAATCTGAAATTACTCTGTATCCAGATCATCCAGAAACATGAACAACAAAGGTATTTCTCCACATCCGTTTTTGGTCATTAGTCAACTGTTCGCTATACGACCCTGACGATATAAGTAAAATACGAAGGGCTGTCGTTATGGCCATCTAAACGGACTCCTGTTACGTACATGACAATAAACCACGGACTTTGTCTGTGTTACGTACACGTTGAGCTCTGGAATGCAGATTAGAATGGAATACTGCTACTATGAAACGCTTTAATTTACTATTAGCTTGTATCACCAAGCATTAGTGTGCGGGTCACATATTAATAGCTTGCATCACTCTGAACTGACAGGTTTAAAGGCAAAGCCCGACATGATTTTACTGTTTTGGTTTACAGGCATCGGAATGCCAATTTGTGTCAGACATCCTAAAAACTGACAAATAGTATTGTGACCGTCCCCGAAACGTATACGTAGGTTTATACGTTTATCGTTTGTCTTTTTACTCTCCCATATGCACCTCGCATCAGATCTTTTGTTGCTGCTAGGTGTTGATGCAGCCATACACGGCACACGTACAGACTGCAACGAGCATTTATTTCCATTATCGATTAATCTATTTTTTCCTCTTGTTGTTAAATTCTCTTGCGCATGTCAACATATATTATTCAGTCTATGTTAAACATGCAGCTCAAAACATAAGCTCACACATAGCCCTGGGCAATGCCTTTAAGTGTTTTTTCGTCCGACAAGAGTATAAAGAACAACAGAAAGTGTTTATGCATAGGAGGGAGAAACTAGACAATATTTGCCCCTTTTCCTCAAAATCCTTAAATAAATAATCAGTTGGAAAAGTTATATCATCGTCTGATTGTATTATCGACTGAATATTTCAGCTTTAGCTATATGTTACATGGTATCAATATTTTTTTTTCTAACATTTTGTCCATATTTAAATTCGTGATCTAAAGAGGCCCAAAACATCTCCTCAATAAAGTAATTTCAAAGTGTTAACTCAAGATGTCAACACGTTTTATTGTTATTTTGGAAAATCAAATTTTGTTTTCCCATCACAAATCATAAATTTATTTAATCATCTTGAGATCACAATGCTTGTTTTCTAAAAAAAAAAAATAATAATTAAAAAAAAATCCAGGATTATTTTCCGACAAGGCCACTCTAATGAGATGGCCCTTTTACTATGTAATGTTTGTTTTCTTGTGATTTTGAAACCAAGTGGATACAATTTGTGGTCATCTTACGTGTAAGCTCAAAAAACAATTTATAATCGAAAACACAAAAAATAACACGAATACTGCTTCGGGCCTCAGTTTATTTATTAATCATCTCCATTTTTTACTTGAAAAGTCCATGTTAAACTTTGTCTAACAGTGTCGTGTCAGAACAGCATTACTGGTCACCCTTAAAAGGGCATTTTTCTTTGCCTTTTCTCTTGATGGAACAAGTGCCACTCGCAGGCTCATCAGGGGTCCCTGAAATAGAAACTACCTTTGAAACTTCCTGTTGCCTACTGTTGACACTCAGATGCAGTCACTCATTCAACTAGAAGGTTTCTGTGTCAGTGTTCTGACTGAAATGTAAAATGTTGCTTTGCAGGTTCATATCCACAGCAGGCTGTGTACCCTCAGCAGAGCACTGCACCTGTATACCCTCCTGCTATGCAAATGTCTCCTCAGGCACCTCCTTACACAGACACACCACCTGCATATTCTGAGGTAACTCTATGGATTAAATTCTCTACAATTACACAAGTCATTTTCCCTGTGCTCAACTATTAAAACCTCCCTTTTATCATTTCTGTGTACGCAGATATACCAGCCCAGATATGTGCTTCCACCTCAGGTGCCTGGTCAGTTGCCTCAAATGTCCTCTCACTACCCTGGTGCTCAGGTGTTCATGCCCATGCAGCCACACATGCCTGTTGGGCCAGTGGGCCAGAATGTCCCCATGGCTTATTATCCCATGGGAGCCGTGTACCCGCCTGGTTCAACAGTGATGGTGGAGGGTGGCTTTGATGCAGGTGCTCGCTTCAATGCAGGCAGCAGCGTTTCCATCCCAGTGAGTATCCACAGAGTTCAGTGAGGGAACGTTCCCCTTAAATAACAAATGGCTGAATTCACTTATTTATTTATTTGGTAAATAGAAAAAAATGAAAATCTTGACAAGAATTACAACAGAATGATAAATAAATCTATACAACAATCTCAACTGTTAAATTCTCCACAGCAACACAAGGAAAAGAGTACAGGTTATAATAAAGTAGGACTAGTGTTGCAATAAGCTACAGGTCACCTTCTTTGTATTCTAATATCAAATTTTTGGGGGGTTTGAAATTAAAAATGTGATTTTTTTTTGTCCTGAGTTCTTTTATATTTATATATTATTCAAAAATAAAGAAATATTCATAGGAATATTACATTTGTGTATGGCTCTAATGTTAATAGTAGTTAAATATGATTAAAGGCGCTGAAAGAGTAAATAAATATTCTCTTGTATCTGTGTGCACATATACTTCAGTGCCCCAGTTGGGGGACCCTAGTCAAGAAATTCTGAACGCAATCCTGGCCCAGAGAAGTGAATGGAAGTCCAACCCAAAGGTGAACACTATTTGTGCTTATTTCTCCTCTTCTCTAGCCCCCACCTCCTGGACACCCACCCAATGCAGCTCAGCTGGCTGCCATGCAGAATGCTAATGTTGTAATGACACAGCGCAAGAACAACTTCTTCCTGGGAGGAACCGGTGGAGGTTATACCATCTGGTAACAGCAAGTCTTCAAGTCCTCCCTCATGCCTCAACCGTGTCCCCATCCCAGAAGAAGCCCAGCTCCTCCTCCCATATGCCTCCCTCTTCAGGCTGCTTGGCCATGCCACAATACTGATTTCACCTAACGGAATGTAATATTTTAGCGCCCTAGTGAAAGGTACAGTACTCCACTTCTCACCTAGAGATCAAACAATAAACGCCAACGCCTGAGAGGTCAAATGTAATTTTTTAAATGTTGTAGAATTCATTCATTCCAAATTCTTTATTGGATCTAACCTCTTTGGTCATTCCAGATTAAACCTCTTCCAGGACTCTGTACTCTTTATTTCTCCAGACTTGGTCTTTTTTTGATCCACTGGATTACAAATTAAACTGAGATGTTCTTGTATACCTGTAAAGCTACATAAACGAAATGTTGAAATATCAGACCTGCATTATGTAGTTTAGCTGCTTTATAGTGAAAGTGAAATGCAGTTACAAAGTTGCAGTGGAAGCGCAGAAAATAAACCTTCACTTGTCTTTTTTTGGAAACTTTTAGAGTAGTTAAACAAATAGATGTGTAACAGTTTCATGTAAATACAAGTATGAGAAAGTAAATCTCATCTATAAAAAAAAAGAAAGCATCCTGTATGCGTTTAGCTAGAATTGTCTTGTCCTTTGCACAAAATCCAAAAGACTACAGCAAATTTATTGCACAGTGAAAGGTCTTATCCGACAGACCGCCACATTGAAATCACTTGTAAATTAAATAAATTTAAGCAAATAATTCAAGAAAAGATTTCATGCAATATCCAAAGTGGTTTACTGTACCTTGTTGGGCAACTTGTAGTTGAACATAGTCAAGTGCCAAAGAGCACTGGGGATAGCCCGAATTTAAAGCAAAATAACTTCAGTAAACTTAAAGGAAAGAAATTTTAAAGTAAATCCAAATAGTTAGTTGAACGGGAAGGGGTGGTTGGTGTAAGCTTAGAGCTCTTTTTTTCATTTCCCGTTTCTTTTTCACAGTCGGATACCCAGAGTTTATACACTAAAGGTTTTATTTTATACTTTTCATGAACTACCATCAGTCATTTTTACACAGTGTCCTTTGGTTTCATCATACCAACTTTTCAAAGTATTTATTCACTGTAGAAAAGTGTCACCTTTGTAATAGCATTAGTTTGAAATACATAATTCCATTTTCTCTTTTATTTTCATGACTTTTCCATGTTGAAGTGATCTACATAAGTAGCTAGGCTTAGTATAACCAATGAGCTGGTTGTACCAAAGATTTGGTCTATGATGCACTTACGTTTGGTTGTGACTTTAAAATTGTCACAATTTAAAAGCAAACATATCATCAAATCAGCAGTTACACAAGCGTTGGTATCAAACCTTCATTCTGTCGTGGCTGCAGTTGTTAGTTTAGGTGTTGATGTCACGTTATGTGGGTTAATCACATCTTTCAGTTGTATACTTTTGCACCTTTTGCTATGTACAAATTTGATGACGTACTTTTTATCTGAGATGCACTGCTAAGAAAATGTGAGTGGTCGCACACAAGGAGCTACTGTATTTTTGTTCTGTAGCTCTTTTTTTTCGTTCTTTAACGAAAGCTGTGAGATTTTGGAACATTTTTAGATTCATCAAGTCGAAAGTCAAGATGTTTCATGTTGTTTTGGACTTGTTTGGAATGAGGTGAATATCACTGTTGGCAGATTTGCTGATTTCAAGGCAAAAAAGAACTAACCTTCCTTTGACTCGTTACTTTTCTACATTATCTTCAAACTTCAAAGACCGTGTCTGATCTTGGTAAGTCATAATAAATACCATTAACTTCTGTTTCTTGATCTCTTTCATTCTGGTGTCTGGTAGCGTTGATGTTTCACTGGGTATCCGACACTCCATATCAAGTTTTAACAGCTGTGGCCGACTGAAAGCAAATGGTGTTGCAGCCGACCTAGATTAACCATTTTTTTGTGTTATTTTGAGGACCAGCTTTGTGAAAACGTCTTTATTTATTAAGCTCATGCAGAAAATCATGACTGACATGTCACTGTAGTGTGTTTAAATGGCTCACTGTTCATTTAATATCACTCACACTGTCCTTTCATTTTGGTTTAGAGGGCCACAGCTATCAAAGCTTCCAAACACATTTTTTTTCTTTCTTTCTTTTATTTTCCATCTCTGCTCTGATTGTTTGTAACCCAGCATCATGGTGGCTTTGTCCCAGCAATATGAAGTACTGTATAACTACAGGTGACCAGTAGATGCTATGCCAACCACAGCCAGCAAATGGATCTCTCTTTGTTGAAGGATAATGGACATTTATAGTTCAGGGATTCTCTTTACAATATTTTGTAAAAAATAGATGTATGTACTAAAGTGATGTGATAGACTTTGGTACATGTTCTATCTTTTAAGATTACTAAAGGAGAAGAGTGTCAAAGATGGAGTACTTTGAAAAAAGAACTTAGGTGCACTTAACTTTTTTATACTAAACTTAAAATTTAAAATGTAAGTTTAGAATAAAGGTTATTTTGGAAATTTGAAACGCTGTGTGTCTGTGTCTTTGTATTCACAGACTGTGTATTAGAACATGTATTTTTGGTTGCTGTAATGCTGTGATTTAAGCTTCCTGGCAGGACTTCATCAAAGGTAACTGAATTATTTTTGGGTTTCTCCAGTGGACGCCTCAGCCAAAACGAACATCACAAATGATTTCATTACTCACATTTATTCAGCACACTTACTCCAGACAAGAACTAATACCTACTTTGATAAAAAAAAAAATCATTATGCAATCACTCATTGATTTGTTTTGGTCCAAAATCCCAGTCACAGAGTTCCCAGATGACTATGTAAATCCAACAGCCCCAAATAAAATCAGTAATATCCAAATAAGTTGATTATTTTGTCACCATGTCCACAAGTTTTTGATGTACCCCTAATGTTCCCATCCAAAGCTGTGTTTCTTGTCATGTGTTGAAATGGCTTGTACTAAAGTACTAACTGTATTTTATCAGCTAATAAAACCCTTTCAATTGACCCAGCACAACTGCAAACAAGCTGCATAAAAGCAGAGCCTCGGTAAGGTTTTGAGTATTTTTCTACTACATGATTATCAGTTACTGTTTTATTGATGTTTTGACTTTTTAATGTTCATTTTTGGGGGGAACTTGTATGCCTCTTCTCTGGGGATTTTGGAGGAGAGAATGTGGCGGCAAAAGAGTTGTAATTAAATCCCTGATGAGGCACATGATTTAACATTTTTAGCTTCTTATTTCTGGCTTTTTCTGACTATTAGCCATTTTAGCAGACTATATCAACCATTTGAAGCAAGCATATGCAAAGTTTGGCCTGGCCTTGGGGCATTTTCACATAATGCAAAATATTTATTATGGTGCTGAAATTTATCATGTTCTAAATTATATGAACAGTCACGTTTTTTGTCAAATAGAAATAAACCAAAGCATATCTAACCTCTAAACCAAACTACATTTGGACTTAATGGAAGAGGATTAGGGCAACTAGAAAAAAAAAAGGTCCAACATTTCTTTATCATTATTATTCTGAGGGGGGAAAAGTCAGAATTCTGACTTTTTATGAGAATATTGGGCCTTATTTTTTTTCCCAGTGGCCCTAATCCGCTTCTGTAGAACCGTCCATATGTTATGTGTATATAGCTTAAGTTCTGTACGGTCTGCTGAAACTCAAGAACTCTTAGAGCTGCATGTTAATAATAATGTTTCTCATGATGTGAACATCCAAAGTTCAAAAAAAAAAAAAAAAGAGGACACAAAACTAGATTGAAGTGATGAAATTTTACAGAGAAGAAAAAAAATGTTTTTTTTTCAGAATATACGATAAAAAAATTTGAGCTAAAAGTATGTAATCTTAAAAACAAGATGGAAAAACAATTGTGATAAAATCCACACCCTGATAAAAAAAAAAAAAAAAAAACCCTCTCATCTATTTTTCCCATATCACCCCCTAATGGAGAACATTTTTCTCAAGAAGAAGCTTTTGCTGATGTTTACACAGCACGTAACACTAGAGAAAACTGACCACTCATCATCTGTTGTTTCATTTCATGAGTCTTGTAATGACAGCATAAGTATATTTGACGACTGACAGATTTTTTTCTAGAACCCGTGAAATGAAATGGTGCATTCTTAACATCTTTACTTTTATAATAAACAAATGTCAGTAAGAGCTGCTGGTTGTTGGTCATTTTCACAAAATCAAATGTGGACCTCTTTAAAAAAAAAAACATTGTACACCCATGCTTTACTGCATAATGTCTGAGGACTGCTTATTTTTCCAGTTATTTTCAAAAATAATCACCCGAAATGCAAAAAAAAGCAAAAGTTCTCATCAACTCAAAGTTCAAAATGTTTTTAAAGTCTCTTTAGTCCAACTGGATGTTTAAAAGCATAAAACTTTTGATGTGTTATCTATATGACAAAGATGAGCTGAAGCATGCTGTACATGACCTGTCAACAGGGTGCACCAAAATCAACACTAACAGAAAGTTCCTCCCAGGAGATTTGAGAAGTGAGAACCAAGAGGACTTTTTGCTCAGAAACTTAAACATTCATTGTACTATCACAACAGTTTGCGTTGAATTGTCTTTTGATTGATTCATAGTCGTATTTTTGGGCTGAAGACCATGACGAGCAGACGCACAGTTTGGTGACACTAATCCAGAAACAGGTTTTATTACCTTCTGTATTTCTGTCAAACAGGAAGTCATCAATAACAGTATCTGGGGAGAAATTATACAAAACAAAACCATACACAACAAATCCTAACAAATAGTGTTAAGCTATCCTTCATTCAAAGAGGACAATGTTGTTTTTGATTAGCTTATAAAAAGATGCATAGAAAACAATTTAAAAACACATTCATAAAAAGTGACTATAGCTCCAAACACACGTCTGTAACAGTTTGTGTTTGGGTTAAAACACAGTATATCTGAAGGAAAATAACATAAACAAAAGAAACGAAGCACACATGGCTGATAAACAGTAACAGACAAGCTAATCCTGCATTTTGATTGTTACTGATCGTGTCACAGGGACATGTTTAAACCCCACCACCTGTTTAATGCCTCCCTCTGCTATTCTGAACACACCTGTTAGTCTGCCACCTGCTGCTTGTCCATCAATATTCCCTTTCCTCAACAATCTTTGGTATCGCCTCTTGAGTGCCAGAACAAAAATCTTACAAGGTTTTTCCTTTGTGCTGTAAGTTTCTTTCCTTCAAATCACAGAAACAGGAAAAAAGAACACTTCTTCTCAGTCCTCCACAGACCCTTTTTTTCATTCCTAAATGGTTTATATGAAATATTCCTTCTTTTCGCTGACAGCCTGGTTGCTGTTCTCTTCATCGGGGTCCTCTCCTGGAGCCAGCTCCCCCGTCGTCCTGTAGTCTCCTTTGTTGTGGCAGAGATACCGATACAACAGGAAGGCCAAAGCAGCTACCGTCAGCAGGATAAGAACTACAACCACTGGGGGAAAAAAAGAGAGTTTTTAAAATCGTTTTGGGACTTGTTCTTTTCACAGTGGTGTATAAGAAAAAGCTTTGGAGAAAGTGTAAAAGTTACCTGCAATAACTGCAGAGTCTGTGCTTGCCGGGGCTGCTGTTGTAAAGACTGAGGGAAAAGTAGAATCAGACAACTTGTAGCAGAGCAGGTAAAAAAAAAAAAAACGTCCAACTGTACATTATTAGAGAGGAAGTTATCCGTTTCGCAACAAAAAGATGTAGGAGTTACCCATGGTTGTGTCGGCCTGAGTAGGAAGTGACGTTAAAAGACCCGCATCTGTAGCTGACAAAAATAAAAGCACAGCATGCACCGATAAAACAGCACAAACATATCACAACACTTGTTGGCTGCAGCTCAACTTTCAAAACCAAAAAGCCTCAGAGCAGATCCAGAAAAACAAGCTTACTCACCTTCTGTAACAGTCGAATTTGTGGACAGTGTTGTCAAAGACATGATGTCTGATGCTGAGAGATAAAAGGTGGTGTTAAAAATGTCTCACAGGCAGTTCTATCTTCACCATACAGTCTGCTGGAAGTGATTTGTGTAACTGTTGTCTGACGAAGGAATAATAACTGTTGTGTCACAGTAATCTGATTATGAAGAGCTGGAACCCAGCCTGCTCTTTTATTCCGAATCCTCTGATGTAATGACCTAATCACAGAACAAAGCAGTGGGTAACACTACTGAGGTCTTTTACTTCAGTATGAGTAGCGAATAATTTAAAACACTGCTTTTCAACCCAAAGTCAGGCTTGAAAATGATAAACACAATAAAATGAGTTCTCTGCAATGCTTTACAGGTGGTTTCAAATTATGAGACAAAGACATCAACTTGGGATTTAGGATAATGAAGCGGGCAGTTTGTTTCAACACGCTCAAATTTTAAAGCTCCTGTAAGGAGGTTTTAGCTGGTTATCAATAATGCATTTTCATGACCTACGACTGCAACAAAATTTGGCATCAATTCTGTATTACAGCTTCAGTCTTACTTCATTCCAACCAATTACCATGATATTTTCCCTTTTTTGGGTGGAATTTCAGGCCAATAGACCTTATTTACAAAAAGGAATGCCCTGTTTTTTGACGGTAAAAGGCAATAACGGTAACTCAACCAAGGTTTGCAAAAGTTTAGATGAGGCCTTGAGCCTCACTGCAGACAGCTACAGGTTGTTAGCCTGTCAGTGAAGTCAGTAATCCCCGTAAATGGGCAAAAACTTTAAGTTTAACCAGCTTAACAAAATAACATGAACAGTGTGTGCAGATAGAGAAATCAGCTATTCGGACCCAAGCTGGCTTTTTTCACTTAGTTGAAGAATGGTTTCAAGCTTAGCACATTATGCTCTTTGTTTCATAACAAATCAATACCACCACCTACTGGTCTGGCATGCATACTATAGCTCTTAGACATTTTTGCTTTGACATATGAACAAAGGTTTTTTTAACCAAAGATTTCTATTTTGAAGCAGGCTGTTCACCTGTAATCAAAGTCTAAATTAGCAACATATGACGCTATGGGAAAGTGTAACAAAGCTACTTAAAGCCACACTTTAGTGCCAATAACATTCACAATTAATTGGTAAGTTGTTAGTCTATAAATATCAGAAAGTGGTTGAAGATAGTATATAAGTTAATAATTAATTGTCTTGGGGTTTTTTTTACACAACCTAACGATGTTTAAGCTTATTACATATTAGCTTTTGTTCTGCATTATCATAGGTGATTGAGTAAACTGGGGTCAAACAAAACCAGGATTATTAGGAATTTTAGAAAAAAGGTTAGAGGTGGGATAAATCTAAAACAGCAGAGAAGTTTGACCTTGAACAAAGGGACTTATTCAAGAAGTCTAGACAGATTTAAATTTATCAACACCATGAAATATCAATGTTGCAGACAAATCCTGTTAGGAAGTGCAGTCTTCTCTGCTTTTGTTCTGCTACATGTGCTGCAGAGTATTGGAAGGAACGAAGCTGCAGAGTGCCTTTAAGTACTAAATAATTTAATAAAATAAAATAAATAGTGGTAGAACATGTTAAAAGGAGTATGACTGTAAAAGGCCGATAACTGTTTATATATCAAATATTCTGAAAAAGGGAGATGTCCCGTTCTCTTTTGTTGTGCTTTCTTCATAAAGCTGAGTGTCAAAATGTCGAAATAATCTCAAAATATAGACCAAGAGTTGGATAAATAATCTCATTTAAAATTGACATTAGAAAGACTTACTGTTCATGGTTAGTGCTGGTTAGTAACTTTCTTCCCTGTGAGAAAAACACAAAAACAATAAACAACCACATCCTGACACGCATTTCCGCAATCACGCGGTCTAAATAGGCAGGCCTGTATTTGTGTCATGGTTAAATGACTCAAATCTACCGGTCAACACCTTCTCCACCATTGTTACTTCATCATTCAACGTGTTTCTTTGTCCTCTCAGTAAACTGGCCGGTCTAACCTTTTAAGGAAAACTTCTTCACCAACATTCAGAGCTGGATTCACTCAAAGTCTCCTCCCGGAAACTTAATCACAGAAGTCAATTTTGAGTTTGAATTAACCCCCAGAAGTTTCAATGAATCCTCAATCATTACATTGTTCCTCTCAGCTGTGTGTGGGAGCTTACCTGGGCGCAGCGGAGCGGAGCGGAGTCAAGAAAGTCCCTGTCTGGCCTTAAACTTTTCCTCTCAGGCGATCTTTGAAGGTGGAGAAAACTAACGAACGCTGCTAACTTCAGCCTGAAATCTAAGCCGTGTGAGAGTCCGTTAAAGGCGTCTGAAAAACTGCGTGTGTGAAACACAGTAAGTAGATATACTTTTCTCACAGCACTCGTGAGTCATGTAGCGCACACACACGCTCTCGATTTCCGCCCCTCCCTTTCCTCCTCTTTTCTGTCTCTCTTTCTCTCTCTCTCCAACAAAGATCTCAATGGAAGTAAGATGTGTCACCCTTGAGGCGTTTTTTTCCTTAAAAATCAAACACCTGTTGCTATAAAATCAAATTTATTGTTAGAGTATTCTCTCTATGTTTGACAGTATGACTAAAACGTACATTCTTTGAGCCAAAACCATAGACTTTTTTGAAGTGGACATTCTGGGTAGAAGTCAAGCCACATCCTCCGGTCTGAAAATATGAGACAATATGTAAGTGCTGAAATCTGCAGTTCGTCGAGTGTCCGCTTGAAGCTTGCACCGGAAGTACTGGAAGTCACATTCATACCAAGTTAGAAAGAAAGAAAGAAAAAAAAGCTGTTTTCACAGCCTAAATAAACATGTTCACAGCCTGGAACAAAAATGCCTCTCATCTGAATCACTAATCTTGCTAACCGCTCAAACTGTATGGGGGTGAATTTTTTTCTAACTCGGCAGTTAAGAAGATATTAAGATCACCAGTTTGTTCAATCAGAGGCACAGCTCGGCTAACGTGACTGACTGGTGCGCTATGGCTGTTACTGTGGAGACTTACAGCCTGCCTCATTTCCAATATGGCCACACCAGCCGTTTTGCTTAAAAAAATCTGTTTTAGAACAGACGGGTGATGTCGGCAATAAATCTTATGCCAAAATATTTGCCATATCTTCCCTGCCAATGCCAAACAACTTATTTTGCTGTTGCTATTGACTCTTGTTTTGGGCTTCAGGTGCTGCAGGTGTCTGCTCCAAGAATTGTTATGCCACGTTTGACTTCTCTGGATGTGACCCGCGTGATAGGGCAACTTCAAGCCCAAAGACAGGCCACAAAGTGAGTGCCCCAAGAGAGCAATTTCCTCACCCTGTCAAGCACTTACAAACTGTGGACTGTTTGGCATTTGCAGAGAAGATTTGACACATTTTTCCACAGGTGCACCTTACATACTCAGTTCTGCTGCTTATTTCACAAATAAATGTCTGTTACAAATGTGGCACCATTTAAGAAGGGGGAAAAACGGCTTTCCATTTGCATATGATTTATTACCAAGAGGAATTGTTGCAACAAAGAAAATCTACAAAAATGTCTTAACTTTTTGTGTGAAGCTGTCAGGCTGTTCAGGCCATTAAGTTGTAGGACTTAAGGGTGGCAGAAGGATGGTCTGTGAAGCAGAGGCTGGAGTGTTCCAAGCTTCAGCACGGTTTGAGCAGAAAAGATCTCTGCTTGATTCTTTTGCTGTTACTATTTGTTAATCCAGTGCACTGCAGGACACACAATGATACAGATCAGCCTAAAATACAAGTTGTGCTGAAACTTTTTTTTTTTTTACAAAAACACAAACACTCAACACTTTCTATTCAGCTGTATTAGTTTTTGAACAAAAGCTGATGCCTAAAGCATGTTTGGTTCAGTATGAATTCAGCACCAATATCCGTCCTGAGTGAGAGCTCCTCTCTTTTATCCCCATCACTTCAGATCTTCACTGGCAGAAAAGAACAGCTGTGTACACAAAATTTAAATAACATATTTTTATTGCAATCAGTTCATTATCTTTATCCTTCAGGGTGTGAGTGTGTGTTCATTGAATAATCAAACTTTAACAGATGTGTATAAACAGAAAAGCACAGAGAAAAATGATCAGAATTTAACAAAAGTTTATCTTAACAGTGTAAATCTAAGAGTGTCAAGGTTATAGGATCATATTTGTTCAAACCGTAGTGGAAAATGAAGTCTAAAATGAGTTTTAAAAGTTTAATTCTAAAGATGAAAAATAAGTTCATTGAAGTTTCTGTCTTTAGGTTAGTAGAAAGCTGTCTAACAATGTAAACCTAAAAGTGTGGGCATGTTCTCTCTGAACTGACACATTGCCAAATTCAGGTCATTGTCACATTTATGTCTACTTTTTTTAAGACCAAAACAAAGATTTTGTCTTTTAGAAATCTGTCACATAAGGTTTACCCAGAGTGTAAATTACAGTAAATAAAAAAGTGATCTTGAAAAATAGTTGAAGAGGAAAACTAAGTCCAGCGTACATCTGTCGTGATGCCACAGTTGGACCCTGCAGAGCGGCTGTCTCCACATTTTTCTTTTTGTGCAGCTGTTGGCTTCAATCTCTCCTCTGGTTCTCTGTTTAAAACACCACAGGGTTATTAAAAGATCAGGAACAACACAGAGTTCAACAGTGAAGTTAATGATGACAGAACATGCTAACCTAAAGCCCGAATAACTTTAAACCACTGTGTTCTTCACATCCGGTGATACAGAAGCATCCTAGAAGAGAGGACAGGAATGTTTAACATGGCAGGAAGCATTTCACGTTGGAGAAGCAGCTGTTTGCAGATGAAATAACAAACCTTCTGAAGACTGCTCGGGTCCGTAGTGTCGGATTCTAACCCGTTCTCCAGTCTCTTTGCTTTAGGGCTCTCCAGGTGCACCGGGCTGTCTTCTCTCTCTTCGATGTGCAGTGGGCCAACGTCTGCCGCAGACAGCTGCAGGTCCAGACTCTCTGAGTCACAGGAGTTGTTCAGTTCAGAGCTGCTGTCACTTGGTGGAGCTTTCTCACCGCCTTCCTTAATATCAGACTCTGTAGGAGGTTCGGTCTCCTCTTCCTTCACATTTTTCTCCTCCTCCTCCTCTTCCTCCACCTGATTGCTGGACTGCTCCTCTCCTGACTTTAGCTCGATTCCCTCTGCAGCCTCCACTTGTGCAGGAGAGCTCGGGGTCTCACTGTTGTTTGACGCTGCATCCAGGTCCCTGGACTCAAAGGTGGGGCTCTCCAGGATGGATGACGGAGGGCTGACTGAGCTGGTGCTGCTCTCTCTGGTCAGGGTGCTGTGTCGAGGTTTGTCTGGGGACTTGAAGCTAAACCTCTGACCTGGTTTAGGACTGTAGTTCTTGTGGAACTCAGAGAAGCTTGCTTTCCACGCTTTAGGAGACATCAGGGTTCGTCTCTTCAGGGAGCCATACCTGAAATATTAGGGAAAGAAAAATCAAATAAAAAGCAAGGCAAAGATAGACAGTGACAATAATCAAGCTCCAATTTGTGACCAATCCATAACCGGTGCCATCTGTGGCATCTAAAGGGTACAAAAAACAGGATGAAAAGAAAACAGCTAAACAAAATGCATACATATTTAATGCCTGTTGTTATTACTAATAGGGTGGATGAAATAATTGTACAGGTATAAGTGACCATCTGGAGTCATTTTTCGGGATCTGTGTGTCACAAAACAACTGCTTTATTTGGGTATTCTGAGTAATTGAGGTAATCTGTGTTAACTGTCGCAAAAAACTTAGAAGAACACCTCTCTATACATGTGTGTGTGAGTGTGGGGGTCTTTCCTTAATGACTCCCAAGCTCCCAGATTATTATTCATTCAGTCCACCTGCTCAGACCTGCACACCTGCTCTCCATCACTCATCTGCTGCTGTGCCAGGCCACAAATCAGGCCTTTTTTTTCAGCTGGCTCTGATACTAGAGAATTGTTCACTCTGTTCCTTGGCCGTGATTTCTTCTCCTGTTTTTTGTTTTTTTTTCCTTGTGCCATGAGATCATCACTCACCTCCACCTGCCCTTCTGCTCTGCCATCAGCCTCGACCTGCCTGCACGACTCTCAGACCCTCACCTTGCTCCACTCACCAGCCAAAATCAATCCTTCACTTCACTTCAGTTGGGCACTTTCCCTTTCCTCCTGCAAACCTCAAATTGTCCTTTTTTTCTTCTTCTTCTTCCCCTCCAACAAATTTTACTACAACCCCAAAACCTCATTTTAAGCTTTTTGTCTGAGTTCTTACTCAGTGATTGAAGCATTCCATGTATCATTTAAACTACAAACTATGTTCATCCTTTTTTTTTTGTTAGTGGAAATTTTTTAAGTCTCTTATTTTGTCACATTTTCATCATTCAGATTACATTTAACTGCTGATGCCTTTAGCATTTATTCATGAAAAAAGAATTCCTCTTTTTTCTGAATTAACTGAGATACAGCACCTCAGTTGCACTCTGTGTATCCAGTAATTTCAGTATTTGCTTAACTGTCTTTTAAGTTATCACCAGTCTGCCTAAATGCATTTCAGATGCATCATTGTAGTATCCATATAAGATCATTAAACACTTTATATCTGAAAAAATGTGAAGACTTGATGTATCTAATGACAAACTGAAAAAACACTTTGTTACTCTATGACCAAAATATCCGTCCAGTGCCCCAAACCCAAACCAAGATAATAAACTAAACAGCTGGGTCACGTTTGTTTCTATACATGGCCTAAATAAGAGCTTTCACTGGGATTTCCTGTTAGTGGTATGTTATGACATACACTGCTGCCCATAAAGCTGGAATAGAATTTTTTGTGTTTTTTTTAACCCCCTTTCATGAAATGATTGTAGTTGGCAAAGTTTAATTGTGGATTATCTTTCACTGTAATTAGATGAGGTGAAATTGATTAATACAGTTTGAAGAGGATATACACTTTATCTATGAAGAATAATTCACATTTTCAAAATCATTCCATGAGAACATGTAGAAATAAGTTTCCTTTATTTCTAAATTAATCAGCTCATTAATTTAGAAACACGGGGACATTTATTTCCTCATGTGAATGCAATAGTTTTTTTCTGCAACATTATACTGTCTATAAATGACGTAAAATGTGCAGAAATGGCAACTTAAATTTTAGATATTTCAACTAAAGCTGAGATTTGATTATTGGCCACTGTTTTTAAAATTGAACAGTTCAGTCTGATTGGAAATAATAAAGATGTATTGAAATGTTTTGGATATTTGTTCATAATGCTTTAATCTATTTTATCCATCTTGTTTTATTTCTCTTTGTTTCTGATGCTCTATGATTTTGTGTATAAAGGTGCTCACGTTAACCTGAGTTGAGTTTAATTAAATTTTAAATGATTTTGTTCAACATAAAATGTTATTAGATATATTGTCAGGCTTGTAAAATGCCTGGAGCGCTGCTGTTTCATAAAACATGGTACATTATAGTTTATAGCTTCATATTTGCTAAGTCCTATCTTTGTTTTATGATTTGCAAAATTTAGCGGCTTTATCATGAGAAGAAAAAGTTTTGTGGAAAAAAATTTGAGCAGCTAATTTTCTTTTTTTTTTTTAAATATATATATGAACAGCTTAAAAGAAGGACTTACCGCTGCACTCCTCTCACAGCAAACACGTTGTCTGGATGCTGAGCCTGCAGCTCTTTTATTACACTCTGTAGATCCTGGTTGAGCTGAAAGAGGAGCCAACAGGTCAAAAACTTCTCTCCATTAATGGCAATAACTTGATTAAACAGATGCAGAGCGAATCATACCGTCCTCATTTCTTTGTAGAAGATGTCTCGTAAATTTGACAAAGCTGAGAAGACTGAAACGTAGCATCCAATCCGACTGTAAAAAAAACAAAAAACAAAAAAACACCAAAATACAAATTTAAAAAGCTTACTAGTAATAGTTGAGAAGTAGCTTAATTGCAGTAAAAGACTGTCAAACCTTTCATAGAGCTGAGGCAGCTCTTCCTTTAACTCATTATTGATGCTTTGATACACACTTTTGGCAGCATTCATCTCCTCCTCTGCCTGCAGCATGTACACATGAGTCAGTGTTTATGTGCATTTTCAACATATTGAGGTTAAACTACATATAAAAACATTTGCCATTATTTGTAACCTTCTTTATCTTGACATCATCTCTCTTCTTGGCAGTCTGCAGTGCCTCCAGGTGGCGTTGGGAAGAGTCATAGTCGACCAGTTTTCGTCCTCTCTTTGCCACTTTTTCCTGCAGATTAAAAAAGACAGGTGTGTGTGTGTTTGTGTGTGTGTGTGTGTTTGAGGATATGAAAGCTTTGTGTGTGTGTGTGTGTTTGTGTGTGTGTGTCTGTTAGTTTTCCTGTGTTTGCTCTCAGGCCTTTTCTCTGTCTGTGTGGATTCACTCCTGTTTACTTGTGCTCCCCCTTCCACTCTCCTTACCTTTGCATCGGGGAATTGGCTCACATAGGACTCCATCGTGCGGATGGCCTGGTCTATTAACTTCACCTCGTAGTCATTCCACAGGAGGTCTTCTCCCTGATTAAAAAGCAGATCATAAATATTGCATTAATTATGTATAAAGAGAGAGGGAGAGAAGGGGTGTTTGGTCCCCTGAGGATGAAGTAATCCTGCAGAATCACTGTACCATCTCTAGGATTGATATTATCCCAGATAATATACAGACCTCTACAATGGCTCCTAAATCTTCTCCTGCAGCCCAGTCATGTTCATAAGAATCGAACAGAGACTGGGAAAGTCTTCTTGAAGCTTCACGCATGTCTGTGAAAAATAAAATCATTCATAAGGGGCATGCACGGGACAAAAACAAGCAGTACTGCACCATCTAAAAGCTAACTTTTTTACCTCTGACTGCATTAATGTAGTGCCTCAGGTCTTTGTATATCCGGTTCCCATCAGTCTGCAGATATGGAAGGTTTTTATGCTTGTCAAGTTTAAGATTTATTACCTTTATGATGTTTTATTTACTTAGTATACAGCTAATAAATCATCCAACAAACTCAAAAAGCAGTGGGAAAGTTTTTGTGAAATACTTTAGCACCAAAATCCACTGAGGTAGTGACTCTTTTCGTGGGGGAACAATTACCTGCTGGTCCATAAAATCATGGAGTGACTGTTCAAACTGGTCATCTCTGGTCTCCACTGTCTTTCCCAACTTTTGCAGCACCTGCAAGAAAACCAATACTTTCCTCAGAACTACAGCAGCTAAATGGCCAAAGGTTTTCTCCCTTGATGTTTGGGAAACAAAGAAACTTGCAGACCGTTACCTTTTCTTTGCCTCTGCTCAGCTGCCGCTGGACCTTTTTAGTGAAGGCACCAGAGCTGCTTTTTGGGCTCGTGTTTTCAGCCATATTTTGCCTCGATTGTGTTTATTCCTGATGACAAAGGGAAACAGAGAAGAAAGAAAACATTAAAAAAACATCCTATAACCCCAAGTGATTTGAACGTTTTAGTCATTCTTAGGAGATATATGAGCATTTCTCCAGCTTTCTGTTTCTCTGTGGTTACTTCAGTAGGTGGAAGACAGACGTCTGGACAACCAAGTATTTAACTTCAACTTCTGATTGTATTTTTTTTTTTTTTAACTTTATTTTTCAATCAAAAACTACATAGACAACAAAAGCAATCTTCTGATTGTATTTACCTCAGAATCTTGGCAGGTGAGGGTATCACTTTAATGTGTTTTCCAAGGATTGAGATAAATGAACAATAATGAAGAAGATAAAGCTTTTAACAAGAGCACACCTAGCTGTAAATCACCTTCATAACTGACATTAATATGAGTTGAAACAAGAATCACAAGTTCACAAACTGCTCAAATGTCACATTTAAGGCATTATATGACATATATAAGTTTGTGAAACTCCTGGATTAAAACTTTAACTCTTCTTATTCTTTGTTCTTCTGCTTTTATGACGCAAGCCCTATCAAGGTAAACTTTTCTAAAATGCTCTGTGAAGTTTATGTAAACTGATCAGGATGAACATAAACTGTTCATGATATCACATTTATTGATATACTATATCACTCAGTGATGCCAGACTGGGCTTCTTTTGAACATGTTGGACAGGAAAAAAACAGCATTGGGCAAGTTGATAAAATTCTCGCTGCCCAACATTTGGAAGATTTTTAGAAAATAATAACAATTGCCATTATGTGGCAAAAAGGTCTAAAAATTACACAGAAAGGATTGGGAGACTAATACGGAACTAAAATCTTGGATTGCACCTGTTTTAGAGGATGACACCAAAGGTCAATTCAAGTGCTTTAAAACATGATGATAATGATTCAAAAAAAACCATAGCGCCACAAAAAACATAGGTCTCATTGTGTGTCAAGTGGGGGAAAATCTTCTATCCTAAGATTTTTTGAAAACAAAAACAAGATGCAAAAAAATAGTAAAATAAAAAAAAGATAATAAAGTAAAATTTTGAAGTACCATCAAGAAGAAGCTTGCTCAAAAAGCTAATTTCTTCTGTTTATTTAAAAACAAATAGGCAGTTATACTTCAGGATTGTGAAGTGACAGCAGGGATGGTAAAATTTGCAAGGGCCATGTCACCCTTTGCTAGCAATCTGGATGAGCCCCTGCTACAACTTAGAGATTTATGTTTTGCTAATTCTCCGATACATTTACAAAAGCCACATTTTTCCAGGTCTCTTTACCAAAGTCTTTTTTTCTTTTACCTTGTATTCTTAATGTGTAGAGGCATAAGGTTAAAACAATTACAACATTTTAGAAGCTTAAAACTTCTACTACTTAGCACTAAAAGTGCTACTCAAGAATCATGCTTAATTAGCTTCATGTGTGCTAGGCTAAAATTAGCATTTTTTCTTCTACATATGCTAGTCAGTCACTACCCACTACTCACAATAATATATGACTCTTTGCTTTTTTTGGAATATCATCATCAAGTTATCGTATTTTGCATCATAAATGATTATCAGAGTGCAGATGATTATGATACTACATTACCCAGAGTTCCCTGCGGCGAAGCCCCTCCCCGCAACAGAATGGCAGCAGCGCTGAACTTTAACCAGACTGTTTATATTCCTCTTTGTGTCAGAGGAGTGGCTCTATGACTAACTTCCAGATCGCTGCACTGCTTGCTGACCTGCAGGACATGATCATGGGGAGCACCCTGGCCAAATGTGCCGCCACGGACCTCGGCATCCAGTGGGCCGGGTGGGCTCTAGCAGCTGCCTTCAAAACCGAGAAGTTTTATGATCTGGCAGGTAATGTGGACGAAACAGGGCTATATTCCCCTTCTGGGTTGTTGTTCGTGGCCACGTGCATACTGGTTATTGTTACCTGACTTGTTATTCAGCAATATTAATCCATGTATTTGATCTAAAAGCGCACCACAATTTAAGACTTTAGCAGCTGATAGAGAAGCTCTGTAACTACGATTTTGGTTATTTCTGTACAAAAGTTTTTGTAGCTGAATGCAAATACTGAACTGTCACCTTTGGGTTATAACACATCTTATCTAAGGCAGCTGTGTTGTGAAACAGTGAAGAAAGCTCCTCCTTCATCTTAAGTATCTTGATCCAATCAGCTTAACTTAATGACAGCAGGGGCGTACATGGGAAACCCACGTTTTCATCCAGGAAGAGGGCCTTTTTGTGGGTTCCAATCTTAAATCCAGTTTGTGTGCAAGCAATATGTGCAACCTCTTTTTCTTTTTCAATTTAAAGTTAATTCTCTGCAAGTTTGAACAGACTGATGAAACATTTACAGCAGTACAGTCTTATTTATGCAATTGAAACAGTTTAGAATAACATTATTTTGGAGAATTAAGTGTTGGACAGAAAGTGTTGCAATAACTGAATTGTTTTATGCCAATTTCAATCAATGTTACTTCGTTCCACTCTCTTGCATATTTTGATAATACCAAAAGTAAATCTAAATTTTGGGGGCTCAGATTTTAGGCAGATAAAATAACTTCACTGTAAAGAGGTAGTTGTAAATTTTACTGTAACTTGCTGTAATATTATTACAATATTATTATTGCATTTTTCCTCCAGTCGTTTGCTGTAGTTCACCGAATAGACATTTCCCTGTAGGTTGCCACAGTTATTACGGTAAGATACTATAAAGATGAAAAAAAATTCAGTTTCACTGTGTGACAAGGCCTCACCTAGGGCTTTAGGCTCTAATCTTGCATGTATTTTTAACTATTCAGATTGAAAATTGACAGGCAAACTAATTATGAAAATTATTATTAGAATAATCTTGAACAAAGCCCTTGTGTCTGTTATTTTTACTCAATCAGAAGTAAGTTTGAGACGTGGCATGTTTTGTGCATAAGAGGTAAAGTGCACAAGTAGCAACAAAGTTTGGAGATCGGTGAAGTCATTCAAGTTGTTTTTTGACCTCAGCACAACCCATCATCAAAATAATGGCATATAGGACAGCGCAGCTTACCTGTGACTGATTTCTTTCCAATTTCACCAATGAATCACCTTGACACTTCTCCTACACCCGTCCTCTTCTTCCTCTTCTGCTCTGCGTGCTCTGCTCCTGGATATTTTACCCTTGAACTTTGGAACCAATTGTCTGATGTATCCTGGGTAAAAGATTTATTGAACACGCCTTACGCACTCTGCAGGGCTGTCCGACATACCCATAGTCTGCAGCTTGTCTCTCATTCTCTCTCTCTTTTTTTTCGTCACAGGATCTGGCACTTTTATACTGCTTGCCCACCTGAGCCGTATCTGGGGAGGAGCCAGTCACATCCGTCAGAAGGTGCAGACTGGGTGTGTGACAGCATGGGGAATCAGGTGAGGCAACATTGATCCAGTATTGACAAAATTTGCCAAATATAAACCTGCACAATTCAATAAATATCCTACAGAAGAATGCTGATTCCATTTCCTTGCATAAGTTTGATGTGTGTAAAGCAATGGAGGGTTCTTGGAGAGGTCCAAGTAGGAACTAATGAGTGTAAAACCTTAACAACAGGTTAATGAATAATGTTTTAGTTAATGTGAACAGACGTTAACCATGTTCTCTCTGCAGGTTAGGGACATTCCTCTTCTTGCGGATTTTGAAGGACGGTCATGATCGCAGGTTCAACAATGTCAGAGACAGCCCAGGGACTTTCTTTGTGTACTGGACCATTCAAGGTACTTGAAAGCACCTAAAATCTTTTTACAGCAGTCCTTGACTGGGTCTGCAGGGCAGCCTTGAATAAATCATTGTCTTGTTCTCTGTTCTTTATGTATGCATTTATTCCATGTAGGTAGTGTTGGTTCTATGCTTTTTATGTTTGGAAGTACCACCGCAAACATGCCTAAAGAATATAAATTATTTTTTCTGGTTTTTTTTTCAGCTGTATGGATCTTTATGACCCTCCTGCCCACCCTCATGCTGAACAGTGAGAAGCGAGATGTACCTCTAGGAACGAGGGACTACATTGGTTGGACTGTGTGGGGCATCGGCTTTGCCGCTGAGGCGATCGCCGATCAGCAGAAATGGTTTTTCAAACGTGACCCAGATAATGCTGTAAGTCATACTCTGGTAGCAGTGGTAGTTGATATCAATGAACCATTCGCCAAAAAAGATGCACAGAGGTTAAAATACACACACAAAATGATGAAGTAGATGCAAATACATATATGTACATGTATAGCCAACCTTTCCTACTACAGGATAAGTTTATTGAAAAAGGAACCATTTACAAATACAAAGAATTATATCAAAAACAAGACAAAAAGAAGCAAAACAGTCCCAACCAAAAACAATATGTGGCAGTATTGATACTGTATTTTTTAAGCAATATTGGAAACACCTTGATATATTACATATAATTTTTCTAATATTTAACCTTTTTATTGACCAAAAGCGAATTTCAATCATTCTCCTTATCACTGCTATTTCAAAATTTTTCCCCTTTAACTTCTGCTTTATTTTTTTTCCATGCCAAATTTTAGAAGTACTTCTTTTAAAGAGATAACATTATTTTTTTATATTCTGCAAACAGGTGTTAGGTTAAAATTCTTGTTGTCAATACTAAACATGGACAAAGTTTAAGATTAACCATCTTTTTCCTGACTACCCATAGTTTATAGTGGTTGTCGGTTTTGCTCTTCCGGTTGAACATTCTGTTAAGTCGCCACGGAGACCACAAAGCTAATGATGTTAGCCTAGCTGTCATACTCACCCTAATAACCAGCTTTTAACAGCAAGAAAGCGACAAATGAACAAAACTCAGAGGTGGATTCATAGTGTGGATGTTTTAAAAAGTTTATACTGAACCCTGTCTAGCATTAATGATTTTATGTGAGTTATTTTGAGCTAGCTTGCAAGCGGCAGTCAGCCATATCGTTGCAAGGCAACGGGAAATCAAAAACTGCCAGCAGGTGTCAACACCCATTGGCTCCTGAAGAAAAGGAAGGATAATGTAAAAGAATTGCTGAGATTGAATCTCATTAAAAGGGCAAATTTTTCATTTGAAAAAAGAAACTATTTTGTTGCAAAACACAAAAACGCAGTGAAAAAAAATCTGCCGTTACACGGAATTGGTGATAGACAGAGGCGTCTTTTGGTAGACCTCCACTGAAGTAGAGATGGACCAGTCATCTGGCATATGCTATATATGTATATTGAATGCCTCTTTGCTGAGTGCAGAAGTGATGCAACAGATGCACATTTTGTTGAAAGGCATTTTGTTACTGTTATTGTTGCCCAGTTGGCACATGGCAATTTAAGTAGCCACAATGGAAGTGTCATGCGCAAAGTGGAGCATGATGTTTGCGTTTCTACTGAAAATTCCACTTTGCTGTTGGAGGCCGTTTTCAAAAGTTTCCATTTCAGGTTGGTCAGACAAGACAATACAGCCTGAGAAATTAATGATCAGCATTTGATGGACAACATTATTACAGCATTCGCAGGCATATAAATAGAACAATTTTTTTGCTGACTGTAACAACTAATTGACCTTTTTTCCTCCAGGGGAAGTTTATACAGAGCGGACTGTGGGCCTACAGCAGACATCCGAACTACTTTGGGGAGATCCTGCAGTGGTCAGGTCTCTGGCTCTCAGCCTCATCTGTGATGAAGGGCTCACAGTACCTTAGCGTGGTATCGCCTCTCTTTGTCTGGTTCTTGTTGCGAAATGTCAGTGGCATTCCCATCCTGGAGAAGCAGGCAATGAAGAAGTGGGGATCTGACCCAGCCTTCCAGGACTACATCAAGAACACTCCAATGCTTTGGCCATGGCCCAAATTTTGATGCTATCTGCTTTTACTTTATCATTTTCTCAACTGTTGTACTAATAAATACCTCAAACAGGGTGTGTTGTTCTTCAGTTCTTCATTGAATTCCAGTTCACTATAGTTAGTCTTTATTTATCATAGCTTATTGTACTGTATAATTTCTTATATGAAGTTATTGTTTACCATCTGTATGCTTCATATGAAGCAAACCCTTCTTTACTCAGCTATAGGAATACTGTTTGGGGATAAGGGGTGGCAATGTTGAACCTTCCTCTTCCTCTCTTTTTCCTTTTTTTAAGACTATTACAGACGTTTTGTGGGGGTGAAAGTTCAGCATTACAGATGCCCTTCTGGATATTTAAAAAGTCATCGTAAACAATATATTTTTTATATATATGGATCATTCTACCGAATTGTATTTTTAAAAAACAAAGTGCTCAGACCTTGCATACATACAAATATCACGTTATGATCTATTTTATCACATGCATTAATTAAGATACTGTTAACTTGAATATATAAAAAGAATTCTCTTTCATGTCACTTTCTATTGGTAGGTGGCTGTCCCAACCTCTAACTAAATTTCTGTACATTAAAATGACATTGAAATGATTTTTGCCAATTTCCTAAATATTGTATTTTGATAGTTTTGATTTATTTTAAAAGGAAGTTGAAATATTTAGATTAATTTTGTGTATTTGTTAATGAAAAGTCTTTATGTAAAAAAAAAAATCCTGTCCCAAGTTTTCATGTCACCACTGAAACACGAAGAGATTTAGTCTCTAGGCAGGGCTTGGTTTTAGCAACACCCCGAAATTTCACCAAGAGGAGACATTGGCTTCATGTTCACCCACGGTCACATGGTAAGTTGTTAATTTACAGAATTATTAAGTACTTGTCTTCCAAAGTCTGGAAATAAGGGTGCGGTCACACCGGCCATTGTACAGTACTTAATTCAACCATGATTGCCCCCCACAGCGCCGCTCCTCCGCTGGCCAGCACAGCCCACGGTCACACTACTCCAACATGAATCAGACTTCGAGCACATGCATGGCCAGCCTATGTCACTATTAGGGCGGTTTTAAGGAGTGTCACTATTGTAACATAATTTTTGCATTTAAAGATGTACTTTTGATTTAAATTTTTGCTGTTGTTTTTCTAGGTAAAAGGAAAATGACCTGGCAACAGTCGAGGTCTACTTCACTGTTGACCCACATTCAGACATGCGACCTCAGTCATTCTTTAGATATGAACCAACCAATCTCAGTCAGAGCTGAAGTCATCCCAATGAGCAGTTAAGCGCTTCAACAATCTACAGCTACATGCCTATGAAACAACACGGAGCCCGTTATTGTTTTAAAGGTCATCACTTGGAAACTTTTCACACCAACAGTCAGAGGGTGAAGGACAGACCGTTGCTTCCATTGTCAGCGCTAACAAGTTAACTACAGTCATATCAATCCGCTAAAAGAAGTCCAGCTAACATTAGTTTTAAAAATATGATAAAAAATATTAACAAAGAGACTAGTTATCATATTACAGCATGGAATTATTTTCAGTAACACTGTTGTTTTTGTGTTTCGGTCCTTTTATTATTTTAGGTACATTTCAAATTCATCTAGAAAAACAACTTTGTACTGATTCATGCAATCTGGCCTACCTGGTTTTACATCACAAAGGGGAGCTGTTAAGTTAAATGCGAGTAATAACCGCTAAGTTAGCTGATTTTTAGGGCTGCTGCACTGTCAACTGTTATTTTAGACTCACTTTGTGCAAACCATTTGGGCTTCTTATGCCATAACCCCTCATTCATAACAAAAAATTAAATATCAAAAAACTGTAATCTCCTCTGTGATATGAAAGAGGAAATGTTTTAAAATACTTCCAATAGAAGAAAAGGCCTTTAAGAAACAAAATCAGACCTCCCTGAACACTTTAAAACTCAGGATGCAGATTCATGACCGATGAAACAAGTCAAAGCATTAAAAGCCAAAGCAGTAAAAAAACACAAAAGATTTTTTTCAAAGGTTGGAAAAGTATTTTTATAATTTACATAAAATTTAAAGAGTGTATTTGTGAACACAATTTGCACTAAAAGACCATTAGATAAGGCATCAGTAAACTGAGCCGGGCAGTTTATTTGCCTTCTGTGACATTTCTCATAAGTATCCCCCCAAAGTACAAACATTACAGAGCAATAAACACTGCAAGATCATTTGCTTCTCAAAATATAACAGCCAGACACATAAACCCATGAATTATTTTCCTAATGAATACTTGCAGTGCAGGATGAACTGGGAAACAGGGACAGTGAAGATGTCCAAATTTTGTCTTTCATGAGAATTTTAGCAGATTACCAAAAACAAAAACTAATTAAATCTCACAAATTTTCTGCCAACAAGTACAATGCCACTAATGATCTTGTTGTTACTGCTGTCTGGAGACACATTTTATGAAGTCAAAAGCATGGGCAATTTTAAATATTAACATCTCAATTCACAAAAGGATGAAGATCATCAAACTCAAATGTAGTGAGACACAAACATCAAAACTGAAAAGATTATGTTAACACAAAGTCACACTTTCCATCACAACCTTCAATGAAATGCTCAAGAATCATTTTTTCAACTTCTGAGTTACACATGAGTTGAAAAAACTGTAGAAATGATTAAATTTGTGCACAGATTACAATAAAACTGTAAACATACAGTGCATATTTTCACCTATGCACACATTTTCCCAAAATGACTTCTATGTAGTACATCCTCTGATTTTCAGGTAAACTGAGAATGTTTTCTTCAACACAAAGCAAAAGCATCAGCTCTACAGACACAGTTGTGCATAGTTACTATCTGGTTAAAAAAATCCTTCCACAAACACATAAAATGATCAGAATACAACTGATAGGACTGCGATATTAAAACGATTATATGTAGGAAGTAAGATAAAGGATTTTGACTACAGTTAAAGCAGTACCATATTATTTCTTACGCATAAATGGTTTAATGGTTGCTTTAGGAGTGCGAGTTCTGAGTTAGCTGCACAGTTATTTCAGGAGTGGAGATGCAAAGAATTTTCCTTGGCGAGAAAATCCAACGGCTGATTTGCTTTTGCTCCCAAATCTGCAACAAAAAAGTGAACATAATGACATTTAATGAAATTAGGAGCCAATAAAACAGAGTCGATGAGAGATAATGTGATATTATACAGAAGATTAACTCATCAGACAGAAGTTCAAAAGATTCAGCTTTTTTCTAAATCTGTGAAAAAACTTGCAGCTTGAACATCTGAATCAAGATTACAGGAGTTCACTCTTGTTTATTGTAAGGGCAGTGTTAAAGCAGGGCAGGGTTAGTCTGTGCTCATGTGTTTACCTGGGAGTCAGAGTGGACTTCATGCGCTGGGACAAGGAGCTGGAGGAGGGAGTTTTATTAAGTTGGTGCTCCGGAGTTGTCAGAGGCCCCAGCATGCTCACTGCAACAAAAGCATTAACACAATGAAATGTCAGCAAGTAAATATAACCGTACCAGACAACACACAAACACTGCAGAACTTCACTCGGAGTTTTTTCAGTGTTTATCCGCCCTTACTTCTCTCAGGGGTGGCGTAGCAGTTTGCATTCTCGATGATCAGGTGATCCAAGTTGGGCTGCTCATGTTCTGCCATCACAAACTGGCTCCAGTAATCCGCCGGCAGAGCCAGCAGACGCTCCACGACCTGAGGAGAAATATGGGATTCATGAAATGCAAAAGATCAGGCTTGTTTCAGGGTGTTGCCTCATCCGGTCTCAAAAGTACAGAGCTGTTTGTGAAGATGCCCGGGGTGAGACAATGGGGAATTACTGAAAGACCAAGGCACTGTGACGGTGCTCTGGATCAAAGGGCGTCTATCTCTGGAGGCGGTGCAGTCTTGTAATAAAATAGCTGGGCAACACAAATGAAATATTATTTTCTTAGATTAACATCATGATGAGGAAGAATTCTTAAACTATTTATTTTCTATTTGTTAAAAAGTTTCGAGATACCAGAGCCCCATCCAACTTTCTCTAATGGACAAAATCTATTAAAAGAAATTTTTTCTTAATTCTTTGAATCTAAATTAAACCCAACAATGTGTATTCTTTTAAAGTAGCCTCTCTTAATACATTTCTCACATTCTTGAGAAAAAAAAATTTCTGGCCTCCCAACACTTGAAGAGTTCATGGGTGCAAGTGCATCAAGGTTATTCTCCATTCATTTATTCTCCATTGGCAGCAAATGCTTTACCGTCAAAGGTACATGCTGACTTATTGGTGACAGGAAACAGAATGTTCTAATTTGTTGCAGCATAAACCAGGGCTGCATGATATTAGGAAAAAAGACTGACATTTTTTGTTTCCTGTGATAATTTTTATTTTTTTGTTAAGTGCTCCTCTCTGTTCAGCTGGTTTCTCCCCGACTCTGCCTGAAAATAATGATAATGGACTTTCCCTAATTGCCTCTGTCTCTCTGCCTCATGGAAAGGAGGATGTGAAATAAACAATAAAACAGGCTTTCAGAAGACCCAAACTTCGACCTCAAAAATAAACCAAGAGCCCTCTCTGACTGGAGACAAAGTCAAACACACACAGAAACACATATGCGCATGTGCACATGGCAACGACGATATTGAAATGATACATCGTGCAGCCCTAGCTTAAACCAAATTCTTTCAAACAAACAAGACATTGTCTTTTCTGAATCAGTTTGTTTCAGTCACACGGTGTGAGATAACCATCTTTAGCAGACATTGTTTGATAAAAAGCAGCAGATGACAAGAGGCTCCTCTGACTTCTCAGACACTGTTACTAACTCTTTTCAGCATGCACAGTGTGACATCAGACAAAAGTTGCTCTAGGCAACCACAAGTGGTCTCACTCTGTCCAGAAACTGTGTTGGATTTCTGACAAGAATTTGCTGCACACACAAAACTTTCTGCACCATTAGCAGCAATCGTGGGTGTGGCTGAATTACAAATTACTTGAAGGTTTTCCATGAAGCGGGACTATCCACCTTTTCCTTCAAAAGTCTATGGGTGTTGACATCCGCCTGTGGTTATCGACTTCCAGCTGCTGCCGCTGGCAAGCTAGCTCAAAACAACTCATCCGAAATCATTAATGCTGCACAGGGCTCAGTGTAAGCTTTTTTTTAAAAAATATCCCCACTATGAATCCACCCCTGAATTTTTTTTTGCCACTTTCTTGCTCTTAAAGGCTGGTTATTAGAGCGTGTATGACAGCTAGGCTAACATTGTAAGCTTTGTGGTCACCATGGCGACGTAAACAAAATGTTCAACCGGAGCAAAACCAGCAATTGCAATGAACTATGGGTAGTCAGGAAAAAGGTGGAAATGAATAATGGATCCGAAGACTTGTTCAAGCCTACCTTTGGTTGTCGTTTGGTGTCCTGCAGGATTGTCATCGGGTCCGGGTTGGGGACTGCATGACCAACTATGGTGGGACCGAACACTCGGGCCAAGTTGCTAATGTCCATCTTTGTGTCCAAACTGTCAGCAACTCTGAAACCAAACAAATTAGATTTGTCTTATAACGCATGCTCTGCGTCAAAGAGGATAAACAAAGTTTTAATAAAAAAAAATCTCTTTTTAACCAATTGTAAACATGCAAAAATATTTATGTCCTTGTAATGAACATGAGTTGAATGATGAGCTGACTCCGAGAAACAGTAGTTGAATCCCTTAGCTGTGATTTTTTTTGTCAGTTTTTTCTAATTAAGATTTTGAAAAATTTCCCATTTTTCAAAAAGATGTATTTTTTTTAGATCAATGAAATTTTTATGAGTATTATTTGCAAAACCTTTTTGTATTTGATTTATTTCATACGAAACATATTTAAAAATGTGTATTTTAGGTTAAACAAACAGATTACTACTTTTCTAATACCAGGGAAAACAGATGAACTAAAGTTGCTTATCAAAGCAAATTTTGCCTAAAGCAATTTAAGCTACTCAAGCAGAGAAGAAACAGGAAATTTCTAACAGGTCTGATCCAGAAAAAACAAAGACTTCTGTGAATTTCAGCATATCCCAACACTGAATCTGCAGGATTATCCAAGGTGTCAAAGCAGAGTAAACTTTTTTAATGAGCCGCACTGGGATATGCACAGTTCACATAGGTTTACAGAGTTTTCAGAGGAGAGCAGCTGCTTACCTCTGCAGGTGAAGGACTAAGAAAGCCAGAGTGTCTCTGTTGGCCAGCGGCAGGTCACTGATGGTTTGGTACATCAGAGCGATGCTGTTGTCGTCGTCTGAAACCTCTGAGAGGGAACAAAGAAACCAATTTCATCAGCAGAGACCCACAAGAGGTTGTGTGAATTAAATAAACAACTTGAAAGGAAACATTCAGCTTCAGTGACAGATAAATCCTGGAAAAAGCCAACTAACTGAACTCTTTGTTTCCACTTTGAATCACTGCTTAGAACAAACTGCAAAAACAAAGTTGAGGATGCACTCATGAAACTTTCATTTAATGGCTCTGCTGGGTACATTTCCACAGTCCTTAAACAAGTTAGAATAAATTTAAATTGTTCAAGTGTTACTTTCTTACACAGCTCACAATACCCAGGAAAGCTAAAAACAACACCAAGGTCTTAAACAAACCTGCTGCGTCCATGAAAGGACGGTTGAGGCGGAAGGTGAGAAGAGGCTCCTTCAGGTTCCTCAGGAAGTCTTTCAGGAGGCCGGTGATGGCATGGATATCATCCACCTTGCTGAGGACAGGGATAGTTTTGCTGCGGAGGAACTTCTCCTTCAGGTCCTTTACTGTGCGATCAGCACCAGAGAGGCGGTACAGACCAGCCTGGACAGACAGACACGCATGATTTTACCATTTCTTTGATCCAGCACAGAATTTGTTTTAAAACCTATTAATTATAGGTTTTTAATTCTATTTTTTTTACTATTTCACATGTTCTGGGTTTTTTTAATGCTTCTTTCAACAAAAGTTGAGAGAATTTATGCCTCACGCTGAAATTCCACCAGTTCTGTGTTTGGTCCGTCTCTGCTCTGTCATGGAACTAAAGTTTTGGATTATTAGCTTCCAACTTAACCCTAATAATCCTAAACTTGAGCTTATGAATACTTTCTGAGAGATTTAACGGAAGGCAACACTTCACTCGATCTTTGGTTAAAGAAAAAAATAAAAAATAAAATAAAATAAAAAACCTCATCACCTACTCTATAAATATTCAATTTTAATGAATATAATCCTTCAAAAGGTGTGTGTATGATACATACATTTATTTTGATGTTAACTTTTGACTGTAGTTGCATGTTTTGCACAATTTATTGTTTTTCCATTCTACAACTGTTTCATGGGGCGGCATGATGGCCCAACAGTTAGTGCTGCAGCCTCACAGATATAGACACCCACGACCCTGAACAAGATAAGCTGTATAGAAGAAGGATGAAGGAAATGATTTGTGCTTTCTTATTACATTTGCGTATTGTGTCATTTTGAGAGGATAAAGTAAAAATTCAAAATGACATTTAAATGTTATGTATAGATGGTATGTATTTCTGACAGAATAAAACCACTTGAAACCTATAGTTTAGTTCAGTCATAAAAAAAAAACCTGCAGTGTTACACAGTCATACTGCCAGAATCTTAGAAAATACCATGGTACAAATTTTTATTCATACCATTCAATAATAGTCTGTTCTGTGACAATGTTGTTTTTTTTAAAAAAAAAATTAGTCTGTCTGCAGTCAACAGCCAATTATAGTGACTCTGCAAAGTTGCATCACACCTCCCTGTGATGGCATTTCTCTTTTTTTCTCAATCTCTCTCCTCTCCTCAGGTGGTTGAACTGGGAGCACAGCAGCTGGACGCACACTGGTTGCTTCACTTTAACTATTTTGCTTTCTATACTAATCAGCTGTAAGGTGCCCCCCTTTCTCATAGTCTCCAGTTTCCTAAATTGAGCTAGGTAATTGACTCATTCTGTGTAGCTACAAACCATTATGTATCCTAAAAAATCTTGACATCAAAAAGACAGATTACACAGGAAATTAATGCTTAAAGGCATAAATTTAAGGCTACAGTCAGATTTTTAAAAAGGAGGATCCTCAAATAAAGCAGGCCGCACATTCTAACAGCTGCCAAAAGCTGTCAGGCTTAGGCTCACAAAGACAAAAGAGCCTTTTGAAAATCTAAAGTAGAAGATTAAAAAAATGGATTCAGATGGGGAAAAAAAAGACATTTCATGACTATCTTTAGAAAAATGCCACAAAAAGATCAGAGACAGATGCAAAAAATAAAAACAACAGAAGGAAGAGAGACCCATGCAGAAACCCATCGATTTTGAGCCAGTTTAGATACAAATTAAATCCCCCGGAAACAGATTGTTAATCTTAGTAACACTACTCTGTTCCAGTTTAATGGAAGGCATTAAAGATAACTACTGTCTTTGACATATCTGCCCATTAAAATGACTGGGAGAGACTGCTCACCTCATGCAGGCCTCTCTGCTCGATCTCACTGATACAGTGGACGATGAGAGGAGGGATCATGGGAGATGTCTCAGGGACATAGTCTGCAAGCACACCCTGTAAATAATAAAAAATGAGTGAGAAAACTGTCAGTTTTATGGTAATATCTCAAAGGGTGAGAATTTTTTTTTTTTTTTTTACAAAAGACATCAGGTGCCAAGAAAGTTTCACTCACCTCTCCGATTTTGACTGGAGTAGCACACGGGTTGGGGATGCATGGCAGAGGGCAACGATCTCGACACTCAGGGTGTGAGACCACCCGGCAGTCTCTGCACTTCAGTGAAAGCTTCCCAAATTTGATCCTCTTTCCACAGGGTACACATGACTCAGGTTTTATGACCTATGAAAGACATTCAGTAGGATTTAGATGACTGGCAAAGACCGTTTTATGCTTGGCATAATGAGAAATTACATTTCATCCTTTGGTTCTGTAAATCTTCTGCATAAGTATGAATGCACAAATGATGAGCAACGAGTACAAAGTTCTCAATACATTTTGCATCACTTGAGATCTTGTAAAGATGCCTAGTTGAACATGTAGTGGTTCATTCATCAGCATTTTTAAGGCAAAGCAGCAAAAACAGGAGCTTCTCACCGTTTTGGAGACAAACTCGTGATGACGGACTCCTCCATGGCTCTGTGGAGTGCTGGGTTGTGTTTTCATCTCCGCGTCAGGGTTGACAGGCTGCTTGAACACATCCTCAGACTGGATGGATTCAGAGTCCCACTCCATGGCAGCTATAGATACATGATTAATAACAGTGTGTCACATGCCATGACTATCCTGCAGTAATGGGGAAACCTACCGTTGAGTTATAACGGGGAACATGTGGGCCTAAAACATCCGTACAGATAATGAGGACATTCGGAATAAATGCTCTGATTTTATTTTCCTCCATCATAAAAAAGGTTCCTCAGAGTTGATGACAGTTTAATTAGACGGATATGATGCCAGTTCCAATAAACTAGCTGCCATGAGGCTGGCAGGCAGACATATTTAGAGAGCAAGAGACAGATAAGTCCTACCAGTCTTTCTCCTGCTGCGAGTCCAGTAAGGAACAGTCTCAATGGTAGAGACGGCCTCAACAGGTCCTCCATTTGGAGAGATGGTCACTGTGGTTTTTGTCACCAGGGTCTCATTTCCCTGTCACAAACAATAAAAAACAGGGACAAAAAAAACTCAGTCAAGGCTACACAAAGTTGAGAGCTTGATACAGATGTGCAACAAACGTTGGCTGGCACATTATGTCTATTCTTTATATTCCTTGAAAGACTTCTTTTTCATGTTTAATGGTTACACTTGGGTAATATCAATATCAAAACTTAAAAGATTAATTTCTAAAGTTAAACAAAACTCAATTAGTTCTAAGATATTAATATTGAATAGAAAAAAAATGAAAAGATATTGCAAAACCAGCACAGCTTCCAATTTCATTAAAATGTGAAATAAGTGTCAAAAACCTTACCTGCCCTGAAGTTCTGCCTGTTGATCGTGAACGTTTCGAGGCCATTGGAGGCCCATCAATATGGTTCCTTGAGGAGCGCTGAAATTAAAACAGCACACATGAATATGAGGCCATTTTCCCTGAAACAAATGTTTCAGGAGACGAGCTACACATGGACAGTACCTACCCTTTTTTCTCTTTTCTTGAGTCGCACTGTCCTCACATTGGAGGAGTCCCAATCCTGTTGTATACCAATGACAAAATAATTTCATATAAAGGAAAAAAAATGATTATTTATCTTGCTTTATTATTATTATCATGATATCAAATTGGGAAATACTTACGAGAGAGTCATCTGTTTTGTCATAGCTGATGTCCGACAAGATGGAAGCAGACTCATCAATGGTAGTCAGTCTGTGAAACAACAGAATACATTTTAAGACGGCCAGTGGAATATACCCACAGGCAAAGAATACTAACATTTGGATCAGACCACAGAAATCTTGCAGACTGTTTGACTGGACATTTTTTGTGCCCGAGTGCATTCATGTGAAAAGATAGGTGATGGTAATGACTAGAAGAAATGAGTTCTTGGTTTGGCACTTGAATCTCACATTTGAGATGCTCTCACATGCAAATGAAACCTCTCAAACAAGGTTAACAGCCAGGGAGAGATACACACAGCCTTGATAAGACAAGTTTGAAGCAGACAGGATCTAATGAACATGATGTTAGATTGTCTGGAATGTATTACCTTCGGCTTGTGTTCAGGTTGGCAGCAGGTTGGCAGTTTGTGTTTAGGAAGGCCAGAGCTGAGCGCTGCTCTGCACTCAGCTGAATGCTGTTACTGGATCCCTCACTAGTCAAGAGGTCTCGGATCAACTGGATCTGACGGTCCTGTGTTTTCAAGTACAGAACAAACCAGAGTCAAGTAGAGCCTTATAATAAAAAGAAGTAGGCAGTACATGTGAGTTACCGGGGCTCCTACATACCAACTTCTCACAGTCAGCCTCAGCCTTTTGCCTGCGCCTGATCTCCACATCTACTTGATTGCGGGCATGTTTCAGCTTAACCTCCAGGGCTCCCCTCTCTGTCTCAGTTTTAGTGAGCACCTCTTTGACAGACTCCAGATCATGCCTTGCCCTCAGCCATCTGCGACGGCAGTCCTCAAAGTTTTGTGCCATCTGGAGGAAGTCTGCAAAGAGAAGACATGTTAATAAAAATATGGCAGGCATCTGTGCAGCGAGTTAAAGCATTTTCCACATATAGTAAAAAAGATAAACCCAAGAACCATTAACTACTCACTGGGTTCAATGTTCTCATTGAGAAGGTCAGCTTGTGTCCTCAGCTTATCATATAAGCTCTGGAGACTTAGCACAGCCGTCTCCATGGTGTTCTGTATCTATGGACCCTTTAAGAAAAGAGATTAACTACAATTATTTCATATCAGAACAAGGATAAAATATGTATTTGGCTGATCCACTGCTGTTATTGTTGCAAAATAGAGACTTTTAGTAATGGTTAAGAGGAAAACATCAAACCCCATATTTACTGGCAATACAAAAAAATAAAAAATAAAACAGGCCCCAGCAACAGATGTTTCATCAAATTTGTAAATAAAAATGATTTAATAGCATAAGAGCTACATTCATGTCCTTGTTGATGTTGTAGTTCGTTACACACGTTGAACTGAGTTGTTTGATAGAAAATATCAATAACTGCACGTCTGGCTTCACTGTGCACTTCGGTGTTATTTATACATGCTTGATATGAGGAGTATCTGTATCTTACCGTTTTCGTTTAAAGAAAAATATGGTAGAATATCCCCAAGAGCGCTGCGGCTATCTCTTTTCTGTTTTTAGCGACGAACTTGTACCTTTGTCCACATCCTTCCGCAGCCACGACTACTGTGAGCGCGTTGTATTTCAAATTTCGCCGCCAGCCAATGAACAAACAGATCAACGATAACGTCACCATAAGCGCTGGAAAGGACTTCGAACTTTCAAAATAAAACCAGCAAACCGAAAAAAATGTCGACGAGAAGGAAAAGGAATAAAACCTTCAGCAATAGATAGCTTCAATTCGGAATATTTTCTTTTGATAGTTTTAGTACAACTATTACTTTTATGATGACTTTTTTTCCTATACCATTTTTTTTTTTCATTTTATCAATTTATTTTGTTTTCCTTTTGATTCATTATATTTTGTTTAAATTCTTTTTCATTTATTTAAATTGATTTAGTATATTTTATTTTTTCCTTTTATTTTATTCTTATTCACGTGATTTTGATTTCAGTTCATTTAAATCATTTTTCTTTGATTTCACTTAGTTTATAGTGTTCATGAGAGCTTATTGTTTTGTTTTTACTGCACTGATATTTTTTCCACTTTCAAACATTTCATGTTACTCATCTCAGATAAATGGCTAACGTGTTTTTCATAAATCAGTGCACATGCTATTATAAAAGAAATAATCTAATCGATAAATATTTCTTCAAATTTCAGACAGAAAGATCATTTATGAATTGTGCTGTTTTTGACTTGACCAAGACACTGATCCAGTGATATATTAGAATAATTTATTAAGATTCTCAATTCCAGTGTGTTTACTTGTAATTTGACGAGCGTATAGTATAGTGTTTTAAAATTACCAGTTTATAAAAAGGTTGTTCAGAATTCAACCCAAGGCATAAAAGGTGATAAAATAGAGTTATTTGATTCACTACTATAGTAATTTATGAGTTTATCGCTTTTGTTATATGCTCTAATAAAATAAACAAAAACCAAAAAAAAAAATATTTATCTGCTGAAATTGGTCGTTGATTTGTCTTTGATTATTGGGCTTTGTTTAGTCACAGCTTTTTCTAGGAATGCTTATCAGCTGATGTCACAAGCGCATTTTTAATCATTCTTAATCTCTGTGACGATCAATAATCGAATAACAGGCAGACGAAACTGCACGTAATCACGTAATGAGAGGGAGAGATAGACAGAGAGAAAGGAGAGGGAGAGAGAGAGAGAGAGAGAGAGAGAGAGAGAGAGAGAGAGAGAGAGAGAGAGAGAGAGAGAGAACACGATCTGTGCGATCTGTGGAGCACAAACTTGCAAGAAGCAGAGCATGCAGAAAAAGCTCCGCGAGAAGACACCAGTGCTGCAGCTCGGCGGGGTTTGAGCCTACAAAGCAGGATAACAATGATTGCCACAACTCAACAAAACATGACCACGGAGCTGGTATGTGTGTTTCTTTTATTGTTTAATCTCCACTCACAGCTTTGAGTGTGTTTAAGTGCGCGTGTAGTCTCTGAGGGGAGATTCAGAGGCTCCTCTGGTGTGCAGTGGGGGGAATTCCTCATGTGTGTCCACAATGCGATGATTATCGATTTGCGTTTTAACCATTTCGCCCATTCAGACTTTATCAGTCAATATTACTCTCCTGCACAGGCTGGACTCTGTGCATTGCGGTGCAAGGCAGCTGTTGTGGTAACTCGACGTGCAGTTCTTCTCTTAGACTTATTGTTACTCTGTCCCATGCAGACTTTTGTTGCATGGTATCTGCAGTCAGATATTCAAGGCATGAGAATTTATCTCAGTGTCCATTGACACAGGGGGAAGACCTTTTAAAGCATTGTATGATTGATTATTTCTGTGGCTGTTGTGTAGGTGTATTGTCAATGAAGGCTATGGCTATGCACCCACATCCCTTTGTTTGTTTAAACCAATAACACATTGATGATGTTACATTAAGAATTTTATCGGACAATTCTGGCTTTGTGATTTATTTTTATGCATCTTTTCCCATTATGAAGAGTTCATTCCTTCTTGTGTAGATACAATCTTTGATTCTATTATTAAAGTAGATTACATTTATTGATCACCATATGTGGACAGTGGGGTGGAATGCTTTTTACTGATTAAAGTTTTAAATTCTGCAAGTGATCAATAGATTAATGCTTGCAAAAGATGAATCCTCATACTGGTTTGTACACAGCAATTGTCTGCTAATGTGCCTCTTCTTTTAGGTAAAACTTTCTCATGCTGCATCACTCGTCCAGCAATTTCAGTCAGCTGCTCCTGTTTCTCTACAGTGCAGAGCAACAATTTCATCCCTTGCCAAGTCCAGTAATTAACAGTCTTATCAAGCTGTCCCTGTTCTTGTGAAAGAGCTTCAATCATGAGATCATTAGTACACAGCTGTCCCCTGGTGGAGAGAGTGTTTGAGAGACTACAGGAGCGCTTAGATTATTTGTCAAATTGTGCCTAATTTGGTACGCTGTGATGTTTAACACGAAACAGCGCTCAAACCTTTGGTCTTCTGCTGACATGCTGAAGTGATGGAGATCTGGTAAACCCCAGCTGAGGCGTCTTGTGTGATAATCCTGCTGCATTATTGTCTCCTTGAGAGGGCCACACAAGGCTGCAGGGCTTACAGATCATCCATTACCTACAAATGTCGCAACATTTCACGTCAAAGCCTGCAATCAATATTTTTTACAATGAAATGCTATTAATGAGGCAAAGCTGGAATATGGATTGTGATGTTTGCCTCTTTTGGGAGGGTATGCAAAGGTTTTTTTGGGGGTACACAAGGGTCACATGTTTGTGTCTTACAATATTAGATGTATTAGTGTGGACATAAATTACTCTGTGTCATAAGAAAGCAATTTCATGCCAGGAAAGCATAATGCTTTGGTTCTGGTTCAGCTAATCCATGGCATTAAGGAAGAAAACAGCTGTGATTTAATTAGTTTTCTTCAAAGGCATCATTATTGTTCTAGCATGCATTTTCAATGCTGATAAAGTGACAGTGTGACACGGTGCATTCTTGTATGCCGTGAGTGTAATGTAAGCTGCTGAGAGAGGTTGAAAAATGGCATGCTGTATCTCATATTTTACTGTATATATATATCCTGTCACCTGCAGCTCCCCTGATGTGTTTTAGTGATGCTGCTCGTCTCCTCAGGCAGCAGCTCGGTCACTCACAGTGGCTGGACGTGCTGAGAAACGGAACCTGTTTTTTTGTGTAGTTATTTCCTTATGCACAATGGGGAGCATGGAAAGAATAAGACACTAGGGCAGCCTCGCAGTGGTGGAGGCGAAAGCGGCAGGACTTTCATTTCACAAAAGCTTGTGCTGCTGCATTGTCTGGCAAAAGCCTGGAGGGCAGAGAAAAATCTGCCCGGCGAGTCCCACATGGTGTCTGTACCACCTACTGCTTCTTTTAAGATAAGAAACTCAAAAGGAGGGATAGTGGTACAGCAAGAAAGAGCAATAAGTTCCTCTGAATGTGATCAAAGGGTGCTTGGATATCAATCAATATCAAGCTGTGCATCTTGTTACTATAACACATGGGTTACAGTTTATTCCTACCCCACTCAAGTTGCACTCTGCCTTAATGATAACCTTCACTTGGAATGAATCAGTTGGAGATATTGACATGGTGATACGTACGTGGGTTACTTGCTAATCTACAGCTTTCCCCCTGTGAGCAATTACAGTGAATCATTAAGATCAGGAGCATATAGGCTATATTGAATACGTGTCTGCCAATAGATCCCCCTCTTTTAATGGAGGTGGTGATTTCATTGATGCCTCTGCCAATGTCTTATACGTAATAAACATCATAGTCTGTTACTAAAGGAGGGGTTTTAGGGGATATGCAAATCCAGAATCCTCAAACTGCCTGCACTGGTTCCCTCGCTCCCTTGCACATAATTTATTGTCAGATTCTCCATGCCTCAAAGACACAGAGGATGGAGTTAAGGAGGTCTCAAGAGTCTAATTTATGAATTCTTAGCACCGCCTGGATTATGCGCAGCCCACTTGTGTTGCATGCTGTGCAGATTGAGAAATCGTGTTTAGTGTGGCTTGCTTTTTTAGCGGACTGACTCGATCAATACAGTTGCAATCGTTTGATTTTGTGTTTGTGTTGCTTGGAGGAAAAGGAGCCTGACAGCTGGAATCTGTTTCTGTGCAGGTTAATGGCGTCTTGGTGCGATGAGGATGATTCTGGAGTTCTGGAAATAATTGTTCTTCGTGGAGGTGTCAAACTTTGCGAGAGAAAAAGGGAGTCTATCTAACTGTCTCCTCTACGGCTGTATTCCCTCTATTAATTGTTTCCCTCTGGACCTTGTACAACTGTACACCTTATTGATTCTCTCATTTGGTTGAGTGAAAATCCTCCAGCTCTGTTGGCAAACTTAGAGAGCTTTCTCTTCTCTAATGCGGTTCCGCTCGGGCAAAAAAAAAAAAAAAAAACTCCTCTCACAGGGATTCCTTCAGGAGAGTTTTCCATAAACATAAAGACCTTTTGATTTGCATTCTCGCCCCCCTTTGGAGTTTGACAGACACCTCACTTAGGCTTTCACTCCAACTCCTCAGGGATTACGCGGGCTGAATAAAATAGATGGCCCACTTCACAGCTCTCTGTGTTATTCATTTTTGATCTAGCTCAGCAGAAAAAAAAATCCACCTCTAAGATATATTTGCTTGTCCATCAGCGTCAGGACTGAAATAATCCTGGTCACTTCTGCTGCCCAGCATGTCATCTCTTCACCTGTGCCAGCAGTTTGTGCTGCATTACATTCCCTCATGCATTGTGTCCAGCAGCTCCTCCAGTGGTTTCTCAGGGGGACTCAGCTCAGTGCATCTGTGCCTCATTTACAAGTATGACAAAACTCCTCATCCCCATGAATGTGGGATTCTCCCGATTTGTCTTAACATTGACCTTAATTGGAAATGTGGTCTTGTGTCTGGGCTCAGGGGAACGATGGGCGCTGTGCATCCCATTAGGATGCGGTTTCAGCTCTGGTGTTGCACACGGTAATTAGAAGAAGAGCTTTGAAATGAATACAGCGTGATGGAATCAGTCAAGTGGAAGAATTTAATTTAAATTCCTCTTTCTAGTATGAGAACCTGGAATCACTCTATGATTTGTTTAAGGATATGTATTTATTATAATTTATGGAGAGCAATTTTATTTGACGTTTCCTCTGTTTGTTTTATGAGGATCAGCTCTCACCGTCAAACAGAAAGAGCTGAATATACAGTATGATTCAGTATCGACTAAAGCCTTCATACAGTGCTGTAGCTTCTCTATCTGACAGAAGGATAACAGTGATTCACAGAGATTTTGTGTACCAAAAAGGGCAGCAGGATGAGATAAAAACACACGGTAAGAAAAGCCAGGAAAACCTTGGACATCAATTCTCAGCTCTGGCCTGCACCGAAAGCTAAAACATCACTTAACGTCATCACTTCAGGTGCAACTGGTTGTGTTTTTAATTCGAACATGTTGTGATACTTTAGCCAAGAAGATCTATTAAAGATGAGACCTTGGCAGCGAGTTGAATGCTGGCAACCCATCCAGCTACAGCAGACTTTGTGTGTTTTCCATTCATCTGGGGTATAAAGGAAGCCTTGCAATAAGAGGTGAAAACATCTAAAATGAATTCTCTTGTGTATCAAGGTTTTTTATTTACTACATGAAACCCTTCAGCTTCTGGTTCAACCGCATTGACCTTTACTTTTCAGCTCCTGCAGAACTCACTTCACTGAAATAGGCTTTCCAGACTTTTTGACCCCAGTTATGTTACTACTTTGTCTGTTATCAGCACTTTTACACCATGTGCAGAGCTAATAGAAGTACATATGTGTGGAGATGAATTGCAAGGTCAGCATATTGATGACAATGTGGTGAATCACATGCTCAGGGGCAGCTGGTGTCACCGAGGGAGCACGGAAGAGCGGCAATCTGTTGATGCCCTCCTCCAGCTACCTCGATCTCAACGGCCTGGATGAATAATCAGGGCAGGTGAGACTATAAAGGTTCCGCTGGATGTTTGGACAGTCATAATGAAGGCTCAGTGTTATAGCTGCTCTGTGATTAAACTATCTCACTCCAGCGGCCATGTGGCTCCAGCAGGGCCAGCAGCTCATTATGAGGGAGTGGGGCACGGCCTGGAAACAGCATGTGATTGTGTTTAATTGTGACTGATACTCATGCCAGGCTCGTACCATCCGTTCCCCCTGCACAGAGTGGAAACACAATAACTTGAGGCTAAAAGTTTGGCTCTGGTTTGCCACTGAAGTTTTGATTCATTTTACGATCACACAGCCTCATCTATTTACACTCTCTTTTATTGCCTTGTTAACAATTTAATCCAGGGCTTTTGGATAAACCCTCAGCCTAAGCAGATGTAATAGGTAGCATCCTTTTTCCTAAACACTGCTTTCACCCTCTGGTTCTGTAAACACGCCCCATCAGATACGTCGCAGGTGAAATGAGGCCGCGCAACAGAAAATTTATGTTGTGGCCAAAAATTACTTTCTGCAGTTAAAATCTCATATGCAGCAGTTTTAAGCACCCCTCAAATGGAAAATTTGTGTAATTTTGCGATGTATCTGTGATGCTGAAGACCGGTCTCGCATCCCCTCAAGGCTTACTGTACTAATATGCCTGTCGGGGAGAAAACTCTGGAAATGATGCAGCACTAATGTCTTCCTCCTCCTCCTCAGCTGTGCTCACATTCATCATCGTGTTTGTGTGTGTGTGTGTTCTTGTCACAACAGGACCTGGGAAGTTCAGATGGTCCCCCGCGGAACTGGAAGGGCATCGGAATCGCCATGGTTGTGATCCTGGTTGTTATGTCCCTCGTCATACTCTCCGTCGTCCTCCTCACGCCTGGTAAGAAGGGTCACAAACATCAAATAGAGATGTCAACCTTGAGTGTTCTTTATGTAGGAAGGAAACAAAATATTGTAGTTTAACTAAGACGAGAGATGCTCACTCACTTTTTAGTGAAATATTATATTTAAGTATTAAATTCTCACATCTGTGGTGTACATGCAATACAGAAATTCAGCATTACTGACACTTAACTGTGAAAGTAACATATGAACACTGTTTGTTAAAATCAGTCTTTAAACATTCTTGTAGCATCGTTACAGACTTATGAAATCAAACCTCACCTGTCCTTAAATTGTCTGTCGATACCAAATATTTAGAGGTCAGTTTTCTTCAGTGTTACATTCTGCATAAACATCAGCAAACTCTTCTTCTTCTCAAGTAAAATGTTCTCCAATTAGAGTGATATGGGGAAAATATGTCAGGATTTTTTTCGTGGCAGAATCAGGATCTAGATTTTATCACGATTGTTTTTCACAATGTATTCAAGACTATTTTGACCTGCAAACAACATTTTTAGCTCCAAATATTTCTTATCCAGAAAACTGAACGATTTTTATGCCCAAATTTTTGTCTTTTCAGCTCCATTTTCATACCTTTAATCTAAAAAAATATAATTCACATTTGGCTGCACGGTAGCACAGCTGATAGTGCTGTTGCTTGTGTGTGCCTTTCTGTGTGGAGTTTGCATGTTCTCCCTGTGCATGCATGGTTTTCTCTGGGTACTCTGGATTCCTCCCACTGTCGAAAAACATGCTGATTAGGTCAAATGGTGATTCTAAATTGCCCATAGGTGTGAGTGTGTGCGTGAAAGGTTGTCTGTCTCTATTTGTCAGCCCTGTGATTGACTGGGGACCAGTCCAGGTTGTACCCCGCCTCTCGCCCTAAGTCAGCTGGGATAGGCTCAAGCCATCCACGACCCTGAATAGGATAAGCGGTATAGAAGATGAATGAATGAATAAACACATTCATTTAAAGATGGCAGCTGTTAGAGTTATTGAGTTTCTGCAGAATGAATGGAGCTTTAGCTTTATGAAAGTAGCCTCTGAACAGACCAAGTGTAGTGAGACGTTACTAGATATACTTTTTGTTTGTGTGTTTGACAGAAAAGGTAAATGTACACATGATCTAGAACACAAATAAACTTCAACGACAAAGAGATTAATAACACACAAAAATTATAGGCTAAAACAGAGAAGTAAAAAGACTGATGATGACTGAGTAGAAACAGGACACAGTATGGAACAGAACAATTTTTGGGAAAGAAATGGACAGGCTGCTAAAAAAAAACCAACAACAAATAAGCTGGTGGAGCTTGTACTGTGCGGTCCTACTCACCATGTTCTACTTCATTTGTGGAAATGTTGAGTGAATTGAATTTTTTTTCAGTTGAGTTTTACTGGAATTGCTTGTTTTGGATTTGGCTTCACGTTTCACACTTTTGCAGATAGAGAGCATTGTCCTTTCGACCAAAACTGGGAGGGAGGTATAATGAGTTACAAATATACATATTTTACATGTTTTAAACATCCATCCGTCCATCCATTTTCTATACCGCTTCTCCTGTTCAGGGTCACGGGTGGCTGGAGCCTATCCCAGCTGGCTGAGGGCGAGAGGCAGGGTACACCCTGGACTGGACGGCAGTCAATCGCAGGGCTGACACAGAGACACAGACAACCATTCACGCTCGCACTCACTCCTACGGGCAATTTAGAATCTCCAATTGACCTAGTGAGCATGTTTTTGGACTGTGGGAGGAAGCCGGAGTACCCGGAGAGAACCCACGCATGCACGGGGAGAACATGCAAACTCCACACAGAAAGGCACACCGTGCCCGAACCGGGATTCGAACCGGCGACCTTCTTGCTGTGAAGCAAGAGCTCTAACAGCTGCGCTACCGTGCAGCCCTGTTTTAAACATTAAGACATAAAAATACATGCAACTAAAGGACAATGAATCAAACATTCTGAAGTTAACAAGACACAATCTCTGATCATGTCGTTAATTAATTCCGTCTTTCTGCTTCTGAAGATGAGACTCACTTGTTGCTCCGTTCCCAACTGACTATGGAGGATCTGGAGAGTGAAGAGTTCAAAGTTCATGACCCCTCTGCAGCATGGCTGAACGGTAAGGATCTATGCTGAGGCTGGATAAAAATTCATTCTGACAGTCCAAAAAAAAAAAAAAAAAAATCTGATGTGCTCACTTTGAGCTAAAGCGTCTCATTACATGGGATCCTATTTCTCACCTGTCCTAACTTTTTCAGAAAATGAAGTGGCTCTTCGCACCAGAGAAGGACACGTTCTGTCATTCAGCCTCAACAGCAACCTCACCACGACTCTGCTGGACAACAGCTCCCTGGTGAGTAACAGCAGCTTGTGAGGACACAGGACAGATTTCAGTATTGATTGGCTTATGTCCACAGACAGCTGGATAAATTAACTGGCCAATAGAGAGTGATGCTTCCACATTGAGACAGAGAAGCTGTAGAGTCCCACTGTTCCACATCCCACAGCTGAGACAAAAAAAGATCTGGCGGAGTGACAGTATCGGCTCATTTCGCCCCAATCTGGCTGCTCTGTGAGCCCTCGGCATGTGCCTTCAAAGAGAATTTCCCAAGCATGGGTATCATCTTGAACGCCGCCTCTGCACGACACTGACAGACTTATGTGGGTCATCACCGAGGAGCTTAAAGCAGGGCTGTGTTGTCAGGTTGAAAACCAGTCTCTCCTTGTTTTTGTGATGTGTTTTGTTGTCTCTGCTACAGTATGGCTGCTAATTCCAGAGAAATATGTATGTCCTTGTAAAGACATCGAGACACAGAGTTTCCCAGAATAAATGTATTGCTCAGAAAGTTTGTCTCAAACTTAAATTAAAATTCACAGCAGGGAAAACTTTCTCACTTTCTGAAAGACAGAAAAGCTCTTCAGAGGTAACAGATAACATAGTTAACCTTAGAAATATTTCATGAAAATCAGGCAAATATTGTTTCAAGTAAAAAAAAATCTTAATCAAAAATACCCTTTACAAGGTTATTGGAGTAGATAATTAAAAATTTACCAAGTTTTAACTCTTTTCCCTGGGGATCAATCTAGTTATATGAGCCTCTGTGGACCTTAATGGGATCAGCCTCTCACTCGTGTATGGTTGAATTGATTTGTCTAAGGCTTCTAAGTAAAAAGGGATTTTCAATGCAATCCAAATTAGAGAGGATGTGGGGAAAATGTGCCCAAGCGTTGACTTGCAAGCTGTGGAGTTTATTTTGTAGTGTGCTGCAAGAAGCTGAACTTTTTAGTTCTTGTAGCTCCTCTTGTCTAGGATAAGAATTCATTTCAATAAAAGTGTAAAGATATGGAATTAAAGAAGGAGATGATGGGTCAAGGAAACAAGTGGTGTAGAGTGTTCAGTTATTGAAAAAGCAGGACTCTAAGCTGACCTTAGAGTTTCAGATTATTGTTTAATGTTCCTGGAAGGGATTTTTTTTTTGACTGAAGACGAAAGGTGTTTGCAGAAAAAAAAGACTTTACAGCAGATAGAAGAAGTTTGTGATAAGCTTGTGAATAAAATTGAGCATTTAGCAACAATAAAAGACATATTTTCCCTTTACAAGTTGATGGAGAATCAATACAGACATCAAAGAGAGTGAATGTCTGAATCACATTCTCAGGGTGAAAAAAAGCACAGCTTCAAAGAAATCATAATGTTGCTTTGAGTGTATATAAAAGGCAAAAGCATTCTAATGAGGCTTTGCTTTGAACTGTAGCGTTGATCATCGTTTATATTCATGTTGTGTTCAAAACACTCCTCTGCTGCTCCAAATTGACATTTAAGACAATTCGCAAACGTTTGGATTATTTTTTTTCAATTAACTCCTTTCAAACGTGCAAATAATACAGGACTTCCTAATTAGCACTATCAATTTGTTTGCATAACAAAGTATAACTGAAAAATTTAAGGAAGCCAAAATGAAACAGAAAAGGAAAGAAGAGGAAAGAAGAACAAAAAGAAATAAATGACACATTTGAAAAAGAGTGAGTAGAAGTATAGCTTATTTACACTCACCCCTTTGCCTTCTCTAATGACTATTTGTACATATATTTGTCCTTATACACACCTATATATTCATATACATATATACACATACATACCCATATACATACCTTTACATATGCATGTACATATATACAAACATATACATACACATGCATGTATAAACACATACATACATATATGCATACATACACATACACACAAACATACTAATGCATATACAGCATATGCATACATAGATAAACCATACATAAGATATATTTTATATTTTAAAGTTCTTCTTTTTTGTAAATATATAAATATGTGGATCATCTGTATGAAATTTATAAAGAGTCAGGAATCAGCGAGGTCCCAGGATTGACCTCTGAGGAACTCCACAAACCCCAAAAAGTTCACAAGAAGGCGCTATACCCTACTAATTTCTCCACATAAAAGTAAATACAGGATACCGAATATGTATTTTCTTTTTTGTCTATCTCCTAGGACCTGACCATGACTAAATTCCAAGTCTCTGCTGATAAGAAGTTTGTCCTCTTGGCGTATAACATCCGACCGGTAAGTTTTCTCTTGATTCCAGAAAGCATTCTCAAGCTTTTCAACCTTTAGAAATCCCCCAGGGGTGTAAGTTTTCTGCAAATATCAATACTGAGCCGTTGTGGCTCAAACATCTCCGTTGTCTAGCAGGCTAGTATTGTCTTTGAAACAAAGGCAACATGCATCCTAATCAGAGCCCGAAAGAGAGAACAGAGAGGAGGCTGAGCAGAAGGAGTGTGCTGATTCTGCACTACTGCAGCAGGCTTGAGCTCCATAACACCACCCGCCAAATGACTGGGATAACATATGGGGAGTTGAATATTTAAACCGGCTGATGGCTGAAGGTGCAGGGGGTTGAAGAAAGCTTCGAGTGAGTGATCAGTATGAAGTGGATGGCTGAGGAGAAGGGGAGATATCAAGGAGATGAAGGGCTAAAGTTGGAGCTGCGGTAATGAAATCACCCTGCGACTTCGGCGGGGAATTTTAATGAGAAGCTGACGAGAATCACAATCGCAGGTGGTTTTCAGATAAGTGTCAGGGGTAGACAGAAAACACACAGATCTTAAACACCAAACAGCCCCCATTCCCTGCATCCGCCGTCGCACTCTGTAAATACCCACAACATTAATAAATAGTTGAGTCTTTCCTCAAAGGGCAAGCAAGTTGTGTAATGTGCGAGTAATCTGCAAGGGTAGGAAACAGAATGAGGAGGAAATGAAAACCCTCAGCACATTTTCACCCACGTTTTTATTAAAAGCATTAAAGCAGATTTTGCTGCTCCCTTCCTTCTCAGTCTGTTCTATATCTCTGGGCTTCCCTTAGAGATCTGTTTTTCTGTTAATAACTGTGAATCATATAATTTGTGTGTGTAGGGGGGGAACGAATGAGCCTGTTGCTGTGTAACAGCGCTCGCCACTGACACAGAGCATCCCCGGTAAATAAATTATTGAGCAGTTAACATACGTTCAATCAGTTTTCATAGATCTCCACAGAGAAGTGGACCCAGATTTGTGCGCCGCTCGTTGCCATGTCATTAGCATACTTCCTTTGATGTCAGCAGGAATTGTTGAATCTCATCTGTATGCTCGGTGTGTTTCTACACTCGAAGAAATCAGAGACAGTGGGCACGTCACCTGGAATCATTTGTTTGTTTAGAAATGGATGCATGTGGGTGAGATATGGTTTTGCATTCACAGGGGCCATTCCTTCTTTCTATCTCCCTCGCGCTCCCCCCCCCACCCCGCCTCATCTTCTTCCTTCTCACTCACTTTCTTCCATCTATCTCTGGGGGGATTTGTGCTGACTGAAGCAGTTTGCGCCAGGCACCAGCTTTGCTGTTTTGGAAGAGGAATGGCACGCTGCTGAGAGTGGCAGAGAACAAGAGGAAGAAACAGAGGGAGCAGTGGGGGGGAAAGCAACTTGCAATTGGAGGGAAGGGGAGAAAAATGGGTTATGCACTATTTGCCCTTAGATACAGTGCCCAGTTTGAAATCAATCAGAGTGGTTATCAAAGGACGACAGAGATGTTAGAAGTAGAAAAGCTGCAGTAGAAAGAGAAAAGGATGAGCACAGCTGTGAGTAGAAAGTTAAAAGGCTTCTCTGGATCTTGTATTAGCTCTGCAGACTTTAGAGACATTTTTGTGCCTGGTGGGTGAGAATAAATGGATTTTGATAAGAGGGTATACAAGGAATCGAGTTAGGGATTTGGCCACATCGGAACAAGAGAAAGCAGATTTCCTACGGGGGTCTTTGAAAGGTTTGTGTGCAAGCGGAGAAAAGTGAAGGAAGAAAACCTACGTTGTTTTCTAAGAATGATGCTGAGATACTTTTGAGGAGATGGGGGCTCCTAAGATTGATGAGCAAGGGCAAATCGACTAAAAACTGCCGAGACAGTGCAGTTTAGAGAGAAATAAAGTGACAAGGGAGTCGTGTCTGCACTCTGCAGCAAACAATGATGCTGGGTGCTGGTGTAAAGGCAGAGCATTGTGAGGCTGTTAAGGAAGGATGGTGTAATCTTTGTATTGTGCTATCATGCAGTGTACATTAGATATCAATATCAGTGCTCATACGATGGTTGCTGTAATCTCTTCACGCTTCCCTTGTTAGTGCGTCTCCTGAGTGTTTAATCCCTGCATGTGCCCCCTCCTCCTCCTTCTGTTTTGGTGACATAGATTGGGGAGTGTGCGGGAAAATAAAGGGGGTTGAGAAGCAGAGCGATCTGGAAGATTTATGATATGTTACTGGCAGTCACATTAGAATTCACTTTGCTGCTCCAAGACAGATGCCCTCACTCTCTGTGTCTGTTTATCACACAGACACGCTGTAACATACAGCCTCCGTCACCAGCTTCATAATGTTAAATCATGAGCAGAATCTACACCGTCCTTAACAAATCATAAACAGTTGATTGAACATGGTGCTCATAACAATGCTGCCCCCTTTGGTCTAAGGGAGCCATACCCCTCTTAACTCAAGACTGGCTGTTTGTCGACCGCCTGTCAACTCTGGCTGACAGCTTCTGGCCTCCCTGCATCCTTTCCCTCCCTTCCTGTCTTTGTTTTTTTCACTCTGTCCTTTCGCACTGAACCAATCCATCTTTTCCTGCAGTTATTTTAGTCTTAACACAGCTCTTTTCTTGTCCACACCCTGTTGCCCCTCATGCTCAGGCTTTACACTGCAATCAAATTTCAATTTCTTCAGATAGCCTGAGGATTTATTTCCTCTCCTTTATTTCTGCGGCTTCACCCCTGCGTCACTCCATCCATGCGTTTTCTGACAACAGACAAACAACACAGAGGAGAAATCCAATTTCACTGCTAAGTGTGCTGTATAGAGGATGTGACATTTAATTTCTTTAGGGACTTGTTTTCCAGGAGGCTCTGGCTTTCAGAGGTCAGGGGGAAAATAGCCTGCTTCCAACCTTTTCCTTGAGAGGAAAAAAAAAAGTAATGGAAAAAAATCAATATATTACCTGGAATTCATCAGGTAATGCTGCGATCAATTACCTTAAGACTGAACACACTAAAACACACGAACACACACGCACACGGTCATTGATTGTGGTTGCTTAGTCTTCTTCCGCATGTAAATTTAATTAATCATCAAGCTGCTGAGGCTTGTGTCAGGGGTTGTGACACAGTTGGCAGCAACAAAGAACCCTGCGGGAAGGTTATTAGCTTTAATGATGCTATTTAATAAAAAAGTTGGTTTCTGCCTTTTCTATTCACGTCTTTTAATGTGTCTCTTTTTCTCCTGAGGGATAAAAACTTCATCAGATATGATCAAAATAATGATGCAATATAGATGAAATGACTGCAAGAGGTTTAGTGACTGAAATAAATTAAGAGTATTCGGGGAGCAGCTGGGATTTTTTCTACAATGCAATTAAAGAAAAAAAAAAGTGATTTGTGTATAAAGTTGTTTTTGTTCCATACGGCATAAGAAATGCCTTCAGTGATGTCTAAAATGCAGCATCAGATATTGGCAAGTGCACCACGCAATGCTTCAATCTGATACTGTTATTTATCATATCACTCTGAAAGAGTTTTTTGTCCTCTTCTTAAAAGCAGAAGCTTACACAGCAATATTTTTCAGTTTCTCTGCCCTTAGCAAGTGTTGTTGTAAAACCACAAAAGAGATGATATTTCAGGTAAATGTTACAATGTTTGCAAAATGTGTAAAGTGGTTAGTTGGTAGATGAGCACTGGTAGGACATAACCAGGATTCACTAACATTTCACATTACAGACACCTCTCAGAGCACCGGGCTGAGTAGCACTAAATATAGCCTGGTACTAAATTACTCTACAAATTGAGTTTACAAAGTTTGCTTGTTATCACGTTTCAAAAAATAGCGCCATCTAACTATTAGTAAATACATTACCTTGTCTCTTTGTGTCCTGCTAAAAGTTGCCTTGAACAAAGAAAAGTAGGGTTAAAAAGAAGATCAGCTCTCCATTCATTTGCTTCAAAACAAACTCATGCCTTTATAAGAGCAAGCGGCAACCTCTGTTCTGAAAACATGAGACAATGCAGAAGTGCTAAAGTCTGCTGTTCCTCGAGTGTCTGCTTGAGGCTGGCTCCGGAAGTACCGGAAGTCACAAACACACCAAGCCCAAAAAAGCTGTTCATGGCCAAAACAATAATATTTACAGCCTGGTACAAAGAATGTCTCCTGTCTGAATCGCTAATTTCACTAATGGCACAGACTCTAGGGGGGTGAATTTTTTTCTAACTTGGCAGTTTAGACAATATCAAGATCGCCAGTTCGTCCAATCAGAGGTACAGCTCAGCTCACGTATCTGCTGGGCGCCCTATGGCTGTTACTGCGGAGACTCAAAGCCCGCCTAATTTCCAGTATGGCTGCGCCGACCGTTTTGCTTCGAAAATCTGTATCAGAAACAGACGGGTGACGCTGCGGAGACTACGTCCATTAATTGTACAGTCTATGGATGAGAGTCACGACCTCAAGACAGTGGGTGCTAGTGGTCGTGGGAAATGGAGTCTTCGTCCTGGAAAACACTAGCTTTTCCAAATAGTCCTCAGAACCCCTCTAAATGGCTAAATTTGTCTTTATTTAAATTGGTAAAGTTTGTAAAAACACACAAAAATAAACAACTATCTAAATTTTTGAGGAAAGAAAAAACACACATTCATACAGATACTGCTTACCATAAAATGTCACACATTTTGAGAGAAAACAAACAACTAGCCACAAAGCAGAGGAACGTTTGTGTGTCCTCAGCACTATAAGTGAACTATTAAAATCTAAATTTAAAGTAACATTTGCTAAAAAAAAAAGCACAGAACCCAGTAAGAGAACAGCAAGGTAGTAAACCAGCTGACAGGAGGACGAGTTTGGCCTCTAAGATTGTAGATCCATAATTTTGTATGTCTGTAGTTTGCAAAATGTAAATTTTCCTCATCTAAATAGTGTGCAATATTTCCTACACTTTTAGATGCTTCTCTGTGTGTAAAGCCTTGCGTAACAAAGCTAATTTTTTATATTAATGATCATTAAGTGCATTAAATTCATCAAAACATGCTCATCCATTTAGTATTAATGACATTATGTTCATGTTTAATTCATTATATCTCAAGCAAATGGGATTTTGCCTCTTACTGGGTCATTTAACCAGGTTGTAAATGTTATTTGTGGGTTCATGTCAGTGGGATTATTAGTCTAGTGTATTCTAATTTATAGACAACAATCTGTTCTTATCTGTTTTGTATTGTAATGTCTTGTTTTTTCATCTCTAATGACTCAATGAAGGAGATGACAAGCATCGGTGTAGAATCTGTGTTTTAATTAAAGCAGACAGTGGAAAAGGGTCATTTACCCCCGCAGGACACTCTGCCCCCAACTATAATGAAATGCTTACTATATCTATAAGACAGCAAAACACAATGTGGCTAACATTAGCAGAGCTAGCGCTTACCCCTGTTGATAAACCAAACATCCTATATAAGACTTAATCTCCATTTTCTAAATCCTAATACTGCCAAACTGGGCTTTGCTTGTGATGCTATCTTTCCTCTGCTTGTTTACATCCTGATAGTAGAGGATTACAGCATTACGACAGTTGTCAACAACTGGAGCTACAGCCCCATCTAGTGGTGGGTGGCTGCACAACAACTCAGGCACATCATGTGACTTTTTTTCAGGCCTACACAAGCATAAATAACTAATGTTATCATCTTGTAATTCTTGTAATAAATATTTCGCTGGCAAAATGCTTGTTAGCCCAGCTTGTTTCAGGTTAGGATTTCTTCATTGTTCTAACACTTCAAGAGTTATGTGATAAACACACAGGTTTGTTTTTCAGCATTATGGTATCAGTATGGATTAACAAGTCTAGATATTCGAACAGCATCAAGAAGTAACAAAATTCTTATTTTGTCAGCTTTAGATGATGCAGTGAAAAAAATGGCATCACTTTCCTATCCTTTGTTTAATCTGCATTTACTTTTCTTTAAACATGTTTATAAGCATGCGTAAGAACTTTAATGTATGTTCTGAGTGCAGCACACCTGTGTTGCATGATATCCTCTACCTCTTTCAGGTGTTCTCTCAGTCCTTCACAGCCTCCTATGCTATCCACGATGTGGCCAATGGGTAGGTGGAATCCTGAATGCTAATGCATGGGCTGCACTAGGCATGAGCGTCACCAGTGCAAGCAGACCAGCAGATTAAAACACCAGTGTGTCCCATTGAATCAGAACCGTCATGTTTCTGTCCAACATGCATTCATTCATCAGTGTGCTCGTCGGGTTCCTGATCTTGGGTTTGAATCGTACCTCAGATTTCACTGCCTGAGAGTCATACAAAGCATTATGTCAGAGGACAAACTTAAAGTTGCTGTGGGTCAGTCCTGGATCTTCTGAAGACTGGGTATGAAAAGGATTTCAAGGGGACCTGCAATATTGATTGTTGCCTGAGTATGCCTTGAGGGGGAATATTTGCCTGTCTAGAAGAAAAAAACAAGTGCAGATAGAAAATAAGGGTCAGAAATGTTGCACTCTTGCATGAACAAACCTTGTTCTTTTTTTTTTGTTTGTTCTTTCTCCCTGCATCTTGCTCTTAAGCCCTCACAGCACAGTCTCTTTCAAGCAATGCTCAAGGCCAGGGCATGGATGCACCTCAGAGGGCTTTATATGGGACATTGTCCTTAACGGAGGGCTTATGTCTTGAGTGTGTTTGTGTGTGTTCCAGGGATCTGCAGGAGCTTAACCCTACGGAGAGAGAAAAATCAGCACTACAGTACGCCTCCTGGGGGCCCCAGGGGAACCAGCTGGTAAGCCAGGCGCTTACTGATTTACCCTGATCATTACGAGGTCTTTGTCGTCTGCATCAACTCCTCCTTTAATCTGATGAGAAGATCTCTGTGCTACAGTTCTTCTATGAATGCAGCCTTTGTTTCATGTAACTCTTTTAATGATAACATCACATCTTTGCCATTATGAAATGAACTCCAGCATAGAGGTTAGTGTAGCTGCTGTGTTGCTATAATGGGGTTGTTTTACTATCATAATTTAATTCATCTACCTTGCCTGTAATGTAATTGGCTTTTGCTGCTATGTTGGCGCTCATCTGCAGCATATTAACTGCACGGTAAAGATGTATTGGCTCTCACTTGGTGTGTGTTGGACGATGATTCATGTTGTCTTGGACAGTGTCCGAGGCCCGATTCAGTCGGCCAGCGATGACGCCTGCAAATGCTCTGTGTTTGATAATGGATTGGCTGTGTCTGTATATGCTGCTCATGCCAGGCCTATGTGTTCGACGGAGATATCTACTACCAGCCGAGTGTGACCAGCAAACCCCTGCGTCTCACAATCAATGACCCAGAGCTAAATGTGATGAACGGGCTCTCTGACTGGACATATGAAGGTGGGATTTATACCAGACTCTGAAATGTTTCACTTTCAAAACAGAGTGGAAAGGAGCTAAATTAAACGGCACTAAACATAAAAACAGTTTAAGTGTGATGTAACATCTGACTGTCTTCTCATACAGAGGAAGTTCTCCTGACGTATGTTGCTCACTGGTGGTCTATGGATGGGGCCCGGCTTGCATACCTAACCATCAACAACTCTGCCACACCTGTGATGGAAATTCCTCAATTCTTAGGCGGTCTCTACCCATCCAATGTGGTCTTCCCCTACCCCAAGGTAGAAATGGATCAAAACAAGTCTGCTGGCATGCAAATAACTCCTCTGTGAGACTGTTACTGTACTTAGTGCTGCTCAAGGCTAAGAGCTTACTTCTTTGAACTAAAATTTTCACGCAGACAGTGTTAAGATTTTGTGTTTAGCATGCCCAAGATACAATTGAAGTGTTTCATCTTGCATTATTTTAATTATTTTGCACAAAAATCACAGCTAATGCTAAGCGTCATGTGATTAATACTGCAGGTTGAGACTCTTGCTGACACACACTTTCTCTTTTTTAATGTAATTGTAATTTCTTTCTCCCAGTCATGCTCTTTCAGCTTCAAATATCATTTTGAGAAATGTGACATTTACTGGCATTTACTGACACACTTTCTCTGTAAAAAAAAAAAAAAAAAGAAGAATTCGAATACACACATTTTCTGATTTCCCCATCAATTTGAGGACTTTTATCAGAACAGTTTCTGGTTTAAAGCTATTGCAGGGATGTTTTTGTCATACATACTTGGTGCTTAGAACATATTTTTAGGCATTTAAATAAAACTTTCCATCTACACCATTGTACAGACTTGAAATGGCACATTCTGGGTTTTTTTTATCACTATGGGGATCTTCACTGAGGAACCTCTTTGGAGTTCCATTAATTTTGAACACCTTTTCCTGATATCAGAGTTAGGACCTTTGGGGCCCTCATGATACAATTTGGGCTTCCTATAGCTATGAGGAATTTCACACACATCATTGTTTTAATATCACTTTTAGGGACTTTTGGCTGTCTCACTCTGTGTGGTTTTATCATTTAAATCAGGGCTTAGACTGAGCAACACTTTAGTTATCACCTTGTAAAGATTTTTACGACCACATATCCTTATTTTGATCTCCTTGTTAAGACTCCCTTTGACATAAACTTCCTGCCTTCCCACTGTTTTGGGAACTTTAACTTATAAACACTTTCTTATTGTTATGTGTTCAGAGATTTTTACTCCCACCACTGTTTGGTTTAAATATTTAATGTTGTTTTTTTTTTTATTTTTGGAGGGGGGGGGGGGTGTCTGGTTTTCTTCTTGTTGTGGGGACCTTTACTGACAAACTCTTTCTAGTTTTCTTATTGTTGTGAGGACCTTTACTGACACACTTTTCTTGGTTTTTTTTCTTAGGCAGGGATCTTTAATGACACACTGGCCTTTTATGTTACAGGGACCTTAACTGACAACCTCTTTCTGGTTTTCTCATTGTTGAGGGAACCTTTATTGGCACACTCAGTTTTTATTTTTTGTTTTTTGAGCGGTTTACTGACACACCCATTCTGGTTTTCAACTTGTTTTGGGGCCCTTCAGTGTCAGTCATTCTGGTTTTAAGATGTTGTGGGGACTTTTACTGACACACTCTTTCTGGTTTTTGATGTTACAAAGACCTTTTATAACAATCTTTCTAGGTTCCCTTATTTTGTGGGGACCTTAACTGACACACTGTAATTGGTTTTCTTGCTGTTGTTGACCTTTACTTACTGTACTTACACACTCTTTCTGTTTTTTCTATTCTTGCTAGAAGTTTTACTGACACTATTTCTCATTTTCTTTTTGTTGTAGGGACCTTAACCTAAACACTCTTTCTGATTTTCCTGATGCTGCAGGCACCTTTACTGACACATTCTTTCTGGTTCTTGGTGTTGCAGAGAGCTTCACTCAAACACATCATGGTTTCCCTATTGTTGCATGGACCTTAACTTACACACTTTTTCTGGTTTTCTTATTATTGCAGAAACCTTTACTGACACATTCCTTCTGGATTTTTTATTCATCTGGGGACATATCATTCAGTTATTTGCAGCCATCTGTATGACTATAATTACATGCACCTAAAATCAATTAAATTCTTCTTGTGCTCACAGGCTGGCTCTAGTATCCCATCAGCCAGTCTATTTGTTGTGAATCTGTATGGCCCAGCTCACACTCTGGAGATGATTCCCCCTGACTCTCTCAGGGCCAGGTACAACATTTTTTAAATTTCAAATCAGAATAAACCTAGAAGACTTGAGACACCACTCGTCAGAAATGATTACACTTGTCAAAATTTCTCTCCTTACCCTCTCCTCCTGTCTTTCTTTGCCTCTCCTTTGCACCACTTTTTCAATCCGTTCCCCTTGTATCATTTTCTGCATCACCTCTTCAGAGACAGCTACATCTCCATGGTGACTTGGATCAGCAGCACCCGCCTCGCCGTACGCTGGCTGAATCGTGCCCAGAACCAATCAGTGCTCTGCGTGTGCGAGGCCACCACAGGGGCATGCTCTGAGGTGAGCGGTCATCAGTCGTTCCACATTAGTAATTCAAACGGTCCACTCTGCAATATGCGGCTTTAATGGGATTTTTGCTTCTTTTACACTGTGCTGAGAGTTGAGATTGATTTCTTAAAGCTCTCAGATGTCTACGAGCTGGATTAATATTTAAGGTCATTTGCTGCATGACTAGAATTTTCAGTGATGTGCTGCAGTATTTTATTGCTTGTTCTGTTCTGGTAAGTCCTCACAGGTTTTACCGACCACCCTGTACTATTTTATCATTGCTCTATTTTGGGATTATTTTAGAAAATTTTACATATTTTTTTATTCAATTTTACTATACGTATTTAATGTGCATTAGCATTTCTGTGACTAACACATTTCTCTATTCTGTGTGTTTCTAAATTGATAGAAACACAAAATGGCCATGGATATAATGCAAAACCAGCGTCAGGTGTGTAGCTCTTTTGTTTAATGAAATGTTTTATTTCTTATCGGTACAAGTTTCTTCTTTTGACTTCTTTTGACTCCTCTTCAACAGGAGAAGCCGTTGTTTTCAGCAGATAGCTCTGTGTTTTATACAATCCAGCCAGCAAAACAGGGAGCTCGAGGGGAGTTTTACCACATCGCGGGTCTCTCAGCTCTGGTCAGTAAACTTTTAGTCCTCTGGTGTCCTACTGTGTAGTACTGTGTTGTAGACTGTAGTTACAGAGGGGGTAGTGTGCTTCTTTTAGGCGTTATACTGGTCCTTTGGTACCCATGTTGTAGCTTTTCAGGATTTACAGCTAAAAAGAAACTTTTTACTCACACTGGTGTTTCATAAAACCCTTATTTCAGCCTCTGTATGGAAAGCTTTGTTATAGCTGCTGTCTCTTTACGGCTCAGCCCTGTGGAGGCCTGCCTGAGATAGAGCTGTTGGCAGACTTTGGTGTTTGAGGCCCACCCGTCTAACTTGTCATGAAACAGTTAGGAGATCCTTATGCAATGATGTCATCATCATCAAATCTCATGAAGATCTTGTGCTATTTTAAGAACTGACTGTTTTGAGCAGTTTACAGACAGATTCAGGGATTTTTGGTGTGGACACCCAGCATTGTTACTTTATGTTCATGTTTAAAATATGGGAAAGCATAATACCCCCTCTTTAAGGAGACAAGTTAAACATCGTGATTACAGAACTCATCCATTTAAACCATGCATTTCTTCTCCTCCCTCATTACTGAAGCAATTTGTTTGCATCTACCTTCCACTTTTATCTGGCAGAGTTATGTGACTCATTAATGCTAAAATAGCAGTATGCTCTTTAAGTAAGTAAGAGACTTCAGTTCATTATCTCTTTGTTATATTTTATGTCATCAGTTTATGTCATCTTAATGGAGCAATTAAAAACTGATTCAGGCATGTTTATAGAAACACTCTTTACAGATGAAGGAAACTCAGACTAAGTGTGTTTTTATCTCACTGTTTATTCTTATACTCACGTCTTACTATTCCTGGCTCCAACATATCATTAGTAGCACCAAAAAGTTTGCTTTTGTCTCCTGCTATCTTGAGCTAAATGGATGAAAAATGAGTTTTTGCAATCTCTTTCTGTAGCAATCAGTGCCTTCATTTGGTTCAGCTCCACAAAAATGTCTTCATTTGTTTTCCTCATCCCCTGAGAGAAGCTTTATGTATTGCTGTGATTATTCATACTCTGCGCATCAGTCTGCCTCTACATTTGTCCTCATCACTGTTTATCTGTGTTACACAGCCTGCCACCCCCTCCGTCCCTCCTCGCTTCTTGACATCAGGGAGCTGGGACGTCACCTTGCTCTGTGCTCTGGACGAGAAGGCCGGGAAAATGTATGTAAAAGCCACAGCGTGTGAAACTGGGTTAAATCACCCTCAAGAGCCTCAACAGGAGCTCTGTACCTTGAATGTACAAGAAAAGAAGAATGGCCCTCATTAAAAGAATCCTCCCTGGCTTTGAGCTGGGATCAGGACCTGACAGCTGGAGTGCAAACTCATTCATGACACCAAACACAGTCTACTTAGAAATAACCAACAGACATTTCTGACACGTCATGTTTTAAAGGCCAAAAGAAGTGGCTTTGACCCTGAGCTTGCTTGTTGTGACACTGTTTTGACATAATAGAGTCAAAGGATCAAGTAGATTACTTCTTAAATCTGTCTTTATCCTGTTGGTGGGCAGAAGGAGCTTGTTAACAGACTGACTGAGGCTTTAGCATCACGCAGAATCAAGGAAATTCAATTACAAATCCATTCAAGTTGTTTATAGTCCCAAAGCCCACAGGTTGATATAGCTCTGTGCCTCCAAGCAAGTCATCCTGTCCCACAGTACCTAACTTTATTTCATGTGGAAGTAGTTATAATCCATATTTAATTTGATGTGCATCCAATTCTCATGTTTCAAATTGCTTTAACGGATAATAATTACATTTCAACTGTGATGCACTGATTTTATTAATACTCTGAATCATACAGACGTGTGCGTTCTCGTTGTGAATATTTTCCCACAACTGTGATGGTTTAACTGCTTTATTTGTGTTTTTTTTATTTTTCTCTTAATCAGATATTTTCTAAGCACAGAAGAATCCCGACAGAGCAGACACCTTTACAGGTAACCATGTAGAAGCAGTCCTCTTAATTTATTACAAGATTTCTAGATTTTTTTTAAACTTGCTTTTTTATTAGACCAAACTTAGGTCCAAAATCTCTGAGTCCAAACTAATCTAACAAAAAGTGGGAACAAATATATTTCACAAACAAGTTCTGTATGTGACCTGGGTCCTTATGCACGTATGATCAATAGCAATGAAAATGGACCATTTGCATTAACTGTGAAAAAAAATTGATTAGCAGTATGCATGAGCCAGGTTAACGCCCCAGCAGAGCATTAAATTCAATGCTGGTAGACCTCATCATTACAGGCGCCAACGGCAGGGTTAGTGCACCCGTTTGGCTGTTTTAAAGATGAAATATGCGAAGAGAACAGATATTTAAGGATCCAATGAATTCTTTGGAAAAGTATGATGTCACAATGTTCAGCATTTAACTGTCCACTTTTTATGTGGAGTACGCAATTTGAAATTGTTTGGGGGAGGGGGCTGTACCCGTTTTGCTTACATGGTGCAATTGGTTAATTGGTAGTCATGCATGTGGCTAATGCTACTGACAAATGGTGCCGTTCCATAAAGGTACGTTATGACTAATGGTCCCATTTATGGAATGAGAGGACAGGTATACGGGCCCTGGTCCTATGATCCTAACTCTGTAATTTAATATTTCATGGTGACTCTACAAAGGGTTTTGTGTTGTCATTTGTTATTTCTCTACATTAAATGGTGGTTTTATATTTTCCTGGATCAATATGCTAAAATCATATCTCTACAAAATCTAAACACAGTCGACCTTTCATATTGCACTCAAAGCATCAATGACACTTATCTCACACGTTACAAAAAAAACAAAAAAAATCTGCATGTTATTGTACTGCAACAAAGATTAATACTCATTGATATGGAGCAGGCATTACTATGACGCTGTACCAGGCATAAGCCCTAAAATACTGGACTCAGAAGTCAGGCAGCAAGGTCACAGTCTGTTTAATCAAATCCAAAGTTTGGTACACAGGAAGGCAGACAATCAGGCAAAGGCATCTGAAAACATTATGCGGAGGCAAAGTAAAAAAAAAACAAAAAACAAAACAAGATAACATGAGGGAATAAGACTGGAACGCTGACAAAAAAGTACAAGACAAACTGGCACAGAAGGGAGGGAATAACGAGATGACGAGACAGGTGGGGCACGTTAAGCTAATCAGGGAAGTGCAGACAGGGGCAGGAAAAGAATGAACCTGGAATGACAGACAAGTGTGAGTATGAATATAAGATGAGAAACAACATAATTCATGGAATATATAAATTAACACAAGAATTAATTAGATTACCTTGTTTACCATCTTCAATATAGCAGATTATTCAAATTTACCAAGCGGTAATCAACAATCAACAGTAAAAAAGTCAAATAAAACTGTTGCTCTGTTCTCCAAAGATGGTTACTAATAAAAATCAAACAAAGGAACTAAGCATACGCAAGGATTATTATTAAAATAAGGAAAATTAACACCATAAAACAAGCTTCCATTTTTGTGGGAATTACCTGTATTTCATTGCAATTTGACAGGTAACCATAGAAACACGGGGTTCTCAGGGAAAGCCCACAAACACAGCAGGGTAAACAAAAGCCTGACATGGAAATTAAAATAAGAGATGAGCAGCAATTGCAGACATTAAAACTAATGTGGCTTCTGAAATATAAGTCTGTCTGTCTTTAAGGATAAATGTATAAAACAACCTTAATCTGCCCAAATCTTTATATCTTTGCATATACTGTATGTGCAATTTAATGAATTTGGTAAAAAAAAAAAATTAATATTCACTTTTTTAAAATTTTGTGGATTACCTGTTTTGATTGTATGGGTAAACAATTTTAATTATTCTATACAAAAAACTGTTCCCAATGCTGCTCGGGTAAATTACATGTTGACATGCAGGTTATGTTAGAAGTTGCAAAGTGCTGTCCCATTCCAAGTTATACTAATGTGAGCCCTTGCAGATACGTGCCCTCACTAACTTTCCAGGTGATCTCAATTAAGTCTGTAAGGGCTCATGGCTCAGGTGTTAGAGGGGACATTGAGATTCAGCCAATCAGTCTGATGAAAGCCTTGGTTTTGTGCAAAATACTCGACCAACACTCTTCAGTCCCCTTTAGCGTCGCTGCTAGCATGCTTAAAAGGCATTCAGGAGAGTAACTGCACACTAATGTGTTGAGATTAGAATCTTAATTCTCGTGTCCCAAAGATGCTCGAGGCCATTAGCTGAGTTGACACATTTATCACAGAAAAAAAGAAACCCACTCAGTAGACGAGGACCCTCTGTGGGGCTGAGAGTCGAGTGGCTGAGACTTGTTTCCTCCCTGTGATAAACACACTTGTCTGCTCGCTCATCAACCTCCACGGTTTCATATCTTTTTATTAACTTACGTTGCTGCAGGCTAAAGAGAGATAGCACAGTGTTATGGAGGAGGGACGATAGCTTGTTTGAACTTAACTGTGATTAATCCTGTATGAAATTTGTAAGCAGCAGAGTGGAGAAGCACTCCACACCACCTTACAGAGCCATCTGTATAACGACTTTTATGTCCACCCTTATTGAACCTCATTCGTCTCCGAAAAGGCAACTGCCTGGATAGTTTGTTGCAACATGCTGACAGTTTTCTTTAATATATAAACAATTAATTGACCTTCCCCTGAGCATAACAAAATGCATTAGACTGTCATATTGGTCTAAGATGTATTCAATAAGCTTTCTTTTATTTATGTTAAGTGTGGACCTGGATGGAGTGTTTCAGCGTCAGTGCATCTCCTGCAACCTCATTGATGGATGTCGCTTCTTCAAAGCTGAATTCAGCCCCAATCAAACTTACTTCACCCTCTACTGCTTGGGTAACACACACTAACACCTTCACTCACTGTCACACATGTATGCAAGGAATATTAAAAAGCCTCACGCAGAGAGGAGTGAGTGTAATAATGTAGTCTCTTGTACAACTCCACAGGCCCCGGAATCCCTAAAGTGACGGTTCACAGTACAAAGGACCCCTCCAGTGAGTGTTTCATCTGCTTGTCTGATTAATGGTATAATCAGACACATACACACACATGAGCTGTCTGCAGTTTTCAGCTACAGCCACTAGAGGGCAGTATATTTAAGTGCAACAGAATTTCATGTCTTATTTGTGCACGCTGCCCTCTATCTGTAACTCTCTGTAACGGCATCTCCTGACATGACCAGGGGTTTTCCTGACATTTGATAAGTTCACATGTCCATCTTGATGTTAAATGTGACACATTTTTGTCTTGTCTCTTGGAGGATATGTTGTCTTGGAGGATAACAGCCTTTTAGCTGCAGCTTTGGAGGACAAGAGGCTGCCTGAAACACTGTTCAGGACCCTGCCAGCTGACAACCATGGTCAGAAACCAGATCATTTTTTATGCTATTTATCTGTTTTCATTCCCTTATTAATTTTAATACAATTATTGATGTTAGTTTGGTCTGTTTACACCAAAACATAATTCTTTTTTTTCTTTTTGGTGCTTTTTAAACCTGTTTAAATTGTGCTGGTGTATATGTATATCTCATTTATAAATTGAAATGCACCATAAAAATAAACGTTATGCTATTTAAACTTGATTCTTATGGAAGAAAACATTTATTACATGTTGTGGTTTGACATTTACAGGACTAACTTCTTAAGAAGCTTAAAAAGCACTCATAGATCATTGTTCATCTTCACCTTTTTTGACTTTACGTGTCAGACAGTTTGAATTGAACACAAGCTATGAGTTTAAATAAACTTTCAGAAAAAAGTTAAGGCACACTGATCGAAACACTGACAATAGTGATTCCATTTGCACTTTCCTAAACTTCATTTTTTACTTTTTAAGTTTCACTGTTGCTTTTAAGATGAGAAGTGACTGAATTTGTTTGGAAACACGTCGCTTTGCTTACAACACATTAAGAGAAACAGTGACCCTAAAGTGAGTGAAACTGCTAAGAGTTTCTGGCTTCAAAACAACCAGAAATACTCAATATAAATAATTTCATGGCTCAGTGGATGTCAGTGACATCCAGACCTGTGCTAATATAACACCAAAATTTGAATTTCTTTTAGTTTGATGGATTACATTTGACATCCAAAATATCACAGCAAAAGAAATGTGGGCCTTAACTTTTTTAAACTGTATATTTAAGTATAAACTAAAGGAATCATTTATTTTATTTCATGAAAATGTTACTTTTTACGTTCTTTAATTGTTTTTCTCATCCTAAAATATCTATATAAAGTTGAGCCAACATTCTTACCTCAACCTCTGTTTTCCATTCTCAGATCTCCACTTGAAACTATCTCTACCTCAGGGTTACGAGGCCAATCTGCACCCTCTCCTCATCATTGTGTAAGCCTTCATTTAAAAAAACAGTTGTCACCTGTTTTCTAACCTCTGATCCCTGCTCTCTACTACTTCTTCACCTCCACATGTAACAAACCGTCGCCCTTCTTGCTGATCCTGTTTGACTTGTCTCCCTCAGAGATGGCGTTCCCGGCAGTCAGTCGGTGACAGAGGAATTTGCCCTGGACTGGCCTCAGGTCCTCTCCAGCACACACAATGTGGCCTTGGCCTGGGTGGACGGCAGGAGTGGGGTCGGCCGTGGGCAGAAGACCACCGCTGTGGACTCCCGCAAGCTTGGCTTGCTGAGAGTCAAAGATTATCTAGGAGCTATTGAGTCAGTACAGTTATGCAACACCAAGTTAAGGTTATAAAATTAATGTGTGAGAGAAAAAGAGCAGAGTGTACTCACAGAGTTTTTGATATTACCACAGGTTGTTGATGCAGCTGTCTTACATTGATGATCGCCGGATGGCCCTATATGGCAAGGTACAGCTTGTTGATGTTTGGGAATTTGACGCTCCTGTTGGAGCCATAAGAATTCTGTTGTACTTTGTTTCAGCACTTTTCTGCTTCTCTTAACAGGCCTTCGGAGGCTATCTAACTCTCAAGATGTTAGCTGCAACAGATAAACTCTTTCAGTGCACGGCAGCTGTTGCACCAATAACTGACTTCAGGCTTTATAGTAAGTTGAGATTCCATCATTTACTATTCATTCACTAAGCAGTGCCTGAATTCTGATGGAATTGAGACTTGGTGTATTTTACAGGTGCTGCATTCTCAGAGAGATATCTCGGCCTTCCAGCAAAGGAGGAGCACGCTTACTCAGTGAGGATCTAAAGTAGTTAGTCTGTTCAGGCGTAAAACATTTCAATAAGTTAGCACAGATAGTGGTTGATGAAACACACACAGTTGAAGGTTTTTATTACCTAAAACCAATGTGGTCTAACTCAACAGTTCTCCAGTAAATTCAGTCTCTGTGGATGTTATTTGTTGAAAGTGATTCAGTCAGGTATTAATTCACCTTTATGGTCATTTTGGCAGTTTTAGTCTGTGCTGCTCTTGCTTTGTGCTGAGGGGTGTTTCTAATTCTGTGTTGACTTAATTTATGTCAGCAGCAGTAGAGGGAATGAAAAGAAAACCTCTTCAAACAATGCTATACGATTCATCTGCAAAACAATCAACAGCCTCCAAGAAGGATGTAAATTTGAAACCACATTTTTTTTTAAACTAGCTGAACATTTTGACTTTTATGTCGGTGGAATTTATTGTAGTGCTTGTGTGTTAGAATGCATTATTTTAGCTTGTAGGGATTTCTATGTAAAAACACCAAAGCTGTGGTTGTATTTCTCTTTAGACTGCATCTTTGCTGGAGGAGGTTAACAAGCTGAAAGATGAGAACTTCCTAATTCTACATGGGACTGCAGATGGTGAGAACCAGTTCAGTTTTATGCCAGACTTTGTTTCATCTAGTAGCGAACCACTGATTCCATTGTCATTTGTTTTTCCAAAGCGAGGGTACACTTCCAGCACAGCGCCGAGCTCCTGAGCAGGCTTGTGAAAGTGGAAGCCAACTACTCCCTGCAGCTTTACCCAGACGAAGGTCACGTCCTGAGGGAGCCGCGCAGTGTCCAGCACTTCCAGCGGACTGTGGTGAACTACCTCCAGACATGCTTGAAGCACAGCCTCTTCCTAGATCCAGTAGAGGATGAAGAGGAGGAAGACGACTGAGTCTAGAGCCTTCTCTTCCTCTAAATGGACTTTCTTCAGACTGTATGCCATTTTATGCATTACCTTGGGTCAGACTACTGGACACAAGAGCACAGGAGTGGGGACCAAGCACATCAGATCACCTCCTTTTACTTCTGGAAAAGTTGATTGATGTACTGTAAACCTTGTTGCACACATTTATAATTTCTGCTGTATGTTTGAGGCTCTGTTTGTTTACACTTGAAGCTATGTGGACAAGAAGGCTACTGAATCTGTCAGACGTTTACAAAGATTTTAAAGCATGCATGTCATTATGGCTGCATGATGTGGATTAGTTTACTTTGCATTTTGTATGTTTTGCAGGTCAAAATACCCCCCTTCATTGTTAAAAGTGCAGAATCTACCAGCATCTGGGAACACACTAAAGAAAGATCCTTGCTGATGCTATTAAAAGACCAGCCTTATACATTAAATGAGCACATTTAATGTCAAAGTTATATATATTGAGCACAGCCTGGACCAAATCCAGATCAATGCGAATATAAGTCATATAAAGCTGTAGGACAAGGACAGATCTTATAAAAGACATTAAAACCATGTAGGCTCAACACTTAGATAACAACTGGGTCAAAGGTTGCCCCCATGGGCAGACTGCCTACTGTCTTCAAGGTGGAGCTGTAAAGGTCATTTAAGGTATTTCAAACAGTGTGTTCCCAGCTTAAATGTAACTTTGGTAAAACATATGAATCAAACTGATAAATTTTGTGTACTTTTAAAATAACCTGCATTATGTGATTAAGGCTGCATCAAATACAATGAACACCACAAACTCTAAACCAAGAATGATTGCAACAGCATCTACGTCAGTTTCTCAATGTACTGTATGTGAGAATGTGGGGCAGTATCTTTCTGCATTTCAATCATTTTGTCAGTTATTCAGAATTGAATTATCTCTTTGGACAAGCAGTTCAACCACTTCAGTCCAAAAAGACAGTGGACTTTAAACTATCAACCAAACTAAACTGATAAACTGCATGCAGGTGGTTTGGAAACGTATGCCCTTGACTCTGAACAACCAGCTACTGTTTTTTTTTCTCCAACAGTCCTTGAAAATAAAGTTTGAATCTCTTGTTTTACATCAAAACCTACTTTTTCCTTCACTGTCATGATTGTCAGCTAATAAAGACATTTTGAAGGGTGATTAAAAAAAACAAACACACATATTGAGAGCTATCGGGTACTACCATATGATAATATCTGCTAGTGCCCTCAATGGCTGACAAATCAGGATTTTCCCAAACAAAAGGAAACCAAAGCCTTTTCCTGATTTATAAAGTTCAAGTACCTTTTTTTCTAAGGTCCTTGTGCTGTTCTTTTGCTTTCCCCATGACTCAGTATCCAGAAAATCTGCACAGCTCTAGATGAAGAGCTCTCCAACTCACTGTTTTACACGGACAACATTTACTACCAAACAAGTCACAGGTATGGACTCTTACTCTTAATAGCCATTGAAATATGTATGTGTCAACCTGAGATATTTTTTTATCAGAAATTCAGGGGTATGTAAACTGTTGATGCGGGCAGTTTGGGTCATCATTATGATTTAAAAAAAGGCATACACAGTTGATACATAGCTGTCTTGTTTCCCAAAACAGCAGTACAAAACAGTTTTTCTTTAATTAGGGATTACGTGTAAAACCAGTTGAGGTAACTGGGCCATCTTACCTTTATCTTAATTTATTGCATTCAGAATATATGGCCTTTGATCCCACATGTTGTCATAAAAGAATCACTGAAGTGCACAAAGTTAAGGCTCAAATGTCATTAAGTGACGTGTAAGATGCCCTAGTAACATGACAAATACAGATTTATGTTTGTCTTTTGTTTAACATTTTAATACAGCAGTATTTCGTTGAATTGAAACGAAGGCAGACTTTTAAAGCCCGTTCTTGAACAGACCCTGATCTTCATTTGTCGTCATAAACGGACGTAGTACCTCCATCCAATCGGCTTACACGTATCATCCCTTCAGCCAATCAAATCTGGTTACGCAGTTGCCCAGATCCAGTCCATCGTCCAATCAACACTGCTGCCACTTGCGGGCCAAAAACCCTCTTCAACCTTCTACTTTCTGGAGGGGCACCTTCAACCAGCTCCGCGGTGCAGTGGCAGCGGCTTCATAAAGATCAAGTGGAAATAACACTTTGACACAGACACAATGTCCTTCCTGTCCATCAACAGGCTAGCGCCCAAACTCCTCAATTCAAAGGTAAGAGGACTAAAGAAGGCCTCGTGTAACTTAATCTACTAAAGGTGGGAGCGTTACCTTGAAAGCTAACGTTACGTTAGCGTTCGTTAGCTTAGCATTGCTAACCACATTGTGAAATGCACTTGAGCAAGAGCTTGTCGTTTTATTCCTCTCTAAGTGTGGTTCAATCAGAGTAGAGTTTAGTTTCACGTGCTTTAAATTAAATAAGATGATGTTAAATCGGTGAATGATTTGTAAACTTGTTAGCTAAGTATCACGGGAGCTTTTGCTTTCTCTGCTGGCCTGGTGTTCTCACAGCCGGGACGTGCTTCTCCCTTAACAGGAACTAGACTGCTTTAACTTGGTGTCATTAAACAACTTCGACTCTAGCTTTTCAATACAAATTTGAGTTAATAATTCTCCAATAGTGCTGACACTATGAATGCTTCTGGGCACAGCTTCAACTTTGAGCTTCTTTACCACCCTCATTGACCTTCACGTTAAAATTTAAGTCATGTAATATTGATGAGACACTCCAAAAATACTGTTTAGACTCTAAAATGTAGACTATTCGGAACACAGTAGAAGCGCTGAGAAGTAGTCGTAGAATTACATTTATTTCTTATAGCTTAAAAAAATTAAAATGTGAGGCATTAATTAAAAAAAGAATGGATTCTTTATTTTATTGTGCAGCAACGAAAAGCAGTTTAGTTGGTCTTTAAAGTAAAATCAGGTAAATAGTCACAATAAAATACCATTATAAAATAAATATAAGGTTAAATTAGGCTCAAAAATGAAGTAGCAGAAATAAGTTAGAAAACTATTGTGCTATCCAATTTAAATGTTTTACACTGCGAGTCATATTCACCCATCCACACCACATTCACACACTAACATATCCATATCCACCCACAGCAGGAGCAATGTGAGATTTAATGTCTTGCTTAAGGACACTTCAGCATATGTTGAGCTGGGTTTACACCCCACACCTTCCGATGGATTACCACTAAGCCACAGCTTCCCAGTCATATTTAAAATGTATTGCTTAAAGATCTTGTCACCCTGTTTTGAAATGTGGGTTGTGTTATTTTATGTCATGAAAGCTTTAGAAGTTCTCCAAAATGTGAACATGAAATAATTCTGTAGAAACAAGAATGATCTCACAAGAGGGTGGGAAGGGCAATGGAATATGTCGACTCTGCATCTTTCAAAGGCGAGGTTTTTGGATGTTTTTGCAGCAACTTTTGTCAGTATTGTAGATTGTCCCTGCACATTTATGACAAGATATGGCTGGTAATGCAGAAGGACTTAATGTTACAAGCTAGAAAAATGATTTCTTACTTATTTGAAGAAAACTATTATGGGCATTTAGGGCTTGAAATATCTTTGAATAATATTTATGTTTGAGCCTTACTCATGACTTTAGCTATAAAAAAAGTGTCATGAGATATTTTGCCTTTGAAGAAAGCAAAGTCATTCTGTAAGATTTGAAGTACTTTGCAGTTTAGATATTTAGATATTTTTATGTGTGGAACATACATTCAAACCAATTTTTAATTTAAGATATATTCTACTGGTATCAGTCTGAAGTAACACAACTATGCTAACTATTAGCTTCTACTAACTGTAATCTTGTCTTACTCCACTGACCTTCCACCCCAGACAACTTGCACTTAAACGACCCTCATATCACCTTATGTCATCCCCTTGAAGAACTCTCGCCAGATTCTCCTCCTAATCATTGAGCAAACAGCTTCCTTACTTGACCTCTACACGGAACAGAGGAAGATATTATGTTCTGTAATCAGTCGTGTAATTTGGGATATGCAGAGTCAACCTGTGTCACGCTCACCCTTTGTCTCTTATCAGCCGTAATCTTTGAACTGGGGGAATTATTAGTGAGCTCAGCGGTGATTTTTCTGTCACGCTTGAACCATAAAGTCTCTGAATTGTGCCTGAAAATCATGTGATTCACAAGATTGGGATCAGAGACAAAATACAATCTCATGATGGTTTATTGCGCCAGAAAAACTTAGGCTTGTGCTTAAGTCAACCGAGAGAAATTATGATCTTGTGAATGTTTAAAGGCAGTATTTTTGAAATCTTATAATAATCATGTTCTAAGAATTAGAAACAGAGTTTGTAACATGTAAAGTCCAAACCATGACTCAGTATTACCATGACCTTTTCCACAGTTTCCATCTTATACTAGAGCTTTTGTTTTTGTTAACTTGGAGGAAAGTAAAGTTACACATTTTGTTTCTTTCTTTCCCAGCCTCTCGTCTTCCCCTCTGTGCTGTGTTTTCTCTCACCTCTCTGCGCTGTGGGAAGCTGGGGCTGACCGAGTGAAACTTGCGCTCTATATTTAAGACTCTGCCCTGAGCTGTTACGTAATCTGTCAGCTGTGCAGTGTGCGCGCACGGACACACGAGATCCCACCTTTTGTTTCAGCTTGTCTCGTCAGTCCTTTACTACCATCACAACCAGTTTAGCTCACTGGGTGGGGATCCTATTGGGAGCTACGCCAGCTGTCCCCTCTCTCCAAAACTCCTCCCTCTGTCATTGATAATTCTAATTTAGAGGAACCTTTTTAAGTACTGGGTGTCAGCAGGTCTGACTTGCTACTTGCTGAGCTTCCAAAGAGATTACTACTCTCCAAACACTTTGATAATCAGAGGCAGGCTTTTTTAAATCTCCTCTACTCTCCTTGTCTTGTCCCGGCTCCAGCAGCATTCTTAGGCTTAAGAACTGAAGTACAAGAAATACATCTCACAAATGCTCATCTTTGGGAATATGTACATAACCTTTGAATTTCAGGACTTATATGTCATGTAAAAAAACCAACAAACAAACGAACAATGGACTGTACCAGTGCCAGACTAAATTAAGATCCCAACAGAAGTGACAGTGGCACTGGGTGTGTAAACAGATAACTGCAGCATTTGACTGTCACATGTTCAATCGCTCTATATGTCATAATAAGCTGCTACTAGACAGGTAAGGTGACTCACCCTGGATTCAAACAGTTCCTGCAGCTTATTCCTAAATTGGACCTCAAAGAAAGTATGTGGGAGACGGACTTTTTTTTAAAGCTGTTTTGTGGAAGTTGAGCAATATTTGCATGAGTCACATCTTCAGAAAACTGGCAATCAGTTACAGGCCTTGGTAGCTTTGTTGGAGCAAATCTTTATAAGTGAGCTGAGGAATGTAGAGAGAGTCTCACCTGTATTTACTTGTAGCAGATCTTTGGAGTGGTCTGTAACATCATTTTAGTTCATTTTCATGTAGATGAAGCTGAATTGAAAGTCAACACCGGCCCAAGGGATAGAAATGAAGCTAAGACGAGTTAAACCTGATCTGTTTAAAGAGCTGATGCCCGAGGAACTGAGGCTGTGCATAGAAAAGAAGTAAAGTGCTTTTCAATGTATGTAAGGAGGGATAAATTATTTAGAGCTATTATTAAATGCCGATGATAACATCAATCATACTTTTATACTATGAGGGAATTAATAGGACAGAAATGTGAACTAAAGATCTAAATATAAGCTGTAAATCTTTGTTTGATGTCTCGTGTCATTTGAGAAGCCAATAGGTCATGCATTGTATTTTGATCTGCTTGTCACGGCTACTTTGTTAGCTCTAGTACCAAGGTTACTTTAAAGCCTGCAAGCCCCCACAAAAGCAGTCCTGGAGACCAGTGACCCCTTGATGTGAAATACACTAATCTAAACCAATGCTAAACCAATCCACAATCAGACAAAAAAAAAAAAAAAAACCCTCTGTAGATACTCAATTTGGTGCACACATTTCTGTGTTTCCTATATTAACCTGCTGCCACTGATACCATCTTTATCCTGCAAAATAGATCAGATGAAGTGTTTCATTTAAGATTTAATTTGTTTTTGTTGATATTTTCACAAACATGCAGTTGTAAGGCATTACCCTCTGATTTTTTGGTCCGCCATGTGGGTACCTTGTTGTGTCACTTAAACTTAAAATATTGTTTCTTCTTTGTGTGTTTGACAGAATGCCATTTCCTTGGTTGTGGCTGCCAGACATGCCAGCGCATCAACAACAGTAAGTACACTCTGTTCACTCCAAGGTTGTCTGCTCACCTTGGGTTCTAGACATTAATCTGCAGTTTGAAGGAATCTGTTAACTATTAGACAGGACGCTCCGTGTTTCCATAAGCATCCATGAAACATGTCAGAAAGTTTGTGTTGAACTGACCTACCGTAAGAGAAAATGGTGTTATTTTAAGACTTAATAGTTCATAAGGTCAGGTTTACCACTGATTTCATTTTGTTTTCCAGAATCTGAAGGATGTTCTGACAGACCTCATCCCCAAAGAGCAGTCCAGGATCAAGAACTTCAAACAACAGTATGGCAAAACCAACATAGGACAGGTTACTGTTGACATGGTGAGTAACTCTACCTGATGGCAAAGTTATCATGACTGCCTCATGGGTCAACATGAAGAATAACACACGAGTCTTCTGACCTACACTACTCACAATCAGTTAGGGATATTGTATAATAATATATAATGGTCTCACTGTGTACTGTGCACCTTACATGTTGGGGCCAATACCAAAAAACACAAAAAGACAACCCATTTCAATGTGGCGCCCATTTTAACATTCTGGGGGTATAAAAAGCTGATATTGTCAGTAAGCCATTGCCAATTTAGTATTCAAGCAGCCATGAACACACAACATCACTTAACGGACGAGCAGTGTCACCTGGCCGTAGCGCGCCTTCAGGTAGGTAGCAGGCAGTCAGATGTTGCTCGTGTACTTGGTGTGTCTCAAAATGCCATCAGCAGACCTGCAGTAAGACACAGAACTACTGGTAGTGTTCGTTACAGACCCAGGAATAGACCCCTATGATGTTCCCCTTAATGGACCGCAATAATGACCAGTACTTAAGGACCTATGCACTCAGACACCGTAATGCAACTGCCACACACCTTCAGGCCTGTTGACGAGAAGTGAGGGGTACTTGGGTTTCAATACAAACCATTCGCAACCGACTCCACCGCTTTGACTAGAAGCCAGACGACCGTTGCAGGTTACTACTCTGACACCAAGACACTGCCATGGCTGTTTGCAGTGGACACAAGACCATGTGACCTGGACAATGCAGCAGTGGTCTACCGTCCAGTTCACTGATGAGTGTCAGGTCACCATTTCATCAGAAATAATTGTCAGCGTTTCTGGAGAAGGCATGGTGAACGATACGCCAAGGTCAACATGGTCCAGGGTTTACTTTGGTGGAGGAGGTGCAACAGTCTGGGCAGACATCACCAGTCAGCGCAAAACATATTTGGTTATTGTAGATGGCTCAGTCACTGCAGGTTCCTACCTCACAGACATCATAGAACCCATCATCATCCCCCAGTTCCACCAGTGCACCCCCAACTTTTGGTCCATGGATGATGATGCTCCACCGCATCATTCCAGAATTGTGACAGCTCGACTTCAGGAAGTTGGAGTGTCTCATATGGTATGGTCAGCAATGTTCCCTGACCTGAAACCCATAGAGCTCGTTTTGGAAGCAGAGATTGCATGCTCGCACCTCACCCCCATGTGCCTCAGAACAACAACATGAGACTAGTGAGGAGCATGAGACCTCGCTGTCAAGTTGTCATTGCAGCAGATGTTGGAGACACCCGCTACTGACTTTGTCAATTTGGTTATTTGGGGTTATCTTTGTTATCGTCTAAATTGTTGAGGTAAGAAATATTGAACAAATGAAAATGGTGTTTCTTCTTATCCATTAATAATAATATCAAATGAACTATTATTTATTTCATTAAAATTCAGACCAAATGGAAAAAGCACTCATGTAAATAACATCCCTAACTTATTGTGAGTAGTCAATTATCACCATCTAAAGGAGCATGTGGATCAATGACCACAATGTTTGATCAGACGTGTCATATTGGCCTGAATAATCTTTGGAGGCCCACCAAGCTTTGTTTGCTGTGTCAGGTAGCACTGTTTGGTCAGCTCGCTTAGAGGTCACATGATGAAGCTACGTGGAGTCCTGTCTGTAGAGACATTTCAGCTGAGTCACTCAGGCCTGCACTAGACACCACAAACATCACACTGGTGCTATAAATACACACATAAACACACCATCACTGATGAATGCAACAACTGCGCTATTGTCTGTCTTTTTTTATCAGGTTTTAATTTTCAATGGGAGTCCTTATCTCTGAGTCACTTATAGACAGAAAATGAAGCTTCAACTAGAGCCTGTACATGTTTATGTAAAGGGAGTAATTATAGGTATTCAAAAGCAGAACTGATAACAGTAGGAACTGAGTTAAATCAACATGGCCACATGCACGCCCTTTTATTATACAAACAGGACCATTAGTTTTAACGTATAGTTACAGAACAGCCATTTAACCGTAGCTTTAGCTGCAAGCACAAATAATTGGCCCGTTGACTAATAGCACCATGAAATTTAGGCAGGTGCAGAACACCATGTCAGGGTAACCTCCTGGAAAACCCCTATGCAACAATTCAAATGGTGCATGCCTACTGTGTATAAACAATACAAATGGCAGGTGAGAGCGGTGGGTTGAAAGAAGATCAAGAAAAAAAATTCAGTGGAAGAAATGAACATTTATTACAGGAATGTAGACTGAACAAACAGCTGTTATCAGCTAGTCAGTCGTCAGAGATAAACAAAAAGAAAGTCTGACTAAAGATCATGAACGGGGCAAATCCATTTGGTGTTTCCCCGTTCACAGTAGACCTCAAACTTAAAATAAGCAATATGAAAGCTATTTTGCGGGATAAGCACCACAGCAATGGCCCAGTTACTTGATGAATAACTAACAAGCAGTTGTTTGATGAACTATCATTTTAACACTTGCCAAACTGATGGCAGTGAGCCTTCCCGGTTTGAGACTTTGATTGCCTCAGTTTTCTCATCTTTTACCTGAAAAATGTTGTCTCCTAAATCTAAATTTGCTCTGTAGTTCCACATCGTCATACTTGTCCTAAGGATTTGTTTGATACCTAAATGTCTCATTGTACTACTCACACAGGATTAGTATAACATGGGGTCCTCTGGTAATTTTAGAATTACCCCCTGACGTCAGTTTTTGGTGTGGTGCATTCGCACAGGATAAGCAACACCTGTAGATAACTTGGTGTTTCTCATGTTTCTAAATGAAACGGCTGCACAGATCCACCGTACTTGAGCAGCAGCACCTCACTCTGCAGCACACAGCCAGCTGTACATTCAGATAAAAGAAGAAGACTTCCACATCCGGCTTCAGTCAAACTTTTTTCAGTCAAACAATGTGCATTGAAAACTTCTGAACATGCTGAATAAATGTAATTTTCTTAAAACTTAAAAGCCACTATGCAAAAGATCAGTTGTTACTGAGTCCTATTCCCGATTCTATCAATAATATAACAGCTCTAAGACAGCACGTCAGTGCCAACAGACAGAGAGACTGGAAATCATATTTTAGGTTACTTGCTTTAAGACCTCTTGAGTTATGAAGCGGCCTAAAGGTCTAAATTTCTGACTGTAGTATGTTTAATTTGTTTTTATCATGATTGTGTTTGTGTCAGTATATAGTTACATTTAACAGGTGACATGCATTTTTTTCAGTCTATTTATAGCATATTCACTGATGACATGGGGGTGCATAGAGTGTCTCCTTCCATCTCATGTCAATCCAAAGTGCTGTTAAAACCTTTGTTTATGACCAACACTTTCTGAAACATTTTTGACCAGAAAATGATCAGAAAAAGCTGCAGAGACCTTCTTTAAAATAATATTACCACCCTAAGTTACAGAGATGCCAATTTGAACTGGATCAGTATTATCAGAGGACCTATGTGTATCTTGAAATATGGTCGGTGATTTGCCCTGGAAGTTTTACTTTACAAATAACTCACATGGTCTATTTGCACAAGATTAAAAACACAGATGTCCTCCGCAATTATTACAAATTATCAAAAGTCCCCAGGTGAAACTAATCCCATGAGAATTGGGCTTAAGACAGTAATGTATGAGCACAAACTGCACCATCATTTAAACAGCCTAACAGGTGCAATAATCCCACTGTTAGCGCCTGTAATTGTGGATTCTACTCCCATTGAATTTAATGCTCTTTTGAGGTGTTAACCTGGCTCATGCATACCGCTAATTGATTCACCGTTAGTACAAACAGTCCGTTTTTATCGCTAATGGCCGAACGGCTCCATGTCTTTGTGACAGATCTGGCAGCCTCTGTGACAAAATTTAAGGCGACCAGCCTGAGCAATCAGCTGATCAGCATGATTAATGCAGTGCAGACTAAAGAGAGACTAAACACATTTAAAAAACGCACACTGACAAACTTTTGAATATAGAATTTGTAGGAATCAATTAATGAATAAGCTTGTAGAATTTAAAACAGCCACGGAGACTTTGAAACTCTGTAATCAAAGCTCTCGAGTGAGGATGTCCCAATCTCTAGTATTGGATCAGAGCTGATCTCTGCATTTTCTGTTTGATTGGTGATCAGCATTTTAGCCGAACTTCTCATTGTATTTATATTAGTCATTGCTTAGCACAATTTGCCACTGAACACTATTAAATGGAATGAATAAACTGAACAATAAAGACTAGTAAAAAATAATTTCTTCAAACACAACAAAAAAGTGTGCAGCTTCACTCTTACCCCTTTAAGCAAAGTTTATCTCTACAAATTCAATTAGATCAGGACTCGGTGTTGGCAGATAGTCAATACTAAAAAGTCGGTATCAGGGGCAAAAATGCTGATTAGGAGATCCTTAATTGGGAGAAATTTGTCAAAGTGTCTTAAAAAATGTTACTTCAGATCCTCAGGCAGACTGTTTGGGAGTCTTAGGTCACAGAAGCTTAAGGCTGATCCAAAATGTTTGTTGTCTGGAGGCTCGCAGCAGAGGATCTCAGAGAGCTGCTTAGTATTTGTCTCAAAGGCACGTCTGAGAGATATTCGCTTTGACTGTTCTCATTGCATAAACATTTTATCTAATATTTACAAAACACTTCTCTTTTGTTTGCTTTTTCTTTCTCCACAGGTCTATGGAGGCATGAGGGGCATGAAGGGTCTAGTGTACGAGACCTCTGTGTTGGATCCTGAGGAGGTCAGTATGCCGCAGAAGTAGCACAAGGTCTCCTCACTTTGTTTTTATATATTAAACGCTTTAGCCTCTAGAAGATTAAACTCCCTTGCAAACACTTCTCTCGATCACTTTCTTACTTAAACCAAGAGCTTAACAGAGGCTATATGTGGATGCCATTGTGCGTCTTGTTCCCAGACCAGCACGCAGAGTGAGATATTCAATTAACTCAATTTAATTAGTAGAGCTGGAGCTCAGGCTGGCCGCCCACCAACACTCACTCGATGGTGCATTTCAGGATAATCTGAATATGGATTTGTTAACAATTGGCTGTGCTTCTTTTTCCCCTCTCTGCTTTCACACACAGGGCATCCGTTTCCGTGGCTACAGCATCCCAGAGTGTCAGCAGCTGCTGCCTAAAGCTCCAGGAGGGGAGGAGCCACTGCCTGAGGGTCTCTTCTGGCTGCTGGTCACAGGACAGGTGCCCACTGAGGAGCAGGTGAGTGAGATTAAAGCTTGGAGCTGCAGTCATCACACAATGTTGGTCTGATTGGTTCAGTGCATCCTCTCTGTACTTCAGCTTTTTAAATGAAATCCTTAGAGTGAATAATTAGTATTAAAAGGTTGACATCGTCTGTCTTGTTGTGGACATATAAAGGGCAAACAAGGAGATGTTTCACATTTATGAGTGTCTTTTTGCTCATTATGCAGGAGTCCAGAATTAAAACTGCAAAACAACACAGACTCTACATTAAACAGGCATTTTATTGCTGCCCACTATGTCTCCTCTGGGTTATATGAGGACAGCTCCACTGATAAGCTCTCTCCTTTTTGCTGACTGCCACTTTTCACTGAAGAAATAACTTTCACCTCTTTATCTTTTGTGCTTTGGACGGGATGAATTATGGGATCATAACTTAAATGTGACAGAAAAGCAAAGTCAAAACTTGATCCAGGAGCTTTTCTGCAGCACACATCGTCAAAAACAGAGCGATTATATCAGGATGTCACCTCCTTACACTGCGTGTCCCTGTTTCCTCAGGTGAACTGGGTGTCCAAAGAGTGGGCAAAGAGAGCTGCACTTCCCTCTCATGTTGTCACCATGCTGGATAACTTCCCCACGAACCTCCACCCCATGTCTCAGTTCAGTGCCGCCATCACAGCTCTGAACAGCGAGAGCAGCTTTGCACGGGCTTACTCTGAGGGCGTCCACAAGACCAAGTACTGGGAGGTGAGTAAACAAACCCAGTTTGTAGCACACAACCAAGAGGTGGAAATAAACTGTATGTAAACATGTGTGCGTTCACTTAGTTTGTGTATGAAGACTCCATGGACCTGATCGCCAAGCTGCCCTGCATTGCCGCTAAGATCTACCGTAACCTGTACCGCGAGGGCAGCAGCATTGGAGCCATCGACTCCAACCTGGACTGGTCCCACAACTTCACCAACATGCTGGGTTACAGTGAAGCCCAGTTCACCGAGCTGATGCGGCTCTACCTCACCATCCACAGGTAGAACTCAGGAACTAGCTTTAAAAATTCAACCCAGGTCCTTTAGCTTCTTCTGAGTTTCCTGTGTCGCGTCTGCTCAAACTAAAATCATGCAAGCTAAATGCAAATGAAAATCAAGCTTAAAGGAAAACTGAGAGGGAATGTTTGAAGAAGCTTCTTCAAATAGCAGAGCTGTTTCTGCACCAAAGGTCTCGGATAGTCTAAGTTTATTTGTTAAATTCAACATAAAACTGACGTATGTTTAACTGAGGACACCCGGCTCCGTCACAGTCTTGAGATAGAAAACCCCAAAGTTGTTAATGGCATATAAAGTACATTTAGAGGTTAAAGTTATAATATATAGTAAGTAATAACTTTGATTAATACTAATATTGGGCTTGCACAAGACCTCCTACTCTAATATTGAGGTCAAGTAAGAAAATAAACTCTCTTGTTGAACTCAGACCACATGGGTTAAATGTATCTTGTGTTAGCTCATTAAACAGATTTTGGTTTCTTGGTTTTATATTCTGAAACACCTTTGATGAAGGCACCTTAGTCTCAAAAATTCAGTGTAGTTAAACGATCCTCACAGGAGTGTATTAGTGCATTTATTTAATTTTTAAAGGTTTCTTTTTCACACTTTAAACCCACAAGGTGTTACTTTACACAACTTATTTGTTCTTGTATCAAGCAGTGAATCTGGCAGAATATGTTCAAAGTTGCACATTAATAAAGAGAAAACTGTTTTTAAGTCCTTCTCTTAAATACTCTTAAACTCGTTTGAAATTTAGCAAAACCAGCATTGTTCCCAGATAAAAATCTGAATTTCCAACTGTCTTTAGACTTGCATATGTGTGCATTAAATTGATATTTCAAATTTTGTTATTTTTCAGTGACCACGAAGGAGGCAATGTCAGTGCCCACACCAGCCACTTGGTGGGCAGCGCCCTGTCCGACCCTTACTTGTCCTTCAGCGCAGCCATGAACGGTCTGGCTGGTCCTTTGCACGGTCTGGCCAATCAGGTTTGTGCTGAGCTCATCGTTATACTCGCATATACGAGCTGAAGTTACAGTGACTTCAAGACATACAAGGAGACTCTCCTTGAGTCCACTTAATGGTTTCAGAAACATGTTTTTATCAACTTTATGTCATGACACAAGCCACTGTCTGCAGAGAAACGCAGCCCACTTTTCACACACAGTCTTGATGACAGACCAGTTTACAGGTTTTTGATTTTCACCTCATCATAAAGGCTTTTTAAATATGAATATAAAGATTTTGTGAGAATTCAGTTCTCACAAAATCCTCCCTTTGAGCCAAATTATTTTATTTCTTTAATTTGTTTTCCATCACTTAGAGAAGCTTGCAAATTGTCAAAGTGCCATCATAAATACATTAAGCCAATCTTATTGTTTGCTAATTCTTTGAGCTGCTTGTCGTAGAATTCGGCAGGACTCGGGCTGTTTTAACAAGCACTTGAGTTGAGTTAAGGTGACAGCTGTGGCTCTCCCAACTCCTAGTTAGTGGAAGATTTTGACATACTGTCAGTTTGGAAGTAAGAATGCTGCTGCTTCTTCAGACATTTTCACTCGCACACAAACAGGAATGTGTGTGTGTGTGTCGGGATGGATTCACTTATTTCTGTTGCATTCTCCTGCTGTGTAAGTTTTCAGTGATTTTTTTTTCTCTCTCTCTCCGTTTCACAGGAGGTGCTGGTGTGGCTGACTGACCTGCAGCAGAAGATGGGTGGAGAGGTGTCTGATGAGCAGATGAGGGACTACATCTGGAACACACTGAAGTCTGGAAGGGTAAAGAAACAGCTCTCTCACAACCAAGACTAAGCTTCTGCTAAATTTCCACCAACACTGATCAAAAATGAAAAGAATGGCGAGAATTACAAGAAAAGAATTACAAGAATTTCATAGAGCAATTTGGACTTCAGTTAAAAGAGGTTTTCTGTTGGAGCTTGAATTCTGGTTGTAAAAAATCAAAACTCCACTTTATTGCTACCACTTTCTTACATAAAAATTCTGGTCGATGATTCAGAAGTTGAGGAAATTCATCCTCTATTTTAATAGGTTGTGCCCGGATACGGCCACGCTGTCCTGAGGAAGACCGACCCACGTTACGCCTGCCAGCGTGAGTTCGCCCTGAAACACCTGCCCAACGACCCCATGTTCAAGCTGGTCGCCCAGCTTTACAAGATTGTACCCAACGTGTTGCTGGAGCAGGGCAAGGCCAAGAACCCGTGGCCCAATGTGGACGCCCACAGTGGAGTTCTGCTGCAGGTAACACACACACACACAGAGGTAGCTTTAAATAAGATCTGGACAGTTGGGTATTTTCGATACTAAAAGCTTATTTTTGGGCAACAAAAAGGGAACATTTTTTTTCCCTACATCAGTCAATAAATCATCAAATAATAATTATTAGCAGCATTCAGCAGGAAATTTTGCACAAAGGGATCAGATGATACTTAATTCTAGTTTTAGAATAATCCAGATTTACAAAATTATTCAGTTTTAGGCAACCTTGTAGCTCAGACCAGGATGAGGTGCTAAATCACTGAAAGCACTTTGACCAAAGAGAGAGTGGGTGGCAGGTGACTTTAGGAGTCAGACAGTGTAAATAAGACAACAGATTGTGTGAAACTTTATATATATATATATATATATATATATATATATATATATATATATATATATATATATATATATATATATATATATATTATTTTTTTTTTAATTAAACTCTTATAATAGACGTGAGCTCTGCGTAGCTGCAGACAGTGCTAGAAGGATTGCTCACTATGGAGCTGGAGTGCCCTCCTCTGGACAGTCTACATCATGACAACATTTTTGAATCTAGCAAGCATTGTTTTGCTCGTTGCATGTTGTGTAAAGAGAGAAATGGAGAAAGAAAAGTAATTCAGAGCAGCAGCAATAACAAACTCTAGACTAAGAGTAGACTCTACGATAAAATGCTTAAAATATTTGTAGTATTTGTTAATCAAGGTTAAGTAATTCAAATAAAGTTAGTATGTCTATTTTTTCATTAATTACTATAATAAAAGTTGTAAAACTGCTAACATGCCCATCTGCTTCCCTCTCTGTCCAGTACTACGGAATGACTGAGATGAACTACTACACGGTGCTGTTCGGTGTGTCCCGAGCTCTTGGCGTCCTGGCTCAGCTCATTTGGAGTAGAGCTCTGGGCTTCCCCTTGGAGCGTCCCAAGTCCATGAGCACAGATGGACTGATGACACTGGTGGGAGCCAGGTCAGGTTGAAAACACACCTGAGAGGAGTTTGGGGGTTAGTGTGAAGGGTGGGAGGAGGTGGAAATATCAAGAGAAAGCCGACAAAAGTTTACCCCCTGTCATTTCCAACCCCAGGGATACAATGGGATTCAAAGAGACAGTACACTTTTAATGTCATTTCACTAAAGAAGGGCCTTTAAAATCATCACAGTAATAGAGTTGAAAGTGTGTTTGGTTTTCACATCAAGTCTCCATGAGAGGTGAAAACTTAGGACGCACATACATATAACCCACAGTAGGCTCAAAGTATGTACCATTAGCTGTCTGCTAGCATCGCTAAGACTCCCCCCATGTGCAGAGCCTGTTTGTTTGTCATTGGGCTGGATCTGACCTGAGAGTAGGCAGAGGCAATCAAAGGGAATCATGGGAGTGAATAAATCTTCCCGTGTTTGTTTAGAGATCGAAAGCTTGAACCCTTTTCCTGCTTTGCAGAAATTTGTTTTAGGATATCACAAAGATTCCTTTTCTCCAATAATGACCCTGATCTTAGTTTCTCCTAAGCAATGTTCCCAGATCCCACTCAAAGACTCTCCATGCATCTCACTCCTGTGTATGAACACTCCAGTTTGGAAAGAAAGGTCCTCACTTTAAACTAAAACACTGTTCCAGATACAAGTTTAAAAACATGAAGATCAGTTAAAAGATACTGCCGCTTTAAATCTTTGTTCTCCTCTTTCTCCCACTTTTAGTTCGTTCGTCTCGTCAATGATGACCTGTATTACCTCTATGATCAAAATAACTCTTCTTAAATAATTCTTCTCCTTTCTTTCAAATGCTCTCTTACTTTTCATCTGTCTCTGTTAAGAGGGTTTCTGACTGGCAGAGAAATCAGTAATAATGTACAGTAACAGATTTATTAAAGATATGAGCGAAGGGTGTAGTAATTGGCAGCCTGTAATAAATCCTTAAGAGCAAGCTTGAATAAAAAGAGGGATGTATGGGGGCTTTGTGTGAGCTTAAAGTCCTGTCTTATATGAGTGTGTGTTTGTAAATCCCCACAGGAAAGCGCTTTAAACATCAACTACTCCTAAATGAGCACTTGCTTGATTGGATATCCTCATTAGTAGCCGTAGAAACCCTCCCAGGTTGATTGTGTCTCCTTTGACAGAGGCTTTTTTTGGTGTTGAATATGTATGAAACTATAATCTTTGGGTTTTCATTTTGTGGTTTTATTTATACTTTGTGTACATAGGTATATATATGTATAGCTTGAATGTATGAGCTCTGTGCGATCACTTGCTTGTAATAACCACAATGATTACCACTGTTTACCAACATTGTAGTGGTGTCCAGTCTCGCTGGTCGCTGTGAAATTCAAAGAACAAAAAGGAAAAAAACTGCAGCTATCTTGTATATACACAATTTCTTGAACCTAGCCGGTGCTCTTTTTTCTTCAGGTGTTTCACTTGACTGTTTCAAGCTTGCTCTTAAGTCCCGGGTTTGTCAACACTCCATTTTTATGTAGTTTAAGCTTTTGCATCTTTTCAAACTTCTCTTGCCGTGTTCGTCAGTAGTTCACTCAGATGTTTGAGTCTCTCCGCTCTGCTACCATCTTCTTCCTGGCTGTATCAGGTGTGTGAGTATGTGATGTAATGTTCTTTGGTGTGGCGAGGTGTTCAGAAAGATGTAGTTATTTTGATTGTAGAGGAGCATAAAGGTTGTACATGATAACGGGGAGAATTCAGTGCAGACTGATTTATCAAAAAAAAAAAAAACAACACTTTGGGGGACGGGGCTGGATGGGTCAAAAGGGCAAGAAAAGCTTGAAGAGCGAATATTGGAAAACCTAATTAAAAATGGAAAATAATAAAGGTTTTTATTAACACTTCTTGGTGTCATTTTGACTCATTGTACTGAATTGTGCAGGTTTCAGGTTTTTTTTAAAGTTTTGTTTTTAACACAAATGGAAGGGTGATGCACAATCAAAAGAAAAACAAAATCATACTGCAATACATATCACATTGAGGTAGAGCCAGTCAGGAAAAAGCAAATTGCATCATTAGAAAGGGATTGGATCAAAAATGACATTGGATTAAAACAACAATAACATTAGAATAGTTATGATTCCAGGCAGAGAAAGCCTCACGATTGGGCTGAGGAAATCCAGAATGTAGGTAATCAACAACACCACTCAGACATTGGTCTAGATTCTGTTTAATTTGGTCTTGGAGTGTTGCAGGTTCTGAATTATTTTAAACTGAATAAGTCGGAGTTTTGTATTGACAGATCATGATTTTATCCCACTCAGTCAATGCAAGAATTTCTACCAGTAAGTTGTTAATGGAATTTAAAGCAGAGCTAAAAACCTCTGAAGCTTCCCATTTTGTGTTCAAATGCAAATGGTTGAATTCTCCATACTTCAGGGTCTATAGTGTAATAGTTTGCAGTTAACCTTACTGAGACATTTACTTCCCCTCCCTTCCTTTTCTTTATACATTTAGAATGTAAGCAAAACATTCTTCATAAAAATATAAGGGAGAACTTCTATTTCACCTGGGATCTCATTCTCTGGGTGTAATCTAGTCTAAAGATGATTTATAACAACTTCATTTATATATCAAATATAAAAACATTGCTGTACACTTTGTTTGAACAAGACTCCCTAGAAATGTCAGAGGAAAAATAAACAATGAAAGTCAGCATTGTTACACTTCAACGATAAACCTAATGAGATGTGAAGGAAGTGGTGGTAAAACCCCAAAATGTTCAGCATGACATAAAGCAGAAGAACCCAATAAGACAGAGACCAAGAGGACAAGAGGTCAAGAGTTCAAGAGTTCAAGAGGTAAGGAAAAGTAGTAAAGATATAGAAATGTAACAAAGATGAAAAAAAAAAGTTTAAACGTTAGAATAGAATAATGATAATATTAAGTTAATTATATATCAAAAGTAGGAGTGGAGCAAAAAGACGATAAGTACATGACAGCACGTTTAAAGTAAGTTAGTACAAGTGTGCTTTAAGAATAGATTTTAAAAGACAAAGCATCGAACTCAAAATTTGCACACCATAGGCCTATACATTTTTAATCTTTTTCAAACCAATACTTAAGTCCTAAAATAGATTAAAGTGGTACTTAGCAAAGCACTAAATACTTGGCTTTAGGTTGCCATCAATGTCAAAGCTTCAAAGAACTACCAAAAAGACGTCTCTGCCTCAGTTGAGCTTGTACCGGAATTTAGCATGATTGGTACTAAAATACAGCTGCTGTCAGTCTTAACAGTGACCATACAAGAGCTGCTTGTGTGCTTACAATCCTATTTAGGCCTGTTTTAGAGACAGAAGTGATGCAAATTAGCATGTTTGACTGTGGGGTGAAAAGTTGATCCGTCAGCCGCAAGAAAGCTGCTCATTAACAGGACTGACAAAAACCTGTTCAACCTGAAATCGAAAAGGAAGTTTCTAAAGCTGTACGTTAAAGTTACTTGAGGACATTTTGCTGCAAAGAAACTACATATGACACTTTAAAATCGGGCTCATCAAGCACAACTTTCCTTTGCTATATTTTATGACGCAGGCTAACAGTTTTGTAGTTTCTTAGCAAATTATCGGTTAGTTTATTTGAGGAAAAGTAACATCACATGACCACATTTTTCGTTTTAAAAGCTTCATAAGTGTACTTCTAAATTCTGTGTTTCTCTTCAGCAGTTCAGCTCTGAGTAGGTCTGACTGTTACATAACGGACACAATTGATGTGATCGAGATCCAAGGTCCATGCTCCACCTCTCCTACGTGGTGATATTAATAACTGTCCCACATACCATCAGTCCACTCTGGTTTCTTCAGTCAGCTGCCTGTCCCCTCTGTCACTGAACTCAGGTCCCCTCTACACTTTTGCATTTACAGATAGTTTATACGTGTAATTTCATCACGGAAATGTAAAAAGAAAGGCAAACGACACTCAAATTATACCTGCTTTTTTTATTTAAATAACAAAGCTCTGAGATATAGCCACAGTATTTACAGAGTCAGACAGTTTAGCTTGCAACAAAAAATAGTGATCAGACTGCAAAAATATGGCATTTTATTCTGCTGTAGCAACTTTTCAGTCAGTGACTGTGATGTGTTTCCATATTTATTTACAGACTAAACTAACACTATTATGAGGCCAAAGGTCAGGACAGGAGGAAGAATGAAGCTGAGTAGATCTGATTGTACTTCTGTGTGTTTGCAGGCTGATATCACCTATAACATCTTTTTGTTTTTGTTTTGTTTTTTTGATGAACAGTTTATTGGCACCTATGATAAGAAAACTTGGAATAAAACTGAACCTTTATACTAAAAATAAAACATCTCTTGCAAGAGAAAAAAATGAGCAAAAGTGTAATTTCCCATGATGCAACTATTCTAACATTATGAGCAGCATGCCTGAAGAGAATATGATATAAATGGAATTCACCTACTTCTTTGAAGATATAACACTCAGAAAATGTCATTTGTACAATCTTTAGAACTGTGGCGTCTTTATTTTGATGTAACAGTGATTAAATGAAAACACAAACATTCTTCATGCAATGTTGATTTATGATCCCTTCGCGTTTATTACCCTTACCAGGAGACAAACCACAACAACTTTCAAACCAAAAACACAGCTTTTGGAGGATGAGACTTGGAGAATGTGGATGTAAGAACAGACTTAAATGAGGACGGGTTTCTTCCACTGGTGCACAAATCTGCCATCTTTGAAAACTGGCAAATACAAACATTCAGCCCTTTATCCTGGAATAATGCCACGGGCTAAAAGTTGTAAGGATCCATCACTGCGACTCAGAAGATATCGTACATTTCTGTGACTTTCTTTTGCTTTTTTTTTTGTTACATTAATGCATCATAATGTATGTTTATAAAACCAAAACATTCCAAATAAGTCACATATAGCAGACATGATGACATAGAACAATAGTGCTTGATTCTGCAGCCCAACAGAGTACATTACAGGAGTTACATCCTCCTGATGACCTGCGATCAGCTTTCACACACTGATTAACATCTGCAGTGATCGCCTGGATTACTAAAACATCATTTTAGACATTTTTAATTATTGCTGTTGTTTTCTATTTTTTTCAGTATTTTGCAGCAATATTCAGTCTGTCCATGGATGAATTTAAAAACTCTACTTCAGCTCCACTACTTCATACTGCCAGGCTGTAAAATGAGTCACTACGGAAATTTGCAGACCAAGTCTCAATATCCAAAACACAATCCTCACAGCACAACAGGCAAGATAAAGCTTCATTTTAAAAACTAAATGTCAATCAAGGTCACAGCCTTTTGACGCAAATGGGCCTTTTTCTCCCCATCACACTTAATGTTGCCTTTTATTATCACTGCCTCAGCTCACAGCGACAAAGCTTTCCCAAAACTCTAAACATGGCACGTTGAATCCCAAACGCCCTCTAAAACAGCTTAAATGTGCATTTAACCACTGATGGGTAAATAAAAGCAGATGAAATGAATTGTTTTTCACTACTACAACTTAAAGAATATATTAGATCTTCAGTTTCAACAAAAACAGCAGAAGTGAAGGCAAAGATTACACTTTCCACATACAGTTTGAATGAGCTGATTCAAGTGCTGAAGTTCACTAAAAAGTTTGAGATCACAGTGAACTATGAAAAGATCCAGGAACTCTGTGCCTTTACTTAAAATACTGTTTTTATTTTTCAGTGTCACTGTGCTGTTTGTTGAAAATAATAGTCAACTCTCTACCCTTGGTATGGAATTATTTACTGTTTTGTGAGCATAAATACATCTTGAACTGCCATAAAGCGAGAGAAATGATGGGTTCTGTCGGCTGAACAAGAATCCCTGAAGTGGAGGTAGACAGAAATAATACAAGGAGGTGAGAGAAGTAAGAATATGTTGAGGCAAAAACTCCAACATAATGCTTACAAGAGCTGGAAGTCTTTGTAGCGAAGACTTGCAGTTTTGCCACCGGAGCGGCATCATGCAGGGTGGTATGGAGGGAAAACGTAAAGGTTGGTATGATTTAAGGCCAGATGAGAAAAAAACCCAGCTGCTGAGATCACGTCTGGTGCACCTCGTGAAACATCAGCTCTCGTGGGATACGAGTCTCTGGGCCGTAAAGCTTGGAGGCTCGCCGCTCGAACGCAGCGACATTCTGCTTTACAACTTCGTCGAAGAACATGGTGGCTAACTGAGAGTGCAGCAAGGAGCGGAACTCAAAGGAAATCTGAAAAAGACACAAAATTTTTGGTGCATGTGAGAAAAAAAAAACACGGCAAATGTTGCTCTCATTAAACATACGGTGAGATCAATATGACTCATATCTGTAAGATGAATATGAAGTTACAGCTGGAAGATATTCAGCTCAGGTCACAGAGTAAAGACCTAATGAAGTTCCTACTCTCAGCAGAGACAAACCTCCACATGAAATCCTAAAAACCATCTTGAAACCATCAAATATCAGACTATTTACTATACCCTCTGACAGATGATGCTTAATGAAACTTAAAAGTAACAACAACAGTTTAGTTTCAAGGGGAGCATTCTATATTAAAGACTTGAAAAATGCTCACAGGAGCCAAGCTGTGGTTACTTACTGAAAAATCTACGGTGCTGGTGCGAGGGTAGCCGGGAATGCCAGGACTAAAACGCCATATCGTCTCAAGGTGATTGAACAGCTTTCCATCTGTGCACACTGCCTGAAAATCACACAAAAGACGCACAGAGGTATTAACTTGAGAATGAATTGTGTTTGTTTCCTGTGATTTCACTACTTAGAAACCATCACAAGTCAAAAACATAACAATAAGTGTGACAAATTTTGTCACCGACAGATGACATGAAGCTTCTGGCTCTTACTTTGACTAGATGAGGCCGGACACTTGTGATCATAGATGTATATCTCTCTACCACTGGAGGGAATCCCACTTCCAGTTGTGCTTTGGAGTGGCCCGCTCTTCTCATGATGGTCTGAGACTTCTTACACCAGGGGACAAAGTTCTTGTACTCGTCAACGTTGGCCACAACATCGTACATTTCCTGCATAGAAAAGCTTTAACAGAAAGAATGAATGGGTTAATAAAAATAAATAAAGACACAGGTAGGTGACTTTATTATTAATATCATTCATACTGGAAATTTACCCAAGTATCCTCCGCTCAGAGTACTCCTTCCTTTTGTTGGTGAGACTGATGAAGTTTCTGCTCTGAGGCACGGCCGTCATTGTGTCCCACTCTTGAAGGCAAACCACTCGGGGAGTTCTTGTCATCAGAATGCCGCATGATGACAAGTGTCTGAAAGAGGAGAGAAAATGTGATGAGAGCTGTGTTCCAGAAGCAACTCAAACTGCCACAGACGTGGTCCTCAACAAAAAAAGAAGGCCCACCATGTTCCAGTTTACAACCCTCAAACTCAATGAGCAGGCAGAGAACAGTTCGCCAGCAGCTAATGGAAGCTCTGTGTGTTGTTGGTGTGCTGGTGTTTTCTGAGCTGGGCCTGTTGTTGTATGGAAAAAAAAGGTTTGCAGTGACACCCACTCAGGCTTGAAAATGTTTTCCTGTAGGTGAATTGTGGAACCTTTATAAATAAATTCTGACTACAAACTAATGACTTGTAAATTGGATGTAAAGCGCCTTTCATTCATTTCAAAAATTAAATTTAAATTGATTTTAAACCAACTGACCCAAAAGTAGAGAGAAAACAAACTGACCTGCTCAGTACATCAACAACCCATTTTTATCAAGTTTAGAGATTAAATATTTTAAATATATTCTGAAATGATATTTCATAACAATTTTATTTCATCAGCACACTTGCATAACTTCTAGGAGGGTGAATGAAGGGACTGATTCTTTAATTGGTTACAAATGGTAGAAAGATCATATAAAATACTATGACACCAACAGAAACACAAACTACACATTTAAACAAACATTTAAGTTGATGTTTTAACAAGTGTAAAGCATATTTTTGATTTGGATATCATACCAACCTTTATTTGTCATTGTCCCGATTACAGCCACACGTAGGAGGTGCAGATGACTTTTTACTATAGTTAAGCTGATGTGAAAACTAAACTTTATTCATTTTAAGCTACCATGCTGCTGAACATCACAAATCTATTATGATCTCTGACTGTAGTCTTCTTGCTGCCTTCTTTTTGTTTCTTTATCATCAACACAGATGCATGTTGATTGCGTGCTCTCTCGTCCATCTCATTCAAACTCGGGCTGCGTATTCAGTCCCGCATGTAGCAGGACCACCAGACAGCTGGACACAGGAGACCAAGGAGTTCCCTCAACTTCCACCATAATGATGATCCTCTCTTATCTGATTCCAGTGACGTGGTGGAGCTGGACCAGAGCTACATCAGGTGTATTTTGGTCATTAGACTGTAAGAGCACCTCCACCTTCAGTGGAAGTCTGAGACCAGCAGGGGGTACCACAGAACGCCACAGGAGGTCTTTCCTACCTTTGGCAATTAGACTTTACAACTGCTTCCCCTTCTACAAGAGGGACACACAACAAACAAAACACACTCAAAATACCTGGTGCAATATTATCATACAACTGTTTATTATAATGGGAAACAGTTCACTCATGTGTGACATCATTAATATTCTCAATCTTGTTTGTCGCATTACTCTTATTTATTCATTCAGTCACTTTAGGCACCATTCTTTCTGCATTTGATTTGGATCTTGGATTTCCACCTTGACACTTGCTTCCTAACAGTTTGTATTTTTTACTTTTACATATAATGTACTCTGGCACATACATTTCCCTCTGGATAAATTGCGTAAACCTTATTTTATTAACATGTCAAGCTGGAATCTGTCAAAGCAAAGTGAAACTGTTGTGGTCCTTCTTTTTTGAACGAGTTGTTTCTTAAAAGTGGCTGAAAATTTCTAAATGTATAACACATAAGGGTTGGAATACAACAATTCTTTATTGGCACATCTTGATGTCAGATTAAAAATGTCTCCAAAAGGTGAAACATTTTCTCAGTGTCAGTGGTGCCACAACAAGAGGGCATGAAGTAGTGATGTGAGTCTAACTGAGAGAGAAGGTTTTGAATCATTTTTGGATTAAAATGCGGACAATACAGTGTTATATAACCATTAACTCTCAGCTTGGTATGAAAGCGTTAAAGACGGGTGACTGACTGTGGTCTGTATAGCAAAAAGGTGTAAGAATGTGAGCTGTATTCATTATAAACAGTCAAGTCTGGACTGACAGGGTCATCCGGATACCAACGTTACCCCCGTCCACGATCGTCACCCTTGAGAGATAAGACCAGAAGCATGACAACCCTGGCAGAGTTAGACTGTAACCTTATCACTCCATACCGCTCGATCCAAAGGAGGCACCGTGTCCACCGCTCTTTATTGAAGGACTAGCTGTGTGACGTTTTAATAATAGCCTCTAAGTGTGTTCGTGACAGGCTCACCTGATGTTCTGTCGTATGCATCCTCTAGGTACCGCTGTGCGACAGGAGCGCGGGGAGCCCACCGTGGCGATCTGAAGAAAATCACTGAATGTCCGCACTCCCATGGGTAACCGCCGAGCACCGGCTGTAGCTGCCATCAAAGCGGCCACTCAGGTAGATGAAAGAGGGTCCTGGGTCGAAGGAGCTGGGCCCGGGGTAGGTGTAGGAATTCAAGGTCCAAACACCCTGCTTCGACACGGGTGTGTTAAAGCACACGTAGCCCTAAGCAATACTGGTTCCCAGACATAAACATTTGTCGACCAATCGGGAAAAAACAGCGCTTCTATAGCGCTTTTGGATTACTCCAGTGCTGTTAACGCGACTAACGTTCGTAGAAATAATCAACTGCTAACGTTAGCAAACCTTAGCTCGAAAGGTTTCATAACCAGTCCGAGGAAAACGCGACAAACTGCCACATTTCTCCTTCCCAGCATCTATACTCACATTGCTCCACGTCTCTTACGTAAAACTCAAACATATTATAATAATTCAGTTTCGTTTAGGTTTCCATTTTTTAAACATTTAACCAGACTGCGGACGACCTTCTGCGGCTAAATAAAACGCCGGTGGGACAAACTGTTCCTCTCCTCTGTGCTTTGGTCTTCGGTAAGCATAAGCGGCTATCTGGTGAAATACTGCCCCTTTGTGGATTGGAAGACACTGTGCATTCTATTATTTCTTTCAATAACTAGTTAAATTTGTATAGACATCTTAGTGATGTAAATAAAAGAAAGACCTACCTATTAGTCTGTTTATTTTCAGTCCTATAGCGTAATCAACACTATTAATTTTATCTAAACTTTTTAAACATTATTTTTAAAAATCTAATTTTCACCTTAATTAATGTGTTTTTAATTCGTTAAATTTATGTTTAAAGAATTTTATTTCAGCTAAGATCATTTTGAAACTTTTGAACATCTTTTGATATTTTTTTTATTTTAATTAAGCTAATTGAATTATCTTATTTATTTTATTTTTTATTTTAATTTCTTTTATTTAATTTGAAAACATTTAAAATTGCTTTTATTCACGTTATCTCTTATTTATTTTCATTACAATTCTTTATTTTATTACAGATTTTAATTCATTTTATTTCATTCTTATTTATTACTGATATTTTAGTTGTTATTTACATAATTTCTTTTAAAAAATTAAGTTGCTTGAAATCCTTTTACTTAAGGCATAATTCGTTTAGATTATTTTATTTAAAATTACGTAGTTATTTTAATTAATTTAAATTCTTTTCATTTATTGTATTCATCAGTGTTTTAAGTCCTAGTTTCTTTATTTGATTTATTTTTATTTACTTTAATTTTTGTTTCAAATCTTTTTGTTTGTTAAGTTCGTTTTAATTATTCTGTATTGACCTCCAGTAAAAACAAGTTCTGTTGTTGCATGCTATAAATAATATGACACAACATGACCTATAGACCTAACTACTCCAAGGAAGAAACGATAACACAATATTATGGAAAGCAAAAGAAGTATTTCATTGTACAGGAACACATAACATTACTGCCCAAATGCAAAGAAAAAAAAATAAATTGTATCATACTTATTGTTACATTGCTCACATTACGTTTTAGTTCGGTAAAAGGGTAAACTCGATACGGAGTGCTTTATACTTTATCTCCACAGGATGGCACCACTTCTCCCGAGGAGGCGAAAGCAGACCGCCCCGCCTGTAGGCGGACCAGCACAGTCGTAGCCTGTATCGTCAGACCAGACATAGGATACAGACAACAACAGTGACAGATCAAGACCGCATTTCTGTTTGCAACCAGCTATGGGTGTAGTCTGAAAGTGGATACAGTAGCGCACCGCAATATACCTCGAAGTTCTATCCTCATGAAGGAGCTCCGTCCTGGCTGAGTTTGGGAGATGGGAGTACTCAATATTGCAGACCAGGTACGCTGAAAGAAAGCGCTCCGTGTTTGTGCTATGGCGCAGTCTATTTGCTGGAAGAGCCTGCTCTTGTGCGCAACACATAACGTCTTATTTGTGGAACGACGTGTATTTATTTGCTGCTTATTCATGGTGCAGCTCTGCTAGTTTAGGAATTTGAGTTTTATTCGCATATTTTCTCGCGGCTAGCGGTGTTTGGCAGTTACACATCACCGTATACGCTGTTGCTGCTCTTGTGTAGGCCCACCTCTGGGTCAGGGCCAGCTCTGGAGCTAGATCCGTTTAGCTAGCTGACGTTTGCAGTGAGACAAGGGCCTGCAGGCCTCAGACAGGGCTCGGTGTATTCGCTGGAAGGAATTACTAAACGTTTCTGTTATTAAATCATACGATCAATGCAATGCACAGCACATGATGTAGAAAACTGAAAACATTGTGAAATTATTGAAATAAATGCTTAAACGGATTATTGAACCGGAATCACGGCGCGTCTGCCCAGTCCAAAGCTACCGTAAATGTATGCAGCTTTGTGGAGCCATAACCGGTTGGTAATTTTGTGTTGCAGCCTCCTCTGGTCCAGGCCATCTTCAATCGTAATGCTGAAGAAGTTCAACTATTATTGCACAAAAAGGAGGATGTCAATGCACTGGTATGTGTCAAGCACATGCACTTTAAAATGATTTAATTCGTATTATCAAGGACAAGGGCCACTCCGCTATCCCTGAACAAATTTAACGTTTCATTCCCCCTTTTTGATGACAAAATTATCTCACAGGACCAAGAGCGCCGTACGCCACTTCATGCTGCTGCCTGTGTGGGTGATGTCCATATAATGGACCTCCTCATTGAATCAGGTAAGTAACTCTCATGCATTACTGTTGTTTTGGTGTTTTTATTCCCTGTAAATTTGGTGCAGACTAAATCCATTGTCATCACCCATATAGAAGTCTCCATCTTCATCTGATCACTGTGCAGCTGCATTGATCTCGTCTCCTCCAGCATTGTTGAACTGCTCCATCTTTTAAATGGCTTTGTGGGTTTTTTTTTTTTGGATTGATATATTTTATTTTGTCTTGCAGGTGCCACTGTAAATGCTAAAGACCATGTATGGTTGACCCCATTGCACAGGGCAGCTGCTTCCAGGAACGAAGTAAGCGATGAACTCAGAGCTTTTGTCATTTGAAATGCTCTAATTGTCTCTGCCAGCTAACTTCATCTGCTGATTCTATTACGCTTTTATCCTCAGTGGTTGTAGCCCTCATTTAGATTTCTGCACTGAAACATTCAGCTGACCATTGAAAATGCAGCAAACCACAGATATGATGTACGCCTTTAAGCTCTTGATTCTGCATGTTTTCCCCAGAGGGCAGTGGGTCTGCTGCTGAGGCGCGGAGCAGAGGCGAATGCACGGGACAAGTTCTGGCAGACACCTCTGCATGTGGCCGCTGCCAACCGTGCCACGCGCTGCGCAGAGACTCTGCTGACCCAGCTGAGCAACCTGAATATGGCAGATCGCACTGGCAGAACTGCCCTGCACCATGCGGCTCAGAGTGGGTTCCAGGAGGTGAGTCCTGACTTATGTCCTATATATTTTTTTTCAGCCTCAAACTAGAGAGTTTTTCCTCTTCAAATACATTATTTTCTCTTGCAGATGGTGAAGCTGCTGCTGAACAAAGGGGCCAACCTGAGTGCCATCGATAAGAAGGAGAGACAGCCTATCCATTGTGCTGCTTACTTGGGTAAGTAGTTTTCACCTTCCTTGCCAGTTCTATGCAACACAATTTTTTAATGTCTAATAGCAATAACAGCTCGTTAATGTTTGTGGGAAGTTGTACACGAAGGAGGAGCAATAACACAGCTAATATCTTGAGTCATAAATCAGCGTTAAAAGGGCTGAAAAATTACTGACTAAACTTTAGGAAGCTACTTTCACACCCATTATTGCTCTGAACATTTTAAAAAGAATCTGCGCTTCTTCGCGTGTCTCCTGTAGGGCATTCAGATGTGGTGAAGTTGCTGGTGTCCCGCAGTGCAGACAAGAACTCTAAAGATAAGCAAGGCTACACACCTCTTCATGCTGCTGCTGCCAGCGGTCACATCGAAATTGTAAAGTACCTCCTGCGGATGGGGGCAGAGGTGAGTAATGAATTTCTCTTACTATTGATTTTTCAATTAGCCAACTTAACCTTCCTCATTGTCTCTTTTATTAAATGTCACTGCGTGTTATCGATGGCGTCTTATCATCCAGCTGAAATCTGTCTCTTATTTCATTGAAGCTTTCCTTTTTTGTCTGATTATTTTTATTTTTTTCTTTCCAGATTGATGAGCCCAACGGCTTTGGAAACACTCCCCTCCATGTGGCCTGCTACATGGGGCAGGAGGCTGTGGCTACCGAGCTGGTGAACCATGGCGCTAATGTTAACCAGCCCAACAAGTGCGGCTACACCCCTCTGCACCTGGCCGCCGTCTCCACCAACGGTGCCCTCTGTCTGGAGTTGCTGGTCAACAATGGGGCAGATGTCAACCAGCAGGTAAAACTCACGTCATCTACACGTCACATTCTCAAACTTTTACACTAGATTTTAATTTAAAAATCAAAGAAAATTGTGTGTTTAGTTTCTGGCTGTGCTTCAGAGTAATATACCAATTTAAGTAAGTTACACAAAATACAGATAGTAATCCAAGAAAATACACATCCCTATAATGCTTAAAGATTCTTTTTATTCTAAAACTACACACATTTTTGCATCTATCTGTTCCCTTCACAGAGCAAAGAAGGGAAAAGCCCCTTGCACATGGCAGCCATTCATGGACGCTTCACACGCTCTCAGATTCTCATCCAAAACGGTAACAGCGCTTCGTTCTCCCCTTGACTGAACTGAACTGAAATGATGGTGTAGTTATTTCTCTCCTTTGATTCACCCTCCTCTTCTCCTCTTCCCCCTGTCAGGTGGGGAAATTGATTGTGTGGATAAGTATGGCAATACTCCTCTCCACGTTGCTGCTAAGTACGGCCATGAACTGCTGATCAGCACTCTGATGACCAACGGAGCAGACACGGCCAGGTATCAGAGAGCTTTAAGTGATATTGGCAATAAATGTAATTGAGGCTGTGAAAACCCTGAAGGCTGTGGTGCTCGAATCAGGCTGCACCTTTAATTCTGTAAATTTAATGCTGTGTTCTGTGCCTCTCTTCAGACGTGGGATCCATGGAATGTTCCCCTTGCACTTAGCTGTGCTGTACGGGTTTTCAGACTGTTGTCGAAAGTTACTCTCCTCAGGTAAGTCCTTCATTTTTGCACTTACCGTTTTCTTGATTGAATTCGCTCAGACATGGCTGTTAAAATCCGCTGTTTCTCCGACGCCCTGCAGGTCAGCTGTATAGTATAGTTTCATCCATGAGTAAGGAGCACGTACTATCAGCTGGGTTTGACATAAACACCCCTGACAACTTTGGGAGGACCTGTCTACACGCTGCTGCCTCTGGAGGGTAAGATCTGCTTTGTCACTGTAATCTAAAAATGACTCAGCATGTTCTCGTGTCACATTATGTGGAACCTGAAGTTAATACTCTCTCTGTGATAATCTGCTTTTGCAGAAACGTTGAATGTCTGAACTTGCTCTTAAGTAGTGGTACCGACTTGAATAAGAGGGACATAATGGGAAGGTAAGTCTCCCCTCGTCTTTTTGACATCTCTAAGTTTTTGAATACATGTTGATGTTATAAATAACTTGATTCTGTTGTTTTGCTTTAGGACCCCGTTGCACTATGCGGCTGCTAATGGGAGGTACCAGTGCACTGTGACCCTGGTGAGCGCTGGCGCTGAGGTCAACGAGCCTGACCAGACAGGCTGTACTCCCCTGCACTACTCTGCCGCCTCACAAGCCTTCAGCAGGTTAGGGGGGAAAAAAAACTTTCATGTTTACTTCTTTGAAACACCAGAAGAACTGAAATTCTGCTCAAACTGGCAGGAAGTCAAGTGTTGTCCTAGAAGTTTGATTGATATGTGAGGCTGTCACTGCCAGGTGGATTATGAAACTCGTAACAAAAACTTCTTTGTTTCTCATGCCAGCTTTCAACCCATCATTTCATTGACTGTCTGAATGTTACACTGACTTTTTAACAGCTGACTGAACCAACGTGTTTCTCGTCCCTTTCAGAGTCGATCGTCATTTTTCTGGAAACCATCAGAACGATGAAGATGAGGCGAAGGAGTCCTACTTGTGAGTTTGCAGCTCTTCCTTCTTGTGACCTATTTATCTTTGTTCACAGATATGAAATTGCATAAGATCTGATTATAAAAGAAAGAAGAAGGGTGTGTCTGGAGAAGTTAAAAAGCCACCATGCTTAAACATAAGGACTTCATCTTTGCAGAAACACAACCACCATTAAAAACACACAAGAGCAAAATGCACAACATCATCTAAGCTAATCAAATAACTGAACTTAAAATGGATTAATGGCAGAGAAAACAAGAAGTAGTTTTGTTAAATAAGAAAAAAAACAAAACAAAGAAAGAGACAAACAAAATGTATCTTTTATCCTCGTTTTAGTTTGAGAAACCTTTGTGCCTCTGAATTACAAACATTGCTGATCTTCCACTCTCCACATGATTGTGTCCTCAGCTGCTTGGAGCATCTTTTGGACAATGGTGCTGATCCATCCATGGTCAACTCGAAGGGTTACAGTGCTGTTCACTATGCAGCTTATCACGGCAACAAACAGAACTTGGAGTTGGTGAGTTTTGTCCACAGACATCACCTCACGGTTGATCTTATTTTATTTTCTTTGTTTATTTTAACAGGGACAATGTACAGCTACTTAGCTGTAACAAAGTTTGCTATTAGCTAAATTACATCCGTTGTCCCTGGGCAGGAGACAGATTCTCTGTTAAAAGCAAACAATTTCCTACAAAATTACTGCACAGCAATACATACAATACACAGCAACAGCACTCAGCATAAAAAGCTAAAAAGCATTATATTAAATAGAGAAGCTACAGCACAATACCACAACCACCTGCATGTTAAGATTAACAACATTATAACATTGTCAAGCTAAGAGCATGAAATTTTAAGAAAAGACAACAACAAAACTTTCCCATGATAATTCACAATAACACAATGATACAAAAACAAAAAATACAACATTATAAAACAAATTATGCATGTTTATGTGTCTAAGCCTGATGAGTACATGATTGTGTTGATTTAAGCCATGATCTGTCAACATTATAAATCATCCACATGGCACATGTAACTCTGACTAACGCAAATGTACTGGAAGTAAACACCTGTTCTGTGTGTTATGCTTCCAGAAGTCAGTAAGTGTTGTGAAATCAAACTTGTGTATGACCCGTTGTGTTAATTCTTTGAATCCTCTGTTGTGGTTTCATATTTCAGCTTCTGGAAATGTCCTTTAATGCACTTGGAGACATAGAGAGCAGTATTCCCGTCAGTCCTCTGCATCTCGCAGTGAGTCAAACATTCCACAAACTCTGCAGGTCAACACCAGTCATCATATTGGCTGAATTCACTAACGCTGTCATGTTTCCCTTCGCTCCCTCAGGCTGATAAAGGACACTGGCAGGCGCTGCGTGTGCTGACGGAGACGGCGGCCTACGTGGACATGCAGGATGCTGCAGGACGCTCTGTGCTCTACCTGGCTGCTCAGAAAGGCTTCGCGCGCTGTGTGGAGGTGCTGCTGGCTCAGGGGGCTTCCTGTCTCCTCAATGACAACCGGCTCATGTGGACACCGATTCATGTCGCAGGTGAACTGAACTGCTCACTGCTGGAAGTTAGCATTAGCATAACTCTGTGGGATTGTTACAACTATCATTTGATCTTTAACTCTTTCTTTCTTTTTGTTTGTTTTCAGCTGCCAATGGTCACTCAGACTGTCTGCGCATGATGATTGATTATGGAGAGGAAGGGGATCTCACCAATGTTGCAGACAAATTTGGCCAGTATGTTCTCCTTTTGAAAACTTCCATCTCTTTGTTTTTTAACTCAAAGTTTTATAAGCAATTGAATGCTTAATTTGATCATTCAAGACATGCAAACGCAAATCTATTTATGTTTTTCCTTCCTCTGTTCAGGAGCCCTCTGATGCTCGCTGTGCAGGGAGGTCACACTGACTGTGTCCACTACCTGTTGGAGAAGGATGCCTTGCCAGATGCCAAGGACAAGAGGGGCAGGACATCTTTGCACAGAGGGGTAGGTTAGAGCTCTGCATGTGACTGCATAATGATTCAGAGCATTAGAAATGAAAAAAAAACTCCTTTGTAATATAAACATTGACTGTGTAAAATAGGAAGACATAACTGGTGTGACATCATTGTTATTTTAGTGAGCTACAGTTTCAAAGCCTCATGGGAATCTCTATGTGCTTAAAATCCTGCCTGATAAGGTTGAGCTCTATCAAGCAAGTTGGAAAAATCTGTTGTTAGCACAGCAGTGAAATATTAACAGAAAGAAAAGATTGTTTTTAGTTCTTTTTTCTTAAGATCTGCTGGTAAAATGTGAAGTCATGGAGTTACAGACGTAGAAAAATTGATATCTGTTGAATAAAATCCTGAAAACTCTTAATTTACATCGTATAACTCTAACATTGTGTATTTGTTGCGTCGCCCGGCGCTTGCTGCTCTCTCTTTAGGCGCTGCTGGGCCATGACGACTGTGTGACAGCCCTGCTGGAGCACAAAGCTTCTGCACTGTGTCGGGACATCCAGGGTAGGACACCTCTGCACTACGCTGCATCCAGAGGCCACACGGAGATCCTGGCTGGTCTGGTGCAGGCCGCTGTGGCGACAGACCCACAAGATAAACTGCTGGACAACAAACAATATACCCCATTACACTGGGCTGCTTACAAAGGTGTGTGATGGGAAATCCGATCTCTAACCTGCTTATTTACTTTCTTTTTTTTAACTGTAGCCTATAAAGCCGTATTTATGTTTGTTCTTAGGGCATGAAGACTGTTTGGAGGTTTTACTTGAATTCAAAACATTTATCCATGAAGAGGGAAACCCTTTCACCCCCCTGCACTGTGCTCTGTGAGTGTCACCTTCTCATATTTTGTGTTTTTGTAACTAAATGAATAGTTGGATGAATTTATCGCCTCTTTTACTCAAGTTCCCACAGTTTAAACCAGGAAAAAGATATCGAGTGACAATGACTCCTAAGTTATGTAACTGGATCATAAAAAAGGTTTGAATGGCTGCTTTTGAACACGTGTTGGAACCTTGTTAACTCCTCTGCTGGCTCGCAGGTTGAACGGCCACAGCGGTGCTGCAGAGAGGCTGCTGGAATCTGCTGGGGTCCACATGATTAACACCAGAGATGCCAAAGGACGGTGAGGCTGCAGAGCAGTAGACTTGTTTGTATTGGCACAACGTGATGTAGATCATCAAATGTATTTCTCGTTGTTGTTAAATCAACATTTAATCCTCGAGTTTTAATGTTCTTGTGCTCTGGTTGCCTGTAGGACCCCACTGCATGCTGCTGCATTTGCTGAGGATGTTGCAGGACTTCAGCTGGTGCTTCGCCACGGGGCAGAGATCAATACAGTGGACGAAAGTGGACGCTCCGCTCTGATGGTAGCTGCTGACAAGGGACACAGCGGAACCGTGGGTAAGATTCAGACCTGCTGTTCTTCTGGGATTTAACAGATCGCTCTTTGAACAGACCTGTTGTGCCACTTCCCTCACAATGAGGGTGTCAGCTGGGCAGGATATAAACGTCTTTGTGTCTTCCAGCCATCCTCCTTCACCGGGCCAAGGCTGACCTGACTCTGCTGGATGAGAACAAGAACACTGCCCTGCACCTGGCCTGCAGCAAGGTAAACACAGCCGTTACTCATCACGTCACACACACACACACACACACACACACAAAGCTCCACTGTGCTGTGCTGAGCATTAACACAAACAAGAACCTCAGAGCTGAAACAAAAACATTTCATGTGTGGAAAATAATTCTACATCCAAGCACATTTAGGCCAACTGTGACAAAAAAAACAGACCAGATGTAACATGTCGTCTTCTCACTGTTCTGTCCCTCAGGCTCATGAGATGTGCGCCCTGCTGATCCTGGGAGAGATCCACAGCCCGACACTCATAAACGCCACCAACAGTGCTCTGCAAATGTGAGAGTATTGCACATTTATTTAAGCGTGCAACAAAAAATCAGAGTGACATCTTTTGTCTATTTCCTGTAAAAGCACTTTACAGCCATTAGCTTTGGAATTGCAAATTTGCTGACTGTGTTTTGTTTCATATCCAGCCATTTCTCTAAAGCTCCATGTTTCATGCACAATATTCTTGCTCTGTTCCGACAAAAATTTGGCTGCTCATCTTTCCTTCATTCTTTCCCTTTTTCCTCTTCAGGCCCCTCCATCTTGCAGCACGCAACGGCCTGGCTACGGTGGTGCAGGCACTGCTGAGCAGAGGAGCGACTGTGTTGGCTGTGGATGAGGAAGGTGAGGCTTTTACATGATTTGTTTGATGAGCTGAAATGGCAACCACCTTTTAAGCTTCAATTTTTGGCAAAATAGTTCAAATGAATTTAAAAAAGTATAATTATAAATCTAGGCTGATGGTGTTCGAGCAATGGATTGAAAACAGGCTGACACTTTTCTTTTATTATGGTTTATAAAGTGAACACAGATCTGAAAATAAAAGCTCATGAAAGCTGCAGAATCATTTCGATCAAGTTTTCATATATTGTAATGTGTTGTTTGAAGTTTTCAGTTGTTGGCTTTGTTTTGTTTACTTGTCGTGTGCACTGATGTGAGTTTTCCCATCAATCAGGCCACACCCCAGCCCTGGCCTGCGCTCCCAACAAGGACGTGGCTGACTGCCTGGCTCTGATCCTCTCTACCATGAAGCCTTTCCCCCAGCGGGACCCTTCCTCCTGCTCCTGCTCCTCCCCCACCGTCTCCCCCTCCCCGGGTCTCAACTTGCTGAAGCACTGCGGCATCACCGCCACCTGCGCCCCCCTGCCGAGCAACGGCCTCCATAACGGCTACGTCAAAGACCGTCACGGCGCACCGGTTGGCCTGGACGGGTGTCTGTCTGAGTGAGGTCACGCGCCCCCCTCAGTCAGCTGCTATCACCATCATCACCACCAGAGGGGGGGAGGGACTCCCTTTAACATGGCCCAGAGGACCAGGAGAGCACCCACCCACATGTCTGTTCTGTGTATGTATGTGTTTGTGTGTCTGTGTGTGCGTGAGTGTTTGGTCTTCTCTTGAGGTGCAGTCAAACCTAATATGCAATTAGATCCCATTCCTCCATCTCCTGTAGTGCTTAAAACTTCGAGGCAGATTGCTCTACAAGGTCACTCAGAGGAGATGTGGCGTCTAAAACAAACTCTAGCAATCTGGCATCTGAAATCATTTAACCCTTTAAAACCATGTTGACATCCTTATATAACCTGACATCTAAGAGCATGGAAATCTCTGTATCCTCAACTGTCTCTCTCATCATATCACTCAGTATAAAGTCATATCATGTTTAATCAGCCATGGTGACCTTGTAGAGGAACGTACAGCCTTCCCAAAAGAGTGATCAAAGAGTTTTTTGTTGTTTTTGATTACTTTCTTCTTCTTTTCTTGTTTTTTTTCTTTTTTTTTTCTTTTTTTTTCTTTTTTTTTCTTTTTAAATTGTGCGCTAGCTTAGATTTTTATGAAGGAACCACACAAGGGAAAAATCTAAACATTTTTTTGCTTATGAGTGCAATGCTTATGTACTACAGTACAATCCGAAAATTTGGAAAAGGGTCACAAAGAATTCCATAGTGTACTTAAAACGTATGGCCTAGAATTGTTTGGCATTTTAAGATAATTTGGTAATGCTGCTGAATACATACGCATGTCTCCTTCCAAAGGAGGGCCATGCTCGGGTCAGCATTTGTAACATCGATTTGTTCTTGATGCTGACTTCATGTTTTAAAGATGCTAAATAAGTGTTTGTTAAGCTAGAATGTTTCTAAGCATATGACTTATGACCAAAGTTGATCAACACTATTATGGCTATAAATTATTTATTTGAGATGAACTGTACTGTATAGAGAAAGACAATAGATCTTGATATACCTCGTCAACTCGTTTAGCAGCTGCTTCATCTTCACCCAGGGTCCGTAGGCCTAATGTTCTCTTTTTGTAGGACTGGAGAACTACTGTAGGATAGTGACTGACTGAGGCCTTGTTTATTATTAGATGAAGGCTTTACTAGTAATATCTGCCAACAACACCTCATCAAAGCGTCATATATCTGAGCACATAAATGAACAAGCCATTTCAATTTATTTCCCCATCTCCTTTAACAGTGTTTTTTCAAAAAAAAAAGAAAAAAAAAAGATTTCAGAATTTGAAAGGCTTAACGATAAGAGAGCGATCAGTTTTGGTTTTTAGGCACTCATTACGTTTTTTTTTTAAGTTTCATTTTTTGTTTTCTGAAGTTGAACTGGCCATCAGCATCGTGGTTTTGTTAACATGCTGTCACTTTAAGGAGAACTTCTCTTTGAGCTGGTGATCGAGTCTTAAACATCTAATAGCTCACATCTCAACCTCTCTGTGATCAGTTCGAACAGATATAAGTATTTTCTGCTGTTTTTATTGGGCAGTTTTCAAGCAATATTTTCTTTTGGCCTTTTTTCTTTAACCTTATTGAATAGACAATCACTGTCACAAGGGCTTTTGTTTCCCTGGAATGTGTTTTGATTTTTTTTCCTGTTTTGTTTTTATTTATTTTTTTTTTTTATGATTTCATGAAAAATTAACCTAAAGACTAAACGAATGGCTCTGTGTGTGCCGGGCATTTTACTGTCAGTGTCAACACAAATGCACTGGATTGCCTTTATGGCATCTCATGAAATGCCTTTTGACCCATGCCTTCCGTAACACATCATTTCAGTTGGATTGCGAAATGGCAGCGTATGACGAGCCCTGAGACTGACTATCTTTTCCACTCGTTCGATTGCAACAGCAGTGAACCACAGTTGCGCCATAGTGGAAAAAAAAAAGTGCCCGGCATATCTTTTTATGTCCTGGCGTTATCAATAACTGGGGGAGCTGATATCCCTTTTTAGAAGCAAATAGGGCTAAGAGGAAAAAAGGAGAGGGATCTTTGCTTAGGCCAATACCTGTTGTTTAGATTTCAGGAATAGCAGAAATCCAAATATGTTTTTTTTTGTTTTGTTTTGTTTTGTTTTTTCATTTTTTAGTGCTCATTTTGTTGTCTCCTCATCCCATTTCTGGTACTAAGCATACTAAAGATGATTGTATCGGACCACTAGAGCTGTTTGTGACTTTTAGATGTTATACCTATGCTATTTTATTCGACCATCTGCGGGTGGTTAAATTACACTGAGTCAGATTGTTTTCATTGGTGTGAGAACTTCATGTCCACTGGTAATGAAGTGGCACAATTGCACACATTAGTTGACTGGATGAGAGATGAGGACCTAGACTAGGATTGTGATGTTAAGTTCCCCCTGCGAAAAATCTTTACTTGATTTCTTCAAGCTGACATCAGTTTCATTTCAGAGCGGTGATTTTTTCTCTCGGTTAGTGTCATAGTTTCATAGTTGGCATTTCAATTGACCTCATAACTTGAAATGGAACTAATTGGTGACCCCACAGCCTTTTTGTTCTCTTGATCAGTTTCTAATTTCAGGAGAGCACTTATATTATTACTAATATTAGTGATAGGTACATAACAATTTGTAATCTCAGGATCTGTGCTGAAGCAGCAAACAGAATTTTATTAATCCAATCAGATCTCAGCAGGAAGATTATGTCAACATTTATTTTTGGTGGGATTTTCCATAATTTAATTCCTTTTAACCCTAATCCCACAGCACTTAATTAGATAGTCAAGCACGCACTTTAGTACATTCAGGTTCTAAGTGTGCAAAATAGAGCAGATGTTAATGTATGTACTTATGTTTACATGCATGTGTGTTGCTGCTGAATACAGGAAGGAAAGGGTTGCAAAAGACAAGCAAAGGCTGCAACAAAATTGTACTCTTTCAATACATTATTAAAAAAGAAAAAAAAAGTGTCTCTAAGAACTTCGGGACAGTTTCCACTGCCCACTGACTTTTTTTTTTCTCTCTCTTCTGTTGACTAGTTCGGGGCGAACGGCCCCATAAAAAGTGACAAGGTTACATTACCCAGCCTACTGTTAATAACAGACTCTGGCCTAAGTCACTTAAAGTCAGTGCACCTCAGGCATGCTCCTTAAAATACTCTACAACACTGTCTCTGCCATCTGTAGGTGCTGTCTGCTCGGGCAGGGAAGTTTTCTCTCTCTCTTGTGATGTCCTTATCTGACCAGTAAATGGAGCCATTGCCGCTGCAACTGTACAAGTCGGAACTGATCCTTTTGTTGTATCACAGTATTCTTATACATGCTTTTCTTTTTTTATTTCATGTGTGTGTACCAGTGAAAACGGAGTGATTGCGCATGGAGCTAAATCACCATTTTGATATACTATAACGGTTGATCAAGTGGAGCGTATACATTATTTATCTGGTACTAGAAACGGAAAGCAATGAAAGGTCCAATTGTAGCAATAGAGAGTGTGTGTAACAGTGTGCAGCACAAATATTGCACTGCCATCCATTTAGGCCAATTCACTAAATCATAGCATAAATGCCAATGGAAGATTTTAAATGCGGGTTAGATGTTATAATCTTTGGTCACAAATATGGCCTGTTTGCCAAAATGTGTGGAGAGAGAGAGAGAGAGGGGAGAGAGGGAGAGGGAGAATCCTCTTTAGTAAAGCAGCAATGGATTTATGCATATGTTCAAACAGTTTACAGTCTGACCATCAAATCTGAGCCATGATTTTTTCTGACTGAAATGAATGTAGGGTCAGTTTAGAGCAGGACAATTTGCTTTCTCCCGACTTTAAACTGTTGCTCTTCATTTGTCTTGCATAGATATGATTACACAGGTAGCATGTAATAACCTAATTCTCTACAGTATGTGTAGTAGTCTTCCTGCATTTGAGGGTCTGGGTAGGTTTTTCTTTTTATATAGGCCTGCTGTCATCTTCTATCACTCTTCTTTCTCTCTACATAATATATAAATATAAATGCATATTTGTGTGGAGTGTAGCCTATAAGGTAAACAGAGGACAAGAGTTCAGATGAATTTAACATTCATGTTCATCCATTCCATTGAGATTGCCTTACAGTACAGTAAAACAAGAGGGACAAAAAGGTCTACAGTAGATACGATCACACATACTCGTAAATAGCCTATATTTGACAGAAATGCACCTAAGCTACACCCATTTAGTGCCATAGAAACCTTTATTTGCCTTTAGACATAAATCATTCTCACTTGGTCAGTAATTTATTCACTAATAGGCAGGATTATTACAATTTTGTGTTCCAAGCTGCATGTCTTTTCACCAATTCTAATAGTCAGAGAACACTATATCAATATTTGCATGGGATATAAGTACTTAATGCAAGTATTCTGTTAAATTAGGTGTTGGTAGAAGTCTATTGTAAAATTGGACATTTTTGCAGAATCTAGTTAGCCCCTTTGGTATTGGCAAAGCAATCCCGAGGTTGTATGTATGTTAAATAAGGTGGTTTATAATGTGTGTAACCAGGAGAAAAAAAATCATTTTTGATGTCCAAAAAAAAAAAGAAGAAAAGAAGCATGGTATATTCAGTATAGAATTGATTTGCCTCAATGGATGTCTCGGTTCTTACTTGAAGTAAATGGCAAATTTCAATTCAACTCTCTGATCCACTGTTGAGCCTTTTGCCTTAAAAGCTGAAAAAAGGAAACGATACCTGGCAGAACCTGATAAGTTGCATCACCTTCAGAGTTATGCTACTTGGTTGGATTGCTTGAACTAAAAACAAAAAAAGAAGCTAATTTTGGTCTCACAGCCACCTTTGGGTGTCGAGAAGCACACAAATCAGTTGAGGTAGCACATAGCTCAAGGTTGCCATGGTGCAGAGATTGATGTGACAGGTTAGGATTTCGCCATATTTGCCACTGTGAATGAATGAATTTAGAATTCACTCGAAAAACAATCAAAGCTGGCTTCTCTGTCACCGGAGCCAAACGACACTGGGGATAGAAGTGGTGTACCTCAAAAAGAAAAGAAACGAGAAAAAAAAAAGATGGAAAGGAAATCCTTCTGAAAAATGCTTGTACAGCTATGCTAACAAAGAGTTCAAATCTTGTGATCCATCTTGTCGTGGGTAGTGTAATTCTGCTTAAACCAGCCTAAATCAGAGATGTATCTATGCGGAAGTGTTAGATTAGTGTCGGCAGATGTCTCATGTTTCCTACCTTACAAAGGGGGCAGCAAACTGCACCTTGTACTTTTTATTGGACCTGCAGTTTTTACCTCATCAGTGATATTTTGTGTGACGACGCTGACATTTATCCTCTGTGATCTCTTCTTGTTTCTCCTGATGCCAGTTGTGTAGATTTCTCTTACAGTGTGTGTGAGTGACTCTTCAATATATGCATGTGGAACCCAAACATGCACAAGTCCCTTATTTTCTAGGACATAGAATCATAGTGACCCTGTTTGAACATGTTTCTCTACATTACAACCAACAGATGAGTCTGTTATCTGGTGCAGGTCATTTAGCGTAAAGGGTACAGTCTATTTTAAGCTGGGAAATGAAGGTAGCTATTAAACTTTACCTCTTGTAAGTCGAAACAATACAACTACACTGTATGACTAATGCTAGTTTGACCGCCATCCCTGCCTGAGCACTTGGTTATTAATTTCCCCCCACCATTAGGACCTGTGTAATATTGAGCACAGTGGTGGCATGGTGCCTTTTATTTGTTACTACCGAAAGGTACGGTCTTCCATTTGTATTTCCCAGAAGCCTTATAATGGGAAAAAGGAAAATACACTGAACGTACAGTAGAGAGGCTCATATTCCCTCTGAGCAGGATTCTTTCCACCCTATGAGATCTGAGTCACAAGAATAAAAAGCCTAAATACACTCCTTCTGTTTTATTCTGGGTTTCATGATGCAGCTCAGTGACTGAGTGCTCCCTTCGGGTGGCGGATTAAATTGCACATAGCCAATGCGATTTAGGGCACATCAAACATCGAATGGATGGGGATCAAAAGTTTGAAAGCACAAATCCAAAGAAGGCACCTCGGGGCTCAGTCGGCTCCCTAAACACCTGAGTCGGTAGACCAAATTTAGGCAAAGATGAGACGACTCTGAGCGCTTAAAGCATGAGGTTTGATTGTCAGTAACACATTAACTGTAGAAAGACCGTCGTCTGGAATTTCAGAGCTTCTTCTGATTCTTCTCATTTCTATGGTTTTCATCAGCGGCTATTAACTTCACAATGCTAACCAAGTTTGTGAAAATGCGGTACCTGCATTCAAGATCAAGATTTTAGGCGAGCTGTTTGTTGTGACTGTGTTGCGAGCTGATTGTAGAGATTGTTTTTGTGTTTATTTTTTAGGGTAGACCGATTTTACAAGTAGGATTGCAGTAGTAGCTGTGTGCAGTGTTAATAACAGTGTGATCATACTATAGAAGTGACGTAACATTTTGTTGTCTTACCGCGACATTAAGGCATGATTCATCTTCTCTCAAGCTGACCTCGTTTTGAAATAGACAAAAGATAAAAAGTGCAATAACCTTTTGTTTATCATTGCTTCCTTCGTTGGGAAAAAAAATGTAATATGCCCTTTTTTTTTGTTAACACCAAAAGTCACTCATCTGTAGCAAATGAAGGATTTTTATTGGTCCCCGTTTGTCTTCAGAGAGGTGGCGTTTGCTTGTGGAGTGTTTGATATTCCATTCTGAAAACTGTGATCAATGTCCAAGTGTAAAAGCTGCCTGCTCAGAAAGGACTGTGCACAAGTTGACTGATAGATTCGAGTAGGTGCATTATTATTTTATTTTCTTCTTCTTCTTATGGATGGACTTTGATGGAATTGTAGTTTGGGCTTCTGGTTTATAGCCGGTAGACATGTTCATTTGCATGTGTAGATGTGTATATGCATCCTCTTCCTCCTTGAATGAAATGTTTTCTCAAAAGCTATTTAGACCTGCTGTCAGTGATATATGCGGTTAAAAGGAAAAATGAAAATGCCTTATATTTGTTTTTCAATATTAAGCATTAAGGGTTCTTTCGTGTCCCTCCCGTTTCAGCGTGTAGCCTAAAGCTTGTACAGTTAAGAAACTCATGAGATTATATCTACTGTATAGCCTATGTGTTTTCAGAATTTGTTACTCGGAGGTCCTTGTGATTGTGGTTTTAGAGAAACATTCCCCTTGAAAGTGCCGTTTGTTTTCACCAGCAGGAGGATGTGTCTTTGGGGGGGGTTGAAATGTATTTACAAGAAGGAAAACAAACACTTTTTTTCAGTGTTTACTGTTGAACCTGTTGAACTGAATGACACAAAGTATTCGTGCAGGTGAAATAAGGCAGCAATCTTCTGGTGGAGCACCTTATCTACTCGCTCCTCCGTGAGCCCACCGTGGAAATCGTCTCACCCCAAGCTTGATTACTCTAAAGCAGAGCCATATCAGAGAATTTGCCCATTAGGAGCCCCTTTGAATGTGCTATTAGGAATAGCCTACCATAGGAAAGGATGTATTCTGCATGTTTTGTGACATTTTAGTAGTACCATGTTTTGTTTCTAGTCCGCTGCACTGTAGATGTTGCCACCTCATTGCAACTCACAAGCTATTAACAATCCTCTCACAACTGGACTTGAAGCAGGCATCGATCTGCTGCTGAGGCAGCCTTAATTCATTACAAATTAAAAAGAAAGATAGATAAAGGGTTGCCTGTTTTACTTTGAGTGGCTTATCTGGGGGAATAAAAAAAGAGCCCTTTGTCATTAGGGGAAGGTCTCTGAATCAGGGCATGTGATGAGTTACAATCAATCAGTTTCACAGTGCACCTTCACAAAAAAAAAAAAAAGTTAAAAAAAAAAAATAGTTGGCTCGTCCGCCCAACATTCCAAAGTTCTTTTATTTTCCCCCCACAGTCCTGTCCCGCTGATTGAGGAAATCTTTTATTTTTTTGCGTTGCTGGTGAATGAAGTGGGCATGTGTGTCAATGACAGGGTTCCCTATTTAGCCTGATTACCTCATTTACAAATCTGCAAATATATACTACTACTCTACTGTGTGTAAAGGAGTCAATGCCATCACCAGCAGCGTGGTCTCTAGACCTGTGATGACAACAGGACCAATGAAGTTATTCTGTTGAATGAAATTAGCCAATTTTAGAATATGATCAGTCTGGAGTTATATATATATATATATTATGGGTTAAGACAGGATTCAATTATTTTAAGGCAGAATGGGCTTCTTAAATTTCCTCATTTTTACCACCACAGCTGCTACGCCAGTCTGCGCCTGTGATCATAAAACGCATCAGATTTTGCTTTTCTTTCGATGTGTAAATTTGGAACCCAGACTTTTCCTCTTTAACTTAAGTTCAAATCTAATACGTCACTCCTTGAAACCACAGACTGGAGTAGCAGGTGCTGGCACTAGCTTGATTCGAGCCGGTGAACGCCTCGTGTCTCTCACCGTTACTTAAGTGAACGATCACATTAGCATCACTTGCTGTTTTTCAGTAGCATTTCTCCTACCTCCTTGTTTTTGCAGCCTTGAGTATTGTTTGTCTCTCCACCTGTTCTGATAAAGAAAAAAAACCTATTCACAGTACAGGAATACAGATTTATCATAAGCAATGGTAGTTATACATTAAAAAAAAGTGTGCTTGGTTGTGCTGTATGTGTATATGTCTATTTGACGTGAAAAAAACTATTTATGAGAAGCATTTATACGACAAAATACCACTGGAATGTGAAGCCAGATAATGTTATGATGCAGATTCTGATGATAGTCTATCCCCCTTTAACATTCAGTGGAGAATGGTCAGAGGATCCATCTTTTTAGGAATAATTAACCATGCATTTGATTTCTCCTAACACTGTCTTTCTTTGGTCGTGTGTATATTTCCCTGTCTAGCCCTATAGTATGTATCATTTCAACGTTTACAGCTTCATTCTGGGTCAGCCATTGATCACCCTGCAGTTGTTTGATGATACCACAGGTTGTCACGAGAAGGATATTTTTAGCTAGATTTGTAATTCTGTATGAGGGCAAGTTTGAGCCCCTCAAGCCGTATGCCTTCGAATCCATCAGTCCACTCCAAACCAAATTCTGCTACACAGGCGTCTGTCTCCACACTGCCCTGACATTTCACGTTCAGTTCGATTACAAGGGGTACAGGACAAGGTGAAAGGTTTGAGGTTTTCTAACCCACTCCCGCCCCCTACCAAAACACCACCCCTTAGTTCCCTAAACCCAATGCCTAATCCAGGACAGGACCAGCCCCACTTACTTCCCGTCTCACCTAAACCTCAAGCCATTCATTTTTTCTGTTTTTGTTTTTTCGACAATGCAATCCTGAAAGCACTTTGCCTTGTTATTCCTTTGTGTGAACATGTGAATGATAATTTGTTACAAAAATGTTAAATATGTAAAAGATCATTCACTGTTTTGGAAAAACCTGCATCTGTCTTTCTGACGTTAATAGAAAAAAAAAAACGATTTAGTGACATTAAACCTGAATCTATTTTATAAAATGTTTGCTGCAGCCAATTGGTCTTGTCATTCAGTATTGTGGCTTAGGGTTGTTTGTGTTCAATAAAGTGCTATTGCTAAATATTTCCTGAGTCTGTTGCTTGTTTTTTTTGTTTGTTTGTTTTTTTTGAAGCTATGTTCTATGCCTCATTGTTGGTATGATTTATATATATTATACTGGAATATACCGTTTTTAAATGTGCAAAGAAGTTTGTCAGAGTTGTTTATCTTGATTAAATTAAGAAACTGATTAATTTAATCAAGGGAATGAAATACTTCATCATGAGGGTGTTTCTTCCATGATTACAAACAGTTCAGGCAAATAAGTGTAAGCTTTAAATGTAAATGAAAATCATGCAAACACCACCATTGCATTAGATGTATTCTAAGAGAAACAGCCACATGACTTGTTAAGAGGACTCGCATAATGAGATGATTACAGTAGTCTGTGGCCTTGTTTAAACATGCAGTCACACATGCTGTGTATGATGACTCATACTTAATCAATGTGCTGTTCTGCCTGTGAACCATATTTTCTCACTACCCAGCGGCATACTTTCTCTGGCTGCTCTTCATTTCCCCTGTGCTTCAGCTCACACAGAGCATTAACGGCAAGTATTTATGTTGTTACAGGCAAGTACAACATTTTATCAAGATGCCAATATGTATAGGAGCCCATTTCTGCCATTAAAGAAAAAAAAGTCTGAGTCATAGTTATGACTTAGTATTAAATCATCATGACTTAGTATCACAAATTATGACATTTTTTCTTCCTTATTTTACTGTCATAAAAGTGGCTTCCATAAGTATGCTATCACATGGGCACTAAAATAAAATTAAAAAAGAAAACGTACTGGAGAGGTTTTCATCCAAACTTTGATTCTAAAACCATATTTGTGATCTTGGGATTTTTATTTCAATAGACATACAGATAGAAAGATAGAAACAAATCAATACCAAACGCTCCTGTTGTGCGTCATGACGTCAACAACTCCCGGCGTATCGACGACACAGAAGTGTAGGATGTAGCGCCAGACGTGGCTAGCCAGCAAGTGGGAACAGCAGGACATCCGAAAATACATTTACATCGATATAAGGATCTGTTTTCTACATGTTCCAGTGAGTATATCAGTCATTTATACATTTTTCTTTTTATGTAGCTGATTGTAAACAATTATTTGTGGGCGTTCTTTCCCCAGACTGAGGTCTGTCTGGTTAGCTCGTATGCTATCATCCACAGGAAACCAACGGTACATTAGAGGCTAGCATGGCTATTAGTTAGCAAGCGTAATCCACATTTAATTCATGACGTGCAAACTGTACTGACGTCCTAACACAAGCTTTTGGTCATTTTGACAACATGAAATCAGTTCGACTCGTTAGATATCACATTGTTTTGCGTTTTAGTGTTGTTTTTGCAGCGAAATAACATCATATACACAGCTAGCGTTCGCGTGAAAGGTTAGCTTGTCTGCAGGGCATTCTGTGTGCGTCGGAAGGAAAAGGATCTGTAGCTGTTAAATCACCCCAGAGCAGACCGGTGTATGCTGATTTTACCAAAATTAGGTCAGCCACCAGTCAGATGGTACAACAGGATGCTCCCCTCAGATGTTAAGGCTTGTGCGATCTCATATGTCGAGGTTAATGTCAGACAACCACATTACATTACGGATTAAGGACATCGGTTTTTGGCTCTCGGATTTCTATAAATATGGCTTTCTGAAATGTCATGTGTCATTGTGCGTTTTCAGCTTTTTAAAGGTTTTAAAGATGGGGAGATTAGATATACTCATCAGGATGCACTATTCCACTTGTTTTAGTTTGTAGAATTTTTTGTAATCTGGTTATTCTTATTTTTATTTTATTTTTAAGGGAGTATTTGAGTGTCTCTAGGCAGATATAATTTCTGCCTAATGTGACGCATCAGCTTTACATCAAGAGCTAATGGAAATATTCAAGGCCTTTTGTGACTGAGGTAGGTTAAATTCTTGCAAGTACGTAACCGATTATCAACAGACAATTCTTATTGCAGTTAAGTTTTCTTGTCAAGTAAACCTAATCTGTATGTTTTGTCTCCCAGGGGGCTGTGGTTCCTTGTAATGTACCATGGGGTACGACGTTACGAGGTTCCAAGGGGAGGTGGATGAAGATCTGCTGTGCCCTATATGTAGTGGAGTTCTGGAAGAACCAGTGCAGGCAAGCCCTCGTTTTAATATCACATATTTTTTATTTGCATCATCATTCCTCTAAAGATCTCTGTTCTTGTTTTCATTTCAGGCTCCACATTGTGAACATGCCTTCTGCAACGCCTGTATAACACAGTGGTTTGCTCAGCAGCAGATTTGTCCTGTTGACCGCACGGTTGTGACACTAGCCCACCTTCGACCTGTGCCCCGCATCATGCGCAACATGCTGTCCAAACTTCAGATCAACTGTGACAATGCAGGTTTTGGCTGCACAGCAACACTAAGGCTTGACCAGCTTCAGTCACACCTGAAGGACTGTGAGCACAACCCTAAAAGGCCTGTCAACTGTGAGGAGGGCTGTGGGTGAGTACTTTGTCATTCTATTGAAATTTAATCTTTATTGCATTTGGAGGCATTGGTTATAAAAGTGTTGTCAACCTTTAAATCCGAGGTTCACAAATCTAAACTAACAGGTACAGCTCGTTACAACAACAAAAAAGCTGCTCTACCTAAACAAATATTTAAAGACACCGTCAAATATTTGTTCTCAGGAAGTGTGAGAAGCAAATGAATTGTGAAAATGTATGACATTTGTATATACACTGTGAAATCGAAAACTCTTATTTTCTGTCTTTCACAAATCTTGCAGGCTTGAGATGCCCAAAGATGAGCTACCCAACCATAACTGCATCAAACACTTGCGGAGTGTTGTCCAGCAGCAACAGACAAAGATCTCAGAGTTGGAGAAGACCGTGGCAGAGCATAAACACCAATTGGGGGAACAAGTGAGAACATTTGTCTGCTCATTCAATAGAAATAGTCCACAACACTTATTTTCCATAAGATCCAAAGGTTTAAAGGTCCTTGATGCATCGATGGGGGATCATAATCATTTATTTGCAGAATGGTTACTTAACCAGGCCCTTTAAATGTTCATCTGTGATATTTCTTTTTGGTAAAAGATAGATGTATCACTCTGTTGACTTCCTGCTGGAGTTATAAAGTAATATAGAAAACTGGATGGAATACTAATATCGTAGTGAGACCAGTAAGTTACACCATGAAGGCTGAACTGAAACTCAGTCTTCTTTTTTATTTTTATACATTAGGTTTTTTTTTATGATACTGTTATATAAAGAAAAAGAACACTGAAATTTATACTTATCACTTAACCCTATAAGGAATTGCTATCAGAATATATTGTCCCTAATGGCTGGATTGGAGTCTGATAAAGCTGAGAGGATTAAGGATCAGTGTTTGTCCAAAAAAAAAGTCAATAAAAGTCAGTTAAGATGAGAGTACTGCTGATTCATTAAGCCACCGTAGCAGCCAACAGACTGCAGGTTTTTAAGCTAAAAATTTATGTCCCGTTTTGGAACAGAGTATACGATTTTTTGCTGAAGACGATGCTTTTAAATTCCAGAAACGAGACATTCAGCTGCTAAAAGCCTACATGAGAGCCATCCGCAGTGCTAACCCAAACCTACAAAACCTGGAAGAGAGCATCGAGTACAATGAGATCTTAGAGTGAGTGAAATCTTTATCTTTTCCTTTTGAAATGTTTTCTATTATTAACCATGTCAGGCAGCAGCAGCTCGGTCCTTAATTGTCTTCTGGCTCCTCAGGTGGGTGAACTCCATGCAGCCTGCTAGAGTCACACGCTGGGGCGGTATGATCTCCACTCCTGATGCTGTGCTCCAAGCAGTAATCAAACGCTCCCTGATTGACAGTGGCTGTCCCCTGTCCATTGTGAATGACCTGATCGAGAATGCCCATGAGCGGAATTGGCCGCAGGGATTGGCCACACTCGAGACACGGCAGATGAACAGGCGCTATTATGAGAACTACGTTGCTAAGCGCATACCCGGCAAGCAGGCAGTGGTGGTGATGGCCTGTGAGAATCAACATATGGGGGAGGATATGATCCTGGAGCCCGGCCTGGTCATGATTTTCGCTCACGGAGTTGAGGAGATCTTATAACTGAACACTGAGCAGTGCTGAACCAGAGACAAGTGGGAGGGTTTGTTTGGGGGGTTTGCTGTGATGAGTAGGTTTTGTGCTCATTGAAGTGAAACCCTCTGGATGAATTTGGCTTATTAAATATAAAAAGTTATAAGAGGCTAACTCCTAAGCTTGATACCTATGCCTTAAAGTAAGGACAGTTATGTTATGAACCTGTTAAGTAGAATCTTAATCTGACTGATCTAAGAGAAAAGGTGAGATGTGATGTTTACAAGGTTTATATTTGGTGCATTATATTATCTGATTGTTCTGCTCCGTGTCCCAATGTAGTATTAAGCTTGAGCCCCAATTCGATGTCCTCAGTTGTATAAATGCCTGTAAATACAAATACTATATTGAATTATAAATGTCAGTCTCTTACTCCTCTCACTGTAATTTGATTGTGATTTTTGTTTCAATCAGTTCTGTTTTCGTCAGCTTGTGTTACTGTCTGCTGGGAGGTCAACACGGAAGAATTTTGTGCTTGCTTTAGTATTTAGTTTCCTGTGAATATTTCACAAGACATTGTGCTTCTGAGTTTAGATTGTCTAAACCTTCTGTGCCATTTGTTTTATTTATTGTGTTGCCTTTTACATAAACATGCTTGAAGATGTAATCGTTTGATGTATGGAAATCTGCCTTTTCGGTGAATTTGAAGTTCATTGCAGGAAGAAAATTGATTTTGTGTTTGTTGCCTCAGTTGTATATATAAAGTCTGTATGTTGAATCCAGTTGGAAGTGTTAAATTTGAAGTTTAACATTCGGGATTTAGCTATGTAAAAGGATTTTTATTCGTTGAATCGTAATGGTTCACTAAGTATCAAAGTGATCATTTTGTCTGTTTCTGATTGAAACAGTCATTGATATTCTCATTATTCACAGTTAGAAAGCATCTATTCACTGACATATCACTAAAAACCATACCTTGGAGATTGTAAAAATACTTGTAAAGACACTCTTATGGCTTTTCGGGGGTATATTTCACTAAGGCATCACCATAGTTACTTATTGCTGTGTTAAGATAAGCAAGACTGCAGATGTCCAGTATAAAAGCCTGCACAAGTGCAGTAAACAGACAAGTTTTGGACCGTGCCCTTTATTGTTTTTCCTGTTAATGTTTTCATTTGTTTTGTGTCTGTTATGTACTGTGCTGTACAGACAAGAGGTAATAAATATGTTAAACTTAATCCAAAATAGTGTGTTTTCTCTATGGAATATCATGTGTGGCCTCTTATTTAGGAAAAAAAAGTGCAGTTCCTTCTTCAACCACAGCATGTCATCAGAGATCTATATAGAGGTTTGTTTGTAAAAGGCATACCAGCTGAGAGTATTGTACAAAAATGTCAGGGTAGAGTATGATTGCTGCTTTGAAGAAATTAGAGCAGTCAGGAGGAGATTTAGAGATTAAATGGTTTTGATCTGTAAGAAGAAAAAGGAGAGGAAAGTTTTAACCACAGAATTTAGAGGAGGGAAGAACTCACTGCTCTGTCCTGACTCACTCTCCTTTTCTGTCTAACCCAGACACCCACATGCTTTCTGTGTTATCCTCCCTAGCCAGCTCTGCCCTCATTGTGAAGCCTAATCCCTTGCCATTGTGGTCACTGGAATGTGAAATCATGTGCTTTAACAAATACTGAGGCTCTATAATTGACTACATATTATGATATTACGTGGTAAAAAGTCAAACAGCAGTCTTCCCACAAATAACAATATGAAACCTATGTCACTGGCTAAGCTTAATAACAATTTTATGCGTATATGACCTTTAAACAGCACTAATATTAGAGGCCTGTTTGCAACAGTGAACTTGGTATTCAGATGGATTAGCAAAAGCGGCAGTAACCTGCTGTGTCATCATTGTAATCTTCTTGGGATGGAACTAATTTATACAATTTTTCGTTCGGTATTCTGATATTTTCAGGGAGAAAACACAATTTGTTGAAACCCTATACAATGATGAAAAATATTGGATTACAAGTTACATATTTTAATGAACTAAGAAAAAAGATTAGAACTTTGACTTGTTCTTTGGAGGAAATTATCAGACATTTAAGAGTTTATACAGACAAAAAATATGCTCCTGATTGGTGCAGATGACAGTTTTCATCAATGTTTCAAATGTGCTCTGAATGCACAATTTATGAACAAAGGGGGGTGACTAAAAGAGCAGCAGGGCATCTGTCTTGAGAAGTTAAGCTGATGCAGAAGCGCCAAAAAACTGCAGTTCCTCAAGTGTCCACTTGAGGCTGGCTCCAAAAGCAGCAGAAGCCACATGTTCATCTATTTAAAGTAGCTCATCTTAATATTTAAAGATAAATATGTTTACAGCTTGGTTCAGAAAAACTATTTTGCCTTCAGTGGGTAATAACAATGCAAAATGTAAACTTATGATGCTGCTGAAGAAATTGAGGTTATAAATTCTGCAAATTTCAAAATATTACAATATGTCCACTACCTTTGGTATGCTTCAAAACTAGCTTCAAAAAACCAATGGGTGATATCACTGAAACTATGTACAGTCTGTGGACCAAATGTTCAACTCCAGGTGAATAACAACAAAACCTTTCCCTTTGCTACACTAAATTTACATATTAGGCAACTATTTTAGACAAGAAAACAGTACATTTACTTTAAAAGTGCCTGGAAATAATAAAATAAAAAGGATATGACAACAATGAAACTTAACCAGTTAAGTTTGTATGCCAACATTCTGCTAACATTAGCTTTATTTCATGTGCTCTGCAGTAGTTAAGCAACTACGACCTTTGTTTTTTCAACGTTTTGTGCTTCATTTAACTTTGAGAGTTCATGGAGGTGTATCATTTTATGGTTAGCCTACTTTAGAGTTTCTTTTTACTTGTACTTTATTTTATAGAGACATAACATTGCATAACATAGCATAGTTCAATATAGAAGACAGTGGTATATACCGCAGGAAAAGTAAAGTGTTAGTTTAATTTAATTTCTTGTTGAGTTTAGTAGAAATTATTTATTTTAAACATGTAAAAGAAAACAATCAACTAAAACAACCTACAGACAAAAGAAAGTCAAAACAGGGAAAACTCTACAGTTTTGCAAACTACCCACCCACCCAAAAAAATAACTTGTTAAATCACCTATATAACTTCTTTTTAATATCCAAGAAATATATATCCATAAACGGAAAGAAGTAAAACATTATATTCTATCACTTCTTATTCTAGTATTTAATAAATAACCCAATAATTCACTCAGCTAACCCAAGTTAGCATAAGTAAGCTAAAAGAATTAGCTTAATTTCAAGCTAACTTTTGTGGACAAAGCATTCACTTCAGTGCCATTGTCCCATACACGTAAAAGTCATTGTAAGAAGAGTGTTCTGTTAGCAAAGTGCTATCTTGCCTTTAGTAGTGAAAGTGTCACTTATGACATTTAGCCTCAGATGTAAACAGCTATGGCTAAAAAAAAAAAAGGCTATTTTAGTGGCATTTCAGCAGCAGGCTGTACAAAATAACTAGATATAGATTATCATTCTCCTCACGAGTGGTCTTTTTCATTTTGTAAATCCGCTCTAAAATTAGCTAAACACCTCAGGAAGATTAAAAACATCAGTAAACTTAATGTAGAGCAAATTCAGCTGCATTAGATGCCAAATTAAACACAAATAGTAATGATAAAAACTACAGTTGTTTTCACTGCATTGAGACAGCAGGTTGATGATTTCAGTTTCACACTTCTCGGCTGAATAATTGTGATGAGCTTCGCTTTGAAACTTGATGGATGGACGCCGGCACAATGCGTGTGTATTGGTTAGCAGAGAGGGCGCAGAGCAGCTGAGGCGGTGCTTGACAGGAGGGGTCCTCACCCAGTCTCTGCGCTGCACTCCTCTCCACCGCTTCCACTTCGCCGATCTGCCGTCTCCGTGTAAAGTTAACGGCCACTTTGCTCTGCATCTGAAGCTGGATTTTGGGCTGAGGTGCTTCACGACGACTTCTGCAGAGACGTACGACGGAGTGACGAGAGGGAAAGGTAAAATACTCACACAAAACAGTAAGACAGCCTCATTCGGGGTATTGATTGAAGTTGTGCAGCTCTGATCGGTTAAATAAGAGTCAAATTCAGTGGGATCAGTGTGACTTGCTGTCAAAGATCCAAACATTACATTAATTTGGCTATTGCTAGATTGTAGTTGTGTAAAGGTTTTAAGACACAGACAGTCGATATTATGAGTAATTCACTCGGCTTAACAGCACACAGCAAGACAGACTGATCTCATTTAGCCGCACAGTTCTCTGCTTTCTTTTTAAACCTCATAAACATGCATCATTTCAGTTCCCCTTTGCAGCGTGACATGATTGTTAATGTCAAGCTACTTAAATTACCAGCAGGGGAATCCGTCTCATAGTCTATTTAGAGAATTGAGCAATTCATCTGATGTCAGTGTGGAGAGACTTGAGAACATTCAAGGGTTTCTTAAATATTTGGGGTGTCATAATTGAAGAGAAACTTTTATGTAAAGGTCTCCGCACTTTGTGAGGCTTGGCAGCATATGCTACATCTTAAAATGTCACTAGTGCCTTGAAAAAAACTGTGTTATTACACCCCTTGTTAAACATGATCTTATCTGAGTGACCACCACCTGTGATTGTGTATTTGCAGGATATGGTGCTACACTAGCACAGACAGTGAAACCTCAATCAAAATGATCTCTTTGTTTTTGTTATTTGAAATGATAAAAAAAAATCCTCCACAATGTGAAGTAGATGATTGTCGCCCGTGGGCGTTGGTGGGCACTGTCACTGCTGCGTGATCATTTTTTATTCACAGCTCCCCTTCCACTGTCATTTGACTGCAAATGCTGAATGTGTATGAAAGCCCCCATGCAAACAGGAAAAACAAAGCATACAGGAAAGTCTCGCTACTTCACCAGGTGTTTGTTCTTTCATCTTTTTGCCTACCTGTGCAGTTGCACAGACACTTTATTTTCTGGGGACACTTTGCTGTGTGTTCATTATGTGCTGGTTATTTCCAAGCTTGGGAGTCTCTGTTGTATTCATCTGTTTCTAGCTGCAGGAGAGCTTTCAGAGCCTGGCGATCAATACTGTAGTCAGTTCCATCAGCCAGTAGTTAATGTTTACATCAGTGGCTTGGGGCTGTAAATGAAGCAGCCCATTCTGAGATGTGCATTTTAGTAGATACATGTTAACTGTTGATAAATGGATCAACATGAGAGGAATTGAAGTGAAAGCCTTTTGTTTACAGACTAAATCACTTCTCTAAACATGGTAGATCTATCCTCCACTTTGCCTTCACTTCCTTTATATTTCATCACACTGAACCTTATGCTTTGTACTTACGTGGCTGTCATAATTCACCTGTCATGTTAGCATATCGTTAACATGTCAGAAATTATTTGACTTTGTCTCAGTGCAAGCTGAGGTCAAATGTTAGGCATAAGAACAGCGTCTGATCTTTCCTGAGCTGGTATTCATGATGAGAAAAAAAAGACGTGAGTAAACTTAATTAAAAAATCATTTTAAGTATTTCTGAAGAATGTTTATTCCACTATGAGAAAGAAGTAAGTTTTCATTTAGCTGTTAGATCTGTGAGGGAACAAATGATACTTTAGATTAATGCCATAAGATTAATGTGAAAGTTGTATGACTGCATGCACTCTTACAAGTCTCAGCAGGTCTGAGTTTTTTTTTCTAATTTTTGAACGCAGCATGGTGTTCCACAAGGCTGCCTCCACAAAAAAGCTATTATATAAGTCACATTCAAGTCTGAACTCTGAGTGATGGGCAGTCCTCGCTTTGAAGCAAGTGAGAGAGAAAAGCCTCGCCTACATTTTCCAAGAAATCGGTGATTCATGCTGTGGTGAATGTCTTTTGTTGTGTGTTTTTTTTTTTTATTATTTCCCTTTTGGTGTTTTTGCCTCATTTGCAACTCATGTTTATCATGTTAAAACGCTCTTGTGTTTCTAACAACTGGAGCCTGCTGTCGTTTGCATATTGCTTAATTCCTGATTTGTTATCGTACTGTTGTAAGACAAGGGAAAGCCCGGTTTGAAAGAGCATGCTCAGTCTTGTTTTGTATTATTACAGATAAAAAGAAAGTGTCTTAAAAAGTAATCCTCACTACTAGACATCAAATACTTCAAAATGTTTTTTCTAACAGTCTTGATCTAGATTTTTATGATCTATAGAGGTAAACCAGATCACAAGTGTCAGGATGAACTATTTTTATATGTATTCTAATGTTGTTTTCTGGTTCTGATTCTTCTAAAAGAAGAATAAACCAAGAGAGCCTGTGTTTACATTTCCTTGCAAAGTTTTTATAGTAACCACTATTTTAAAACAAAAACAGGAGAAGATGTTCTTCAGAGTACACAGCCCACATATGTGTGATTTAGAAACTGAGTATAAAGGACAACATTTACCTATGACATTAGCAGTGATTGTTCTTTTGGAAGACATGAGTCATGGTTCTCCCTTTTCAGGTATGGTATGCATCTAATAATTATAAAGACACAACATTAAGCCAGTGATTTAGCATCAACAACTGTGTCATTATCAAAAAAGTACTGCTACAGAGCAATCTCATCTGCCAGGTAAAGAATAAACAAGGAGTTTGAATCATGTAGATAGTGTTACTGCTGTCACTTTAAAATTATTAACCTGAAAAAGAAAAAAAAATGATAATAAAAACCCCAATGCCAAAAAGCGTATTTGCTGTTGATAAATACAGATTTTGATGGTTTGCCAATCACTTAAATCCTTTAAAAACTCAAAGCAGTGCAAAGAAAAAACATTGAAGCAGGTTTGTGATATCTCCCAAATAATGAGATTATTTTTTAACAGGTTTGTAATATGACTGAGCACTAGAAGGGGATTCCTGAGAAGCTGAGTCCCATTGGAAGTGAGGCTGTAAAGAGGTTCCTTCCTTTGTGAGACACTGAGTGAGAAAATAGTTGAACAATTTCAGAAATGTTCCTCAAATTGCAAATTTAGAAATTTCATCAACTGCAGTAGGGGAGAATGGGGTTACTGGTAGTTGTCACACAGCTTGGTTGTCATGTTCATTATATCTCACCACCAAAGGGTGCGGCCTCTAAAACTGTGGTTAGGAAATTTCGGGAATTGGATCAGACGTCACCTACCTCGGCTTCTCTGGAGTGAGACAGCTGAACTTGAGGTGAGAGGACTTTTGGTGTTTTTCATGTCAAATTGTAAATATACAGCTCCTCAGTATTTTTCTTCTAGTCTTTTTCACAGTTTATAACAAAGCAATTATTACCCTTAAGAAGTGTGATGGAAAAGCTATACTTTAGATTATTACTAAGCTAGCTAACTAGTTGTTAGACAGTTGTTAGCCTTGATGCTGGCAAGAAATCCCGGTTATCGTCACATTTTCTTTGGGGTTGGCTGTCACATATGTATGTTATATACAGTAGACTGGTCTAAAGATGTGCTTCCTGTTTATGTTCCTTGCCCATGTCATGTTAGGATGCATTAAGTTATGGATTGGCCAACTTTTCAGTCAGTGCAATTAAACTTTCCATTTATTTCTGCCTTCTTGCCCTTTTTTTAAAGATTTTTCCAAATAAAGTCACGTTGTGACAAACAACCCCTTCATGTGTGACAACCATCCCGTGATGGGGTTGGTTGTGACGTCACAATGTGTCAGAGTGTCTTTGATAGTTAATTACCTCTTTGTTACAATGAGGTGGACAATAAGAGGGGTACACATTTCACGCCAAGTCTTAAACTTTAATTCAATGTAGGAATGACGACTGAAAGATGTTTGATGATGAGCAGTTCACAGTAGAGTTAAAAAGTTTGACAACTAACCTCGACATAAAAATGAACAATTCTGAGAATCAAGGGATATCTCTGTACAAAAAGGGTGAGGCCCAAAACCACTGCATTGAAAACAGACTTGGCTCTGTAGCTGAAATCACTGCATGGCCTCAAATCACTTCCGAAAACACAAGTCTGTGATCACAGTTCATCACTGCACCCACAACTGCAGGTTAAAACCATGCATGGAAAGAGAAAACCCTTTTCTAAACATGATTCAGACTCCTCTGAGCCCATTTATGATAGATGTAGGTATAGTAGATTATTGGCTTGGAGTCTAATGAATCAAAATTTGATATCGTTTTGAAATCATGGAGCTGCCCCCCCCTTTCAAAATCCATGACCATTGCCCCCCTCCGTCTGGACACTGGTTATTTAATTTCAGGAAAATCTTACATATTTTTGCAAGACAGTTTACTAAACTACATTCTGCCAACAGCATGGCTCCGGCGCCAAACTGGCCGGCCTGCAGTCATGACATTTGGTGCACCATGAAACAAGAAATACAACAAAGGAGATCCCAAACGGTTGAGCAGCCAAAGAACGGGAAACTTTACTTTCAAATCTCCAGAAACTGATCTCTTCATTCCCCAAACGTTTCCAGAGCATTATTAAAAGAAGAGGCAACAAGATGATAGATGTAACCCTGTCTTAACTTTTCTTTAACATTTTTCTGACATCAAATGTAAAATAAGTGTAATTTTCATAAATGTTTTTCGGTTGACCTTCTGTATGTGTTGTTTGTAGACTACAAACCATCAAAATCTGCTTTGATACACATCCTTAGTCTGATCTTTTTTTTTTTTTTTTTTTACAAAAAAAGTTGCATCTTACCAACAGCTTTGTTTGAAAGAAAAAAAAAGTAGTGTTGAGGATATATTGACTGTATTGTTGTCCAACTTTTCCACCAAATATAGATGATGATGATGATGAATCACTGTGACATCAGATTTTCCTCTTCAACCCACAGGGGCAGCCAAAATAATCAATCTTCATACAGCTTTTTATTGAAAAAAATGTGGATCTGTTATAACTTATCCTCTAGACCTTACATGTAAGGGCACAGTGCAGCAGTAAGAAGCATTCTGAACTACAGGGACCATGATATAACACGGGGAAGCAGTGGTTACAGACGGTCACTGCAGGGATACAGAAATGTAAGGAATGTTTTCCTCAGATAATTCCCTTACCTCAAGTTTGTTCCCTCAGGCTCAGATGGCAAAGTGACCCGTTGAACAAACAGTCCATTTATAGTCGGGGAGTATTCCCCTGTTTATTCAATGAGTCATTGTAGCATCTGCATGTAGAATGCAATTTCCAGCGTGGCCTCTGGTTTCGAAGGCCAAATCAGGCTGCGGGTGTGGGAGGAGGTGGAGCTGCAGGGGGAAGACTCACAGCGACCGACTGGGCTCCCCCGTCTCTTGGCTGGCTGCCTTCCTCCCTGCCTGTGCCTCCTCCTACCTGTTAGTCACCCGTGGCAGCACTCTGACGGAGAGCGCAGCTGATGGAGGGAAACTCTTTCCATAGCAACCAAGCATGTCCTCCCCCTTCTCTTGACCTGGTACAGTCTGCACACACACACCAGTCAGGAGATCTGTTGTAGTTTCAGAAAGAACACAAAGACCAGAATTAGATGTAGGCTGTTGTTCAAGTAAGGAACCAGCGCAGTGTTTTCCAACCACAGAGTGACGGAGTTGAAGACTTGCTTCCTGCAAGTGTTGCAAAACAGCAGATTTCCTTGACACGAGGCGTGGGTGTTATGACAGCTTGTGCAAACACTGGCCTGCATGGAAAAAGGTCATCCCCAAGTGTACCTTGAATGATTCTTGCAAAGAGAGTGCTGTGTGGTTGTTGACATTGTGACAAGGAGACATAATTAAAAGCACAGCCTGTGTGAAGGAAAATGCCCACTGAGCTGTCCACTCTGATTCTCTAATTATTTCACTGTGTGGATTTTTATAAAGCAGAAGCTTTGGTGTTTTTTTTCATCTGAGTGGTCAAAAGTAAAGGCGGGTGCCAGGCTCTGAGCAGACGGTTTTTCAGAGGTTTACGGGGGTGTAGATGTTGCTTTCACAAGCTGTTGCTGCTTGTAGAACCACTTTAACATTTAAATGTTTTTATTTTTTTACTGCTATTTGAAGAACTGCCGAAGCCCACGAGTCTGCAGCCCTCATGTTTTTTTTGACTCTGTGGATGGTCTCCACCGTTTATTCAGCAGGGATTTTATGTTCAAGCAGAATTGTACCTCAAACTGTCAGTAAGTAGTGTGAATCACGGTGAATCACGTAGAATGATTGCGATGTGACTCCTGGAAGCTCATTTAAATCTTTCGCACTGTCTCTACCACAGAAATGTTTCTATAAAGCCTCTTAAACGCTTCCATCATAAAGCATCTCTCCTTTCACTTTAGCCCAGGAGCCAGGAGTGTCTCCTTCTTGAGAAGCAGTCACCTCATCTGTTTTAAGGCATTCCTTCAAACCTCCTGAAATATTAATACCCACTCATTTTAACTCGTTTAGATGATGCCTTTGTTTCTTTCTCCTTTTCGACTCCACACAGACAGCTTTGTATCTATTCACCATTTATCTCTTCTTTCACTAAGTGAAGGGGATGCTCCATGTTCTTACAGCTCTTAATCCCCACTCTGCATCATGCATGCAAATCATTATCTAATCAGGAAGTGAGGAATCAGATTACTCAGATAGGCCTGAGATGCTGTTGAAGCAGACAATACTGATGATGATGCTCAGTTGGTAAGGAGACAGAATAGTCACTGATGCTGCTCACGACATCAAGCTCCAAGGAAAGGAAAACCAACACCTCAGAGAAATCTAAATTAAGAGGTGTGTTTAATGGCTATTTTCAGGAGCATATTTTTAGAATAATTAGGTCAGGTGATCAGGAGCAGATGGCGTTTTATATTCCTTCATGTGTCACTTTGCTGTGGATACAGAGCTGGAACACCTGATCGGCTACACAAACAGAGCTGCTAGGCCGAGCTGCTGACCTTTTCCAGGGTATTAAGGGAGGACAGTGTGAACCTTTTAGAGCCCAAACGCATCCAGATCACATGTGATGAGTGGGTGCTATTACAGATTATTTTACTTCTTTTTCTCAGTACGCTCTTTGTCCTATAAGTACTCAGAATCTTTTGTTCAGTGCAGGCAGCTGTCACTGATACCTGCACTGGCTGCACTTTAATGTGTGATAACACCTGCAGACCCGAGTGTGAACAACACATTTACAGTGGAGTCCTTTTCATCTACCTGGGTTCAAAACTACTACACAGTCTTTTATTCGCTGTACCTTTCTGATGATAGAACAGCCTTGATAACAGATATGATAGATTCACAGGCCCAGCTCTTAAAATCTGTTGCACCGGGTTCAGTTAATTTATCCTGTTCTTTCACAAATGATTTCCTTTTGTAAATCCCTCAGTAACAATCACATTAGCAGGCGGGGAATTAACAGAATTGCTTCTGAATATTTTTTCCAAGCCAACAGGCTGCTCTTAAAAGTCTGTACAAATCAAGATTATTTCTGCTGACCCCATTCCTGTAGCAGCTTTAGTTTAGTTGTACATGGATTTTTTTCTATATTTAAATTACTGCGAAATATTTACAATAAATTACTGGCTATTATTTGCATTACTTTCACAGTAATAATAATTTACAGTCAATATTTCACGATAAATCACTGCTTAATTTTCACAGTTACAAGCTGTGAAATATTTCACAGCTTATTAACTGTGAACGACAGAGTTATACTGTAATGTTGCACTTCTCTTCCTTTGCTTGAATTCTGGTTAACTGGCATAGAACCAGCTCTTGTGCATAACGACTTCAATCAGCTCCCACTAAATCATGGAACATCTGCCTTTTCAGATTGTTCAAAACCAGTAAATCAATTAACATCCCAAAATGCAGGGTTGTTTATGTAATTTGCTGTGCTTTCAGAGGGGACAGCCTCAGTACAGTTCTTAACTGGGAAATAATACAGTAAAATGTTTTGAAATCTGTGTAAAAATTAAAATTGAAAAGGTCGCATTAATTAACTGAGCCTGTATTGATTTCACAGTAAAATTCAAAATCACAGTATTAGTTCTCTGGTACATAGTGGTCACTATTTAAGTCATTTTCTAAGTGCAGTGGTCTCTACGATGCTGATGTCATAACTTTGAGAAAATTGGTAATGCTCTATTTGATGGGGTTTGCATAAGACTGACATAACACTGTCATAACCATGACATTACATCCGTCATTAAGATGAAGGACGCTGTATGTATGCTTTTGAGTGTTGTCATTAAGTGTCATTGGGTCAGTTATGTCACCTTAACCCTAGAACACTAACGTTAAAATAGTAACACCAACACTAACGTTGGGTATATTTTACCCGAGATAATATCCCGGATAAAATACAGTTTTCATCAATTTATGTAAAAGTACAACACTGTATGCCAAATTGTAGTACTCTTCTTTCATTTCAAAATGTACAATATCACATGAAATTAAAAAAAAGGTACCATGGGGGACAATGACACACACTGAAAATCACATGACAAGAATTGTGGGGGTGAAAATCACCCGACGTTAGTGTTCAAGGGTTAAATGCAAAGTTGACACTGTTTGGGATGTCTTTGTTATGACAACTTCGCATTAACACAGACAACCTAATCGGTCAATGTCTTTATTTTTTCTGACAGTGTAAAACATTTTAAGACACCCTAATGGCTAGTTCAAAGTGTCACAGTTAACTTGAGGTTGTGGAAATTATTTATTACACTGTTATAAAAGTGTAATCACAGCCAATGTCAACACCAATCACATATGACAGATTAATGTAATGTCGACAGATAATGTTACATAGTTTCTCTGCCTCCATGATGACCACCAGACAGCCACGCTTGTGGACCCCTGCTGGCATATCCCATCAATCCTTCTACTCCAAAAGAAACCTGGAGGTGGAAAAATATGATGATATACAGCATTATCTGAGTAATAGTATTATTGTATTATTTTTGAAAATACAATACAGTTTAATGTTGAACACTCAGGCGCATGTGGTCCAGTGGAGTGAACATGTACGTAACTTAATGAAAAAAATTAAGTCCAAAGCAAAAAAAAAAAAAAACGAAATCTAAAAACTCTAAAATGCTAACACAGAAGACAGCTGACACGTGACACATCATTCAACAATTAACTGACAAAGAACTGAAGAAACAGAGAGACTACATAGACAAAGGACTAATCAGACACAGGTGTGTGACGAGACAGGTGAAACACATGAGGAGCAATCACAAAGAAGGGAAACACACAAAGGAAGAGGAAAACTATACCAAACACACAGGTAACAAGAACAAAGACAGGAAACACAAGGGAAAACACACAGCAAGAATAACTAAGATTAAAAAGAGGAATACTAAAGACACAGAGAAAACAGATAAATCCAAAACACTCAAACACTAAGAATAATGTAACAAAAGCCTCCACAAAACAGAACCAGAGCTACAAGAAGCACCATAAACCAACACAGGGAATACACAAGACAAGAATCACAAAGAATAACTACAGAGAAACTCCACAAGACAGAGAGGAAAGGAAAACCAAACTCTGAAAAGGACATAAAAAACAACCCAAAAAAACAAATCATCCCACCTGCATCCTTTAAGAACTTTAAAGACTCACAATAATATTTTTTTTTCCTGTTGGAGATGCTTTGAATTACAAACGCAGCTTGGGTCTAAGCTCTACAGCTGTGAGTGTCGTTTGTTTTCTTATTCAGGCCTAAACAATTGGCCTTTACATAGTTAAAATGTGTGAAAACAGGTTAAAGTGTTATGCAACAAATGAAAACAATTCATGGAATTACTAAATAACAAAATTTATTGTATTTTTACACAAATCTCTATTGTTTTATGTCGAATACTCAGGCATATGTAGTCCACTGGAGTGTACATGACCGTAACTTAATGAAAAAAAAATAAATAACAGATAAAGTCTATGAAGTATGGAAGAGGATTAGTGCCACTGAAAAAAAGAAACATCAGAATTTATTTATTTTTTATTATTCTGAGAAAAAAGAATTCTGTGATTATTATTTATTTATCTCAGAATTCTTTTTTCTCTGAATAATTATCATTATCATTATTCTGAGAAAAAAGAAATCTGAGATTATTTTTTATTTTATTTATTGTTTTTTTTCCTCAGAATTCTTTTTTTCTCAGAATAATTATTATTATTCCGAGAAAAAAAATTCTGAGATTAAAGTCAGAACTTCTGACATATTTCTCAGAATTCTCATTTTAATCTCAGAATTCTGACTTTAATCTCAGAATAATAATACTAATATATTGTATTGGGCATTATTTTTTTTCACTGGCCCAAATCCACCTTCGTAGTGAAGTGGTAAAACAGGTATTCATTGTGAAAAAAACAGTTTTATATCGTAAAATCCTGAAAAATGTTTTGCATTGTGGAGTTGTTTGTCTCTCGGGACTTTGTGGGTCCAGGATCCCATTGAAGTGTCCTTGGGCTGGGCAGGACCCTTAACCCAAACTGACCCTGGTGGTTGTGCCTGCAGTGTGTGCGTGTGTGTGAATGAGATAAGTTAATATGATGGGCTCTTCACACTGTAGTCTCTGTGAGTGTATAAACATGCTGTGATTGGATAAATGTGCATGTAATGTAAGAGCGCTCTGAGTGGTCAGAAAGCGTTATAAAAATGCAGTCCATTTACCATTTCCAAAGTACCCTGTAGACCTTCTCTTCCTGTTTTCTCATCACAGCATTATTAAGGATCTATCAACAGACTGAAAAGACAGCGTGTATTGTTTTCAAAGTCCATTATCGTTGCACAGCGATGCAGGTGAAGAGCGAATTGATTTTGGCCTGGCTACTTTGCATGGCCCCGTGACGGTAATGCAGTTTGTAGGAACTCTAATGCAGTTTGATGCGATGGACGAGAGGAACAACTCTGATCAATTTTGAGACAACTTTCATTTTGAAATCTAGAATCTGCAGCATGGACTGTCAAATAATTAAATGATCAGAGCATGTGCAGTCATTGCAGTAAAATGTAACTTGTTCTTGATATGTGAGCATGTCTACTGAAGAAATAATAATAATATAATAATAATAGAAGGTCTTTGTTCATAAAACCTTTTAATAAAATGAATCCAGAGCTGTTGAAACATAACAATAACAAAGCTCTTGAGTATATCAACATTCTTACAGTGCTAGTGACAATAAGAGAAGACTCAAATTAGCCACCACTGGCTAACATAAACTCCTGCTTATTACACGCTGAGTGAGACTTTACAACAAGAAAAACTGTTAAATAGTGCACCATTTTGTTCAAATGCTTTCAAATCAGTCCCAAAGACAATGATGTCTTTTTTCTGTCTTCAGTTTTTAGCATGAATTTTTAGCTCTTTTCACAGAGTTTGGGACAGCATTGTTGAACCAGAGTCATGTTTGAGATTCTTTGAACAGATCCACTTCTTTTCTTTTACATACAGTATCTACGCTTCACCACATGAGTCGGTCTTTAACTTTTGTTTGGACTAAGCCCAATACATCATGTTTCAACAAGTATGTCATGCATCTTCAAAACAAACAGCACCCCCCAGGATGTCCGGATGTCCATTTTCTTTCCGTCCATTAACTAGTTTCTTTTCTTTCTTCAATGATTAATGCTCTATACACTCCTTTTTCTTTTTCCACGTCATTAAGCAGTCTCCTTCCACTATGTTTTTAAAGCATGTGAATTTATTCTTGCAGTGCCGTGCATAGACGTTTTGAGGGGCAGGGGTGAAGGGAATAAAAAGGCACGTACAGGGCGTTCTCACCACTGAAAAGGGCTGAAAAGTGTTTTTCGAGGGCATTTCAGCACACACTTTTGCCACCCAAAACAGCAGTTTGGTGTGCGTTGTTCAACAATTACGCCTCGACTTCATGTTTCTGATTTCTAAACATGTCAGGCCCTTATTTTATTTATTTATTTATTTGATGGCAATCACAACCTCCTTTTCTGTGTCTGATTCAAAATTTCACGCTCGCTTTGAGCTCTGGATGGCATATAAGTCCCTTCCTATTGTTCGGAGGGACTGTCCCTTGACGAGCCAGTTTGGCTGGTTCAGCCTCTCAGCAAAATCTTTTTTAAACACTTGACTGCGCTCATTTCTCTTGAACTAAAGCAGACACCCTCAGCTGCTGTTGCTTGTATTTTATAGATCAGATATGGGCCACTGAGTTTACAGAAAGAGATTCAGGGTGCTGAAAATCCCTTGAGTTGAAGTGCCATGGGTGCTTTTAACCTGACATAATTTCTGCCAGACTTCTGGCCCAGTTTGGGTGGCTGGACGCCTGATAATTTATGCAAAATGCCAAATAAATGCTGTAATTAGTCATGGAGTTATCTCACTGCAGCTGCGTTTTAAAGGGAAAACATGCGATGAACACACATCACAGAAAGATGTTATGGGTTTTTTTTTGCTTTAAAACAGTTTATATATCATGATCTGAAGTTTCTGCTTCACTCTGAGTAATCCTGTCAACACTCATGGATATTTTTTTTTTACAGCACGAGTTGGGAGATGCTATCTTTCGCTTGCAGCCATGCTTTTATGTTTTACAAAAAAGCCGGTTACTGAGCACCCGCCTTCTCTTTTCTCTCCATCTACATCTCTCTGTTTCTCCCGCCTGTGCACAGGCAGCCAGTTAGTGCAGAAGCAGGCACCATGTCCACCCCCACAAACCCAGAGGTGAAGGAACTGAGCCCTGTCGACTTCATCCAGCTACAGCAGTACATTGAATGTGAGTACAGACAGGGAGGCGGGCAGGCAGGCAGGCAGGCAGCTTTCTCAGCTCTTTACACCCCTCCTTTACTTCCACTTCCACCCACATATACACACTCATGATGATGATGAATCTCATATCTAGAGAAGGTAGCAGTCTGCCACAGTTTTTTTTTCCCTTTTCATTTCAGCGGGCACGTCTCTTTTATTCATTTTCTGATGATAATCTCAGAAACGTGTGTTGAAGTCAGTTGAGCTGAATGTTCTGAGAGCTTCCATCAAGTAAAGTTCATGTTCATCCCTGTGTGACCCTCATGTCTTTACTTCCAGACTGCAGCTTGAAGGTGAAAGACGTGCTGAGGGAATTCGATGCAGATGGCAGTCTGGCCCGGCACAGACACGGAGAGGTGAGGGGACACACTGTCCTGCTGTTCACCATCACTTCCTCTCCTCTAAAACCCTCTTCCATCCTCTTATAAACTGAAGTGAATTACAAACCCCAGCAGAGCATATTAGAGCAAAATAAGCATTTGATTTATGTATAATGGGCTGTTATTAATTGTCCTTTGCTGATTAATTAGATTGAATCCCATCGATCATCAACCGAGCTGTCAACGTGAAATATCTCCAGTGCGTCCAAGCGAGGTTCAAATGTAGATTAACTCTTCGGTTTTGCCCACGCTGCATGGCCTCTTAGAACAGTGTGCTGGCTGCCCTCCTGCAGCGTAAGCTCAAATGAGATTGAAAAGACATCTTTCCAATACCGTACGTCAGCGGACGACACCCCCAACTCGTTTGTGCAAGACGCGAACGTGGTAATTTCTTGTGGTTAAATTGGCCGTGTAAATTTTGCTTGGATAATTGGATGGAAATTGTTTTTTTTTCTTAATGGGGTTGAAGACAAATAACCCCCATAAAGCAGTAGTTAAAAGCTAGTTAAAAACAGACATTAATGAAGGTATTTGTAAATCAAAGGATTATCATGCTGTTTTTTTTCTCTCTCACACTCTTTTTCTTTCTGATCTGGCTGTCTTACAACATTATTTATTACTAGGGCAGCTCTGCAGGGCAGAGAAATGGAATAATGTCAACAAAAAATTGGGTTTGTGGTTCGCTATTATCAAGGGATTTTTGCTCCTTAGCCCTGCAGCGTATCATCATGTGAGAGAGACAGCAGATGGACTGAAATCTTGAATCAAGAGATTGTTTTTGTGTGTGTTTTTTTTTTATCACTGTCACGTGAAAATCATGCAACTGAGGAGATATTTTTACCTATTAGTGATGGAATTAATGTTTCTGAGAAAGCTCTTGGGATTTCAAATGTCATTCACCCCCCTCGCCTCCCCATACACTCGTGCGCCTCAGATCAAGTGTGTTGTTCTGAGAAAAGCTGTGAGAAATGTAATGTTCTCACCGTGACAACAATGTGATTGTAATCTCTCCTTAATGTCAGAGGTTTTAAAATGTAGAAGTGACCACGCAGAGTGCAGACTGTAAGAATACTTCATGTTCTTCTATTCCAGTGCATCAATGAAGAAGGCTTTCGTCTGTTTCTGAAGACATATTTAGAAGTGGAGGACTTCCCTGTGGATCTCTGCCAGCGACTCTTCCGCTCCTTCCAAAACTCTGAACCCACCCAGGAAGACAGTGCCAGTGAGATTACACACCATGTTATTTACACAACTCACTGCCTCCACACGACTTTGCAGCAGGGCGCTTATCAATTTACGCCACGGCCTATTTGGCATACGTTCATTTATCACTACATGCCTGTGAGGTGGTGTTTGTGCAGATATGATAACCTAGAGTATTTACAGCCAGCTCTGCTCTCTCTCTCTCTCTCTTCTGTAGAAGAAGTATTCCTTAAGGATGTCTCTTGTTACTTCTCCTTATTGGAGGATGGCCAGCCTAGGGACAAGTTGGAGTGTGAGTCTTTTGTTTCTACTACAACAAAAATAATGTGACTTTTGACTTGATCCACCCACATCCAACCCCCCCTCTTTTTATTTTTTAGTTGCTTTCAAGCTGTATGACAGAGATGGCAACGGAGTCCTCGACAGCTCTGTGAGTTACTGAGAAAATCTTACAGTTGTCGCTTTCCAGAATCGCTGAATCTGAGTGTTTTGTTGCATCTTTAAACAGGAAGTGGACAGGATTATCGCTCAGATGATGCACGCTGCAGAGTACCTGGGATGGGATGTGTCAGAGCTGAGGCCGGTAAGTCGCTGGGAGCTCTCTTTCCAAATGAAAGTGTCCCACATGAACACATTAAAACCTGCACACGCTGTCCTTTCAGCTGTGAGAGCACTGAGCATGTGCACACAGACAGAGACATTTGTCTGCTAATGACATCTTCCGCCCTATAACATAAAGTTTATGGCTGTACTCAGTACTTATCTGATAAGCTTGGCTGCACCTTTAAAAGTGAACACAGGGCGATGCAGGACCTGGGTTAGAAAACATGTGGACATGTATAAATAATAGAAATGTGTTTCTCGATTGAATAATAACGATCAAATGTCATTTCATCAGGTTCTGAAGGACATGATGACAGCAATAGATGCAGACAGCAGCGGCACCGTGTCTCTAGAGGAGTGGGTGGAGGGAGGCATGAACAATGTCCCCTTGCTGGTCTTGCTGGGTCTGAAGGTACATGTATAAAGCAGAATGTTTCTTTTTTCATTAAGTTTTGGCTCCAGAAGCCTTTCTCAGATATATTTCATTTTTTATAGCAGGTGTCTCACAAAGTGGTATAAACTGACTTTTACTGCTCTTGTGAAACTGTGGCCTTGCATGCCTGTCCTCTGTCCCCCACCTCCTCCTCCTCCTTCCCGTCTATAAAGGCTGTTTTGCCGACTCAGTGCTGCACGGGGTGTGGTAATGTCATCTCCTCTCATGCAAGCTCTGCACCATCAGAGTGCTTTTCCATTTACTCTGCACAATCTGTGCCCACATTTCAGAGAGCTGGTATAATATCGCCAACTTAAGGATGCATTATATCAGAGAGGTATTTAGTCTGTATGTTAAACCAAAGGATCAGTTCATGCTGTGGGTGTTCTTTAATGAATATAAAATCCACTCATTGACAGCCTTGACTGTGTTGATCTAATATGACAAACTGGACTCTGTCACTGGGTTTGGCCTTCTTCAACAATGCCAGGGACTTCCCCTCAGGCTATTTCGAGCCACCAATGATCATTTGAAGCCTGGGGTGCATGAATTCAGCCCCCTCACAGTTACTGTGTGTCTGCTGCCCTGCTTTGCTGAATGCAGCGAGTGATTGACTAAAGCGTCATGTCAGGGAAAATATGGTGTGTAATCTGGATAAGAGCGCCGGTCACTTTGGAAAAAAAAAGAAAAAAAGAAAACAGATTGAAAGCAACCGTATAATCTTGTGTTGAGAAATTCAGATTAAAGTCAGCGTTGATTTGAATAGCCATGGTTCAACAGTGTGTGTCACGATATGCAGAGCCACTATGGACTGCATAATCATAACCTCATTAAAGCTCGATTAGTCATGAGTGGGTGCAAAAATAACTGTGAAACGCTCCATCCCCAATGTGTTAATGAAAGGTTTGAGCTGTTTTAATGCAAAAGATGAAATATGTAAGCTTCCTCAGACATTTCAACAAACATGATGTTCTTCTTGTCCTCTCAGATGACCCAGAAGGACGGGCAGCACCTCTGGAGGATGAAACATTTCAACAAGCCGGTTTACTGCAACGTGTGTCAGAGCATGCTGCTGGGGCTGAGGAAGCAGGGACTGTGCTGCACTTGTAAGTCACCAGAAGAGGGCGACACCGTAGAGACAAAAACAGAATCTAAAGATTTATGTTTCTCTCTGTAAGCGTCAAACAACAGCCGGGCTATATGTCTTCTCCTGCAGGCTGTAAATACACAGTCCACGGGCGCTGTGCTAACAGGAACCCGGCTCCTTGCACCAAGACATATGTAAAGTCGAAGAAAGAAACAGGGGTATGCAGCTGTCTTTATGACAACATTAACAATGTCACTCACGATCTGAAGTAGACAGTGTCCTGTGTCTGAGTGCTCTTAAGCGAATGCTGAAACATTCATCACACATCTTAGGTTCCGGCGCACGACTGGGTGAGTGGGAACTGTGACTCAAGGTGTGATAAATGCCAGAAGAAGATCAAGAGCTACCAAGGCTTGACGGGGAAACGATGTGTGTGGTGCCACACGATGGTGAGAAGGCATCTCCATCTCGGTTTAATGCTTTCTTAACGTTCCTCTCTGAGCTGTAAGTGAAACAGCTAAAAGAAATCTCTCGTTTATATAACCTGTCACTGTTTTTGTTTAACAGCGCCATGATGAATGTGCCGAACAGGAGCCCACGGAGTGTACCTGTGGGCTGCACAGGGACCATATCCTGCCTCCATGGGCGATTTATCCCGTCATAAAGGTACACAGTGATCCTCAAGCACCTGTACAGTACAAAGGACACCTCGTAACATCAGCTGAGTGCTGCACTCACTGATTTTTCTTTGTCCTCAAAAAAATTTGTTTCATTTTGTTTCTTTTATTCATTCTTGGCTTTTGTTTTGATCCCTAAAGGAGAGACCAAACAATGTAAAGAATGGCTGCTCAAGCTCGACCGATGACAGTGAGCTCAATACTACCCCCGACGGGCAAGTGCTTCAGGTATTAATCTCCCCGTGAAAGGCTTTGATCGATGAGTTTACTTTGCTTATCTGGTGTCATGGCTGCAATATTTGCCCATCGTTTTACAGATCAGCCCCGTGCCAAACACTCATCCTCTCCTCGTGTTTGTCAACCCAAAAAGTGGAGGCAAACAGGGAGAAAGGTAAGACCAAACAGAATATTTATAGAAGAAATTAACCTCTTAAACATGCACACGTTTCAGCCTGGTTTTGTGTATTTCAGAGTCCTCCATAAATTCCAGTATTTACTGAATCCACGGCAGGTTTACAACCTTTCAACTGGTGGACCAGGGCCAGGGTGAGCACTGACACATCAGAGTTATTTTATTTTCAAATACACAGACCTAAATATGGAGAATTTCTTTAATCCTCGGCCTCTAAAGTCCTCGTCTGTTTTTCTTTCAGACTGAGCTTCTTCAGAAATCTGCAGGATTACAGGATCTTGGTGTGTGGGGGAGACGGCACAGTTGGCTGGATTCTTGACGCAATAGGTGAGATAGTTGGATGACATGCTGCAGACGATACTCGTCAGCTTCCAAAAACCACTATGACGCATTTCTTTTTTTCTCTTCTTTGGAATCAGACAAAGCCAATCTGCTGGTGCGGCCACCTGTCGCTGTGCTTCCTCTTGGCACAGGAAATGACCTAGCGCGATGTCTGCGATGGGGGGGAGGTGAGAAGTGAATGAGGCCTGAAGAATTTCCTTATTCTGAAATAATTGAAACCATTTCTTCATGTCTTCTGTTGCATGTTTCGTGATATGTTCTTGAAGCATGTTGTGTGTTTTCCAAGGATACGATGGTGAGGATTTGAGTCGTATTCTTAAAGACATCGAGGGGAGTTCTCAGGTGCAGATGGACCGCTGGAGTGTGCAGGTCATCACAGATGAGAACCAGGAGAAGGGCGACCCAGTGCCGTATGAAATCATCAACAACTACTTCTCGATTGGAGTCGTGAGTGTCTCAAACACACGAAACACAACAGAAGGTCAGTCTGCTTTAGTTTAGTATTCAGTTTGTCATTTCTGTGTGTTTTTGTGTTGACAGGATGCCTCGATCGCTCACCGATTCCACACCATGAGGGAGAAACATCCCCAGAAATTCAACAGCAGGTAACTTCCTCTCATAAAATCAGACAACATTGCTTGAAAACAGAAAAACAAAGCTGGGGAATGCTCTTTGAATATCAGCTGTTACTTTCATTTCCCTGCCTTCATAAACATTTCTTCATAAATCTAAAAAAAATATGACTGCAGGTGGCGAGAGCAGGTGTCTGTGGCAGCCAGCACTGCGGCCTGACTCCTCCCTGTAAAGCGCTGCGTGTGCTAAAAGCAGATAATGCTCTGTGAAAATCAGTTGTCACTTAAACCTGAAAAAAAAACTCTCCTTTTCATGACTGCAGGATGAAGAACAAGCTGTGGTATTTTGAATTTGCCACCTCAGAAACCATCTCTGCTTCCTGCAAGAAACTGAGCGAAAGTCTGACGATTGAGGTGAGAGCCCAACATTTCTGTTAACACGAGTGCAAGTTTGCATCTTGTGTTTTCTCTTTGATGGAAAACAGTTTCTGAGTGTGAAAACACTGAACTGTCCCAACATGTCACTTCAGTCTCTCTCGTGTGTGCTGCTGTTATTTCTTCAGTGCTGTGGGACTCCTCTGGATCTTAGCGGTCTGTCTTTAGAGGGGGTTGCTGTCCTAAACATTCCCAGCATGCACGGTGGATCGAACCTGTGGGGTGAGACCAAGAAAGGGGACTCAAAGGGGCTGACGAGTCCGGAAGAGGCTGAAGTGATCGTCGACCCAGAAATCCTGAAAGTCACCTCACAAGGTATTTTATCTTTAGTGAAGGAGGAGAGCATCTGAGATTATCACAAGTATGGTCATATAATAAACGGACATAGTCTCCGTGATGTCAGTCACTTGTTTTTGATACAGAGTTTTGAAGTGATTCATCAGCAGAGCCATATTTTAAATGCTGACTCAAAAGGTGGGCTTCAGTTTTATAGCACCTCTGAATGGGCGTCATTTCTCTCAGCTGGAGTTTGGGGCTTCCGAGCACCAGCGCTTGTATTTTACAGATGCTCCTTAAAGGGGCTGTGTGGACTTTGTAAATGATCTTGAAAAAATCTCACTTATAGATATATGCCTGATCATAATCCAAAACCTAACATGAGATTACAGTAGAAAAAAGATCCATGGTTGTAATTCAAACAGCAGCAAGGGCTGATGGACATGGGGATAAATAGAATGGAATAGAACTTCATTTGTCATTGCAACAAGTACAACAAAATCAAAAGCCCTTCAGTCAGTGCAAAACAGTGCAAAAGAGATAAAAATAAGATAAAAATAAAATATATATGTAGTAAGATAATGTATAATATATGTATTGAGAATAAGGTGCAAGAAGGAGTGGAGTGCAATGATATAGGTGCAAAAAAAGAAAAGTAAGGAGTAAGAGAAAGAGAGAGATAGTTTGAGAAAAAAAGGGGTGAAAGTGAAAATAAAGGCCTTATTTTCTTTCTGTTCCAAAGTGGTTACACAAAAAAAAAGAATAAATAAAAATATATAAATACACATGCTCCCTGGAATTATAAAAGAGAGCAAGTTTGAGGAGCTTTGGATAGGGAAACGTTCAGTTTTATAAATCCAAGTAAAAATCAAAAGCACCCAGATAAAAGGTTTGTTGCTGAAATGTGCAGAAGTTTGCAGGGTCAACGTGACTATGCCATTAAAATACAGCCGTGTTTAGTTTTCTGCAGAGAGTGCTTTGTTTTTTTTTTCGTGGACCTTTACTGCAGGTATTGATATTCTCAACTATCACTGGCGCTGTGTGATAATGGATAGGTTTTCCCCAGCACAAAAAAGCAGCCCTCAAAAGAGAAGACCAAACATGTAAAAAGGGACGCCACACAAAAGTTGCAAAACCCACAGCTGTAATTAAAGCAAAGGCCACAAAATGCACAAAGAATCTAGAAAACAAAACAGAAAACAGAAGTTTCTGGACAAAATGTTTAAAAGACAGTCGGAGGCTTAGCAATGGATCATCACTCCCTGAGCCTCCTCCTAAAACAAAGAGCAAAAAATAACCTGAGGGAATAAGATAACTCAAAAACGGATGGTCTTCAGCCCAAACTAAAACAATAATCTAACACGTGCTGAGAGTTTGTAGCCTGAGGAGAAAAATAAGGAGGACACAAAAAGCTCCTCAGCGAAAGTGAAGCTGCCCGGTGAGAGAGTGTCTGAGAGTCTCTGAATTACTTATCCCTCTTTATCACCTCCTCCTACCTGAGTGCTAATCATACCTAGGTGTGCAGCAGGCAGAGGAAGGTGGGAGACCAGTGAGAGACTAGCGAGAGAGAGACAGAGAGACCACACAACAGAATGGAAGTTCCAAATTCTGGTGTCGTGACAGCTCTTCTCTGCAGTTCCTCTCAGCCTCGTTGTTTGGGTTTTTAAGTCTGCTAAGTTGTCCAATAAAACCAGTGTCTGCCCAGCAGCAAACGGCTTACACACTCAAACAAATAAAAAAAAAGAAATATGAACGCTGTCCTATTATTTGTCAGTTGGACATAAACAGAACTCGAAATAAATACCACTACCACCCTGAAAAGTCTGAGTAACTCCCGTCTGTGAGACTTTGTAAGGCGACAACAAACTCTGTCTGCTGCCTCCAAGTGGCCAAAGAAATGACTGCAACAGAGTTAGTTGCTCATTCTAAGAAACTGAGATGAAATAAGCAGTGATTTGATCATGAGTTTTCATGTTGTTCTCAAACACCTGCTGTCATATCTTAAAGACTGCTGTAATAAATTTCCTGACCACTTGGGGGCAGCTGAAAAAAGAAGTGAATACAACAATACTCTTATTTCTAGTTACTGAGCTGAAGCGTGGCCTATTTACACATCCAGTCGACTCAGTGATTATATATTCATTATAATTCATTCAGATTATATCTGCTTTTATAAGTTTGTAATGAGCCAACTCCTGAAAGAAATGAATATCTCTCTCCTGCTCCATTATGTTCACTGACTCTTTGTCTGCTGTTGGTTTGAGCTGATCTAGTTCAGATATTTATCAGGTTTAAATCTATTTTATGAAAACAAACTAATAATACATACTTTTTTTCACTAGTTAAAACAATCAAACCTTAAAATTTGATATTCAGTGGTGCTGCTGTTTTTAGAAGCTGAAGTGTGTCTCTTGTACAGAGGCTTTAGTCCTTGTTGCAACATTTGCTGGTTTGACTCTTTGCTGCATGTTTTCTCACTCTCTACTCCACACATATGCTGTCTCTTTTCAGCTGTCCTATCCTAAAAGGCAGAAATGTTCAAAAATATATGTGGAAGGGGAAAAAAAAATCAAATTTCTAAGCTTGCTTTGCTTAGGGGAGCAGCCCTAACATTGATACAGAAAATAAATGTTACACAGTAATAATCAAACAGATATCCAGTTGCAGACATCAATCCAGATAGCTTAATTTTGTTAAGTAAAAAAAAAAAAAAAAAAAAAAAATATATATATATATATATATATATATATATATATATATATATATATATATATATATATATATATATATATATATATATATTAGTTTAATAGATTACACCTGAGTTACAATATCTGGCAGTGTCAGGTCCTCAAATTTCAAGGAAAATGAGCAGCTTATTTCAACATCTCGTCTAACTTTGGAGACTCAACTCTCTGTTTTTCCGCCTCCGTAATACATTTTCACTTCACTTTAACAAAGCTGTATGACTCTCACAATGAGCCCTTGTTTTTTAGGTGTATTTTTTGGGGCCTTTTCGTTCTTATGTCTTCATAGGACAGCTCAAGAGAGAGACAGGAAATGTCACCCATTTGTCCCAAAAATGGGAGTAGAGAGTGTGATTGACATGCAGCAAAGAATCAAGAGTCAGGAGTTGATCCAGTAGCTGCAGTGATGAGGACCATAATGTTGTTTTCTAATGGGGCATGCATCTATACATTAATTATTACACATAAAAATGCTTATCTTTTTGAAAATGTGTTTTTATGAAATCAGTTTTGACATAGATCAAGGGTTCCCAAATCTTATCAGCCTGCAGTGTCCAAAACAGTTGTGCCAGAGACCAGCAACCCCCTGCACTGAAATACTTAATTTAGCTGATCAGTATAAAATTAGATGACCTATGTGCACGTATTAGTGTGTTTCTTAAATTAATCTGCCTCTATTGATCGTTGTCATTCTGACTTAATCACCTCGGGGATCATGTGACAAAAAAGAAATGCAAAACAGCAGATCAAACATTTGCTGTTTCCATGGTGTTTTACAAAAAGTTATCTGTAATTTTGATTATATCTTAACAAAAATGAGAGAAAATTGCAATTATAAATAGTTTTTGGTTTTAGAAACCATTTCAGGACACCCCCAGGAACCACAGGTTTAGATCTCAATATGCTGATATTTCATATAGTGTATTTATTCCCTCTCTGTACCCTAATGAAGAATATTTAAGTTGACTGTAACTACAGTCATGATAGTAGAGTTTTCCTTGGATGTTAAGTTTATCTTATTTTTGTGTCAGATCTCAGTGACCGTCGATTAGAGGTGGTTGGCCTTGAAGGAGCGATGGAGATGGGTCAGATCTATACGGGCCTGAAGAGCGCTGTGAGGCTGGCTAAAACGTCACAGATTACCATCAGGTGAGAAACAGACATGTTCAGACACGTCAGGCTCACAGCCTGACATGATGACAATGACTTTAAGAAGGCTTTGATCACCTGCGAAGGATAATACTCAGCTGTTACTTAACACAACAATTACCGGCTTTCTTTTGGTATTTTAATGACACATAGGAGTTGATGTTTTGTTTACGGATGCACATCGTTGATCCTACTCCTCTTCTTTACCCTCAGGACCAAGAAAGCGTTACCGATGCAGATAGATGGAGAGCCTTGGATGCAGCCTCCGTGCACGGTGAATAACACACACACACACACACAGTTTTCCTACTATAAAGAATGACAAAGTCAAGTCAAAAATACTCACATCATTTTTTTGTTTTTATACTCTCTTTTCAGATTCAAATCACACACAAGAACCAAGCCTGTATGTTAATGGCTCCTCAGGCCAAATCATCTGGATTTTTCAAATAAAGCCTGCTGCTCACAAGCAGCCACATGCGCTCTGATTCACTGTACATAGAAGACTGACACTTTCCTGCATGTATGTTAACATGTAACCGAAGCAAAGCGCTGTATGAATAGATATGTCTGCATCGTGGCAAAAATGACCAAATTAACTCTGTGTTCTTATCAATACTCAACACTCCTCGCTGCCTCTGTCTCAGTGCTTCAGTTAGTAGAAATGTTGCTCTGTAGGAACTCTAAATGAGTTACAGTAATGTATATATCACGCTTAAACAAGAATATTCAGCTCAATGTGCCTTTAAAAACTCTTCTCTGTGGTTATTGCTTAAGTAGAGGACTTACAGAGCATGTTTAGGCATGCACTTTGGACACAAACCATGTAGTATTTTTGTTTTGTTGTGGCTTTTAAGGAAATATATTTGTTCCGTTCAGTTTGAAACCAGAAATGAAGGATGAATAATATTGTATTTAGATTGTGGCAAAAGCAATTTTACCTTTTTCGTACATTTCAGAAGATACTTGAAAGTGTTTTTGGGAACAGTCATAGGACAATCATTGCCAAAAGAGGCTGCATGTTGATCTAATGCAGCATGTCTAATCTGCTGTTCCTGTGTTTGTGTGTGTGTGTGTGTGTGTGTGTGTGTGTGTGTGTGTGTGTGTGTGTGTGTGTGTGTGTGTGTGTGTGTGTGTGTGTGCATGTGCGTGCGCAAGGGGGGCTGAGAATTTGTTTTGCATGGAAAGCTGAGAAATGTTCACTCCTAACTTATGAATTGCAAATCTTTAAAATTTGAAATTATTGGTTTAGATTAAATGTTTGTAGTTCTTATTTAAATGCTTAACAGTCATATCATTTCATTGTATCTGGATGATGTTTATGTAATACGCCTGATAAACAGTGAGGTTTTAATAAATCATCTGAACCTTAATGTTTGTGCGATTCTGTGGTGGCTTCTTTTTTCTACCACCAGGGGGCATTGTCTTCTTTTCTTAATGTGACATGATCTCATCTACTGACTGAAAAAAACTTGTTTACATCCTCTCCTTCAGCTTTAATATGTCACTGTGTCAGCACACAGCTTAATTGTTTTGTTTTTATAGGGAGGATCTCCACTCGGGATAAATACATATATCATTTCTGAGTAATGTTACCTTTCACTTTAAGAGGGATTAATCTGCCAGCTATAAACGTTGCCTTCATGTTCAGTTGAAAAAAGGATGACTCCTGCTTTGATGGCATACTGTTAGTTTGGACACTTTGCCAGAAGCACAGCTGTTGCTGCTCGGAGTGATTTGCGCAGCTGTTTGTATATAAAATAAGACACCAAATTAAACAGTATGTCAAACATGTGCCTCAGATCAACTTCATCTCAGTGATGTATAAATATAGAGCTTAAAAATTTAATAATGATTTGCGTTTTAGCATTAATATAGATATTTTATGGAAAAAAAATCTCAAGTCATTAAATATAAATCTTAGATGTATGTATTAGGATGTCCTTTAACTGAAAATGCAGTTTATTATTAAAGTGTAGGCCTACTGTCTGAGAAAGGGCCACTTTAGAGAGTAAGTTCATTTGACATCTTTAAACGCATCATTTTAGAGCCAAAATACATCCTATTGATGTGAGAATTGTCACAACTTTCAAATATAACTGGCATTTTAAAAGAATCCTTTAGATGCATACTTACACCCATAATTTTAACCTATCAAAATTATCAATCAGCTAATTTTTTTTTTTTTTTTTTTAAAAAGTTGAAAAAGCTGAAAAATGGCAAACAACACCAAGATCTCGTCAGTTTCAGGTTAACCCCTCACTGCCTGAATTAATTTACAAAAAAAAAAGTTTTTGCATTCTCACAGATACATAATTGAGTTGAGATTGTAACTTTGAAAGAGAGAGATCATAAGTTCACCCTCTGACTAATATATTGTGATATATTGATACGATCCTTGATATGTATATCTCAGCTGCATCAAGACCTGATGTTAAAAATTATGTATGCTGCAAATTTGCAAAAACCATCAACAAGGGGTTAAGGTCCCTAAAGTATTGTGGCCCTTAAGTAACATACGTGACACACACAAAAAAAGAAACTCAAAAACAAGAAAGGAAACACGTTAATGACAGAGTTTGTGTTCTCTTTTTGTGTTTGAGTTTTCCTTTTATTTTTAGATTTTCTTTTTGTTGTTGCGTTCCATATTTTTTCGTTCATTTCTCTTTTGTTTCTGCATTTTGTTTGTTTGCTTATTTGTTTTTCCTGTCGTTATCATTTTTCGCACTTCAGGGCCACCATACTAATGTCTTTTTGATTTGTAAAACGGTCATTATTTGGTTGCATCTGAGAAACTCACGTAAAGAAACTGAAACATATTTTAAACACATTTTTAACCATTTACTGATCAAATACTCAATCTTCATTTTTTGTAGACTTGTTTATTTTTCTGTAGTTTTGATTCTTTAGCTACTTTCCTTTAAAAACACTTTTCTAATCTCTCAAACAAATAGAAAAGTAGTTTACGAAAAGTGAAACAGAATTGTCCGTGTTTGTCATGAAAGCAGCATAAAGGATGCACGTCAACACTGCCATTGGCACTCATTTGTGTCCTTCATGACGCAGTCCCCGCCCCCAGCCTATTCAGGAGAAACACTGAAGTGACTTTGTAGTTTAGTAGACTCCACGTTGAGGCTCAGACACAGCCCAGCATCATCTGTGGCTCTCGGCAGCTCTCCTCTCTCTGAAGTGAAGAAAAGGACTCTGTACCTTAACTTTCCGTGAGCTCAACATGACGTTCAGGAGGCTGAAGAAGGTGAACTCTAGCGGGCCAGACTCCTCTGGACCCGCATCTCAAGACACCGACATTTATTTCCCCTCTTCAAAGTCAGACAGCTGCAGGACCAGAGACTTACCACCTACACACTCCACCGAGGTTTACAACTACAAGACGCTGGCTTACTCTGGAGGGACTCTGCCCCGGAACTTTAAAAAGGTAAGAAGAAGTTCATTCAACACTTTAAAACTTTCATTCACTGGGTTGTTGTGTATGAATGCATCACCCTCTCCTGTCGGCATGAGTTAATAAAAGCACTCAAAGTTATCGTAATTGTTCCAGTTGTTCATGAAAGACTATCAGACTTGCTCAATGCCAAATTTTCCATAATATTCAGAAACAAAAAGTTACTTTTCGCCATATTTATTAGCATAAATCACATTTAGTCTAGGTTCTTGTTTTGTTTTTTTCGTAGTATTTAACAGGTGTGGATTTACCTTCAAACAAATTATTGAGAATATCGTAAAACAACCCTGTAAATAGTTAATCTTCAAGAAAGACAATTTAAGTTGCTTGATATCAATTTTATGCTGTTAAACAGGAGAGGGGCTGACTTTTAGCCTTATAAATCATGCTAAGTATTGGTTCTGGATGTTTTATGTGAATTTCAGCACTGTTTTCTTATTTGTATATTTATTTATGGGGCATCATCTGTGAAATGTGAGACAACCAGTGAGCCTCAGGTTTAAATTTTGATGAAAGAAACATGAGTATTCTTAACTTACATTTAGCCAAACATGTTTTCAAAAGCCTGTCAGGATTTTTGATGGTCGATTTTTAACACTTTTTGTCAGATTTGTTTTTTTCCCCCTGTGTAGTCCCAAATATTAATAGAGGACATTAAAACTTGGTTTATGTTAGGTTTTTCTTAACTTACACATAGGATAATGAAGTTGTTGTCCTTGTTAATTTGCATGAAATCAACCATCGCGCAAACTCCAGCTCTCTGTCGTATTTTTACTACACTTTGTGGTTGTTTGGGCTAACAGTCAGAGGATTCAATGAGTGGTAATGGTTAGACAGTGAACTTTATATAACCTTATCTGAAAGTTGAAGTTCTGAGGAATGCAGTCAGCTCAGATCTGCAGTCCTGTGAGTCTGAAGTTGTTGCTGTCAGTGTATCTGCAGAGGGCATCTCACTGAGGGCAACAGTAGTCCAGCAGGGGGGCAAGTGAGGACCACCCAAACACTGACTGAATGAGGTCTTCACCAAGGTCGCACACGGTTTATCATATGAGGACTGAGTGATGAGGAGCAACGAATAGTGAAAGTGAAAGAGATGTTTAATGTCAGTCTCTCTTACATAAGAGAATCACAGAAAAACGAAAATACAATCAGGACTTGAGATAAGCAGGCAAAAGCACAAAGGCTAACGAGAGCAATCAACCTACTGATTTGATGTTAAAATTTATCTTGTTTAACTATTTTTTTCTCCCTGAGATAAATTATCCCATTATCTTGAGAAAACAAGGTTATATTTCTCAACATAACCAGAAAATTGAGACAATTGTGAAATAGAATGTATCAAATCATGACCTTTTAGGGCTTCCGTAGCAACATGCTACAATACACAACAACAAAAGAGACAAATTTGAGCGAAATGGGACTGAAACTCATCTTAATATTCTTCAGTTTTTAAAGGATGGATGTCAAAAGACTAAAACTTTAATAAAGGTAATTCAGCTTCTACCTTTTAAAGGGATATTCTGACATTTTGAGTATGAAGTTTTCTTCCTTAAGACTGTTGACTTTTCAAACGATTATATATCTGAAATGTAACTGACCGATCATTTTCTAGATTAAGACATTAGTAATTTGGTCTCAGATAAATTAGAAGTGTAACAAAACGTGCTCGCAACCGTGTCCAGATACTCTCATAGAGAAGTAAAGACTTCATAAATAGATCTCTTTGAGGAAGCAGCGATATAAAACTTTGACTTCTATCGGATCGAAAAACTCAAACTAGTATCAGAATAATTGAGAAGTGAAAATCTAATGGATGATTTACTGCAGGTTTACTCCCTATCAGTTGCCTAATTTCAAAATAAAAGCACCCTGACTGAAGATAACCTAATCTATGGTAATCAAATCAAATGTTTAAACCTGAGAACAGCTTTATTGACTGGATCAGTTAAACTGTAAATGAAGGGCAGACATCCAGACTGACCCTGTTTGATTTTAATTTGAAATGTTCCTTTATCTTGAGTTTATGGGAAAAATGACACCCCCCCCATAGGAACTAGTTTGTACAGTAACAGAGGCACATTATCCTTATCCTACATACATATACATAAGTGTCCAGTGGCTGCAGTGAAGGGCTACAACAGAGCATTGTGTGCACACATGCTCAGAGATCCTGCTCCAGACGCCCCCGTCTGTCGGCCTCTGTGGGATTTTGGGAATAAATGCACTCATTGAGACTTTGACGGGACAATTCTGTAAGTGTTGGGACGTAAAGAAAGCAACATTTTACTACCAGAGAGACTTTCTCACAAAGCTGCCTTTCATACAAGCTGCATTTGAACATGATTGAGTCAGAACAGACGAGGATTGATAGTAAGTGATTTAGTGGACAGATGCCTTCCTTGTTTACACAGCCAGGTAGGGCCAGGTCCTGACCTGATGTTGACTCAAGTTTTCATTCAATGTCTTTATTGTAAATGGTTCAGCTTTAACCATCATGTCTTATTTGTTTCTTTTAATAGATTAGAGTCAACACGCTGCGCTTCAGATGGGCCAAACTTTGAGTTAGGTCAACATTTTTCGAGCCTATGGAGTGGCTTGTTTTTGTGTGATATGTAGGTTAAATTTCGGTGCTTTTTTTGGGACTGTTCGAGGTAAACAAAGAGAGGACGGACACGCATTTCTAGTTTCAACCCTGATGTTTTTCATGCTGACGTAATGGCCCAGTAGCTTGAAAACGCACTGAACAGCACACGTGTGTGTGTTGTCAGGACCAGCTCTACCGGTCGAAGAAGCACTGAGATGTGCTGTAGGTGTGTCAGGAGATGTTGTTCCGGGGGAATCCCTCCCTCATGAGTAATCCTATTTTGACATCACACAGGTGCCTGACACGCTCCTTGTTTCTTTTCCTCCTCACAGGGTGGCGGGCTGCAGAAGTGGAAACCCCTCACAGTGACGCCTGAACCGCAGAGGTAAAATCCCTCACATCATCTTCATTCACTCTCTTATTTTCCTCAATGGCAGCGTCTTCTCTGTATCTCAGAATCACCGCCTACATCGTTAGTCAGAGTGTGAATCTTGAGGTTTTGTTCTGAATTTTAATGCACCTCTTTGCTGCTGCTGCCCCCTCACCAGTGACGCTCTGTCGATGACGTTCCTCTCACTGTGACAGACCCTCTTACTGTACTCTTAGACGTGATGTCCGGCTGTCTGCTGGACACAGAGGAAGTCCTGTGCAGCTTACAGAGATAACTTGTTGTCCAGTTTGTACAAGGACATTAAGCTTCTGTTCTCCTCATTTCAGCCTGTTCCTTTAGTTTGGAGTTCAGGACTGAAAATCTGTTTTATAAAACCTTTTTGTTACCATAGTTACCTTTCACTCATAAGTTAAGGTTTTCGAAACAGGGAAATTTATCTAACCACAGGTAACAAAGGTAAAATGAGGTATCAACAAACAGATTTTGCACACATTAAGGGGTGAGATGATGTGAAAATGACACCAGTAAATAAAGATTATTGCATTGTTTAGGTCACAAAGGGTTCAAGTGTTTACTGATGGTTATAAAGTCGGACAGATAGATGTTAAAACCTGATGTATTGACTTTAAAGTAGATATTACTTTTCAGTCTGATGACAGGTCTTGTAAGTTTTGGAGATCCATCAGTTTAGTTTAACCTTGTAAGATTTTAGTTTGTGATAGCTTCAAAAAAAAAAGAATTCCTGTCCTTGGTAAATAGTCTTAAGCAGCACTTCTCAGAGAATTCCAGTTTTCTGGCTCAAATGTGGGAATAAAAACCTGAAATCAGTTTGGATCTCTTCACTCCTGTTCAAAATGAAGTGTAGGGAACTCTCTAAGAAAGACAGAGCCTGAATTAAAGCACTTTGTAATGCTGGATGGTTTCCTCGTTTAATTTGTCAGACTGTGTATAATTTTGATTTTGTGAGCTTTGAATGAGACTTTTATACATACAAAAGCAGCAGCTCTACTTTCAGGTTCCTACAGCAGCACAGGAAGGACAAACTTTTAACGTATGTTTTTTTAAAATTTAGTGCTTGGCTGTCCAAAATACACTCATTTGCAGGCAAAGACGAACTGTGCAGAATGATTTCTGTTGAGTGTGGTGGTAAAAACTACTACTCATATGGAGTAGCAGACTTTTTATTCAGTACAGGAGCTTTTTGTCCTCAAAGGCCACCATACTCTCTGAAGCTTCCTAATGTAGCGAGTGAGCAGGGGAGTGTTTGAACCCAGAATCTGATATCACTAAGTATTTCCTTTTTTAAACACTGTACCTTTAAGAGTCGGGCAGCCATTAACGTTTCTTTTTTTTTTTCTACTTGAACTTATCCAACACTTGTTTTCATCATTTCTTATTCATAAGTTAGTCCGGAAAGTTATCGTCTTCAAAAATCCCCTTTTAATCCTGAAAAACAGATCAAAGCTGCAAAATCTAAACATTGCACCGAATGAAATTACAGAAAAGCTGAAAAAAATCCTCCTTTTGGAAACAATCATTGAGTGTGTTTGACATTTTTGCTTGAAGACATCTAAACAGCAGTCATCAGTTATCTAAATTGTTTGCTGACTTTCTGTCTCATCATCACAGCTCTGACTTTGCAGCTTCTTTCTGCTCTTGCTTCCTGACCTTCTCATGATCAACTCAGATGTATTTTTCGCTTGTAAATATTTAGCGATCATTGTCATTTTTTGTCACACAGCTTGTGTTTTTTTGCATGGGAAATATTTGATTGGTGTTGTGGAAACATGAAAAAAAAAGAGTTTGCTGATGTTAAATTGACCCATTTTCTCTCTGTTTTCCAGGAAGGTGGTGGTCCTGGAAAAGAACGAGGAGGAGTCGTTTGGTTTCGAGATCCAGGTAAGAGGATTAAAGGCGACATATTGGGAGAAGGAGGGGATGAGGGGGTCTTAACCTCTTGAGTGCTATTTAACAGGATTTCCCTGCTCAGCCACGTCTCTGTCAGAGGATGATGATGCCTGGGTGACTGAGGCGTGTACATCTTATCCTGTAAATCTCTTAATCCCTGCGTTTTCCAGCAGGGTTGAAAGGTCGCTCATCAGTCAGAAAACTCTCTGATTTCAGTCTCATGACTAGAGAGAAGCGGGGATGATGGTTTTTTTTTTCTCTCAGTATGCATATTTTTAGCCGTGCGGTCGGCTCACACGCCTCCATGTAATACCTGTTTGCCTCTCAGCGTGCAGACGTTTCGCACATTTGACCTCAGCATCTGTGAGATCTCTGCAGCTGCCCTCGAGCACTGCTTCACAATGTCGGCTCTGTTCTGCAAATAGTTTTTTTGTGAAATGCATAAATATGGATCAGGTTTGTTTGAGTTACTGGATGCAGAGGTCTTTGCTCTGAAGGAAGAGACATATTGTTCTATTTGTGTTGGATGGAGGCTCCCGCCCTTCCTGTGCGCCTGTAGCACAAGGAAGTGAGATCATGAGGAGCAGTTTGAGGTTCAGCAGAGAAAGAGAGAGAAATAGACATGACTTCCTTTTTGTTCTTCGCCTTACTTACTGAATGTTACGTTAATCCAGCTCCAGCATGTAAATGTGATATTTGCATTTCGGCCATATTTGCCTGCCTGTGTGTTTTTCTTTCCAGCTGCTGAGAGAGAAGTAGCAAACAGTCTGACTGAAACTTTCCACAAGAGACACTTCTCCAAGCTGGATTTTATTTTTTTAATCGAAACACTCAACTGCAACAGACGGAAAGTTTGAAATCATGTTTTTATGAGACAGACTTTGGAGCCGTCGATTGGGGGAAAGGCCCGGTGGAGTTTCAGGCTCTGTCTTATTCGTGCGACGGGGGGAAGTTCATCTTTGTTCTTTAGTGACCTTCAGCAGAGAGACAGTGGTGACTGAAACAAGGAAGAGCATGCAAATACACGTGGAAGTCAGAACAAACGTTACCAAGACAACAAAATATTTATTACATAAGCAACAGGTGTTCAGTCACGGAGATGATCAACATCAAAGTGTTTCATATTGAGCTGCATGGACGAATACGACATTCGCTAACCTCTTTGATCATTTTATGACAACAAACAAAGAGCTACCATTCTGGACAGATTTGTAGTATTTTAACGTTTATGCGTTTTTATTTTATGGAATATTCATGATTATTGAACAAAAAACACAAAGTAAAAGCACAACCATAAAAGAAGACCAACAAGAAACAGGAAGCAGGCCTCATTCGGACACAGAATAGGTCTTTACACAGGTTGAGGGTTTCATACCAAATAACCCAAGTTCCTATTTTTCACTTGTTTTGACGTTTTTTAAGCTATTTTTTTCTCTCTAAAAACAGAAGTTTCTGTCTTCTCTGACGATAGCAGTCCAGTTGTCTTTTTATGGTGAGGTTGCCTGTAGCTGTTTGCGTGTAATGGCTTTTATTGTCTTTTTATTAGTTAGAGTTTGAAAACATCCATGTCCAATCTGTATTTGTTCTCAACATTGTCCTCAATAAATGGACCAGACCAGTTTAACATATACTTTATTTCCCCTGACAGATTTTTAAAAATTATGTTATTTAACCTCCATTTAAAAAAATAATCTTGCTGAGATTAAAAATCCCTTGTCAAAGAGTGTCCTGGCCAAGACAGAGCAGTCGTACATACACACAGAACAAAATCGACGCTCACTTAACATTTCAAATCCACGGCAGACAAAATAAAACAGAAAATTTTGTGAAATCCTCCAAAATCCAGTGGAGAAGAACACCTGCAGGCTGATGTCTCTGCTTCAGTATTTTTAACATCACCTTAAAAACACCCGGTGCAATCTGTTCATTTAGCCAAAGCTCAAAGGAGAAAACCATGGAGTGGAACTGAGATACTAACGTTAAAAAAAGAGTTTAAGAAACAAACAAACTAACAAAAAAATCAGACAAAACAAAAGATGCTTAAAGGTTGGCCTCACACTTTAACCTTTTCTCACTGAAGTGTCACACAGGCCACCTGGTCCTCAAAAGAATCAGCAATCATGTCCTGAAAGCTCATCTCCTCTTCCTTCAGGAAGCGTTTGAATTTTTTTGCTAGCCTAAAAGGTTGAAGAGTTACGGTAATGAGAAGAGCTTGCATCAGTTATTGCCTGTGATGGAAATGTCACTGCACATGGATTCCTGATGAATTTTTTTTTTGTAATTTGGCAGTATAGAAGATAGTTAGATCACCAGCTTACCCAATCAGAGATGCAACTCCGCTGACTGACAGGCGGGCGCCCTATAGCTGTGAGTGTGGAGGCTCGACGCCCGCCTCATTTGCTTAAAAAAAGCTTTAACAGAAAGAGATGGATGACGTCACAGAGACTGCGTCCATTTCTTACACAGTCTATGGTTTTAATGCGCACAGTTAAAAGAAACAATAATTTTGATGTCATCAGAACAAATATGTTCACAAAACGGCTTTAAAAACGAATAACCATGGAGTGTGAAGAGGAGATTTTAGACTGAGAGGCGTCAAACTTGACATGTCAGTCACTGATGCAACTGTAGGGTATATTTTTCACTGATCTTTTTCTCTTTATGTTTTACAACTCAAGCTCACTCTGAAATGATTTTCTTGCATCTCGTTAAATGCACATAAGATTATGTCATTACTTTTTTAAAGTAACAAAAAAAGAAAAAAAGTTTCTGATTATTTGCACAGAGGAACAAAAATCTAACTTTACGCACTCAGCTCTCTTGTTTTACCACAAGCCTTCTTCATTCCATCGTCCAGCGGTTTATCTGTACGTCATCACACTGCAACATGATTTCATAACTGCTGATATCAACCACTTTGTCTAAGACAAAGATGAGGAGCATGCTTGTATTTCAGTGTCTGATCCTCAGTGTGATTTCTTCTCTTCTCTTCAGACATACGGCCTGCATCATCAGGACCAGAACTCAGTGGAGATGTGCACGTTTGTGTGCAAGGTGCACGAGGACAGCCCGGCACAGGGAGCAGGACTTAAAGTTGGTGAGTCTTTAATGTTTGCGCTTTGATTTCAGCTCCTCTGAAGCCTGAAATAACCTGAAAACAACTCATGAAGGGGAAGTTGGAGGCTTTAGTTCTTTTTGTGCATGCCAGCTGATATTTGTGTGCTGAAGGTCAACAAAGGAACTGGTGCTGTTAAAGGAAGTACAAATATGACTGTGTCCCACTCATTTTCCAGTTGACAAACAGAGTTAGTAAGTGAGTATTTTAGCACATGTCTCATTGTTAGCTCCTCTCGCCGATGTGTCAGACAGCGGGGGGAGAAGTTGAGGAGTTTTATTTTTATTTGTCAAACATGACTCCTCTCATTCTGGCTCCTTCTTTCTGAGTCCTCACTGATAGAAAAAAGTCAGCTAAGTAGGCTCTGTAGTACTTTTTTATCAGTTAAATTAAGAAATATCTGAGAGGTTAGATGCAGCGGCCACTCCTCTTCTATAAATTCTCTCTGGTTTCAAATCCTGTGGCTGCTCAGTGTCACGCAGGTCTTCGTCTATGTCTGTGTGTCTGAAGAAACAGAAGTAGGAAGGTGGTTCTCAGCCTCTTCTGCCGCCTCCTCCTTCCTCCATCAAAGCTGCACATGTCACTTCAGTTTCACTTCCTACATTCCTCACATGCTCGCTCCATTGTTCCCCGTGTCTCTGCTGCGGACGCGCTGACTTCATCGTCCACAGCAGATTTTAGGCGGTGCTTTCTGAAAGAGGGAAACAGGCTTTGTGCTGAGGTTCACAAAGGGCAGCTGTCACGCCTGAAAGTCCGTATCACATCTATTGACCCCGGACACTGAAACCAAACAGTGTGACTCTCTCTGATAGACACGAAAATAAGGCTCTGACATATTGAAGGCAGAGTTTTCTTTCATAGTTCCCCACATTTGTCCTGCACATGTGTCGAGGCTTCATTTTGAACCAGAAGTTGGATACAGATTGTAGTAATTGAAGCCACAATGGATTAAAGAGCATCCTGACCTAAAGGCTGCTGGTTGACTCATGTGTTCTTTCTCTCTCTCTCTCTGCGTGTGTGTGTGTGTGTGTGTGTAGGGGACACCATCGCAAGTGTGAACGAGGCCACAGTGGAAGGATTCAGGCACAAGGAGATCGTTCAGCTAATCAGGGCCTGTGGAAACACTCTCAGGTACGCACAGACTGGGTGATCATGTTTGATTCAGTGACACTGCTGCCAAGGCTCACAGACATTAGGTTTGACCGTTTTCTTAAGAATAACGTGAAAATTTAAGAGGAACATTTCTAAATGGAAAGAATTGGTTATTAACGGAGTTATTAGACTTTCTCTGCTTGCAGTGTTTCAGTAGACTTTGGTGTCTCTTTTTTCCCCAAATCCCAATGTTTATTTTTTTCATATCATTTTCTTACATTCGGTGCTTTTTATAGATTCAAACACATTTTTTCTGCTCATTAGTTAAAAGGTTTAACAAAAGCTGAGAATTCTACACGTCTAAACCAAAGAGGGAAGCTTCTGAACAGAGTAAGAATAACAAAAAGATGGAAAAGAAAACTGCAAGGCTCCAATCCTTCATCTCGTCTCATACCTCTCAAAATAAAGCTGTAAAATCTCAGATACATAACTTAAAAAGACTATTTCATCCATGGCACAGATGGCCTAGTGGTTTAGGGTTGCAGCTCGTGATGTTTCCCTTTGAGCAGGTGGTCTCTCCCAATGCTCACCCTGTTTCTTGCTCTATCCATTATCTTGTCCTCTCAAAATAAAAGACATAAAAATCCCCTGCCAAAAAAACGTGAGAAAAAGTTCCAAAAAGGGCACAACTTGAGGCTATGATACGTTTAATCTCATTTACGTCAAACTCAGCTTTCTTGAGATATTGGAAGGCAGAGGTGTTAACGGATGTGTGTCACTTCTGCATAGCTGACCAATCATATCTCAACATGGATGAGGATGTCAGAGCACTACTTAATGAAAACAGATTTATTTTTTAAATGTTATTTTCCACTAATAAGCGTTAAATTACAAATCCACTCCAGTTATACTCTTTGATTGTTAGCACTGGATAAATCTGGCAGTACAGTTGAGAGGATGTTGAATCTGACATGTTTTTCCTCCATGTGAAAGATGAAAAGGTCAATTAGCGCGGCGCTGTTAGCTGCTGAAAAAGAAGTGAGGTAAACCACATCAGAGTGCCAGCCAGACCTAGACTTTATAGACTGACATCATCAAATTACTCTTACAAGTTGAGTTCATATAAACCATCAATGTGGAAATTAGCTCTTTAGATTGGTCGCCCGCTGATGTAATTTAAGAACTGAAGGGTCTGGAGTGGAAACTGTATACGTTCCTGATCCTCCCCCCCTTCTCCCATAAACCGTTTGACACCAGACCCCTTCCCGTCGTCGCCTCATGAAAAGACTCTTTCATATGGTCGGACTTGTTCTTTAAATCACTGTTTTCTGCTCTTGTAGTTTTTACAAGCGCTTCCTGTTACGCTTATTAATCCTGCTGCCTTCTGGTTTCACACCCATAGACTGGAGACGGTTTACAGTGACGCGATCCGGAAAGCAGAGCTGGAAGCCCGGCTGCAGTATCTGAAGGTGAGGCTTTCTTTTCTTTTCTTTTTCAGCAGATTTTCCTTTGACTCGGTCCTCCCCCCAACACACACACAAACACACGTTACGTTCTACATATAGCCACCCCCCCCCCTTCCTCCACACCTGTCCCCCACAGCAGCAGCACCTGTTGCATCAGCAGTTCCTCCAGCAGGCTGGCTGATGGCTGCACACATTCCTGACTGTGAAGTGGCTCGAGTGAGCGCGCTTTCCCCCCCAAGATTACAGCAGCTGTCCTGCTCTAATCCTGCAGCCTCCCAGAGCCACGACACAGCCGCTTCCTGAGACGCTAATCCCACGTTTTTAAAGATTAACGTGCTGATGCTGAACACTTTTCACATGCTGTGATGGTGGATGTGGATTTCATGTGAGGCTGGTCACAGAAAGTTTAATATTTGAGTCATATTCAAACGTGATGACACATGTTTTGATACCACGGCATTAAAAACTAAACCTATTTGCACCCGCAGTTAGATATAATTCATATTCTTACTACTACTTACTGTAAACAAGTTCAGAAAAACTCCCTGAGCAGAAACCAACAATTGATAAACACCTTATTTCTGTTTCACCGTTTTGTTTTCATTAGCTATGCTCGCTCTCTTTACTTAATCCCTGTGTAACTCACCCACAGCTACTCTCTCTTTCACTTTCTCATAGTATGTGATGTAACAATAACGTGTATTATATCATTTTGAAGCATGACATTGTTTTTGAATTGATTTTGGTGTGTTGTTTTTACTTGCGCTCTAATATCCTTTCTAGCTCTCCAACCATGAATTTGATGCTAACGCAAGGCCTGCGTGATGTTTTTATCTTTGCACATGCTTTATATTTTTCTGCTTTTCTCTCTCTCTGCAGCAAACTCTTCATGAGAAGTGGGATGAATATCGGTTGCTGATGGTGCAGGAGCAGAGGCTTGTTCATGGTAAGAAATTACACAATTTGTATGTTAGGTTATGTCAGATTATTTTGTTTCTTCTAGACAATTTTCTCTTAGTCAAGGCTGCTTTTGGTGGTTTATAGAACTTAAAAAAAACAGCCAATGAAAGAATTAAAACATGAAAAGGAGCCAGGCTTAAATCTTGTAATCGGTCTTTTTTTGTTTTTCTTTTTGGGTGTGAGTGATTTTGTTTCCGTTAAGTGATAAACCAAACTTTAAACTGGAAAAACAACCACGTTGTCAAAGAAAGGCCTCTCTCTCAGCCCACTTTGAAAAGTTTTCTCTTTGCCTGTTTATTCAGCGTTACATAACAGTCAAACTGGTGGTTTAGAACTCTCCTAACTTTGTTTTCACTTTTTCTTTAGGCATAGTGATGAGTGATGCTGCAGTCTATGAGTCCCTGGAGTCAGCAGGTGTTTACGGCAGCCTTGGCACACCCAGCCCTGCCGCCCAGCGAGCCCTCCGTTGCACCGGCAGCACCAGCAGCAGCGCCAGCTTCCTCAGCACGGCTACCGAGGACGACCCGCTCTACCAGACCTGCTTGTACCAGACAGACGGCTGCGTGGACACGGACAAAACCAGCGCGGACAAAAAGAAAGAGACAAGGCCGAACCGTCTCCGACCAGCTAGCGAGCTCTTCACGTCAGCTAAGACGCAGCTGACCCGCAGCGCCAGCACTCGCAGCTACATGAAGGGATCTTCATCATCGTCGTCCACCTCGGGGGAGAAGCAGGGAGGCTTCAACTCACTGCAGAGGAAACCCAAACAGAAAAGCTTCCGCAGGCGTCTCTTAAAGTTTATCCCAGGATTGAACAAACCGCTGGAAGAGGAGGAGAGCAAACTATGAGCAGCACTGAGCTCTAAAGACTTAAATCAGCAGAGACTGTAAAAAACATCAAATGCCAAAGAAAAGAGTGCACACAGCCCCAAAGAGAGAAGAGACCAAAGTGTAACAGAGCCTCAAAGCTGTACATAATTTTTGTTTCCATTTGTGTAATTTATTTATTTATTGTTAAATGTCTCCGGTTAATGTTCAAAGTGAAGGATTTTTCTGTTTTTTACTGCATGCACCACCTTTTGTTTGACCCTTTAGGAAATTTCGGCTCTGTTTGATCCTGTTTTTATCCCAATTCTTAAAAATAAAATGTCGTTTTCAAACTAAACTGTTCATTATTTTGTGTGGATCTTTTGAGAAAAGCTGTTTTGTTTCATGAGCCACAACATTTTGTGGGATCTGTTCCTGCCAAACTGAAATTAGCACTCAGCCCTCGAGATGTGCAACTCAGTCTGCTTGTGATTTCCGCCGCTGGATCGGTCCAGCTTCACGTGATACTTTTAAACATAGCATGTCTTTACAGATCCTCGACTCGTCCTCCATTATCACACGAGGTTTTGAGGTTAGTGTGGTTGGGAATGGCTTGAGGCTTTTTGTGCTGCAAGGTATCCAGAAAGGAGGCTGTTGTGTCAGCTCTTACACACTGTATTGTTGGGAGAAGAGAGGAATGTGCGGAGAAAGGCATGACCCAAAATTCCAAACACAACCGCTTTCTTTCAGCTCCTGCAGACCAATGTCGAGTCCTCCTCTTCCACGCTCCCTTATTCCCATGGCTGCTTCAGTTGTCTGAGATCTCACTGTGTGTGTGTGTGCGTGTGTTTTTGTGTGTGTGTGTGTGTGTGTGAGTTTGGGCGGGGGTTGCTCACAGTCTTTTCATTCCTGGCTCCCAGCTGACCCATGAGGTCATGGTGGTCACTCTCTCCATCGGCTGTGCTGCGTTGATCCCTTTTGTCCTCCACGTTTGGAGCGTTGATGATGGTGAGCGATGGTATGTGACCATGTGTTGGAGCCTCTCCGTGCCTTCCTCTGACTGCTGAGAGCACTGAAGGAGACGCAAGTGGAGGGTTGGGGGGTTGGATGGGACGCTGACATAAGGGCTTGTTGCTGCAGCTCTGACGTGGGTTTCTGAATGCATAACGAGGGGGTAATTATTCAAGATGATGGGCCACTAAAAACAGAGTGTGAATGGGCCTTTAACAGTGAGCCCAAACAAGGAGGGTACAGTTCAGTAATTACCCCTGTGGGACGTTAGTTTGAGGGGACAGCGCCTCTTTTGATTCATTAGGAGCTGAATTTGTTTTGTCTGTGCAGCAGAATGTTTGAACTGCAGACAGAAATCAAGCTCTGTGTTGAGCAGTTTCCCTTTTTTTATTTTAAAGAGAACTGACCTTTAAGTTTGTTATTTTTGGTGAAACTTTCCGCAGCCTTAAGAAAGCTAAAAGATTTTCTTTAAAGATTCTGAACAAAATTTAAAATATAAAGAAGTATTTTTATTTATTTATTTGTGTGTTTATTTGTTTGTTTATTTATTTTAAATTAATTAATTAATTAATTAATTAATTTAGTCTAAAAGGCATGTGCACAAAACAAACTTATTTCTATGATAGTGGCTTTAAACAGCAAGATTTTTTAATCATGTATGGATCTGCTTACTGTTTTTATGAGATGTTAAAGTTAAAAAGGTGATCCGAAATCACAATACGTAAGTCATCATATCCAACTGAATATTAAATTTAGTCCAAAGTCTTTAAAACCCACAAAATCATGAAAAAATGTGGGCAAAAAGTGGCAACCAAGTTTTAACTCTTAAGGATGGAAGCGTGCTGTGAGGACAATCTGTTTGGTGTTGATTGCAGTGACACCTTTGGTCAGAATTGGTAGTGTTTTTCCCAGAATAAAGACTCTGTTTCCCATGAGTACCATCACCAACTGACTGAGCCGCAAGGACATGAGTCCTACCAAAGCAAACTTTGTGAACTTTTTAGTGTAGTTAGTTTAGTTGTAGTTTAGTTACTGTCTGTAACGTGTAACGTTAGCGAATCCTTGTTATGTCCTACCAGGAGCTCATCTACCAACTCCAACCTCACCAAGCAGAGCTAACTTAGAATGAACAGGAAAATGTATCAAAGTGAGATTATTTCAAGACCATTCATAAACTCCTCACAGGGCCTTTAGGTGCTGGTAGAAAAATGTGATAAAGATTTGCAAATGAATGAAGATTTTTCCTGACCACTCTGGCAACAACAATGGTCATTTCAAAAGATGCTTTTGCCAAGACGCCCCATTCACAAAAGAAATCCATCACAACTGCATTTTCCTTCTTTGTGACAAACATCTGCAACTGACCTTTTGTCTCCCTAAACTTTGTGCTGCTTATGTAGTCAATCATTCAGTTCCTCAGTGGGCAGACATCACAAAGATACTCAGCTCCTCTGGGAACAAAGTCATTTAAATTCATCACTCAATTTCTTCAGAGCTCCAGAAATGTCTCAAACTTAAACTCTCTGTCAGCCTCAACTGCTGGACTTTCAGTCTGAGACACTGTCGTTGTACTGGTTCAGTTGTGTAAACGTCTGTTGATGAGAAACAAACTCAGAGAAGAGGAAGCAGAGCGGCCGGTGGAACAAAGGGGAGCCACTGTGGTGTAACTGCTCAGACCAGAGAGTTATTTCTCAAACACAGCATGCGTCATGCTTCTGATAGGCCATTAAATGCGTGTTCATGCTGGTTAAAGAAGAAGTGTTGTGACTCTTACGTTTACAGTGTGTGTGCAGAAATGACACCAGACAAAACCTCAAAGTTCAGTCACACGCAATAAACCAACGTGTCTGAAGACAAATATCAAAAAAGGAAGTTTTCTTGTTATGAGGCATGGGCTGCCTGTGTGGCAGTTTGTGTCTGATAGAGGGATAGGAGCCTGAGTGGGCTGTCAGGGTGAAGGATGTGGGTGTCAAATGTGCCGGAAATCCGCCATAAAGATAAGACAACGAGCCATGAGCTGACTGTCAGGCTTGAAAAGGAAAAAAGCATCATATGCTTATCTCAATATTTGCCTTGCTGAATTTGTGTTTGACGAAGAGAAAGCAAAGGCAACTAATAAAAAACGGACGGCTACCCAGAGAGAAAAGAGAAGTTATTTAAGCAAAATTTAAGGTCAAATGCTACAAATAAAAGATTGTTGCTGCAACCACATAGTCCAAGACTTTAAAAAGTTTTGTACATGCAGATCTGATGAAAAGAGGATTAATCAGCATTACAGCAAAACTGCAGTATCTGAATGCAAATTAACACTTTGCAATCTAAAGCTAAGATAAATCCTCGATTTCCCAGCAGCAGCAGCAGCAGCAGCAGCAGCAGCAGCAGCGAGGTCATACCTGAAAGGTTACATTGTCTCTGTGGTTTTACAGCCTCTTTCCTGAAGCTGCTGCTCATAATTTCCATCTAACAGCTTGTTTACAGACAGCTCAGTGATGTAGTCAAAGTCTCTCAGGGAAGGAAGTGGACAGCTGCGTGTTTTACTAACCACTGGATATAGTTAATAAAAAGTTTTAGGGTAGCTGGGAAACTAAAAACACTTTTAGTTTACAGTCTGTTAAGAAGATTCACAAGATTCAAAAATAGCAGCTTACAGAGAAACTAGAAAGAGTTTCTACTCCTGCACAAACACCAATCCCTACCAAAGCTGTGGATGTTTTAAAGGAAAGGAAGATTTCTCTACTCTTATTTGTTTTGTGTATTTCTTTCTTTCTGATTTTAGCCTGGAGGTTCCCCAGTTTGAGAAAATAAGAGTGTCATGTCGTGCATGGTTCATCCACCGAGCAGTTCGAAGCTACATTTGAAATAAAATCTGACAAAAGTGGTTTTGTTAAATGGCAAACACACTGCCAGACATCTCTGCAATCTGATCCAGCCACAGACAGACCTAAAGAGAAGATTATTTGAGTAGAGTCTTTGCAAGCAGTAAAATAAAAAAAAATAGTCTAAAGGACATAAAGGCTATACTTTAAATCTGAAAAAGAGGCAACCAGAAAATGCTACAGAGATGCTTGCTTAACAAAACTGGTTAAAGGTTAATAAAGAGTGGAAAAAAAGCATAAAACTGACTCATATTACGCTTCTGCCACTGCATGGGAATCCCTGAGAGAGAGATGTGTACTGCTTTCCCCACAGAATTGACATCCACTCTGGCAGTCTACTATTTTTTCTCCATTAAGTGGGCATCCAAGAGGCAGTGCATCACATTTTTACCACAGGCCCCTTAGAAAGCAAGGTATCTTTGAAGAAACTACATTATGTTTCCTTCACTTAATTGAATGGTAAAGGGACTGTGTGCATACAACACGTCTAGCGTATTACCTGACGCACTTTTAAACTGAAATTCACAATCATCTTATCACACAATGTCACAGGGGATCCTCGGGTTTAACTGTTTTGCCTAAGGACACTTCTGCATGGGGACAGCAGGACCAGGGATTGAACCCCCAACCTAGAGGTAACTGGCTTTACCACTGGGCCACAGCACCAAACTAAACTGCATTTTCGAGAGCTTTCCACAAGACTTTCTTCACCAACAGGCCATGCTCTGCAGCATTGATCCCATTCTCTACTCCTTCACAACATTTATCAGATTTAATTGCACCCATTAGTGAGTTGCATCATGCTTATTACTGTCATCTGCAATTTTTATAGCCATGATCAGTTTTTGCAGCCACTTCCTATCATAGCCTCATCATATGTTAATCTAAAGTTACATAGTAAGACCTTGAATAACCTCTCCCACCCAACAACCACACAGTGACGCACCCCCCCCCCCCCCCCCCCCCCACACACACACACACACACACACTTATAGACTTCTTTCCTGACAGGTGTAAGTGTCTATGTCATTGAATCTGCTTTTTCCCCCTTTACAGCTCAGATGTCACTTAGTCATGACCGTTCAGGAACAGCTGATATCTAGCTAAATGTAAAGATGAATGAATGAAACACTTTTTTTTTAACATTTAATGGCCTTTTGGAGTTATATCTATGTTACATTTTTGGAGGCTTTCACTTCATTTAGAGTATACTGATGGTTTCTTCAGGATGTCAAACATGTAAATGTTGTTTGCATAGCTCGGGTCTGCCGGCAGTTGTTGTATAACAGTCCATAGATTGAACGTTAAGTCGCTGAACAGGTTCCCGTTTTTCATAATGGTTTTATGATGCTTTAGAACAAAAAGTCAGATAAGGAACCACCTGCTGCTTCCACGCTATGATCCACCCTTTTACATAAACACACACCAGCATATTATTACCTGTGGGCTGCTCGTTTCACACACTATTGGGTATTTGAATCCTGCAAAAGAATAAGTTATTATTTCAATAGATTTTCCCTCAGATGATGGTTGTTAACCCTATAAACCCTTTAACATGCGTATCATACTTAATACATGAGTTTCAAAGACCTCTGTGTCATCAACATGAACAATAGTTTCCTTTAAAACCTTTTTTACAAAAATTAAAAAAGCATTCTATCCCCTTGAGGATTATCATTCCCCTACATGCAGCTGAATCTCTCAGAAAATTACACACACTTTTTTCTTCCAGGATAATCATTCATAAACAGAATAACATCTAAATTGTTACTTTAAAAAAATTATATAAGTATTTTCTGCATTGAAAGAATGCATATTTGCTAGACTGCCCAATATGTCCAATGTGGTTAAAAAAAAACTGAATCATGAAGAAAATTATATAGCAATATTTTTGTGTGGATTTTGTTCAAAGGGTTAGTAAAAATCTCAGCTCCAAATAAGAAAAAAAAAAGAGGAATTTTCTTGTTATTTTTTGATGAGTCAGGCTTTACAGGGTTAATGTTAATTCATTATTTTCAGCCTCATAGTGACTGGTTCCTTGTTTGAAATAAGCTAACGAAGTACTTCTACTTTGTGCCCTCGCCACTTTCAGCTATCGTATCCAAAGCATAAGAGGACTCTGATCACAAGACAACATCCCCGATCAACATTCAGAGAAACTGGCATATATGAAGTAAGTTAAATAAAGGGAATTGTCCAAAAGAAGTCTTTAATAGCATTATAATTTGACAAACCTGCAGTCTATCAGATGATGACAGGTTTTCATTGTAGCAAAGCTCAGGTGCGTCTTAAGACAATGTGCTCACTATCTTTCGACATTATTTATATATATTAAACTTTCAAACATTAAAAAAAAATTACATATTTTTTGATTGCTTGGAAGTTACTTAATACTAAACAACCAATAATAAGACCATACAACTTTGTACTGTATGTATTTCAATGAAAAAAAATACTCAGGTCTTTGGTTCAATAAGGAAAGGCAAGCTAACTTTTAACACATTCAAACTTTGCATGCATGTTGATTTTGACACCCCCCCCCCTCTTGTTTCATAAGCAGCTAAAACATCTCACAGGAGCTTTGACAATTCAAGGTTTTTTGTAATTTCATAGAAAATAAACAGATAATTTTCCCGTCTCACAAGCCTTAGTTTCTTAAAAAAGCTAAAATTAATATAAAGGAATCAGAAATTGAAATGGATATCATATAACATAACATATCTAAAGGGGAAACATGGTTTTATAAAACCTCTGGTAGCTGTGAGTATGTGGACAGAGTGTGCAGACGAAGACAGAAAGTTCTGACATACAATGGCAGGAAGTGTCATGGGGTGATAACTCCTGTCTCAGTGCTGCTGCAGCTTGAAACCGTTTCCCTGGAATTTAAACACCAAAATATTTTGATATAACGTCACTTTGGTACAAAACACAGACCCGCTGAAACTATACGTTTCTGCTGCTATCTAGACAAACTTGCAGATCTTTAGGCACCCACACTTTGACAGAAAGTGAGCGGCGAAAGTAACTTCTTCCTGTCTCCAAAGGGGGGAAATGCTCTGGATCAGCCTGTTCTGACGTCTTTCTTTTTCTTACTAGGGGACTCTGAACAAATGTGATCACCACATCCTCATTGACAGAACAGCCCAGCAAAGTACAGCATATTGTCTTCATCTCCCAAATGAAATCAGCATGCCTGTCTCAAAGCTGCAGAGCCGTAGCTTCAGGAATGCCGTGAGCTGCCGTGTTTGTCTAAGAGAAAGGAAGTTGACTCATTGGAGCTTTTCAAGATCCAGCTCCTGGAAACAGAAAGGATGGAGTCCAGAGATAATGTACCATGTTCCCAGAAAACGTTATGATAGTAATTACCTTCAGTATCTCTGTTCTGAGGAAAATGACATCATGCTGTCATTCATGGATGTCAAATAACATTAAAACTGTCCCAAAGCTGATATGAGGTTTGGTCTCAAATGATTTTGATTGTCTGAAAAGCATGTGGCTACAATCTACATGTTTCATTTCACACTCTTCAAACACACTCCCTCTCTGCCCACACGCGTACATCTTCAAAGTCTTTCACTCGTAATCCAAGAAGGTAGAGATTACTCATTTGCGGTTGTGATGAGCTACACTCACACTTTATTTACATATCACATGATGCTGCTGAGGGGGACTTTGACACGCGAATGACGACTATGGCAGAAGGCGCTCTCAAAGTTGTGATATTACCATGCCAAAAAAAACAAGATATTATTTTAATTATTTTAAGTGTTGAAAAAATGAGGAAGTTTGCCTGTCTAGTCTGTTCGTGGTTTCTTGTCTGCATCTTCTCTTTTTTTCTATTTATGCTCTGAAATCCAATGATTACATAAAAACATCTTTTTGAATTTTCCACAGCATGTGCAGTTATTTCAGAGCTAAAGTTTTGATACTGCTGAATTCAAAACTTCTCCCTCAGTTTAATCTTTAACACCTTTAGACTTGTAATTTTCATATGACTCATAGTTTCATTATGCAGTACCAGAGCAGCTTTTTGAGCTAGTTTCAGCACCAAAAACAGACAGCGACTGTACTCTGCATGCTGATGAGACTGGGGAATTCACTGTGATCTGCAAAGAGACCAAACATAAGCACAGTGGGGCAAAGCTATTATCCATTTCCAGATGAATGGCAGCTGTGGTTTTAACAGCTGACATTTCTCTTTCACCCTCCACAAATTTTCTGAATCCCTGTGCAATACTGACAAGCCAGGCTTTGTATTGTTTGGGGATTTCACTTGCATCAGTGCAATCAACCCCAGAGTGAACAGAACTCTATAAAGTCCCTCTGCTTTCTCTGAAACAGCCCGCTCCTGACCTTGAACAGGTCCAGGAAACTTTGAGACAATAACACCACTACGTCGTTCATGGACTGTTTCTGGAAAAAACAAGAGGAAATTCGTTGAAGAAAAAAAAAAGTTTAAGGATGAAGAGAAACCAAAGTCAGCCAAGAGCCAATATGAGTGAGTCACTGATGGCAGCTGTCCCAGGCCTGGAAAGGAATCAAAACAAAGCAGCCCACAGCAGGCGGCGGGCAGGCCTGTGGGGAGATGAGGGCTGCAGAGAGTTCCTGGAGATGTTCAGTGCTGACTCCTGGCTTTCTGAAATGACCAAGTGTTTTGGGCCTTGTGCAATGTTTCCTGATCATTTTCCTGTGGGACATGGGAAGAAATAATCCCATACCTCGTCAAGCCTGTTCCTGAAAAAGTGCGGAAATGACCACAGCAACAAGAAAATACCCAGAAAACCAGAAACCAAGAGACGCAAACTGAGGTGTTAATTCCTGTGACCTTACATATGAGGTCACTACTTCCAGCTCCTGCCAGAAATGTTCAGTTTGTTTTGACTCTGGCACCCCCTGTGGACATAGTATTAAACATATAGAATAATAGTTCTCATCTGCTTTGTCAGCAAGCTTTAATGCCTATTACAATAGCTAAGTAAAGCTAGCTGAATATGAAGCGCAACTGCCAGCTGCTGTTAGCCTAGCTTAACAGCAGCAGACAGGAAACAAATGCAAACATGTACTCCACCTTTTTCCAAGGGGGACAGATTATTATTATTTTAAAAAATAAAATACCAAAAAAAAAAGCCCTGATGTGTTAAAAAGTTAACTAGTTAGCTATCAGTGTGCTAACCAGCAGCTACCTGTTGCACCCATAGTCTATCGTTGCACCACATTCAGCTAACTCGCATAACTCCTGTCAATTTTCCCTCTGACTTTTCTCACAGGATGACATGTAAAAATATTTTTTGCTGAAGTCCCTTAAAGTACCAGATGTGTGTATTTTTTTTTCTCTGGTGTTTTTCTTAGTGATTTAAAGTCTATAGTTCGCACCTGAAACAGTATTTTGTGCCCACAGATTACCCATCACTGGGCCTCATAATGAATCTAACCCTGGTCCAGCCCAATGTGTGTGTGGCCCAGTTTATGTGGGCAGTAGATGAGGGAGGAATGTGAGAGTAGGAGGGCTCAAAGGGGGACATTCTTGTGACCTACAAACGGACGACAGAACAGATTTTGTGCTCTCTGGTGACAAAGACAAGCATGGAGGCAGAGCTCATTATCCAAAAAGTGCTGTGATGAAATCTCTGATGACAGCAGAGCCAGGTCTGCGTCATTTTGGTTTAATGTAAGCTTGAAGTGAAATTACTGTTAAACTCTGACGCACAAATTAACATAGGTACTGAATATTAAATATGGAGCTGCTGGTTCAAAGCTCCAACACTGCCGCTTGAAGGTACAACTACTTCAGAGATTTTTCCTGTTTATCCACATGCTGATATTTATGTGGAATATACAGCTCTTCAATTTTACACTATTCATTGTTTCTTAATTTTGTTAATTGGACTTTATAATCAACACCTTTAGGTAGCATTTAGCATACTCTATATGTATCTAATGTTGTTCATTTTCAGTTCAAAAGTTATATATATCTTTTGACTCTCGGGAACTGTTTTGGTTTTGTTTGACAATGTGTTTATTTTGCTGTTAAGTAGTATAAAACATATTTCCCTTCGTGATTACTGTTATTTGCTCCTTTATTATTTATTTCTTACTTTTTTTACTTTTATTTTTCTTTTGAGTTTTTCTTTTATAATTCCAAGATGAACCAAACAACCACTGACTGTTAAAAGTATTATTTCTAAAATCACCAACAGCTGTTATTTAGCCAAATACTACCACAATCATACACCACTTGTATTTTTGAGATAAGGTGAAGGACTGATCCGTCCTTGCGCTCAATATTCAATGTACAGGGATGCTGCTGCCCTCTAGTGGTGAATCCTCTCAGAAATTTTGTGTGTGTGTGTGTGTGTGTGTGTGTGTGTGTGTGTGTGTGTGTGTGTGTGTGTGTGTGTGTGTGTGTGTGTGTGTGTGTGTGTGTGTGTGTGTGTGTGAGCGCGCGCTATGTTCATATGGATATGAAAAGTGAGAGCAGCCCTGTTTAGCCATTTAGACAGAGTTTAGGAATAACACTTGGAAATACGGAATAATAAAGTGAAGAGTTGTTAAAGGAGCTTCATTGTGTTTATTGTTTGTATTGATTTTAACAATTGTAAAGTGTCTTTGAGTTCTTGAAAAGCGTTACATAAATAAAAGTTATTATTATTATTATTATTATTATTATTATTATTATTATTATTATTATTATTATTATTATTATTTTAGTTGTTGTTGTTGTTGTTGTTGTTGTTGTTGTTGTTGTTGTTGTTCACCTTTCATTTTTTCTTGTCTTAAAGACTTACTTTGACTTTGGAGAGGTCAATCATATTTCATCGGGGGACATTTCCTGAATAAAGTTAATCTATTTATCTTTCATTTCAGATTCCTATAGTAGAGGAGAATGGGGTTGGTCACCATAGACTGTATATAGAATGGACAACATGGTTTGGCCTTTTACTATTGAACGGTTTTGAAACCAAAAGTCTGCGCAGTAGAGACTATGAGGGAGTCTGAGACCTGAGTGGAAGCGGGTGATAAAATAATTTAATTATTTTCTTTCGACAGTCTAATCTTTTCCTTACTCTCCTTCCCGATGTATTTTATTATTCCCGAAAAAACTACACATGAACGGCAGCTGTCAGTTATTATTAAACGAGACATGAAACCCCGTTTTAACCTCTAATAACTAATAAAAAAAAAAGAAACATTTCAGAAAAAGGAGGACTTGAACACAATGCAGCCCAATAATATCTAAATATCACCACAGCATACGGATGTGAGAAATATTTCTAAGAAGTGTATTGATTTTTTAAGTTTGACCACAGCCCACCTGGAATGAATTGAGAGGCGGAGTTTTTGAACTATACTGCAGCCGGCCACCAGAGGGAGCACTTTTTGTGGCGACCTCAGTTTGAGCCAGGCAAGTTTTTTTTTTTTTTTACCTCTTTGTCACAATGAGTTGGAAAATGGGTGGGGTGCATATTTCCAACACCTTAAGCTTCAATTTAATTTTGGAATGACTATTGAAAGATGTTTTGATGATGAGCTATTCACACTACAGTAAAAAGTGTGTCAGCTAACCCCGTTCTCCCCTGAATATTTATGTGTGCTTTGATGGATACAGGTAAAATGTTTCCCCTCCCAGGGAAAATAGGGACTTGTAATTGCAGGAAATGCACTGTTATTAATGGCTGTATTGTGCCTTTCTTTGTTAGAGCCTAAATAACACACCTGAGTTAAAAACCAGGATATATAATGATATTTTTAAAACCTGCTATTTTCTTCTGGAAAAAGAAAAGTGGAGTTCAGTTCAGCTTTATCATTTTACCCGATGCTGTTATTTTGTCTGTCTGTTTGAGAAGCAGCTTGAGCAGCATGGTTGTATCTATGATAGGTGTAATATAAAGTGGAGCTGAGTTGAACATTCAGGTATATTTCTTTTCAGTCTTTACAATGTTCTAACTAATGCAAAAGCTATTTTAGCCATTTTAATATTTAACCTAACAAAGAATTTAAATGTTTGCATGTGGTATATTTTTTACTTTTTCCATGTTTTACAGCACATTCAATCTCTCCTTATTGTTCATTTTCAAACTAGTGCATTAGACTGGAAATCTCCCACAAAAACAAATACAGCCTTTACTAGTTTATCCATTCTAAGTTACTGTAGAAACATAATGGTGCAAGATTACAGACTCTGTTAAAGGAAACCTGCCTCTGATGTTGGTGCATTATTATATATTTATTATATATTATTATATGGTGCATTCTTTGTTTATATAAACAAAATTATGTTTATGTTCAATCATTTATTCATAATTTAAACAGACTTATGAATATTATGTGCCATTTCTACCAAAGTCAGCTAAAACCCTGCACACTGTGCCTTTAAATTCACAAGTAATGCGCCTCTTTTTTACCACCAGATGGCACTTGAATAGTTTTTCCTCTGTTGCAAACATCAGCAAAATCTGAGAAGTCTGATGTGACCAGAGAGATAAAGTTAAGGATATCACTTTCTTCTGTGCTTAAGTGTCTGACAATAAATTGTCACACAGCACATGATCTTGAACCTGCTGTCACGGGATATTAGAACATCCCTGCTAGGCACATTAAGACCAGCATAAAGGATAGTGAACGCAGCATGTGATTAAATCCACGTGATGTGTCTGTATAATATCAAATGTATTTATATGTGATGATGTCTGATCCTCTTTTCATTTGAAACTGGAAAGTGGAACCTGATAAGGACAGTGTTGACCTCAGCCTGGAGGAGGAATGTGGGAGTGACAGAAAGCATCTCACATGTTTAGAAGGGAAAAAAAAGAGGAAGACTCTCACAGAGAGGCCCAGTCATGTTTTCGTCATGGGCACAGCAGCTTCTGCAAACGTCCTTTTCTGTGAATTTGGTTTTATTGAAACCTAATCCCTTATGTGGTATATAAGAAGGGTAAAAAAAAAAACCCTTCAATTTTTTCTTCTGATTTTCTCTGATTTCTCATCTCTGTTTCATGACAGAAGGCATACTTTTCCATAAGGCATCTATTGTATAATTGTTATGTGATAATACTGTTTCTGCTTTGTTAAATACACAAGTAATTTCCCTATTGGAGAAATACAAACCAGGACAAATTCAGGGAAACACACATGTAAATAAATGTATAGAAATAATGAGTAGCGCTTTCATGCAGGAACCAGACAAATGAAGAAATGATGCCCATCTTAACAGTTACTACTGTACATCTCAACCTAGAGAAGCACCCATGAGAGAATTTTGAGTGATGTGTTGAGCATTTTTCTCTCAGGTTTAAAAGATATTTGCAGATACAAAGTTAAAAAATGATTCAATTTTTATTGCAGTCCATCAACAAATGTTGGACACAATGTTGTTAATTCCACTTTGCAGCCATTAATGGATTTGTAGTTTGTATTGAATGAATTATCTCAATATATGTTATCATATTTGATAAAGTTAATACATGTGTATCTTGAAAACGCCATTTGAAAATAACTCCCACTGTAATGCAACTTGAACATCATTCAGAAGTCTCTACATCAACTCTGCAAACAGTAAACACGAGATGTATATGACCTATAAAATATACATATATATCTTCACATATGTGTAAACACATGACTTCATATCATGTTACGAGGGTCCAAAGAATCCACCCCCTTCACATCCCATAAAACCATCAGTGACCCTTGGCAAGAAGAAGTCAGTGGGCACAAAGGGGCCTGTTTGAACCCGATCGCCCAGTGCTGGAATTCCCTCTTAGTGGAGATGATATTTGGGTTGCAGGGTAAAGGCTGTATCAGGCACAAATTTATCTACGGTAAGTTTTAAACAGCAGTACTCAAAGGTGGACAGAAAAGGCAGGTGTTGCTATCAGGACTCACATTGACTTTGTGCAGTCTTAAGTCACTGTTCGGGGTACATGCAAAGGAAAAAAGCTCACCATAAACATGTTTTATCTGTTGAGATAGCATGCACAATGCAATACATTTTTATTTTTTAGAATGATTTAAATCAGATATATCAGAAGAATTAAAGACAGATATTCTACTTTATGTGATTTGGGATAACAATAAAGACTTGACCATTATCTTAATTCTCCAAGTTAAAACTATCTTTGGCAGTTAGGTCTCAAACAAGGGACCAACTCTGACAGTGGCACAACTCTGTATCTGCCATGTTGACTTAGTTTACAGTGATTTAAAGTGCCATATTACTTGTTTAGGCTTTAAAACATGTAATTATTATTCTACAGTTTTCAGTAACAAAATAAAAGAAAGACAGAAAAAAATGACAGCAGATCTGTCATATTTCAAGTTAAAACACTTTTTAAATGAATCTTTTAGCTGTAGTCAGGTAACTGCTAGTGTTAGCATTTAATTGCTTAGGTTACAAGCTTATTCCATGCCTAAGATAAGTCTGAAACCTTATACAACCATTTGAGAGTGCCTTAATTATACAAATTAATGCTGTAGATTCCAAGTTAATAAAATTTTAGCCACACATTTCCTACTTAGCTACCAATTTAGCTAAAGTTATGCTAGGCTATGATTGTGGTTGAGTGCTTAGTTAGCTGTTGTGTTGTTTATGTGTGAGAGCTTCTTCAAAAAATGTCATTCCACTCTGGAATACAGCCTATCATCCCTCTGTATAAAGACCTAACGGCTTATTTCCCAGATGGTTTTGTGTCAGCCACAAATTAAGTGGCAAAAGTAAGCTACAACAGTGGTTGAATGCTAACAACCCCTGTCATCTGATGTTAGCTAGCACTTTGTCTGATTCGTTCATTCATCTTTTGTATGATCATCCTGTTCAGGGTCACAGCAGGTGGCTGCCTATCCCAGATGTGTGTGTGTGTGTGTGTGTGTGTGTGTGTGTGTGTGTGTGGAGGGGGGGGGGGGGGTCACCCTGGACTGGTCAATCACAGGGCTGACACATGGCATGGAGACAGACGACCTTACACGCGCACACTCACACCTACAGGCAATCTTTTTGAACTGTGGGTAGAAGCCAGAGTTCCCAGAGAGACCATGCAAACCGGCCAGCAGGCGAACCAGGATTTGATCTTGTGACCTTCTTGCTTTGAGGCTGCAGTGCGAACCGTTGCACCACTGTGCAGCCCCATTTTTTCTGATTCTGTATCTTATTTATTTTTGAAAAACAAGACAACGTCCCTCCAATTTTTTTATTTAGATCTAAACTAAAAAACTGGTGCTGTGAATTTTAGCCTCCCAGTACTTATTTGCAGTTGTTATGGTAGCTTGGAGATATCTGAATGTTAACAGTGGCTGTTTCTCTGATGATAGCAAATAGGTTATTAGTTATCATAACATCTGAACAGTAGCACAATACAATATCAGAATTTTAGCTTCCTACCTTGAGCAATAACAAGGAAAAGCTGCTTAATATATTAGAATGAATAATGTGAATAAAAGCTTATGTGCAAACCAACACTGATCAAACAGAAACTGATTTAAACAGTGTATTTGTCCAGAATTAGAACTCAGCTGCAACTGTCTGGTGGAACTGAAACACTTTGTTATCAGCATCCTTGCAAAGCTAATCTCCCTCATGGCTCCCCCACAGCCCTTCTGAGTTTTTAATGGGATGTTAAGCCGATGAAATCTCAGTGTACAGCATGTTTGGACTGAAGAACTGGGAGGATTTCTCCACAATGACAAACATCTTCTCAGCTCAAAAATAGCCCCCTGGAAGAGCAACAGGTGGTGGGTGGAGCTCTGACCATTCACATGCTATAATGCATAACAAGTACATGTGTGTGCATGTGTGTGCATGTGTGTGCATGTGTGAGAGCAGTTGCTGCATGTAAAGGCCACATTTATTGCATATGTTACAACTGTGTCCAATCACACAAACACACATGCACGCACGCACGCACGCAAACACGCACACACACACACAAACACACACACACACACACACACACACACACACACACGCACACACACACACACACGCACACACACACACGCACACTGTAACTTTGACCTTTCTACAAAGTCCTTAAAGTTCTTTCCTTTTATCCAAAACTGCATTCAAGATTGTACTGATGTCACAAAATGAGCCCGCAGATCAGACAGCCAGTAACATCAGTTTCAATCACAGAGGCCCAGTCAACATGGGTATTACATTACAGATGCCCAGTTCATTCACAGAAAACAAAAACACTTCAATGGAAGACTACAAATGGTGCATCAAGAGCCAAAAATCTGTATCAACCAAGAATTTTGTCTTGAAGCTGATGAAGGCGACCATGAAGGCTAGCTCATTCTACTCCTCAGAGGATAACCTTGGAAAGGCAGCATGCTGAAGGATCACAGTATGGATCACTGACAAACAACTGAATTGCTGACACCATAAGAGCAGTTTTTTAATCACTAGTTCAACCTCATGTGTATGTAGTGGGCTTCCTCTGCAGCGTATTATGAAAATCCCTCTTTCGTGTATGTACGCAATAGAGTTATGACTGACATTTAGGTGCAATGAACACATCATAAAAGTGGGTTTAGAAATAGTTTCAGGGTCTGTCTGTGTGTCAGAGTATGTTTCTGATGGATAGTCAAATTATTATTTCTTCATCATTCATTTTTAAGTTTATCTCACATTATAATGAGCACAGACAAGAACTAGATATTTTTTATTTGTTTATTTATTTGGATTCCCATTAGCTACTACCAAGGTAGCAACTACTCTTCCTGGGGTCAACTCACACAGTTGACATCATTAAAAATCCAAAGCACAATTTAGAAAGCATAATAACAATTACAAATAACAGGCAAAATACAAAACCATGGACAATATTATAAATCAGATAATTTGAACAATCTGTACTGTACTGTACAACCACTAAAATACTAAACATGACAAAGCATAATGTCTCTACATAATAGTATACACTAACCATATAATGGAAGCATTACAATGATGACAATAACTGACAGTGACTGACAAATTCACATTAAGTACTCAATAACTATTGACATTATCATCATCATTATATTGACCTTTCTCCACACTATACTTGTGTGATCAACTAATATTTTAAGAGCATCTTTATGCCAAAAAATGGTTTATAATCTTTTTAAAAGCTGCTAATAAAAAGAATACCATTATCTGGTACTGCCTAATTAGGTAGCTTATTTGCCCTCTTTTCAACCCATCTTTTTCCATTTTTGTGCTAGCTGTACAGTTTTGTCTTTTTAAAAAAAAAAAAAAAATCCTCATTTGTTCTCGTAAGTGACAGGGACAGCAATTGTTTTATTTTCTATGATACATGTCAGATAAGATAAAACAAACTTTCAGCTGAAGAACAGAAATCATGCACGCACTCCTATTTATAGAAATCAAACGTCTGAACCACGACCATTTCCTGTTTGTAACCCACAATTCCACGTTATCAGCAAAACGTAACGCAAAAACAGACTTGTGAGAAGGTTGTAATACAGTTGTCACGGTGCCTGTTGTCCTTGTGTCAGTCCAATACTACCCGAAATAAAATTTAAAGTCGGTTTCATGCGGATTAGTTTAGCTTTGTGTCGGCGTGTGTGAGAGAGAGAGGGGAGGGAGGGAGGACAATGCTGTGGTTCTCTGCTGCATGCGCGTCAACGGAATCCCGTAGTGCGTCATTACACGTCTATTCTCTTGAACGCGCTTCGTGATTGGCTGGAGACTGGAAATCTCCCCGCCCACTACCCGGCCCTGTATGGAAACCTTCCCCTGACGTCATGGATAGAATACAGCTCATACTATAAATGTGTTGAGGAGTTTAGAGAACAGGGAGTGCAGATTTGCTTGGCAGCTCAGAGGATGACAAAGTGTCATTAGTGGAGTATTGACAGAAACACATGTAGAGGAACCGAAGAGGTAAGAATTATTTATGGTTTTAATTTTAATTTCAATTCAGAAACGTCTAACTTGAAACTCTGTATAAGTCAATATTTACATATGATGTGAATCTAACAGTAAACGGTATTATTCTATGTTTGTTGAGAAGAAATGAGGTGAAATCATCCTTTAATTGATATTTTAGATACGATTAAGTTTTATATAGTTCTTCAAAACAAGTGCACATGTCAGGTGCTTCCAGTGTGTAACATGTGCCTCTTGTAATAGTTGGCATTATGCCTGTTTGAAAGTTAACCCAACTCACTGTACCCTATTGGCATGTGCAGATCATCATATTTATTTTCAACAAATGCTTTTCTTATTTTGACATGTGTTACACAGATTAAAACAATAGCAAACAACAAAAAGAAAAAAAAGTAAAGTGCATGACAAATTAAATACAGCAATGAAATTTCCTGCATAGTTTTTATAAAGTACTATCTCTGCAATCGTTGCAATCTTCCAAGTAATGAACCATGACACATCAGCAAGTTTTTATTTTCCTCTCAAATGTACAGTTAAGTTTCTTCTATAGCAAGGGAATGTCATAGACTAGCAAACCAGACTTGCAAACTTGGTTTGGTGATATATCTCTAGTATTTGGCTATGGCGTGCTTTGCTTGCAGAAAGCAGTAAACAGTAATTTTCTTATTTGTCTTGCTTAGTTTGCAGTTTTCCGAATTATATTCCAAGGATGAATAGCTTTGAACACACTGCTAGTTTCACATATGTAATATGTGCAAAGGCATTTGCAACTTCCATCCAGAAAGTCTGAATGACAGGGCAGCCCCAGAGACAGTGAAAACAGATCATCATTTTTACTACTAATTACATCAAGTAAATACTGTATGTGAAACATGATTTAGATTATTTTTTTGATGATTGAGTCACAGTCAGGTATAGGTTGTCATGTTTTCTTGTAAATTAAAGATGCTTAAAAATTGCTTTGCAACTCAAAATGCATTTGGTAAGGTTGAACCTGGGAGGTGAGGCACCACACCCCAAAACAATCCCTCCCAAAACTGTGGCTCACTGTGGAGTTAAAGATTTTAAAATGAATATCATTTCTGAATCAAATATAATCCTTCTTCAGTATACATGTGAGCATACTGACTGACATGAACATGTATGAGACCCTTTTTGAAGCTTAGCGACAACATAGAAAACTTGTCCTGATATAATCTTACAGCACTTGAACTGTACACAAAGGAATTAACAAAAGGGTTGAGGCTCTTTTTTTAAAAAATTGCAATGGGTTTGGGGTTTAAAATGAGTCAAATAAATATGAAAAACAAGCTTAATTTGTGCTAACATTTCTGATGACTTCTTTTTCAGTCTCGCAGCCATGACATGCATCCACTCCCAGCATGGATCTCAGGCCTATGAGAACAGCGTTGGCAGCTCAGAGCTTCAAAACACAGACTTTATCTCCAAGCTGGCAGCTGATATGAGCAACCCGCGGGACCACCTCTCTGCTTCATCTCTGCCAAGCATTAGCTCCCTTGTGGACTCTCAGGCAGCTGAATTTGACGCGTATTCTTGCCAGTTTACGACAGCTCCTGCCCACGGTACTACGTCCTCAAGCCAAGAGACCCCATTCAAGTTGGACAACCTCCAGGTCTACGGTTGCTACCCTGGGGCATTTTCTCTAACCTACCCTGAAGAAACTGGGTCCCCTGCTGGGTCAGATTACTTTGGCAGCCCTGCATCCACCTCATCTCCTTCTACCCCTGGGTTCCAGCACACATCCACCTGGGACTCAGCATTTGGGCCATACTCACCCAGTCCAGGATTCTGGGCGACAGAGGAGATATCAGCACCACATGCACCCTCTTTCTTCACTTTCAGCTCAGGTTCTGTGGAGGATGTGTCTCATTTGGGTCAACCTCAGGATCCTTTCACTTTGGCTCACCCTCACTCATCTGCACTGACCTTCCCGGCCTTGGTGATGGAGCAAGCACAAAGTCTTGAAGGCTCCGACCATATGGATGGAGGCTTATCACCCAAGTTGAAAAGTCCAGGTGGGAATGATGGCTGCTGTGCTGTTTGTGGGGACAACGCCTCCTGTCAGCACTATGGAGTTCGAACCTGTGAGGGTTGCAAAGGGTTTTTTAAGGTAATATGGTCTGATTAATCCTTACAGCTTGGACAACGTTGGAAGACAAGGTGTCATCAATCTTGAAGTTATTTTGAGGATAACTCTTCTTTTTTATTTTACAGCGCACTGTCCAAAAGAATTCCAAGTATGTTTGCCTCGCCAACAAGGACTGCCCAGTGGACAAGAGGAGGCGCAATCGATGCCAGTTCTGCCGTTTCCAGAAGTGTCTAGCTGTTGGTATGGTGCGAGAAGGTCAGTCAAATGCAGATTTACAGTGGAAGAACTTTTTAACACCGAACTTAAACTAACAGCCTGTGCCCTCATGTTTCCAGTCGTAAGAACTGATAGCTTGAAAGGACGAAGAGGCCGCCTACCATCCAAGCCTAAAATTGTTCAGGATGTGGCAACAGCTGTGTCTCCTGTAAGCATGATCGCGTCACTCGTGAGGGCCCATATTGACTCAAACCCTGGCGTCGGCAAAGTGGACTACTCCAAGGTAAATAAAATTAGGAATTAATTCTTTGGGAATGTTTAATTAAGATTGTTGCATCATTTGTAATATCTCTACTGTCTGCATTTTCAGTACGAAGAGACAGAGGTCAGTCCAAACCAGAAGGAGGACGCAAGCGACATAAAACTTTTTTATGACTTACTCACAGCTTCCATGGAGGTCATCAGGAAGTGGACAAAGAGCATCCCGGGCTTCTCTGAGTTCTGCGCAGAAGATCAAGAACTTTTGCTGGAATCTGCTTTTGTAGAACTCTTCATCTTGCGTCTTGCATATCGGTGAGTGAGGAGACCTATGAAACCTCGGTGACTGGATTTACATGCTCGCTCAGAGCCTGGTTTGGGCCATAACTTGATTTTGATCTTATTATGAGATTGATAAGATTGAGCTTTACTGTCACACAAAAGTAGAAATCAACCAGGTAGAAGGACCTGAAGTTTACCCTTAAGTCATCTTAAAAATCCTGCTTCATAGAAACTCTATTAAAGGATGAGAAACCTGGTCACATAATCATGACCTTATCTGAGTTTCTAATCATCTCTTAGTTGTCGAAGAGTATCTAGATTTCTTTGTGAGTATTCAAAGTCTTGTTTCAAGGTTTCTTAAAGCCAGGAAAATAACATCTCCAGATCCATGAAACTAGAATAGGATGCATAACAGCCAAGTTAACTGTGAGCATGTAAGCATACTTTTGATAGATGTAAATCAGTTTAAATTCATCATTCTAACTTTGAAAATATATGTTCTTCTTTTAAAGTTCTGATCCTGAAACAGACAAGCTAATCTTCTGCAACGGTGCTGTGCTTCACAAGACTCAGTGTGTCCGAGGTTTCGGGGACTGGATTGACTCCATCTTGGAATTTTCTCAAAGCCTGCATCGCATGAAGTTGGACGTCTCCTCCTTCTCCTGTCTCACAGCTCTGGTCATAATCGCTGGTAAGGAGTTCGCACATCATTTAACACAGTGGTCCCCAAACTTTTTCCTGTGAAGGCCACATAACTTTTCCCTTCTCTGATGGGGGCCGGGGTCGGTTTGTAACAGAAAGAGTGTGATGATCACAGGAGTGCCTAAATGTAAACATTTTTTGTTTTCCAGAAAGCCACACATAACCAAATATTGATAACCCTTTCCGGGATCTTCACAGAAAAAAGTCAGGAAATAAATAATAACACTATTAATGAAATAAATAACACTATTTATGAAATAGAATGTCATGTTCTATGTGTAAATTATTCTTGATCACCGTGCCGTGGCCAGACTGGAAAAAGTGTCTCTGGTATTGTTCAGGGGGCCAGCCAAATGTGGAGGCAGGCCGTATCTGGCCTGTGGGCCGTAGTTTGGGGACCACTGATTAAACATGTTCAGAAGTTGACAAGCCTGAGTCAGGTCCTTTAATTAAACCGTGACCAAAGTTTGGAAAAGGAAACGGCCTGTGTGAAGACAATACAAGGCGGTTACATAACACTAGATTGGCAGGACAGGCAGGTGTGTGTGAACATGTTACATGACTGAACATATAGTACAGAGAAGAAGCCGTATATCACAGCAGACTAAACATAGCCACAATGAAGGGGATATAAATTTACATTTAAAGCTCCTGTGAGGAGTTTTAAGCTGGTTATGAAACAGACTGAAATCAATACTGATGCCTCTGTAGGAGACACCAAAGCATCAGCGGCAAAACTGATCATTTCAGTATAGTTATTTTTAAGGCCTGTAAATGCTGCCAACAGATTGGTGTCAAATGAGAGGATTAACAGCACCCTGCTGTGACAGCCGCTTACATTTCCATAGCAATAACTCACAGTGGTACATTTAACAATTGAAAGAAAGCAGGGTGAGGTTTCTCATCAGACTTCAGTGCTCACACAGGACACACCATTTCGTCCATAGGGGGCACCAAAATGAACACAACCAGGAGTTCCTTACAGGAGCTTTAACCCCTTGATGACCGTTGTTGCGAATTTGCGACATACCTGATTTGCAACATTGGGTCTTGATGCAGCGGAGAGGACCTTGCCTATTCATTCATATTCTACACATGACAAGGATAGTATCAAATGCATTATAGTGGTCAGAGGGTGAACTTATTATATCTATATATATTATGACTTATTTATATTCATTGAATGTACTGTATTTTGTACACAAAAACAATGTTCTTATATAATTGTAAATCAATTCAGACAGTAAGGGATTAAGACCAAGGGACTTACAGACAACACTCCAGTTTAGTTGTTTAGAGTTTACATAGTTAGTCTGGAGTCAAAAATGTCAGTGTACTGAATCAGACAGTTTACTCTGTTTCTGAATTGTGTTTTATTTTCTTTTTTAGACCGACACGGTCTAAAGGAGCCAGGACGTGTGGAGGAAATGCAGAACCAGCTCATTACTTGCCTCAAAGATCACGTCTCCAGCTGCGGTTCTGACTCAGTGCGACCAAATTATTTGTCCAGACTTCTCGGGAAGCTGCCTGAGCTCAGGACTCTGTGCACTCAAGGCCTCCAGCGCATCTTTTACCTGAAGCTTGAAGATCTTGTCCCACCGCCTCCGATCGTGGACAAAATCTTCATGGATACTCTTCCTTTTTGAGTGTGGGAAACCGGATTGACCATCCGAGTTCACTGGCAGCCGAAGAGAACAGACTGAGTACTTAAACTTCAGGTGGTTTTATTGACACCAATGGAAGAATTAAAAAAAGCCTGGTGGATTTTATACCTGGAGGAAAAGGGCTACCTCTGAATTGTGAAGTGAAAAAACTTGAATAAGCAAGAAGAGAGTCATTACAACTTCCGCTTCCTTGTTGGTGTTTCCAGGATATTGTGCACTTTGTAGAGGAAACTATCGGCCAGCTCATGGACCAAAGGTAACTGTTTACATATAACAAGGTGCCATGAATGGAAAAGCGTGAATAAGGGATTATTGCACTTTCCAAGCAGCTACATCTCAAATAAGAAAACAACATCATCATTTCAAGAAGTGAGCACAGCAATATTTTCTTTGGTTTTAGTTTTTGATGTGATTTGAATGACTGTAAATTGCATATAAAATGTCCAACAAAGTTTGTGTATAGCAAGCAAATGATCTCACAGAACCACATTTTAGCCCCTAAAGCATGTTTGCTTTATGTTGATGCCACCACATTTGTTTGGTGATAAGAAAGAGTAGGTCAACCCTACAGATATAGTCAAAGGTATCATTCATGTATCATGAAGTGACAGTGAGCAGCTAATATACTGTGTCTCAGTACAGTTGAATACACTGATCTTGTTTGTAAACTGTTTTGAATACAAAACGGTGTTTTGCCACACGAACTGAGGAAAATGTAATTTTCCTCTGAGCTTGTTCTTTTTACATACCATTAAATTCTATTTTACTGAAGTCACACGTGAAATAAAGTTTAAAACTTTGTTTTACTATGGATTTGGTTACATTTATGTTGTTTATGTGGAGATAAATATGGTAAGAGAAGAACATTCAGGTTAAACAAACCTTCAAGATACTGTTTGGGTTGAATCCTGCTTGTATTTCTTTTGTCTTCTACGAATGCTAAAACAAAAATACAACTCTGGACAAAGGTAATGACATTTACTCAGTTACTTTTGAACACCTGGGTCCCTACCACAACTTTAGCAGAAGGTTTTTTATCTTGAATTATAGTACTCCCCGCTTATTTTTATTGTATTGTGCGTTCATGCTGAGTAAACTGCTCTGCTCGCAGCCTGACATCCCGAGACTATTAAACCTTTTTCGTGACCACACATCAGAACATGCTGCTGAAACGCGTCGCTCTGTCGACCCCCCTCCCAGCTACATGCTGGTCTCTTTTTAGAAGCCAGAGGAATTGCCAGTCCTGTCTCAAGTGACTCAGACTACTTCATCATTGTACAGTGCCATATGCGAACATACATGTGTCAGGGCTCAGTGGTTAGAGTGAATGTTGTGGAAAATACTGCTACGTGTCTGCGGGGCAATAAAAAACTATTTATAGATGATATAGAATAGATACACCTGTTTAGGGAACATGGGCCTCTGTGGTTCACTAAAATAAACAAAAACAGGTGAATTTAGCAGGAAGTGTCAGGATGGATAAAAGAAACTAATGAAAATAATGCATAGTGTTACTGCTGTACCTTCTGTGTTCCTCATCTCCTATGCTTGTTTCCAGGTGAGGCCACTGATTGTTAACGAGGCCCACCTGGTCCTTAACAAGCTCACCGCTGTTTGCATAAGTGAGAGGCATTGATTTAAAGACTGCTGACGCTCCTGCATTTGTTAATTTAGCCTTGTGTTGAATAATTTTTTTTACTTGATATGCGTTCATTACAAATTATGTTTCCCCATAGCACAAGGCATAGCACAAGGCATAGCACCAAGGCTTTGTCAAATCATTATGAAAGAACCATAAAGGTCTACAATTCCATGTTTGTCAACACAAGGAATGTTATACCATAACTATTAAAGAAGCGTCAATAATTCCCAGTGTCACAGCGTTTAGAATTACACAACTGTGAATGTAGCATCACAGTATCTTCTTCAGGACATGGAAGTGATGCCTCAATCTCACCCCGGCTGCTGGAAAGCTTTGCCGCCTACGTCCAATCCTCCAACCTTCTCCTGTAAAACTTCACCATGACTCACAAAATAAACAAATAAATCCATGTCTTGTTTGGAGCCCACTCTTGTACAGTCACTTAGATTGCCCAGGAAGCCGTTTAGCTAACCCAAGGCACATCTTAAGAGTGGTGTTTTTAAGAGCCATTCACGACTGTAAAATTTTCAATGTTCCAATGAAGTACCAGTACAGTACAACCTGGTACAGTAAACATAACATCATGTTACACCATGCTTTTGCTATCCTAGTTGAGGACGCCACTCAAAATCACAGAACTTAAAGTCATGTTTACTCAAGGAAAGAAGCCGGGGATCAAAAACATTTATTAGAAAGGGTTCATCCTCTGGAGATCTGGAGAACGCTTGTAGAAACAGTGCAGGTAGCATGCTGTAGCTAACAGCTTGCAATCACTCTTGAGACTAGACTAAAAGAGAGATTGTGCCACTTTATCAGTGGATGTCAGTTAATCAGAACACAAATGTTGCAAAAGCTCAGAAAAAAGAAGAATTTACACACTCAATAATCTAATAATAAGACCATTTTAAACCAAATTTCAGTAATAAAAAAGTAAAATGTTTGCCTTTTTAAATATAAAACATCGATATCAATATCAGCATCAAATAGGCCTGCGAATACCGGTCAGCATCTACTTGGGTCTGTGTCTGGCACCTTGAGTTGTGATGTTACTTAATATAAAATCCGGAGGACGAAATTAACCTTGCATATGTAGGATGTATACAAGGAGAGCAGTAACGCACAGAATCACTCTAATAACAGAACATACTGTATGAAGCTACATAGTTACTACGTGGGGGGCAGGTCATGGTCATGGCCTGGTCTGTTGTGAACCGGGCATCGTGCCTCAGTGGAAACTGGGGCAAACGAGAGAAACTTGGAAGCGGCTCCTTTGAATGAAGTACCAAATGGTGGTGATAACTCATGATCACAAGCTCCAGTCAGGGTTACAGCACCAGAGGCCTGCCCCAGAGCACAAGCTGTTCATGGCACAATGTGCAGGACTCTGAAGTGTATGGGAACATGAGAATGTCACATTTATTTGGATGGACAGAGGGGCTTCGGTTTCAGCTGCAGGCAACAAGCTTGGGATGTTTGCCTGAAACTGGTTTGCAGAATGACCAGCAGGCTGGCTGGGCACTATCAGTTTCATAAGATTTATATCTCAATGATATGAGAACAGCCTGTTAAAACTCTACTGAATCACTGTGGCCAAACTCATAAGTCAAGTGTACAAAAAGTGAGTTGTTACTATTTTAGATGTAATAATACATTTTATTTATAAAGCACTTTTCTAAACACTCAAAGATGCTATATGTAATGGTTAAACATTTTATCAAACTTTTTTATTCTTGTCTTTTGGTTTGATTTGTATCCATATTAAAATTTCCAAAATATGCTATCAGTGGGGAAATGAGCCAACACTAACATGCTATAAATCACAATGTCAAACTCTCCAGATAATTAACTGACTTAATTAAGTTGACATGAATGATCTGGAAGATATTTGAATTATATCTATTTGACATTTGTAATAATCAAATGGAGGTATTTGTACTTTGCTTGTAGTCAACTCTTTAAAGATGCATTCAATTTGTAAGAACATTTTTTCTGACTAACAATCAGCATTTAAACATATATGTATATATGCCACACCTGGGCATGCTACAAACTTAACCCCCTTTACATAAACCATTTAATAATTACCAGTGTTGGGCTAACCTTCATACATTTTATGTACAATATATTCTTAAAATTTTAAAAACCGTTTTTTAGTTATGTACTGTATAATTGTTTCTTCTGTCATCTTTACAGTTTTAATTTTATTAAATTTATCAGCATATTAATAATAATTTATGAAACATCTTTTTTGTGCCTTATGTTAAGTTTTTTAATGACTTTGTTCTTGAAAAAAAATTGTCATACCTTCAACAGAATGTACCCAGTAAATGATCAGGTCCTCTACCACAGGACTCCCATTTTGCTGGACAATGTTCAGCCCTCTGGGCTCTTCATACAGTTTAAGACTTTATGGTTCTTATTTCTATCTGATCTGACAGCTCAAGACATCTTACTCAGGGGAGATTTCTTGACAACTGTTGTAACAGATCAAGTCATATCCACCTGTCAGAATAAAGATACAGGCAGTTTTTGCAGATAAACTGACACGAAGAAGTGGGCATCTATTAAAAATACATGAAGAAATACATGAAAAGTTCAGAGCTACCTTGATCCTCTCTTTGTCACGCAGTAAATTCTCTGCATAATAAAAACAGACATCTGAAACATCAGAGGAGACAGTGGTTTCTCACCACACACAAGGAGCCCTGTATAGACCGGTGGTCCTGCACGTACTCGGTTCTAAAGTCATATCTCATCCTAACAGATGGTGACAGGGCAGCACAGGGCCCGTCTGGACACGTCCAATAATAGACACAACTAGAATAGACAGTCATCACATGAAATCAATAATGCCACTTAGATATGACAGAGTGTTCTGGCTGACTGCCCACACATTGCCAGAGCTTCTAGAATCAAAGGGAGACGGTCAGATCAGAGCTAAAGAAAGGTGAAGCAGGCAGACACTGAGATTAAGTCATTTCTTGCAGTTATTAGATCCCAGGATTTAAGAGGTTGTCGAGTACTGCCCCCTTGTGGTTATACAGTGAAGTGTAACATATTTGCCGTATTTCCTTTCCATCATTTGTTGTGGACACTTTACCTTGCAGTTTAAATATATACATAGAGAGAATAGTTTAATTACTGCAGTGCGAGCTAAGAAGAGGAGACTGCAACCTGTCCTTGCATCCATCGTTTTGGAGAATGTAAGATCTATCTACTATGATATAGACAAGCTAGCCGTGCTAATAGCACCAGAAGGAATACCGGCAGACTAGCATCGTGCTATTCACAGAGACATGGCTAATGGAGCTAACACCGGACGTGAACACAACATTGAAGGATTTCACCTGCTGTGAGTTACAGGATACAGGAGAGAGACTGAATCGACTGGTGAGGAAGGCCAGATCAGTCCTGGACCCTGTGGACCCTTGTCGAGGTGCTGGCTGACATGAGAATTATGGCCAAGCTGACATCTCTGATTGACATTTTTTTCTCGTTGACATCTATTATAATATATTTTTTAAAATATATTTTTGGATTTTTTTCCACTTTACACGTTGTTGTTTTCTGCTGTGACTCCTGAATTTCCCTTCTGGGATTCATAAAGTATGTTCTATTCTATGCTTAAATCCTTGGAGTCTAATTCTGCAAATTACACAAGCACACTACAGAACAAGATTTAACATGAGAGATGTTAAATTAAGTTCTTGAATCTTTAATATTGTAAACCTAGCATCAGAAACCATTTTAGTGTATTTTGGGCAACAAAAATAATTTTTGCATTAAGTCTCGACAAAATTAAAGCGTCCCGAGTCAAACTAATTCAATGCGGGGACAAACTCGTATTTGTTTATCACAAATTTATTTAAAACAAACACCTTTAATAAAACAAGCACAGCATTTCCCTGATACAATTTGTTTCTCAAGCAGGATGGAATTCAAGGTGATGCAGAAAAAAAACCGCAGAACAAAAAAAGAACAGGCAACCTGTCCCTGGATTATACATTTATAGTACCTGCTACACCTGGTGACTAAAAAACCACTGCAACCAATACACAAGTGAAACCACAAATACAGCTTTGCAATTTAAAACACTTTATAATACTAAAAACAAATTCAAATTAAGTAGCCCACATTATGTGGATTAACATGAAGTCAAACTGTGGCTTAGCTACCAAGGGAGTGTGTTGGGTCCTCTAAAAGTCTGACCAGGGTTTTTGGTGGGCCTGGTCTCCGTTTTGCTGGGATAGAAAACAAACATTAAAAACAAAAATCTGCACAAGCAGCATTTCTAACAGCTAAAACAGCTTTGGTTTGGTTAGGTGGAGTACTTACTATGTATCCAAGGCTCTATTTACACCCCACACAAATGGAACAGCACTATCATCTGCCTCTGCAAGACAAAACATCTGCTAGCTTTAGTCATGCTACTAGAAACCTGTGTGCTTATGTCTGGTTTAGAAAGCAATAAAGCAGAAAAGAAAGACCATCTTTGTAAACACTGACTATGCAGCTGATAGCTTAGCACAGTATTCATGCTTAAAACAAGGGAAACTGTCGGGATCTACATCAATAGTTTTGGCCTTAACAATAACTCCTGTGGCCCAATAATTAGACAATTACATCAAATATTTTTAATCCAGACAAAAAGTGTAAAGCCAAAATCTGGTGGTAACAGTACCTTGGTCCCAGTCCTCAGTCATGTTTGGGTTCACCCAGGTGCTTACAGGGACCTGCCACTGACAATGTCCATTTGTGCTTCCATCTATTCACGGAGAATAATTAAACTCAAAAACACTCAGCACGTTAAACCTGCAGTGTCAAGAATCAGAACGATTAGTGATCAACTCACCATCTTCAGTTTTGACGGGTATCCTGTCCTCACAGGTTTCTGTGTGGTACGTAAGCTCATGCCGAGGAACCAGGTGTCGAGCATTGAAAGGGCAGGTTTTCAGCTCACTGGCCAGTTTTGGATGGTTCTACATAGGAGGTCCATTAAGGCCCCGTTTATACGACAACGCTTCACAGCCTTTCACTCGAAAATGCAAAAAACGCAAAGAGAAAAGTCTGCGTTTATACGGAAACGCTGAAGGACTGAAAACACTGTAGTATGCATATCAGGCATTTCCATATAAAAGAGAGGCCGAAACGCAACAAAACTTTTGCATTTCTTCCTAATACTGTTGTCGTTTGAACGGCCCCCCAAGTTACAGTCAGACTTAGGGGCCATTTACACGACTACTGTATTAGGACGAAACGCAAAAGTTTTGTTGAGTTTCGGCCTCTTGTTTATATAGAAACGCCATTTTAGCCGCAACTTTTTAAAAACGCCCTCCAGACTGGAATTTTTCTGAAACACTGCAGCTTCTGTCTCCGTATAAACAGTAAGCAGGCGTTTTCAGTGAAAACGGTGACGTCACACGCCGCTTTGCACGTACGCATTCCACTTTCGTTGTTGGAACTTTCAATTCCCATGCAGGAACTGGACAACAACAATGGTTCAGTGGCGGACTTACTGGGTTGTGTTTGTGCTGCTGAATCTGCTGACTGCCTTTCAACAAAATGTGCATCTGTTGCTCCACTTCTGCTCTCAGAAATATGACGCATTTAATATATACGCCAGATGATCAGCCCATTTCTTCTTTGGTGGCTGACTACCAAAAGACTCTACAGTTATATCGCCACCTACATGCCTGATGTGCATACTACAGAGTTCAGTCCCTCAGCATTTCCGTATAAACGCAGATTTTTTTTCTCTGCGTTTTTGCGTTTTCGAGTGAAACACATAAAGCATTGTCATATACACAGGGCTATATAGCAAAACAACAACAAAGGAATTGGCTGAAAATAAGCAGTGGATGGCATCTTGTGGCCTCCACTCAGTTTGGCTGGTACCAGAAAGGAAAAATGACCCCAGAGTTTTAATTGGATCATTTACAGTTCAAAGAGCAGGCAAATACAACAGCAGAGGAGACTCATTTCCTGAATCGAGTTGATTTACCTTGATAGTTTGTGTTCTTGAGCACTTTCGCACATTGCCAAGTTATTTCTCTTATGCATTTTAATAACATTGTGCAAATAATAAAAAAAAGCTAAAATGTGAAATTCTTCTCAATTTTGTGAGTCTTTCAAAATGTGCCATACCCAAAGCAACTGTAAAAACATCACTTGATTCTAACAAACAAATTTATTTTAACTTTTTGTTTGAATTAGCACTAAAATGAGCATAACTTACCTTCCCACACTTTAAAAGATGGTACGGTAAGCGGCAGACTCGGATCTGGTGGTTCTTGTCATATGGGCACGAGACGAGTTTCTCTGGATCACAGTTCCCTTTATCGTCTTTAAAAACAGAAACAAAATAAATGTGATCAATATAAAAGAATTAAAACAATGAAGACATATGAGCTTACACAATCTTAACATTACCGGTGTCTTCTGCACATTGTGCTCTCTCTGAAGAGACCTTACAGGGGTCACTCGTGGTTCCAAATCTTATTGTGTTGGCCATCCTTATCAGGGATTTACAGATGCAACAGGTTAGCTGCCAAGGTCAAATCTTTACTGAAATAATAACATAACAAGCTTGTTGATTTCAAATAGCTGGCCGACAACACAAATGCTGACAAGTTGCTATAGACATAAAATATTAAAAAATGCACAAGCACAGCAATCGAACGGCTACCAAACATATTTCAGACACATCACTGCTAATGTGGTAGTCATAGGGTATTCTATCAAAACGAGCAATGTGCTTCGTTCCAGAGTGCTGGTCACTACTGACAAAATTAGTTACAAGGATTTTAGTCTATCGAGACTGCTTATCCTGGAACCTCAAATTGTCTCTACCAAAGATTTCTTATCAAACGGTACCCAAAAAATAATATTTCAAATGGAGAGAAAAGTAGGGTCAATAATAGGGCGTTTACGTTCTCGAAGTGTTATTCGACCGGGGATACTATTTTTCGAGAAACAATCGGACGGTACACCAGAGAACATTGCAGTAACACTGATGCTGTTTAAAGTATAGAGAAACTCCATGTGAAAAAACAATCTACATACATCACCTTCAAGCCGTGCCAGAACCTCGGCTCTCAACCGATATTTACTAGCAAAAATTGGCCACGTGCCTAGCTAGCTTATATTGCCTGTATATTTCAGTTCAATCTGAGAAGAAAGTACAATAATAAATTGACTCTTGTGTAAAATTCCTTTTTTGTTCAAGGGCTTTAAATAACGGGACAGCCACAAAATAGTTCGGTTTACTGTACCTCTCCAAACTACCGCGGCAGCAGAAAACTTTTTAAAACCCGACCCATCGCGGTGAATTTATTGATCTCGCGATACACGTGACTTCCTGTTTTCAGGAAAAAATTGAAATCCTCACATAAAAATACTTATGATGTGTACGAAAATGCATTACTGTAGCCCACAATTTGTTACATGCATAAAGGAAATATCACCAGTTATTAGTAGGGTTGCTAATTACAATAGTTAATAATTGTAATTTAATATTACAATTGAAATTACAGGTAAGCATTTGTCTATCCGTTGGTAACGCAGCCTATTCTCACCTGACATCCTGATGCTGTTATTGTTTTAAAGCTTTGACAATATGGTGAGACATTATCTAGAGATCCTCAACTAGCGAGACAAAATATGTCTGTCCCTGTCCAAAGTAATGAAAAAGAAAGTTGACTGCGACAGACACAAGAGTCATCCTACCAGATTTTATAAATACCAAGTCAGTTTCTACAACGAGGTTGTTGCAATCCGCAAGCAATAAAATATCCAAAGGCACCACAAAACGAAGCAACTCCAAGGAAGTTCCCGACCCCTCCCCTAACTCATACTTCAGGAGGCCCCAATTCCTCCCAAATGCACTCTGGATCACAGCTCTACTCCAGTGCTTTTTAATGGGATAATGCTCATGTCCGTTATTAGCCTATATGCCAATGTGTGAATCATGCGATCACAATGTTTTTAACAACTGACCATAGAAAAAACAGACATTCTTAGGCCGCTCACAATAACGTAGGTTGAAAGAATCGAAACAACCGACATTACGGTAAAAGACTGTTTCTATGCTTTGCCGTATTGAAAGTCATTACGGTAACTACGCTTCCTCCCTCTGTGTCAAACATGGCGCTGTCCTGTTCGAACCTGTGTAGTCAGTTGTCTTTGATCCGACTCTGCGGTCTCAGGACAAATATCATAAATAATGTAGTTTACTCTCCATACGCGTCAGGCCAGTCTAGGTATGTCTATGACACCTTTTGACTCATTTATTCACGATTAGTTATTCTTTTTTAACTTGTATCTCACTGGACCTCTGCTAAGCTAGCTGCATGTCTTGCTGTGCTCAACCTTTTTAACTGAATAATAGAGGTGCATTCAAAAGAAGTTAATAAGTTTTGTGTGTTTTTTTATGTCTATTAGTTAGAAATGAACGTGCATTTTTTGCAGTATTTCAAGAAACCAGAGTTGGGTGTTTTTGAGATGTTCATACTTAACTGTAAACGCCGATGATGCTTCATGATGGGGTGTTTAGTTGATCATGTTTACCTCTGTTTTTTACAGGCTTCCCTTGTGTAGATACTACTCATCATCCAAAGTTAGACGAGGTGTTGGTCGATATGTTGCATCCAAGCTACAAAGAGCAAACAGCAAGTATGAAGCTTTTCTCAAACGGCGATTTCCTCGCTTTTACCAGCTCTACCACACTTTCGTGGAAGGTAAGTCCTCTTTGAACTCAACTCTGACATCTTAACTACTTTTTGTTAATGTGTGATGTTGTGTTAGAGGGCTTTACATTTTGTTTCCAGCTTTTAATTGTTTTCATATTTAGGTTTGAAGTCTAAAGTCTAAGTTTAAATAATCCAATTTTATTTCATTCCTACTTCCTTATCAAAAGGTGATTATATATATATATATATATATATATATATATATATATATATATATATATATATATATATATATATATATATATATATATGTTTACAGGAGCCTATGTTTCCTGTTCAGCTCAATATGCTGTGATATACACATAAAATGAAGTTTTAAAAAGTTTTATGCTATGCTAACAGCAGTGATTGTATCCACAGCTGTGTGTTCATATTGGCCATAGGTGACTGTTGTAAAGCCCTCTGACTTCATGTGTATTGTGTGTATTGGTAGGTTTTGTATAACAAAAAAAATGTACTTATTTTATTTATATATAATTAACAAGGACACAGTCTTTTACCATCGTCTTATTCCAGGATTCAAGCTACTGTACCAAGATGCCAAAGCTGTGGCAAGGATAAAAGCAAATATGGGCTCCACAGGAGTTCAGTTCAAGGATTTGCCCTACAGGGAGATGGAGATGCTCCGTCAGGTGAGTATCCTGACTTAATGTGGTTCACTAGAGTCATTCAAACACAGAAAAGAGAGGCACAGGGGTTTGAAATTCATTGAAGATGTGAGCAAATCTTCACTCATTTGTCTTTGCCTGTTCAGCCATAGTACTGACAATATCAATGTTGTTATATGTGATCTTAATCAGACACAGTGAGATGACTCTCCAATTTCATACCAAAGTGGGAGTAACCTTCCATAAATTTAAGCTCAACAACAGAATCTAATTTTGTATGAAAGGTCTGAATTTTGAACGATCTCTCAGTCCCTACCAGAGACTGTCAGAGAAGGAATAAAGCTTCCAATCTTTTGAATGGAAGTTAATGTGAATACTGTACTGAATTTTAAAAAAAGAGAATTTGAACAACATCTAAAGCAAAAAGGGAGAATTTGTTGCAAAATTGAGATTTGAGCAATTTTGATTGTGATGAACAAAAAAGACAGCAGAGTTGAGAAGTAAAATGTAAAAGGCTGCATTTTTACAAATTAATCCTGCTGAGTAAAGTAAAATAGAAAGCAGGGAAATGCAACAATCTGGAATAATAAATTTAGCATAATTTCACTCAGAACTTTTATGAAATGGCATTATTTAACAGTAACATTACTTTATATTTAAGGAAGGAAAAAACGTACATACTCAATATTGACATAAAATGCCCTGAAGTGAAGTGACTAAAAAGCATCTCTTTTATTAAAACACATTGTAAAGCACAATGAGGCACGCAGCTGAAATTTAGGTCTGGAAAGAGTGTCCTACTAATAACTTTCACAATGACGTGTAGAGCATACCTCTGTGAAGTGCACACAATTAGATCTGTAACGTTTGTCCCCTGATTGTAACTTTTCTGTTTTTTTTTTTGTTTCTCAGTTTCGCAGAAACGTGATTAAGGCTGTTCCTCTGGTGCTGATCTCCATCCCACCCTTCGCCAACTACCTGGTTTTTGTCTTGATGTGAGTTACTTTGAATGAACATCTTTCCATTTCAGGCAGGACCACTTTATTTATATGCAGTTAAAAATCCCTTTGAAATCAGTTGCTGCATTTCCATTACAATTTTTCGCAAAATAAAACCGACATTTCTGAAGTGTTCTAAAAAAGTACAGTTGCGCCTTGTGGATACTCCTATGCGACTACAAACACACACAAATTTGCAGAATGTGGAAAGAAGGTCTGTAACCAGCGGTAACCATGGAGATCCCAAACATTCTAAGAGCCGGAACAATAATTTTGATGGGCGTTACTGTTGTTGCTGATGTCAGCAGACGATGGCAGAGGGTGTTAAAATATTGTAATGTCTGTTTGGACACTACAATGATTCCAATGCCGTTTCATGAACACGAACAAAACACTGAATGAAATCATCTCCAGCTCACCTACTCTCTCACTCACACACACACACACACACAAATTTTGGTGTTTCCATTACCATTTTTTTTTATTGCGATATTTAGGTTTTGCGCAATTCTAGGTGTAATGGAAAGGCCGCTATTGATAGAACTTGTTGTGTCCATTCTGAAAATACTACAACATGCTGTCTTACATTTCGTTAGATGTTATATATGGTCTTGTCCCTGCTGAAATATATTCTCCCATCACTCTGTGTGTCTCTCCCCTCTCTGCTTCCATCCTCTTCTGTTCACTACCAGGTACTTTTTCCCCCGCCAGCTCCTGATCCCGCATTTCTGGACTCCCAGCCAGAAGGTGGAGTTTCAGGGAATTTACCATTCTCTCAGGGCTCAGCATCACCAACCCGTGCTCAAAGGGCTTGAGAGCACGAGCAACAATATCAAAGACAGACAGATGCAAATTCGACTAAAGAACCTGTGTGCTAAAGTAAGTGAACTCATCATAAGGATTTTGTGTCACAAATGCTGCTAATGTGGTTAAATTGCACACCTTTAGCTTAAAATAAAAGTTGCATTTAATTTTAGTTTAAAATGCACAAGATTTTAATGGAGGAAAATTTAAAAGAGGAACTAAACCGTCACAAATATGCATAGAGACTTCCCTCTACAGTTTGAAACCTGGCTGTTGCAGTTTAATTTTGACTTCAGTGGTTAAGTATTTGGATGATTTTGTTAGCCTAGATTGTTTTTGTATTCAAGAGTTGCGAGTTGAAGGGTTTGTGATGAACAACAAAAATAAGAGCTGTATTCATGCATTGAGAGTTACACTTCAAAACATCTGGTTCAATGTACTGTGTTAATCCCTAAGTTAAAATGTGTAGACTCTTAGCACATTTATTCCACAAAAACCTCTGTTCCTCATCATTTCTGTAAACTCTGTTTTTCAGGTGCAAAATGGGGTGAACCCAAACGCGTCAGAGATTCTTGCTGTTCGAAGCCTGTTTTCTGGGCCCCCTCTGGGTATGAAGAGGATGAGCAATCATCAGATGGTAAGTAAAACCCACTTCACTTCACTTAACATTAAGCTGAGAAAACCTATTCTAACCTGAACACTACTGGAAAATATTTTCTCTGTCCCCATGGCAAAAACAGAGGCACATCAGCCCCCTTCTCTTCCTGACACCCCGCCTCCCAGGTTTCCTGATTGGCTGGCGGTTGAACAGCCACGCCCTGGAGCTGCTCCAGCTGGACCGGGCCCTCAGCAGGCTCGGCCCTCACCAGCTGAGCGAGGCTGAACTCAGGCAGGTCGGTAACTCTGCGGGGCTCATAAATTTCCCACTCAGTGGAAAAGCAGGGTGTGCTGTGCATTCTTCAAAAAGTGTGGTTATAAATAGATGATGGTTTTTTCCCTCTCAGGCCTGTTATGTTCGAGGGCTCAATTCTGGTAGACTTGATGTTAACCAGTGCCGTGAGTGGTTATCCCAGTGGCTCCAGGTGTCCTCTTCATTGAAAGGTATTTTCATTAACACATGCACTGTTTTTGTTTTAAATTTTGGGTTGCTACCCTAACTTGTCAATACGTCTATTTTGTCAAATATTTTAAGGAAAAGTTACAATTTTTGGAAAAGCTTGTCATAAAGAAACTGGAAAATAGCCTATCTGGTATTTTGAGAATAAAAATGAAGTCTTCCTGTATCCCCAAAGCTCAGTAAATAACACACAATGTCTGAAATATCTTCTTGGTACAGATATCAAAAAGTAGATATGTTTTTTAAGGGGATTAAATGCCATGTTTGTTGATGTGGCTTGACAGTTATAGAGATGCCTTTATAGAGGGGTATGCTTGGTGTGTCACTCACTATTTAATAGTCTTTGCTCTATTATTCAGCCTTAGTCTCCTATTAAATAGTTAAATTCCTGATGGAAAAGTAATAAAAGTAAGCTGCAGAAATAGAAATATTGGTATTCTAGCTTTGGTCAATCTAGAGTTCCACAATACCTAATTTTCCGATTAGAGGTGTGACAAGATATCAAAACTGAAATTTACCATAATCTAATCGTCCAGTCACTGGTGCCAAAACCCCCCCACAAAAATCTTAGATCATGTCTCCTAAAGGTCTCACTTGACATTAACCCTGCACTGTCCCTTTAAGAGTAATTTTTATCCTGCATTTGTTCACATATCATGACTTGTAACTACATAATACAGGATTTCTTTAAGTTTATCTATATAGTGAGTCACCCTGTGAGTCTGAAGTCTACCTAAGACCCATCCAGTGCTCACTCGCAACATTTAAATCCATGCTTCAGCTCCCTTAGGTGATGTTCTTCTTTAATACACTGCTCTTAAGTAGTGTAACAACATCAATCATGTCATCTATTTTTTCCCAAAACGCTGAACTACTCCTTTAGTTCTTCTTGATTTTGATGCTATTTCTGTGTCCGTTTGTTTGTGTCATTTCTACAGAATCAGAAGTGTCCCTGCTTTTGCACAACCTCGTGCTTTTTTCTGCAAACTACCCAAAAGGCTCCAGCCGACACTGACAGGAAGCCTGCAGCGGCCTGATTCTGTGTTTTGTCCTCTTTTTGTGCACCGGGCAGCACCACTTCCTAGGAGCTGTCAACATCTCCCTTATTGCCAAAGAAAACACAGAGTAAAACTGGTCTCTGCACAATTGTGAGGTTTAGAAGGAACAAAAACTGTCCATGGTGAAACTTGAACAGGTTTGCAGTGAAAAGTATCTTTTAGTTTAAGCTTTGGAGATGCCACAAAGTAAATACCTGGTTAAAAGGATTTTCTCATGGGAGTAACGGGAATCTGCTGCGGGTTTATCATGAAAATCAACTTTATAAAACAAGCATGATAAGAGAGGATAAGAAGGGTGTATTTTGACTTAAAGTAAGAGTTCTCATTCAGGCACTCACAAGAGACTTGACATTATAATGCACTGAACTATACTTAGCGGTGATGTTGAGGTAATAAAATGATTACCTGTCACTGCATCTCAGCTTGTCTGTACAGCACAGACTGGTCATTTGTTTACTTTTAAGCTAACATATTACTCAGCTACAGAACAAAGCGGGGCACAAAGGTGATTTTTTTTTTTAGCTGTACAAAGCTACAACTGTTCAGACACATTCCTCATAAAAATACAGGTGAATAGCTTTTATGTGAGCATGTTGGTTAATTTTTACATTTTGTTTCATGTCAAAGTCAAACTATATCTCATTATATACATTCACCTCACTTTGTGCTTCGCTCTTTATGGATAACGCAGGTCATGACAGATCTTGAATGGGGGAGAATTTATCACATGAAAGGACAAAGCTTGTCAAATATGTAAAAAGTGGTCAGTAAAATAATAAAATCAATAGACTTAAGAAAAGCACCTTTAAAACTCACATGAGTGGATCCTAAATATGGAAAGAGATATTAAAAAAAAGCTAAATTATTTCTTAATTGCAAAGACATCCAAGTTTCATTTAAAGTTTCATGTAGATTGAATCCTTATGGTGTGCAGCTCAGCACTGAGAAGTCTCAACAGTTGTGATGGCACTTTAATGTTTACTTGACTTTCCCTGTCTTCGAAGGCTTAAAAAAACTTCAGCTCTTTGTGGTTGACCATGCTGCTGCGCAGAATTTATTTCAAACCATTTATTTGCATATTTCTTGGTAAACGCAAAGAGGAACTGCACATCCCCTCTACCGGTGTTTGATGTTGTAAAGTGTAAAATAGGACGTCATTTACTTCGTGTGCCTTTTGCATGGACGGCACGTTGCATCTGAAACATGAGTTCTGTTCTGTTATTGATTCAGTCGATGTATGTGATGTTCCTCTGTTGTGTTGCTGTGCCAATATGATAAAAATTGTAATGGAGCTGTGTCTGAATTAAATACTTTTATGATGCATTCATATTCCCTGTTTATTTACCCGTAAAGCGAAAACACCATAATTTAAAGAGTCTTTAATAAAAACCAAAACTCTCAACCAGAGAATTATAAAAACTCATCTCCAAAACAGATCCCAAGCAAAGTCAGAGAAGTTAGAAAACCAATAATATACACCAACAATAAACTGAGCGCTCGTGTTTGCTATCATTTTTAGTCCTAATCACAAAAATGATCTTTTAACCTATTAAATATAATCCAAGATCAGTTTGATAAAAAAAAGAAAATAAATTCTGTGCCCTGTATCCAAAGTTTAAGATAAACATACAGAAGACTGATAAATGGAATTCCTGATAGATTTCCCTGATAGCCTTGATCACATGACTTCGTAGCCACTGCGGATGCCTCTCATCAACAAGCAGGCGAACACGATGCCCATTATCTGAAGAAGAAAAGACATTTAAGACATTTTTAATATATGCTAACACACTTTGTACAATTAATCAAACTTTAAAAAAAAAAAAAAACCCTCTTTATTCTTCTTTGAAAGAAGTGACGTTGCATACCTGCAGGAAGGCAATAACAAGAGCTGCAACTATCACCCACTGGATGTTTTCCTTCAAGATCGCTTCCAGAATATCATGACAACCCTGGAACATGGAGGGAAAGAAAAGGTCTTTTCAGTCTGTTTATTTTCATTTGAGAACACGGCATTAAAACATGCAACTTCATATTGGCGGTTATGCTGCATTATCTGTTGACAATAGCTTTACTTCCTTAATCTCTGATGTCGCAGGAGCAGAAGTTACATCAATTATCACAAAATCTTATCTGTAACTAACACACCTTATCAAACCCCTCTTGTTCCTGGTCATATGTATGAGCTGAGTAACCTTTAACAATGTGCACATCAAAACAAGGTTTTGAAGTGCACAAAACATTGCATAATTTGAAGTCATATTATAGATTTGCATGAACACACTTGTTTGCTAAACGTCTAGGGTCAGGTTCCAGAGTGGACAGGATCAAACATACATGACGCTAACAAACAAACTAACACACCTTTTTGGCAAAGAACAAATTAATCCCATTGAAGTCCAGCTGCTGTCTAATATTTACTGTCATGGGGCGGGGATGTCTCTTCCCACCCATGACTCATTTTGCCACTTCTGTAATAAATCCTGCTGCTCTGCTGTGTTTGGGCTAATAATAGCATGTAATATGGTGGATAAAAAGCAAAGGGACTTGTGAATTTGCGTGTCTGTGCTGTCGTGATGTAGGGACCAACACTTAAGAGTGCCAAGATCTATGCATCTGAATGAAGAAATGATTAAATGATTAAACATACACTTATCTTTATGAATTATTCAACTAACGTGGAGTCCCAGATGGTCAGTTTTAATTATTCTTAGAAGTATGAGTTTTAAATAAAATTTAATGAAGTGTTAATATTTTCTTAAATTATTTATTTAAAAGCTCTTTCTTGTGTCGATTATGGGTGGAGTCCTCTGTGAACAAAGGAGTACCTTTAACTAACCTTGTCCTGTACATATGACAGATCATTGTTTAAAAAAAAGAAGAAGAAGAAAAAAAAAAGTCAAAAAGTAATGTTCCAAGATCAAAGGGATGAATGTGAGGGGGGGGGGGGGGGAGAACGGAAGCAAACTTGTGAGAAACCAACTCTGAATCAGTATTTATGGAAACCATGTTGCTTCACTTTGAAAGATCCTGGTTACGCCGCAGACAGCCAGTAAACAAGGGATGCAACACACACACACACACACACACCACGTGAGGAGGTGTTACTGTAGGAAACTTGGCCTCATCACATCAGTTTTTTTCAGGTTGACAGCTTTAAAATCTTACAAAGTTGTCTCAAAAATGTGTGATTCAAACTCAGAAAATCACTTTTCTGCTCTGTTTTTTTTTCTTCGTTTTTTTTTAATGGCCCTTAAACCATGTTGTTTGTACCTGCCAAAATAACAGCTTTAAGTTTTAAACTTCTGTCTTTCAAGATCCAAACCCATTACTGACCTTGTAATTGTCTGTGATACATTAAATAAATTTAAAATTAATAAATAAATAGGGCTGTGTGAGTAGTCTTGTCTGGCAACCTTTACAGGCATGACACAAACTCTAAATCCATCTTCTTTTTTACCGTCTATTTTAATGTTCTTATTGGTCCTAAAGAGAAAGCAGTAATAATGCTACTGTGTCTGAAAAACAGCTAAACCTCTTCATTGGAGCTTCAATGATAGAGCTGCTTTCAGTTATTAATGTGAAACAAATAACAGAAACAGAACTAAAAGCTGCAGGCTGGAGAAAACTCCAAACAAACAAAAAAAAAACCTGAGCTTATGAAGTAATTAGGGTGCTGCTTCACTGCAGGCGTGTGTACAGTACTTAACCTGGACTCTGTGTTCTGTTGCATTTATAAAGTAGCAGCTGTGAAATGACTGTTTGCTGTAACATTTAATTGCCAGCACACATGGGATCCGACAAATCCCAAAGTTTTCAATTCTGTCTCAGTTTCATGTTTATGAACATCAACCACAGCACTTTACCTCTTGGTACACTTTGGCAGGGTTTTTCATGTTTCCACGTCCACAGTCCTTGGTGACATTCTTACAGCATGAGTCAGGCACAGACTTCTTATCAGATTTGAAGTCTTTCCAGTCAGCAGAGCTGTTCACACCACAGCATTTCAGCTAGAAGAGCAAACAAGTTAAAGAAAAAAAACACTTATTATGGACCTGCCTGCAGTACAGTAGTCAGAGTAACTCATGTACAGTCATGGGAGTATAAGCCTGTGTCAACAGATGGCTTAGAAGAAAACATTGGCAGGTCATGCAGCACCGACCAACAGGATGTGGCGGTGTTATGTGAAGGTGTTGTCAGAATAGAGTAAACAGAGGGTAGGAGAATTTACACTGAACTCACATCCTCCTGCATTTTATCCACAGTCTTTTGGAACTCCTTTGTGGTGTTGTATTTGGGGATCATGTCAACAAGACTGTCCTGGACAATCACAGACAGCTGGACAGGAGACAAAACATGGAGACGTCAAGTCAAACTTTCTGCAGGATCATGAGTGATGCAACAAATGTGACAAGTACAACACTGACTTTGTTTCTGAAGATGTATCCAGCAATGGCTGCTGCGATCTGAATGATGATGATGAGGGACAGGAGGATGGCAAACTGGTGGAAGAAAGAGAAATGGAAGACATTAAGGTGACATCACTGAATTTTATATGTTACATACATTTTACAGACATAACTCAGCAGTTCAGACTTCTAAATATCAACAATAGTTTAATTTTTTTCTGCTGTTCTGAAAGATCATAAAATCTGAGTTACCGTCGTGACCATGCAGTAGTTCTCCTTCCAAGCGCCACAGCAGCCGAAGAAAGCAATGAAGAAAATCACCACACCGATCCCGATGATGACAATAGGAGCTCCTGAAGCTGACGCATCCTTGATCATTAAGGTTTTGTGCAGTGCCACTTGAACCACGACTCCCACGATGATCAACGCAAGGCCACATAACTGAAGCAGAGAGAGAGAGAGAGATGGGTTAGTTCAGGCTGGGAGTTATGGGATCATTTCTATTTTCATGTAAAACAATCATTAGTTTTTGGTTTGAGCCTAGAGTGGAAAATATATTGCATCACACAGTGTAACATTTGGTCTGTACAGAAAAACAAGGGCTATAATAATCTTTTGTAAACTAAGTCGCTCACCATATTCAAATACTAAAAACTGTAACGCTGCTGTAATTAACATCAATTATTATATAACATAAAATAATCTGACTTTGGCAGCCACTGAAATTTATCAACAAGATTTAGAGTAACGCTCTGTAAAGCTTTTGATGGATCATTTCCTTTCAACTTGCCCTCACAAAAACCTGACTTCATTCTTCCTACAGGCAATTTATAGTGACCAATCAACCTGGGTTTTTGGACTGATACTTCTAAATTGAAGACCAAGTCCCCAATTATAACTTAGAGGAGTGGACCAAAATAGTATAGGTGCTATTCTTTGGACCAGACTAGTAGCATTCAAAAGAACTTCATATTAAAACAGGAACAGCACAAAACCTCACCCAAAGTAAGGCCAAACTTTTAAAGCTCCCCATGGTGACTGGCTGCAGTCAATAAAGTCTAGATCAGTGAATGTCAACTGGCCAAATCTGGCCCCCAGAGTATGACTGAAAACACCATAGTGAAGAGAAAAACGGTTACTTTATCTATTTATGTATTTATTTTTAATCAAATGAAAAAAAAAATTGAAAGGAGCTTGTGCCATAGCCTGCCTTCAATCAAAAATCACCACAAACCCGTTGCAAGCACAGAAGCACTTGTTGCCCTCTCTTGGTCAGCTGAAGTGTGGTTAATAACTTAGCTATCATGTGAGTATAGAGGTTTCAAAGTAGACATGTTTCTGTGACTGAAGGGCCTCTGACTGTTCAGGATATGAGTCCTTGCAGCTTGTATGCTTTGTGATGTGGTGACGCCTCAGATTGTATTCTTTAGCAACAACAACAGTTTCATTGCATCGAGGCACACAGGTACAGCATTTCTAAAAGTTAGCTCTATTAGTACATACTTATCAGTCTATTCTGTTGTATTATTAAAGCTGAGCTTTCCTGCATCAACTTTCTGCTTAAGGCTCTTTGAGTGGGCCATTTCCTAAGCCCTTCTCCTGCCAGAGTTCTCCACAACATACGTCACTGCATTTGACAATGAATGGTCAGCTTAACAGGCTCACAAATACAAAACCTAAAATATTGCAATCGCCCCCTAGTGGCTTGCTGCAGTACAGATAATATGAGTCTGTTAACACTGACGAGTAATTTGGACTGAAATGACAAACTTGGGATGAAAATTAATATACTGAACAATAAATATCATTGAGGATACAATATTAATTGTATTTACTTCATGACAACATATTGCCCTCAAAGTGTCTGCCAAAAAAACTGACCCTTGTACAAATGGACCACTGGTCTAGATGATCTGTTATAACCATAGACTGTATAATTAATGGACGTAGTCTCCGCAACGTCACCCGTCTGTTTCTGAAACAGACTTTTGAAGCAAAACGGTCGGCGTGACCATATTGGAAATGAGGCCGGCTGGGAGTCTCCACAGTAACAACCATAGGACACTCCACAGTCACATGACCTGAGCTGTGCCTCTGATGGAAACTGCCAAATTAGAAAAAAATTCACCCCCCATACAGTGCGTGCCGTTAGTTAAATTAGTGATTTAGACGGGAGACATTCTTTGTACCAGGCTGTAAATGGGCTTATTTTGGCCGTGAAAATGGCTTTTTTTGGCTTGGTGTGTACGTGACTTCCGTTACTTCTGGAGCCAGCCACTAGTGGACACTTGAGGAACAGCAGACTTAAGCACTTCCGCATTGCCTCATATTTTCAGACTGGAGGTTGCCTCTTGGTTATAACAGAAGGAACATGGGTCAGGCTGTAAAATTAAAATATAATTTGAATAAATGTTTCTTTAACATGCCCTCTGTCAAAACAGATCATTCTAAACATGCTGATTTATGTCAGAGTGCTCTTTTGGGATTTTTTTCAATTTTTTATGTGATCCTAAAAACAGAGAATATGATGTCACGACTGACAGCCTTGTTGTCAAATGACATGTTCTTTACTGGATTAGCAGAGCAGGGAAGCAGACAATAAATACAGACATAAGAGTTACATGTTTTGCTGCAGACCACAAAGACCTGAGGGATGGTATATGAAGGCAAGTTGTCTATAAGGTTACTGTCTGAAACCAACAAAAATATTAAATTGTGGAAAAATAATATAGCATGAATGAAGACTCTCAGTGTAACAGTTTTCAGTTGTTAAAGGGGTGTTTACATTTCACCTTGCAGAGTTCAGTCCTGACTTTATTGAAATTTGTTCTGTTTGCTCTAAGATTTAAACCTTCCTTCACTTCTACTCGTACACAGCAAGCAACAAAATGAGTAAGTGCTAACAACAGACAGATAGATGAGAGGAAGCTGCAATACTTTTCAGTTCCTGTGTTCACATGTGAAATGATCAGATGATAAAGTGTTATACTCGTGCGTCATTGTTCCAGGCAGGGTGTTCAGAGTACTTCATGAGATCTTCAGCAAACACTCTGCGTGGGTGAACTGTTTGACCATGATCAGCTGGGATCAACAAGCTCTAAAGCAAACATTACAGTGAGCTGAAGAGACGTTGCTATGACTGTGCTGTTCAGCGAGGAGAACATGCTGAGGATGGACGAAGACCAAGAATAGTTTCAGAGCTTGGGGAAGCTATTTCTATATATATGTTCATACATACCAATTTTGGAAAACCCAGTGACACAGACTTTTCAATATAAATGTGACTGTGACTTGCAGTGACTAAAAAATAGAGTTAAATACAGCTTGTACTAACTTTGTTTTCATTATTTTAACAAAATCATTCACTTTAAACCATGATTTAAAGTTAGAGTTCAGAATATGAAATGTCTTACAAACAAAAATAAAGCATTTGCATGAGTCCTGACTTTTTGCTTCTTAGATAATTAGTTAACACTTTTTCAGCATGTTTGAATTTTACACCGTCGAAGCTAGAGCTGCTGTGTTGGTCTGTTTTACTTCAGCTTCAGTTTAAAGAGACAACTGGGCATTAAAACTGTTGCATATTCATATTCAAACTAATAAATAATGAATGTTACAAAAGAGGAATGTATTTTCACCTTTGTATCACTCATATTACATGAGTCAACTCGCAAAAACAAACAGGAAGTAAAAGCGTGAGAACTTAATGCACCTCAGGGGGGTTATGTACAACACAGAGACAAGTCAATTTCCAACCTTTCTTTGTGTCTTAAAAAAAGCCAAATAACTGAAACAGCTTTTGTGACATTAATTTAAAAGCAGAACAAGTGAGTTGCTGGAAACAAATTATCAGAAAACCTGAGGTAATAACAGCTCCAAGACAAAGGGAAACAAAACAAAACAGAGAAACTGGTCTGACTACTTTTTTTTATGTAGACTTTAAAGTCAAGTTTATTTGTAACCACGATCAGTCAGTAGCTGTATTGTCAATTAACCCACAGTCTGCCCACTTCTTATATTTATCATAACCTTCACCACAGCTGAAGACTGCTCCATGTGGGCACCACCAGTGTCAATATTTGAGTATTAGTCAAATAAGCGGCTAATGATTGACTTAAGAAAACAGAAAGGAGTGACGAGAGTGGGCTAACCGGGCGATCACAGTCACATCAGTGCCAGCAGATGATCAAATATAGCAGTAAAAAAGTATAAGTCACATAAAAGGAGGTTTTATATTTCTGTCCTTTGGCTGACCTAAATTTCTTTATGATGACGTGCTAGTAGGAACTTATCAGTACGTCAGACTCACAATTAAATAATCTAAGACAAGCAGAGAGAAACTAACAAACACTCAAATTTTCATTCTCTGTCCAAAACAAGTCATATTTCATATTCTGTGCATAACTTATGAAATACATATGAATACAAAATACTTATGAAATACAAATGTATTTCATGATATATATATATATATATATATATATATATATATATATATATATATATATATATATATATATATATATATATATATATATATATATAGTGTTCCTTGAATGTGTTGTTTGTTTACAACTCAAATACATTTTGTTTTCTGTCACACAAGGAAATAAATATATTTCAGATAGCTGTTAAGGTGTTTGTGATCTATAAATAGTTGATTGCTACAGATTTTTTTACAGCTTTAGAGTCTAATGAGGAAAGAAAAAAATGCAGTAAAATTATTGCTTTAATTCCTCCAAATGAGCATA